>OU461582.1:34592452-35192452 GCA_911812115.1 Pristionchus exspectatus | reverse complement strand
GACGAGCGGGCAGACGTAAGTCACGTAAACATGTCATTGAGAACAACGAAAACCCTTATGCGAAAATAGCAATCACCAAAAAGTAGGCGTGTCGCTTCCAGCACGACAGAATCACTTGTCGCGTCCAGCACGACAGAATCACTTGTCGCGTCCAGCACGACAGAATCACTTGTCGCGTCCAGCACGACATAATCACTTGTCGCGTCCAGCGCGACAGAATCACTTGTCGCGTCCAGCGCGACAGAATCACTTGTCGCGTCCAGCACGACTGAATCACTTGTCGCGTCCAGCACGACTGAATCACTTGTCGCGTCCAGCACGACATAATCACTTGTCGCGTCCAGCACGACAGAATCACTTGTCGCGTCCAGCACGACTGAATCACTTGTCGCGTCCAGCACGACAGGATCACTTGTCGCGTCCAGCGCGACAACAGTGTCATACTTGCGATTTTTTTGGATGAACCAAGCTGCCAAACGCTCGCAGTAAATGGTTGAAGGGAGCATTTGTGGGTTTAACCCCACACCAATTTCACCCCACTCTAGGGAACTGCGGCCGTGACGAATGGCGCGCAAGGCGACGACCAGACGGCGGGTGGTCATGACGAGAACCAGGACGCAGCGACGGAGGGAGACTTCATGCCGGATCAGGTGAGCTACTGCACAAGTTCAGTAGTCGGAATAAAAAAGAAAAAAAAACGAATCATAGGAGGAGTAGGGATGGGTGTGTCGAGCCCAGCGCGACAAAATTGCTTTTTTTTCCCTGCAAATTGCTCGTGTAGCACGTCGGGACGGTGTGCACGCTGGACTGACGGAACCAGAAATTGGGGTAGCATGCTGAAATTCGATCGCCCAGAGGGTATAGGGCCATCTTTTTTTAAAGGCATAAACACGATGGCGCAGTCACCGCGCCATTTAAAAAATTATGACGCCATTGGATGCAATTAGCCGTATTCTCTTGCAGGCACGCACGGACCACGATCCCACGATGGGAGCCGGAGAGACTGCAGTGGCAGCGACGAAGACCGGCGCCGCTAATGATGTGACGCTAGAGGTGGGTGATCACGTCGCTTGGGGAAAAGGCACGGATTAATAGACACAACAAAAAAAAGTGTCGCGTCCGGCGCGACAATATTGGAAGTCAAAAGCGTGCACTGAATTTTTGCCTACCACGTCATCAATCGGGAGACGTGCCCTCTTTTTCAGTTGCAATCGACGCAGCACGGCGACGCTGCGGTTCCGAGCACGCTCCGCGCGATCGCGATCTCTTCGGGAGAATCAAGAATGCGGGTGGATCGGGTACGTTTTACGCGGGCCTACCCTTTTTCCTAAGCTGCTTCATTGCAGCCCGGCGATCCATCGACTCGTCTGCCGGGCAGCTCTCGCGCATGGAACGACCCTGATGTACTCGGGGCGATTCAGCAAGCAACGGAAATGCGACTTCGCCTGCCTCCACCGGTTGGTTTTTTTTATCCCCTATTTGTTGCTTTAGAACTGCCGATTTGCTAAGCGCAAGCGTCAACGAGCGTTTTTTTGCAGCAGCAGCAGCAGTATGTTGTGGGCACGACGAGGCCGCATCGGGCAGCCAGCCAGCAGTGCCGTCAGAAGCTGATGGAAGACGCTCGGAAAGCGCGCGACGATGACGAAGTTCGTTGATACCACATTTCGAGGGGAGCGGGAGGATGGGGGGGGGGGGGGGAAATGGCGGAACTGGGAGGAAGCAAAAAAAAAATAACATGTCGCGACCATCGCGACAACAGGGGGGGGGGGGAGCGTGGGATTGTGAGAGTACGCCGAGTCCGCCATCCGAGGCGTGTCGCTGAAATACGCGTTGTTTTGTGCGCCGTGTTATTGGCGGAGTTGCAATTATTATTGTTGTTGTTGTGGGGGGATTGATTGTTGCTGCTGATTGCTCACACTCACGCCCCTTGTTGCTCGTGTTCGCACGCAAAAGAATGAAATCATCAATGCAACGGACAACAACAGCCGTTGTGGGCAGTAACGACCGCGTATTCCAGGGCTACGATGGCCCCATCAGTGACGAGCAACATCCTCGGACAATTGGACAAAATCGGGGGTTCGACAAAAAACCTATTGAAAATCGCGGGTTCTGCTTCCGAAATCGGGGGTTATAAGCTAATAACCCGGGGTCAAAATCGGGGGTATAGTCCGATATCCGACCCCGTGCTCAACACTGGGCCCCATGCCGACGCTTCGTCGTCGACGGCACACTCCGCTCGATGCAGCGCAGTTCTTTGTGGTGAGTGTGAGCGCGTGAACTATCGTCTGACTCTCTCATTTCGCAATGGTCTCTCGTCGGTTAGAGAAGCGAGAGATCATAGAAAAGTGAGAGAGTCAGACCATTCCTCGAGCGCGTTATGCGCCCCTTATGGGTACAACGTCTCTCCGTGAGCCAGCCGCAAACGAGAGCACAGCCTTCCCCCCTTTTTTGGTGGAGCTCACGAAAACGACCACGTGACGTACGTATGAGGATTGTGTGCGTTACAGGACCTAGAATGCGGTGCGACGAGCACGCCGCTTACCGGCCGCAAAGGTTACGATTGCGCGTGAACACGATAGAGCTGGATGCAGCGATGGCGGAGCAACAGGTAAGCAGGCGGCTCGTCTTTTTTCCTTCCCCGTTCCCGTTGCCTCTCCTGTTCGGCCGTGCACAGCACACTCGGTTTGTAACTTTCAAATGCCAAAAAAAAGCCTGGCCATTGCTCGTGGTGGCGAGGAGATGTTGTCGTGGTCAGCGCGACAAAGCAACTTGTCGTGGCCAGCGCGACAAAGCAACTTGTCGTGGCCAGCGCGACAAAGCTACTTGTCGTGGCCAGCTCGACAATCCCCTGAGCGATGACGCTTGTTGCAGGGAGAGCAGTCAGAAGGAGTCGCGCTCGCTGCGATGGAAACGCTGATGCACATGCTGAATTGTTCCCTGAACGACACGGCGGTGAGCAATAATAATACATTATTAGAGCTATGTACTGTGAACGTGTGACGAGTCACGATCACATTGTGTCGAGGTCACCTCGACAACCATATTCGGAAGCTTCGGGCATCCTCGGAGGGCGGCTCCGGCCAGCGGTGCTCATCTCTTCTGGGGTTGGGGAGGGCGGGGGGGGGCCAACATTTCATGCGTTAGCTCCGCTCTGATGGAGCGTTTTTTTCCCGTTCACTGGGTCAATGTCGTTTTTTTTCGCAATTTAACCGGATTTTTTTTGTTTCAGGATGGTATGCAGTCTGCGGCACACGACGGTGGCGGCGGTGACGCGCGCACTGTCGACCCAGACGCTGATGAATCGGCTGAGGAAGGCGGATCATCAGCGGGAGATCCGCACTTTGAGTTACTCTCGGCTCCCGACTCTGAATTGTTCCCGGAGGGCAGTGAGTACAGTGGCGGCGCGGCTGAGAGGAGGAAGAAGCGGAAGAAGAGCACGCTCACCGCCGCGCGGTGGTTCGAGAAACAGGTGCGCAGCGGGAAAGAAGCCCGGGGCGGGGTGGTTATGGGAGAGTTGTCGCGCCCAACTCGACAATAGGGCAGAATACTCTTTTGTCGCGCCCAGCTCGACAACTCATTGTGCATCGGTTGAAGAGCACTTTTTTTTTCAGACTGCTCGACTCGCTTCTGGCGCTGATCCGACGGATAAGCAACCGCCCGGCAACGACTCGGCTACGTACGCGGCGGACGTTTTCGATGCAGAGAATGAAGCCGGAGGTGGAGCAGAGGAGGAGGACCCAGCGATCAGCGGCACCGGAGTGCCTTCGGGCACGCGCGCAAGCCCAGCAACTCCCGATGGCGGGGCGGACGAGAACGAGGAGTACGATAGCGAGGAGGACGAGAGGTCCGCGGGACCGCAACTCGTTCGAGGATTCCCACGCGAATCCATCCAAGGCCTCGTACACCCGAGCCATGGCGATCGCGTGCGCAGAACGCCGCCGCAAGACGTGTCACTCACAGTCACCGCCAGCGTTCGTTGATTTGAATTCTCCTTAGTTTGGGAACGAAAACAGGAAAAAAAAACGCGGAATTCGAGACTATTTGAATTGCTCATTTTGGCCTACAAACGGTAGGGGGGCATCCAAAGTAGCTTTGCATTTGCAGTTTCTATACGCTAGCGCGAAGCTGGGCGCAAGTAAGAGCGAATCGGTTCGCGAAGTGTCACTGCATGACATTAGGAAGCTCCCAAGATCGCGGATTGGCGACTACCTGAGCAAGGCGTCCGACACGGTTCTCGTAACGGCTGGATGCCGCTCTGCAATCGGGCCGCCGATCGAGACATCGATGGCTTTCCCGTAAGTTTCGCACGATTCTAACCGAACTTGGGTAACACGACACGAGGAAAGACTGGAAAATGTTTACATCCCACTTAACCATTTGGTGCTAGGGGATGGTCGGCGGACCCAACACCAGACGAACTGAGGTGGACGGAGCGCTTCGGCGGCATCTGGTTGGCAGGGTCGACATCGTACGCACATCCGTCCCGAAGCACCGGAGAATGGAATGACGTAAGCTTGGCTGCGCGGACGTGAACAAATCGAAAAAAAATGGGTAGTTAACCGCCTTTTAATGTCAGACGGCGCGCGTCTTCCTCTCACCTGCTCTGGACTGTGCGGTGCCGGTCCGTCTCCTGTGCGAGAGGCCGCTCGCTGCAGGTAAGGGGCGGTGGGCATGAAAAGTAAAATTAAAATTCGGGGAAGTTGTGGGATTGATCGGTGCGGCCGCGGAACACACGTACTTTTTTCTAGGTGGCATGGGGATGTTCGAGATGGCCGCCGCCGCTGCACAGTTGCGCGCATGCGCACGGCTAGCCGTGTCGGCAGAACTCATGCGCAAGAACCGCCACGCACATGAACGATTGTACATACCGATCATGTCGTTCATGGGCGATATCCTCGCTTCCGTTCTCCCCCCCCCCCCTTTCTCGCGCATGAGGAATTGTCGACCTGCGTTCCGCGCGCAGCGAAGGCTGCGCCGATCGCCGAATGCGAGGGTATCTGGAGAAGAGCGACTATCGATTCACTCAACCACCTGCTGCAGGTGAGAAGGGATGTGGGCGGAAAAATACAAAAAAAAAGAGAAAGAGAAAGGAGCCGATATCCGCACCAAAAAAACTATCTAACAATGCACATCTTGCACGAATTATAGCCATGGAATGTGCTAATGGAAGCAATGCTCATGCGAAGAGGAAAGTACGCGGACACAGTGGACGTCATGGAGGTCCTTCTGAGTGGTGCGCAGTCTCTCATCAGGTAAAGGCGACGCGAGGGTGGCAGGAGATGGGGGGGGGGCTGCAGCAGCAGCGGGGTCCCGGGGCGGGGGCTAATACGTGTGCTACTTCTAGGTCACTTCCTGGGCGGTTTTCGGGCAGATCGTCGCTGATTATAATGCAAGCCGGGCTCACCTACAAGTCGACGAGCGACGTCGACGCCCGACAAGCACTTCAAGGATTGGCGCGGACGCGCTGGTAAGCACAACATCAGATGCAGGCATGCGCCGCAGTTAACACGGGAGGGAACAACGCAATGAATAATGCACTTTTTACAGGCGTCACTCGGAGATGGTCTGGAGGATGAGATCAGAAGACGCGCGCCGACCAAGGTGGGCACGGATGGCGGGGGCAGGGGAACACTAATTTTCTATTTTCAGGCTACTCCTTCACGTGCCACGCCGACGACGCACATGACCACAGGAGCGGCGGTGACGCGCGCAAGGCCCACAACTTCGCGGACACCGAAGGACGATAATCAGCGGAAGCGGAGGAAGACGGACATCCGTCTATAGTCAACTCTATCGAAATTTTATGTACATTAACTTGACGGAATAAATAATGAATGAATGAATGAATGAATGAATGAAAAGGTACGCACTGGGAGGAGGCCTCGGGTTGCTCACTTGAGGCAAAAAAAAGAACTTGCACAGGAAAGGGAGGGTGTGTCGCGCGGAGCACGACAAGCGTCTTTTTCGCCCTTGCCCTCTTGTACTTTTGTCGCGCCCAACTCGACAACTCATTGTGCGTCGGTTGAAAAGCGCTTTTTTTCAGCAGAGACTCGCAGCTGGCGCGGATCCGACGGATAGGCAGCCGCCCGACAACAACCCGGCTACGGACGCGGACGCTGGCGATGCAGAGAATGGAGCCGGAGACGGAGTGGAGGAACCAGCGAGCAGCGGCACCGGAGTGCCTTCGCCCATGCGCGCAAGGACGCCAACTTCCGGTGGCGGGGCGGGCGAGAGCGAGGAGGACGAGAGGTGAAGTGCTTATCAATCTACTACATCTAGGTACTTGACACACCAAACACGGCCACTTTCTCTATTACTGATCAGAGAAAGAGAGCAGAATTCGGGTATAGTAAATGCACCATAGGGGGAAAAGATAGCACTCGAACCGGTAACTTTATGGAGTATATAAGCGGCATTTGTCTTCCGTGAAACATTCACTTGACTCCATATCTTTTCTCTTCCAAAGTCACTTGATTTTCCATTATTGCATAAGATCAATGAGTATACCGTATTTATCCTTTGTGCTTAGATTTAGAATTCTAACAGGCGGCTAACAGCTGGCCTTACGACGTAAAATCGCTTGACGTGGATTACATTTTTACCTCTTTAGAATGACGACATTCCGTCATCTCGTCCTCGGTGCGACAATATCCTCTGGTGTCGCCATCATCGGCTCCCTTCTCGTTGCATTCTCTCTCGTCTCCGAGATCAACACCTTCAGAGACGATGTGCTCTCCGATCTCAGCCACTTCAAGGTACTGTGTGCTTGACTAATGCGTCTAAGGCCTAAGGAGGTCTAAGTGCTTGTCTAAGGTCTAATTGTGTACCCTTCAGAGTATGGCTGACGATGCGTGGGAGAAGATGGTGATCAATGGTCCCGTCGGATCCTCTCGTCGTGACGATACCATCTCTCGTTTCGCCCGTCAGGTACGAATTCACTTCTTATTAACCACCCCGACTTCCAACCTTATCATACTCTATCATAACCTTTGTCACATTTATCATACTTTATCATAACCTTTATCATAGGCCTACAACACTGGAGGTGCTGCTGTGGCTGGTGGAGGAGGTTCTCAGTGCAACTGCGGTGCTTCTGCAAGCAACTGTCCCGCTGGTCCGCCCGGACCGCCCGGACACCCCGGAGACCGCGGACGTGAGCATCTTATAATAGTAATAATAATAATAATTTATCTACGCCCGATGCGCGACGATATGAATGGTACATTTGAGGTGGATATAACTAGAGGTGGGGGGGGGGTAGCTCTCCTGTGTTAGGGGAGTTTGGAGAGGTCAGCGATAATGGTGTGTGCAGCAAGTCTACGCTTGGAAACTCGGAATGCATAACTTGATCCAACTAAATCAACACAGTGCACAAACAGTAATTTCCAATAATATCCGTTTGCAGAGGACGGACAGGCTGGCGCTCCCGGGCAGGCCGGTATGACTGGAATGGCCATGATGGCGATGCAGATGACTGGAGGCGCGTGCATCAAGTGCCCACCCGGACCACCCGGACCCGCTGGACCTCCCGGACCTGCCGGTTAGTGTTCTTCGATGAAGCCACTTAACGAGTGACTCGAAATGACAACACTATTGCAGGAGGGCCCGGTAACGACGGCGCACCAGGAGCACCCGCCGCCGGCGGGGGGCAAGGGGCCCCGGGACCCGCGGGAGCTCCCGGAGACGCGGGTGCGGATGGGCAACCTGGAGGTAAGGAGTATAAAGTACCTGAACTTGAATTCAGATTAAAGAACAGATTTTTCTAAGAATAACTAAAAAAACCCGCATATTTTTACGATTTTTTTAAAGGAAGTTACGATTTTTCAAAGAATTTGTTCCGAACTCTGTACTGAATGTTACGATGTTTAGCGCCGCTGTATAGCGCCACAACATATAATTCCTTTCCCTTTATAGGTCCTGGTGCTCCCGGACCCGCCGGTGCCCCCGGCACGAGAATGATGTCCCAGCCCGGACCCGCCGGACCTCCCGGCCCCGCCGGAGGTCCTGGACCCGCTGGCAACCCCGGGTCCGGTTCTGGACCCGGCCCCGCTGGACCCGCCGGCGCTCCTGGTCCTGCCGGCAATCCCGGAGGTCCTGGACAGCCGGGATCGGCTGGATCGGCTGGAAACGACGGAGAGCCCGGAGGAGACGGAGCGTACTGTCCCTGCCCTCCTCGTACCGGTTCGACTGGCGCAGTGGCTGCTGGTGGAGGAGCAGCAGCAGCAGGTGGAAGCTATCCCGCACCCAGTGCACCTCCCGTCGAAGCATATGCTGCCGGCAGAAAGTAATTGGGAACCATCAAGAACGTCTGTCAATGTTCAATAGCGATAAAAGAGTTACACCCTCAGTCAAAATTGGTTGCAGTGCACATACATAGAAAAGATTTATCATGTTAAAAGGCAAAGATTATGGAAACTTCAGCGAATTGATGGATCACGCCTGATTCAGGTTGTGCTCGAAGCTAAAATCAAGATATTCGATCTTTTATTCGGCTGTCAACTTACGAGTACTGCCAATAGATTCGTTGGTTGATCACTCGTTTGAGGAGTGATTTGTTAATGCCATAGCAGTACTGAAATTAGACCGATAAATGTATCCTCTAAATATTATAGATAATCTTACATGGACAAGCTGCACACAAGGATGCATATCATGCGAGTGATCTGGACTGAAATTGTAATCTCATTCCAGGGGTCAAATACTCAGGTCATGAAAGCCAAGATGTGGCATGCTATTACTATTTTTTGTCGACTTTTCCACTTGCGGAGGTTAGGTTTCGGGTCAATTCTTCTATTTGGTAGATTGGTGGTATGCTTTTCTCTATTTCTCGTTAGAAATGGCTCGAAAATGTGGTATGCATTGGTCCTTTCGGGAGGGGTATTTGACCTCTGTCTCATTCCCATTCCATTATGTACTCCGCAAACTCACTTGTCTTCTTCAATATCTAGACTTTGTTCAATAGAGCTTGGCTGAAATTAATAATTTCTTTGGAAAGTAGACAGTTTGAACAAGGTAACCTCATATTTAAGCTCGCCAAGGCACGCCCAGTCCTCTTTACAGTCACGCATCTGTAAATTCATTCATTCACTCATTTATTTCCGTTGCTTTGCAATTGCACAAGAAATATGTATAGGTGATATAGATCAAGAAACAGAGGCCCGTCAATGGAATCATATCATTTATGATAAAAAGAATACCGATATTGAGAATGGAAGTCTAGGTTTAGGACAATTGTAATTGAAGGTAACAATTTGTTACCCTCGCACCAGTGCACTTTTTGAGTCCCACCATTCATAAAATTGGCACTTTGACACATCGCGAAAACCCGTTGTATTTTCAGTCTAGCTGTCGAAACCTCATAACCAATAATTTGCGAGAGCGCCGAGAGAAATTGTCCGATTAAGTGAAACTACTCAAACGATTCTGCTGGATTTACTTGTGATAATCGTATTAACTGACTCTGTAGCACGATTCCCTTGCTAGTTCGCACTCTTCAACGTTCGTCCACATATGAGACTTCTGGAAAATATGTTGAATTTTCATCATTTTTTAATATTTTGAACTTGTCACCTTTTCCTCAAAATCGTCCCATCCAACGAAGGTTGTGTCACGCGCCATATCTGAATGGCATGTATTGCATACTCGATACGCATGCCGTTCACTGACCGTATTCGTGAGATTGACCATTCGATGGAGTGAGAGTGAGAAGGACGAGCAAGAGACCGTACATCATTGAGCGATGAGGGAGAAATGAGAGAGCGAGATTCACTTCTCTTTTTTTCCTAGTTTTTCATTTGACTTTATGCAAATTCTCACAAATGACGATCACGATGACTTTGTGACGCGAAACTCAATTTCACCTGCACCCCGCCTTCCACACGGAATTCGACTACCTATGAGACTTAGCTTATTCACTTTACTCGAGTATACCCTTCATTTAGTCGTCAACAATGTGCTATTGATGACTACACCCTACAGACTGATGATTCCAAGCATTGGAGTTAGCATGAACATTACCTATCTGGAGTCCAAGGTGAATTTAGCCACTTTTATACGACTTTTTAAAGAGATAATGAACATCGTCATAGCCGAGTAATATTAATCCAGATAAGCGATATTTCTCCTTCATCCTACTCCTACTCATTGACAATTTTAAATTACATCGTGGAAATGATTTTCCTCTTTATACTATATCTAATTATGATTCCAGCAATCGTTAAATTCTGGAAAGTGGGGGGAAATATTACGTATTCGTGCATAAAATACATTACAGGCCGCGATTCTTCATGTGAATTTGAAACGAATTACAATTTCGTATTTCTGCCACAATGTTCTCTATTTATTGCTCAGATTGATTATATTTCTCTATCAAATACGACTTTTTGAACCAACAGGTGTAACATGCCGTAAGACAAAAAAAACTAACAACCTTTTTAAGGAGATTTTTCACTCGATTTTCCTTTTGTTATAGCTCATTTCGCAAGGGTCTATCACGTCTACAGTATTTATAGGTGGTTAATAGAGCTTGAAATACGGGTAATCGTCTCTCCATTTCACACGCTCTCTCGCCTCTCTGACCGGTGAGAGAGTGTGAAAAATGAAGAGACGATGACCCGTATTTCGAACTCTAGTGATTAATTTGTTGTTTGAAAAACAATTAATTTATCTGCGGTCTTCAGTGTGATGATGGCTTATGCAGTCGAACGAAGCGCAGCTACAATCATGGTTAGCGATTATGAGGTAATATTCTATGAGAATACAGAAAAAAATATGAATTTTCTGAGAACTTTTTTTTACATAGTTACTATGGAATCTCTTCAGGTGAAGTGCCGATTCTACATTTCGCGAGCACTTATTTTCTACATATCCGCCGTAGCGATGATTGCACCAACACTCTCGGGTAAATGAGTTTCCGTTGCTATGAAATTACGAGCATAGAAACCACTTTAGTTTGAGCAGGATGAAATTCTCAGAAAAAGCCATCTGTTAATAAAATAATAAGCTGTTTAAAGTTCTAGTTGCGTCGAGCGAGGGCAAAACGGGAAATGTTATCGGCACTATCGTAATGGTCGCACAGCTGATTGCATCCACTCTGGTTTGTTTATTTATATATTTTAATTTGTTGTAAAGTGTACTTCTTAGCTCAATTATATGCATATTTTAAACTTCCAGATTATAACTCTGATTTGGATCCGAAATATGGCCCTTGAGAGAAGACTCAAGATGAGTATCGATCCTAATCGGCTCACTACCGATTACACGATTGGAAAGAAATACCAAGTTCAAGAGAATCTCAAGTCGTTCAAAGTTGTCATCTTTTGAATTCTTTTACCCAACATTTCCAATCAGTTCATCCGTAACATGGTCGGCTCTTGTATTCCCTTGGGCGGACTTTCCTTATCAATATCCACGTACAATATCGGGAAACCACAAGATGTGCAAAGCTTCCTGAGATCGTACATTGATCTATTCACCACAGGGCGTGTTATTCAACGTGATTCTTTGATTCAACAAATATTTAATTTAGAGGTCTTCTTATCTCATTGGTCGTCGGTATTCTCTCTCTACAGGAGTGGCGCGATGATTTTTCTCTTCGTGCGCGTCGAATTTTCAACTGCAGTGGCACCGAACCTACAGTGAAAACTACGAATCCTGTCTCTCCTCCACACACCGAGACGGAGATATACTTCAAACAACTTAGAGATTCTTGGAATTAGTAATAAAGATGTAACTCTATTCTTCTCGGATTCTTGAGAGATTTCGGTCTAGTGAAATGAGAATGAAAAAATACATCCAATTTGGAATGTCAAAATGGTAATGTCATAGATCAGTTCTAGGTCATCTAATAGGGAAGTTTGGTGCCAAATTGATCTGTCCACGCCAATCAACCTCTCCAAGAGATCATATTGATAGGCAATCTCTCCTCTCCCTCTCTTCTCTTTGGTCACAACCGAGCACGGTACTCACGTACTCTCTCCGACCTCTATACGTTCCCACTGATAAGACATCTCTGGCATACCTTATACCGCGTTATTGGTCTCCGACCTCTCCCCATCTCTGCTCAGTCTTCGCATATCAGTCCGGTGCATCTTCTAGTTATGAGGGTCTATCTCATTTTCCTTCTCTTCTCTTCGATATCTTCCCTTCCTCGTCGTACAACAATTGAGACCATCGTGGAGACTGTCACACGTCGGGTCGTCCACATTCTGGTGCAGTTTAGAGACGACGTATTCTAATCGTCGCCTGTGGTCTTTTCAGCAGCCACAGTGTCAATGCAATCAAGTGCACGAGTGCAAAAAAGAAGCAATGGCAAACGTGGGCAAATGCTTCGATAAGTGCGATCAACATCTTGAGGTTTGCATAAACACGTGTATAATGAGCGCGGAATTTGGCAAGGTTTTTTATCAATGATGAAATCATAAATTGCAGAAGTTTCACAGTCAGACCTCTCTGCCACTGACGGAATGCTTCTCTAATAACATGAACAATGCGGTCGATGCGGACGAATGTTTGTTCAAGGGGATGAAGGACTTGTGAGTTGATTGGCATTGTAGGAAAGATCAGACTGACGGTCAGACTGAAATTTAGCTAGGTCAGAGAGTTTATTATCAAGGATAGATCTCGTTCAAAGAGGAGGGGATCTATGCAATATATTAGACCAAACATTGGAAATTATTTTGAAGGAAGATTCAGAAAAATAATTTACACTGTCACTTTTCAGTTGCCGAACTGATAACGAGAAAAAGTACATCATCCCTGCTAATTTTTCCGAGGCTGTTGGTTTCGACCTTGAGATGTCTCCCGCCGAGGATGAAATACCCGATGTGGCATGGATGTGGGCTATTTTGAAACTAGAAAAACATACCTTATTATCAACAATGGAATATTTAAGAAAACGAGCACTCGAACAGTTCAATGTTTTCCAAGATTTCTTTGGATGCACAAAGAAGTGTGTTCACAGAGAAATGACTAATTGCTTCGCTAATAAGAAGTAAGTTATGAAGCATCCAACCGAATTAATCGTTATTTTATTTTTTATTTTCGAGCGGCATCCTTTTCATCACAAACTTCTTTTTTCTTAAAATTCTCCACGTTCCTCACAATCTTCAGGTGCGCAGTAGCCATTCCGCCACAGGAAACGCTCAAGCCAATTTACGAAAAATGTCACGCCCATACTCCTCAGGTCGTCGCTTGTACTAAAATACAAATGAGAATAACCAATTCAGATGTCGGTTGCTTTATTCAACACGTGCCAATGTTTGGCGTTCAGGAAAAAAGTAAGCAGTCTCTACGGTATCTGTGCTGTTATCTCTAATCCTACATTTATCGAGAACTGACAAATATTTCTACCAAAAACAGTCACTATATCCGCTAGACTTTATTTGATCCGAGTGTGTTGCTGCGATTGGGTTGTTGTCTTGTATCAAGATCACTTCGATAAATCAGAATCATCATATTTTATTCCTGCTTTTTCCCAATTTCATTACAGAGAAGAATCATTGTTTTCGAATGCGACGTGTCTCGGGGGAGTGGCTATTTGAAGCGAACCTCAAATATATTTACTTTCTTTTTTTTGTTACTGACTACGATTAATTTCAGAAGTAGTCAAATGCATGTCTTAATCACTTTTCCTCTGGATAAAATTGAATGATATCATCACAATTCTGGCAACTCGATGAATAATTCCACCGATTCTAATCATTTCCACACTAGAGTTCGAAATACGGGTCGCCGTCTCTTCTTTTCACGCACTCTCTAACCGGTCAGAGAAGCGAGAGAGAGAGTGTGTCAAATGAAGAGACGACGACCCGTATTTCGAACACTCTAATTCTCACCACTCGTTTGCTGCTCCGAGAGCTGTCCTTCTTCCGATTTTCCCGTTTCGACATGTTGCTTTTCATCGGTGTCTCACTGCAAAGACTTCTCAGTTAGCAGTTTTTTCTATTCTTCTTCACTAATAAACCAATTCTTTCTAATTCCATGCATGTTTGACAACTTTCCAGCAGCAGATCCCACTCAAACTCACACCGAAGCCTTGCCTATCGGGACTACGATCTCTTTATTGTAGCCGAGCGGACTCTTGAGCGGGCTGATCTTAATTGTTTGGTCCTTGAACTATGATCTTTGATCTTTGATCTCTGAACCTTGGTCTCTTCCTTGATCTCAACCTTTGGTCGTTCCTTCTCACTCTTTGCCGGTGCTCGAAAAGAAGTTCCAGAAGTCGTTCCACTGTCGACGTTCGCAGCCGATGTCGTTGTAGCCTAAACTTTCAAGTTGATCTTTGATCTTTGAAGTTGATCTTTGATCTCTCTGAAGTTGATCTTTGATCTCTCTGAAGTTGATCTTTGATCTTTGAAGTTGATCTTTGATCTCTCTGAAGTTGATCTTTGATCTCGAGCAGGATAAACTGACCCTGGAAGTGCCAGAGAGTGTGGACATCGTCGACAGACCGCCCACGTCTGATCCGCTTCCTTCTTTTGGCTTGCCTGCCTGCAACGTGGTACCCATTACGGTAGAGTTCGAAATGCGGGTCGCCGTCTCTTCATTTCACTCACTCTCTCGCCTCTCTGACCGGTGAGAGAACGTGTGGAAATGAAGAGACGGCGACCCGTATTGCACACTCTACCATTACGGTAGGGGATTACGGTAGATACAGTACCTTGCACAGAACGAGAATCGGCAGCATCGTGATCAGTGGGAGGACGAGCGACACGGCTGCCCAGTCCATGAAAAGTCAGTCTCCGATCGAAGAAGAAAACAAGGGTACGGTAGGGGGACGGGGGACGGCCGACCGCCCAGGACGAGCGAGCGAGTAGAAAATGAGGGGAGGAGAATGAGAGGAGGAAATAAGATCGGTTGAGGGGCTCAGAAAGCAATTGGAACGTATTCAAATGTAATTGTGTATTTCAATACATTATTTAGCTGATAATATTCCTCGTATCACCAATCGTATTATCATTGTTATCAGAATGCTCCGATTTCCATTTCCATGTGTATCCACCTGGGTCTTCTCTTCCCTTTGTCGAACGACCTCTCTTTTGTCCACTCTCCCTCTCCTTCCCTTTCTCTGTCCCTCTACAACCATTACTATTGTATTCCACCCTCTTCCCTCCTCTCCTTGCTCTTTCCCCTTCCCTCGAGTGAGGGTCATTTCCATTGGGCCGAGTGCCCGGAAAAGTGAAAAGAGTTATTGATCCCATCTCGATCGGTCTCATGTTGCGCATCCTTTTTTAATGCATTCGTTCGCCAATTAATTAGCCTTTTCTCACCGGAGAGGATGGAAAGTGAGTGAAAGGTGTCAGGAAGAGTGTATCCTTTGGATTCCCCCCCCCCCCCCCCGCCCTGCCACTCTCCCGCTTACTCAAACAAGTGTTGAATCACCAAAGTGAACTCTTCTGGCACTGATTGCTCACCAAGTATTAGGGATTGCACTATTCATTTTTCCGCTGAAAGTAGAAAGCAATATCCCATACCCATAAAACACCTCCTAAGCCATCATTGCTCGATAACGGTACTGCTTCCCATTCATGCCCCCACAATGCCTTTCTATCTCGATTCTCTCGAATTCCTCTCGTCTGGCGGAGCTACGATAAAAAAGGAAACTACCTCATTCTACCCTTCTCGTTGATTCTTCTCGTTCCTTGTCGAATCTTGCAATTTTACCATTTCAGATTTTGGTATTGTACCAAGGAAGGAATGAAGACTCGAGAAGGAAGTAAAGAGGATCCAGGTATGCACGTCAAAATAAAGATTACCATAAATTATGCTCTCAAATGATAGGTCGATTCTACCCCGCGACTCTTCCCAAATGGGAGCTAATACTCTCATACGCGGTTTGGATCTTCCACAGTACAGCGGCATTTGTCATTTCTTACAGGTATAGTTCGACTTTGAGATCGCTCTGTATTTTTGAACTTCATTTCACTTTGTAGAGTATGCAATGGACCAGTGGGCGATTGGGTTCAGCACTGGTTTCGAAACAGCGAGTATGTTTCTATCTTTTTCAATCCATTTTATTTAAAAAATGATGAAAATCGATTTTTAGTTACATTTCTGGCTGGAAAGTCGATGCTTCGGACTCCGAGTGGCTCTTCTATCGAAACACCATTTGGTAATATACTCATACAGTCTCCAGTATAAACAAATTTGTTCAGTGATCTGACAATTGCATACGCCATGCACTCTTCAATTTTCCAGTAAGTTTCTTTATTTATATTTGGGAGCTGAAATATTTACATAATTTTCTCAGCGTAACGTATCGTTTCCTGCCTTCGAATCAAGCTCGAATTGCTCAGATTGTACTCTCTATAGCTTTGCATATTTGGGTTACGAGGTAAGAAATTGCGATTTCCGAGTACGTTGAACATCCTAATTTCAGTCTCTCTTGCATTCTTGTATTGTCATCATTCGCAGCCGTGACTATAGCTGCGTCTGCTTTCTTTCGCAGAGAAGTTGTGCGTTTACCTACCTATTTATAAACGTCGAACTACTTTTCTAGGAATAAAGCTTTGAGTATATCTGTCGATGAACCGTTACAATTCTAAATAGGAACTGCAACTATTTGTCAATAAAAAGTATTTTAGATAGCTTGGGTGCTCTGCATTGGATTCATCTTGCAAGCTACTGAGTTTGTACCATTCACAAAGGGAGCATTCTCATACTATCGAGAGTTCAACATGTACCTTTATGGGGCAATAAAGGTCTGTTTAGACCACATTTGGAACTAATTGTATTCAAATTTTAAGATTCTCAATGTTAGTATTCATCTCTGTCGCAACTCTGATCGACCTATTACTGCCGAGTGCGTTTATTCGATAATGCACTACATGACCTACCTACCGTACTCAATGACACTGATAGTTCTGTATGAGGTACCAATCGACTCGATGCACATATAAATTATAAATTATTGAATAACAGGAATTCACAGAACAAATTGATACTCGAAGTTCGAGTGATGATAGGCCCTCCGCCTTTGATCTCAAGTAAGTAAAATAATGAATTTCGACATAATGCGCATTTTGAAGGTCAAATTTTTTCTTCGGCGCCCGATTATTCTTGTGGGCAATCGTTTTTGAGACACTCATCCATCTCATTCCCGTAAACGCTCTTTTCGCATCGCCCTTCACAATTATCAATGGTCTAAACGGATACGAGAGTATGATCATTATTTATCCAATATCAATAATCAGAGATTAATCGTAGTGTCTTCAATCGCTTACGTGGTTGGACAATACTTCCATGTCAAATACGTCGTCATTTTCGGAGTTCCATCACTTTTCGCGAGAATTGACGGTGCGTTTCTCGACGGATAAAAGAACCTTTTTTGAGCCAATATTCACAATCAAAAGTTTAATGGATTGATAGATATTCTTGGCTCAAGCTTTAAAAAAAGCAAATGGAGTTTCGAATATGTTTCACATTATTTGTAAACTTTGCACTTTGTGAGTCTGTACAATTTTCTTTCCAATTTGAATTGCAATACCGACAAATTTATTTTCAAAACGTTGATGCCTACAATGATCAGGCATGACTCCACCACCTCCTCCCATCTGCATCTCTCGTGTCTCTCGATACTCACGAATGTGGAGACACTTCGATGCTGGATTGTACTCCTTCCTCAAGGTGAGTTTGAAACAATGCATCTAACTTTGAACTTGAAAAATAGCAGTGACTCAAACACGATTTCAGAACCAAGTATACGTCCCGTTACTTACTCATCCCAGACTTTCTTCTGGTAAGCAACATCTCGAGTATTACATCATCACCCTCAATACTTTCAGGATTCGGTCGTCCCCTTGCTCTCATCTCCGCTTTTCTCGTTGTTGTAGCCTGGCACGGCACACAAAGACACTTTGTCTGCTGGGTCAGATTATTGACTTTTTTCCATCGACTAAGATTTATTGCAGGTGACTCTGTCTGCACTTGAACTGATCATCGAACGAATAGGAGTGCTCATATGGGATACTACATCGTTCCAGGTATAGCATGTGCATTGTCAATCATCTCTGATGTGCGCCCCCCAAGTTGGATCCAAGCAAAAATCCAAGTTGCCCCCAGGCCTGCTCGCAACTTGGAAATTGGCTTGTATTCTCACCTTTTCATTCAGGCCTTTCGACGAAGAATTGGCGAACTTTGGCTAAGAAGATTGATTGCCTTCAGTATGCTGGCCACAGTACGTCTTAATTTAGAAGTGACCAAATCAGGGATTAATCTCAGGTGATTCCGGGCATCTTCGGCGTTTTCTTCTTTCTGGGCAATGAAGGCGTCGGAGAGACCATCTTTGTCAAGGTACTAACTTGTGATTCGAGTCCACCAACGAAATTGTCTCCAGGTGCTTCTCAATGGCATCGTCGGCCTTCTGAAGGGAGATGTGGCTGTTGTGGACGGGTAAGTATCGTCACTTCTTCTCGTTTGATGATCTCACAGATCAATCATTCACTCGACACTCCTCGACTAGCTCAATTGATCCATCAATTTCAGTGTTCCGTCAGAAGGAATGGTCTTTCTCAATCTAATCGTACTTGGCTACTTCTTCAATCACTGTTGCCTCGAATTCGAGTACCGTAATCGAAAGGCGCCCCAGCCACACCGAAAAATTGAATAACGAACCAACTCCAAAAATCCTAGAAGGACAAGTCTACTAAAGCTTTCAAATGCACTCACGGGTTAGAATAATTCCGATGTGATAAATTGTTTCTTGACTCTTTTCTTGCTTGACTCTTCTAACAGCTGGCCTTACCAGTGGGTCCCACCTAGCGTTGTCATACGACTGTATAATCGCTTGACGTGGATACACCTTTACCTTTACCTTTTCTTGCTTGTATCCATGAATTGATCTATGATCTATATCAATAAGCCTTCGATGCCAACAAGCTTCTTACAGAAAGGAATCTTCATTGTTAGCAGTTATTGACAATTCAGTATGGCACATACAACAGGTTAGTACGAGTTCGTCACTACCGGGGGAGAGGGTAGGGGGTGGGTGTCTACTGGGTGGTATCGTAGCTGACACCGCTGTCGATGACGTCGTCTGCCTTCTTCTCCACTTGCATCTCCACCTCGGGAGAGCTGAGCACGAGTTGCGGCTTGGGCGTCGAGAATCGACACGCTTTCGACGCGAATTCGACCCTGGAAAAAATAATATTATTATTTATGCGTATTTACAGGAAATAACGCGGGCACAAATGAAAATTATGAAAGGATAGATGATTGAAGAAGAGATCTGTGATACTTCTCTTATAGATTCTCTTACAGTAAGGAACATATCAAATTGGAAAGAATCTTGGTTTATAATTGAGGAAGAATAGAAAAACTGCAAACTGAGGCACAGAAATGCGAAAGAGTTCCTAGAATAATTCTATTTCAATTGAATGTCTCTCTCACTTGGCCTGATTGTCGGATGAGGCCGCGTTGTGGCGACGGCGCGGCGAGACAGTGGCGTCCGCGACGGCCGACACGTCCGCGAGCAGCGCGCGAGGCGCGTCAGGATCACGCACCGGTGGCGTCGTCGCGGAGAGCGGAGCCTGCAAAGTCTGTAGTTTAAGAGAGAAACGAGACCAACGGCCAAGGAATAGGAGGCAAACCTTTCTGCTCGGGCTCGCGTATTTCTTGTAGAACAGCCAGAGAGTGATGAGTGTGGCCACCTGCAGTAGCCAATACACTCTCTTCATTTCACATGCTCTCTCGCTCTGCATGACTGGCGAGAGATGTTCATCAAAGTCCAAAGATCATTCTCACCATTAATGCGACTGCCACCCACGCGATCGTGTAGAGCACATTACGATCCTGCTTCGCCTTGTTCGCCTGAGAGGAAGGAAGAGATTACCAAGTGATGATGCAATAATCGATTGATTACCTCGAAATCAATCACTTCGTGCGTCACCAGAGAGATGTCATAGACAGCAGCTCTGAAATGGAGAAAGATGTCGGATCGAGAGATCAAAGGTCAAGTGGATCTAGGGTTCCGCAAGAGAAACAATTCGAAACAGAAACGCAAAATGAAACAGTCGTTTCCCTTATTCGTGTTTCACTCGGAAATGTTTCTCGGTCGAAATGAGAAGGGAAACGTTTCCCGAAGTGTTTATTTTTCCTTTGTTCCCGACGTCACTCTCACCTGTTCACTTCTGGTTTGTGGACGGATGCGGCCAGCTGCTGCACAATCTCTGTCACGGAGGAATTGAGCTGCAATGAGCGCTTGACTTCATCTCTTCAATCAACTATACATAATTTATCGAGACGCAACGAGACCGAAAAAAAGAATGCAAAAATCGTATGAAAATGTAATAATTCTGACCGATTTGATGAGCGACATCGCCTGATCCTTGCCCGCATTGAGATACGTCTGCAAGAGGAAACGCATCTTCATCAGGTAACGACGGGTTATTTCGGGCGTTCAAGCTATCAAGAGATAACATAATATAAAACGCTTAATTTAGCTATTTTCCAATGCCTGAAGATCTTCAGCGATTGGAGAATGCAAAATGAACCTTTTTATATCAATAAAACAATCTAATCAGACCTGCAGATCGGCCGGGAGCAGTGTGAGATCCGGCACGCGGCCCTCCACCACCGATTTGATGAACTGGAACAACGGATTGATAGTATTCCATTTATGTGAATCTGACTTCGTCAGTACGCCAGTACTCTGACTTCGCACCCTTCTACCATAGAAAGCATTGGACAGCAGGGTATGTAGTCCGTCTTGCAGCTGGCCTTATCAGCGGGTACCACCTAGCGTTGTCTTCTGACGTAAAATCGCTTGACGTGGATACGCCTTTTTACCACCGT
The DNA here is from genome assembly GCA_911812115.1 of Pristionchus exspectatus. Classification (NCBI taxonomy): domain Eukaryota; kingdom Metazoa; phylum Nematoda; class Chromadorea; order Rhabditida; family Neodiplogasteridae; genus Pristionchus; species Pristionchus exspectatus. Next base: position 35,171,662 of record OU461582.1, on the reverse strand, counting down.
ACCCTACCGTACCCTGACGCCGCCCCCTTCCTACCTCTGGCGGAATTCGTCCGATATCGTAATTGGGCGGCAGCAGTTGCACCATTGCTCCCAGCGCGGAGAGGGTCGACTTGTCCGGGGAGCTGGTATCCGCATCTTTGGGCGCGTGCGATGGCAACTGCGCAATGAAGACGACGTTTGGGAAAGGGCAGCGCTCGCACACACACGTACTACACCACTACCGTACCTGCTTGGTGTAGTACTCGCGGATTTTGGCCGTCTCTGCGTCGCTGAGACCGGGCAGAGTCTTGCCTGAAGAGAATTAACTTGTTGCATCATTACTTGTAATTCATAAGAAGGGGGAGTATATACCTTGCAGTGACGTCATCACCATCTCCATCGGCACTTTCTCGAGTGGAAGGAGGATCTGGAATGACATATGATTGTCTAGTCTCTCCAACTGCCCTCTAACCTTTTCCAGATTGTCCACATGCTCTCCTTTCATTACTCGATCCGCCGTCTCACTCATTCTCTTGAGATGTCCGTGTACCACTCGATCTAGTTCAGTCCGATCGATGCCTGAAGTAGATGATGAAACGAGATTGAAGAGCGCGAGAGTATGAAAGCTTTCTAATGAGACATTTCTGTCAGCAGCGTGGCGCAGTGGAAGCGTGCTGGGCCCATAACCCAGAGGTCGGTGGATCGAAACCACTCGCTGCTATCCCTTTTTGCTCATCTTTTTTTCAACAAAATATTGTACTTCTAACACCTTTTTGAACTAGAATTCTACTGACTTCAGTTGTTTTTCACCATTTACTAACCTGGAATCTCTCCTCCACCGAGTACGTGTGAGAGGACATTCGACGGAAGAGAAGTGATGTCCAGAGAAGAAAGATTCACCTTGTCAGCCTGCACAATAAAACATCCACTCATTATTCGAGTTACGATAATATCACTAACAAACGGGGATCGAAACCAATTGATCCCGTCAATCTACCGTATCTACTACCGAACCTCTTTGAGTGCATTGGCGCTCCTCGCCAGATGGGGAATACTATCGATTAGTTGTTCGACATCGGCTGCTACCGGCTGACCTCCCGTAGCGAATCGAACCAAAGGACCCGTGAACTCCTTCAAATTGATCTTTGATCTATCTCATCGTTGAACCTTGCATAATCTGCCGGATTGCCTAAGGATGACGTAACCATTTCAGGCTCTGACGGAATAAGGAGGACCCATGGCTTATTCCGTCAGAAAATTTTGGGCCCCCCTTATTGACATGGGTCCCCCTTATTCCGTTAGAGCCCCGTTTCCTAACCAACAAACCTCGATGGCCGAAACAGCCTCTCTCGATTGGGCAGGCTGACGGTCGATTGCGCGCATCGAACCGGGAAACGCCCGAGCCAGACCTGAGTATCGATCAATCAATGGGGAATATTACGATATAGTTTAAGTTAGAGTGTAATGATGGAGGTGACAATGCCAATGACAATGCCTAACGATCAAAGATCAAAGATGAAACTGACTGGCCAGCCACGGGACTGCTTGTCCGACGTCGTGTCGTCCATTACTTCCATCCATGGATCGCATCTGTTGACCGGCATGGGGGAAGAAGAGAGAGGCCAGAGGATGGGGAGAGGCTGGAAAGGAAAGTGTTAACTGGACAATACAATCAATCGATAAGGGAAGAAGAGAGAGGCAAGAGGATGGGGAGCGGCTGGAAAGGAAGGTGTTAACTGGACAATACAATCAATCGATAAGGGAAGAAGAGAGAGGCCAGGGGATGGGGAGCGGCTGGAAAGGGTAAGTGTTAACTGGACAATACAATCAATCGATAAGGGAAGAAGAGAGAGGCAAGAGGATGGGGAGCGGCTGGAAAGGGTAAGTGTTAACTGGACAATACAATCAATCGATAAGGGAAGAAGAGAGAGGCCAGGGGATGGGGAGCGGCTGGAAAGGGTAAGTGTTAACTGGACAATACAATCAATCGATAAGGGAAGAAGAGAGAGGCCAGGGGATGGGGAGCGGCTGGAAAGGGTAAGTGTTAACTGGACAATACAATCAATCGATAAGCAGGTGGTTATGGCAACGAGCAATTCAAAGAGAACCAACCTGCAGCGGGAGTGATGAGGGCGGGATTGAGCGTAATTGCTGCTGCGACTGTAGGAGCGGCTGGAATAGTGAGATGCGTTAGCAATCAGATAATCGAATGCAAGCTCATCAAGGCCCATATTTAGCTCAGGAAATGTCAAAACACGCGGCCTCACAAGTTAAAGTATAAATAACGATCAATAAAGTAAAAATTGACAAGGTTCACACTGTTTAGTCTTTAACCCGGCTTCCGGAAATTCATGTCATTTTACCGTATCATTTTCCGGCTCTCAATCTCACACTAATTCGTGGCATTAATTTTTCGGCTCATACGTGGTGGTCTCTAAATCAGATTTCGAAAAGTTGACGTGAACAAGATGAAAAGGAGGAATCGTCAACTCACTCGCAATCGCATCTGCTGCAGCTGCTGCAGCTGTGGCAGCAGCGAGAAGTTGCAACCAGAAGAGTGGGGCTGGTCGCATACTGTAATGGTACGGTATGCATATAGTAAGGGTACACGACAGGGACGAAACAACAGTAGAGAACGACGAAAGCACGCAAGGATGGGAAGAGACGGGGGGAATTGGGAAGAGACTGGGGGAGAATCAATCGATAGAGTGATCTGATGGGGGAAGAGACAGACGGGGTAGATCAATTGAGTGTAGCCTGATCCCGTTGAGCTGGGAAGCCATCATTTGAGTAGATATCGATCGCGTATTGTTGATATTACAGTAACACAAGACGTCGTCAACGATGATACACAGATTTCGACAATAAACCCATTATCCTGCCACGACCAGAAACTGTGCGTCTGAATTCTGTGCTTTCAATAAATGTTTGTAGAATTTTATAGTATTCTCTGTGTGTGTGCGTGCAACAATTGCGACTTTATCTTTTGCACAATTAGTGCGACCACTTAGCCAGTGGACTTTTCACTATCTTCAGTCGCATACATTTCCAATTAACCCGCCCTCGGAAGTCTCCTCGCTTTGTTGTTACACAGTGAAAATGGTGGTGGTGGAGGCAATTTTCGGACACTTTCCCCCAGTGATCGAAAGGGATTGGTCTCGCCCTTTCTGATTTCGAGAAAGGAGGAATCTCAGTCATCTTCTGTCTGCGAACAGAAGCCGGATGTATCCTTCCGTCAAGACCCGTCACCAGGTATACACTGCCAATTACTCTCCATCCATTCCAATCGAGACATTCTCGATTGGTCTTTCCATTTTCGTACTATTTTCGTGAGTCAATCATAGATTATAGATAGCAATACCAGAGCTACACGGTAACTCGCCCGAGCCTGAAATACCACTTGTAGCCCCTTTCCGCCCCCATCCACATATTATCGAATTGTGATAAAGTATAAGTATAAGTATAAGTAACCAAACAGATGAATGTTCGTCACTGGCACATTCTCGTGTTGACATTGTTGTTTCTTTTATCGTTCAATCCCCTTACTCCGATCGAAATGCGATCTGGGAACTTTCTCTCTTCATCCATCCCCACACTCTCAGTTAGATACCCTCTCCCATTCATCTATTCAATCCACTTCATCCAATTAAACTCTTCAATTTTATTGGCTAAATATTTCAATTATTTCGAAAATTGCAGAGGATGAGCGAAGTCTCGGAATCGTCCGCTGTCGTCTATGAAAGGTTTCTTTTTTTTCCTTTTTTTCGAACCAAACTGCTCTCGTATCTCTGAAAATTGCGGCACTTTTGATGAACGGCAGCAGCCTTTGCCTTCCATTCCCTGAGACCGTAAAACATTGATGAATTTCGGCCTGCTTACCGCTGTTTTGGCTGCTTTTCTCGGAGATCTTTCCCCCATTCTTCGAGACAACAATTGTTCGACTTTTTTCGCGTTTTACTGTTATCGCACACTCGAATATTTGGAATAATAGGGCGTCGTGTGAAAAAATGGAAGCAGTTATTGTCTTAGCCCTGCAGAAATGAAATATGCGTGTGGTGGGTCACGCAACTTTTGTCTCTCTAAATATTAGGCATGGTCCCATTCTGCAGCCATCGTATATACACTGTCGTTACTCTAACCAATGAGTACAGCCGATAGAGACATTTTTTATATAGAATTTTTCTGTAGACGATTTCGGAAATAATATTTGCTATGAAAAAAGACAATGGAAAAGCTGAACATCTGTTGTTGTCTCAGGCGAGATTTAAATCACCGTCTCCGAGTGATTTCAAAGTGTAAAAGCTAACGGGGAAATCGCAGTTTGATGGAGCAGAATTCTTCCCGGAATGAACCGCTTTTGTTTTTGACAAATTAAGACTTTTGTCTCTCCCTTTCCTTTCCCTGTTCTGTGGGCAGTTCCTTTATGATTTGTGTTCCACTCTGGATTCACCAGGAATGCAAAGTACTTTTGTCCATTTCAAGATGCCCGCTAGTATAAATGAACGTGAAGAGTGAGCGGATGCTGCGAGTTCTCGCCCGTTTCCATCCCACTCTATTATCTGGGAACCAATTTCCGCCGCTTATTCGAAATCCAATTTGACCCGAGGTGACCACTTTTTCAACCGGGTATGCGGGTTTCCGTCGTTTCGTTCTTTGGGCGAAAAGGAAAAGGTCCTCCTCCAATCTGATCTCCGTATTTTCGAAATTCATATACAGCGTTTATCGCGCAGATGAATGTGTTATTGCACAGGGACTAGGGATGGCTTGGCAAGAAATGACTCTCCTCATTTCGCGTGCTCTCTCGTCACTCTGACCGGTGAGAGAGCACGAGGAATGAAGAGACGATTACCCGTATTTCGAACTCTATTAGGGATCAGGTCAGACAGACTGCTGTTTCGAGGCGGTGCCCCCGTTTCATGAAATTCACTCATTTCGCATTCACTACTAGCCTATTTTTACAATCGAATTCGTCTGTCGACGTCCATCAAATTTATTGCACTATCTCTAACTTCGGCACTTGGAGTGAAAGCATTTGGAGAGGTATGCGCGTCTCCTCTCTTTCAATCCTCCGACTGGGGAGAAACGAATAAAATATCTCATTTTCCCCTCTCCTCCACGAGTATTTTCGTTCAGTTTGGCCTCTATTCAAAATTCCATCAAATTGTTCACGTCCTCTTTTCTCGGCCAATTTTGATAATGCGTTCTCATAACTTATTCATCGTCCCTGGGAACAATTGTTGTAAAACCAAAGAACCAAATTTTGTCCTTACTATTACAATTTCTTCACGATCCATTGTGCTCGTAGAAAAAAGGGAGAACCAGTCTTCAAGTTTGCACACGCAATTTCACTGAATTCGAAAGACTCATAAAGATTTGATGAAAGGGCATCAGTCAGACCAGTCTTCTTCAGTCTAGATGTCCGCACTCTAATAGCAGACAATCAATCGCGCTCAAGTCTCCTTTCGGGGGCGGCTCTTTTTCGTATCTCGTTGCGCCATACTCTCTCACCTTCTCTAACTATGGAGAGAGTATTCATTACCGAGAGAGTGCTTGGGCAGCCCTCGACGATTCGTCATGCACCGTCGACTTGTTCTCTCTCTCTTCCTTCTAGAGTTTGAAATACGGGTAATCGTTTCTTCGTTTCCCACACTCTCTCGTCACTCTGACCGGTGAGAGAGCACGAGGAATGAAGAGACTGCGACCCGTATTTCGAACTCTATTTCCTTCTACTCTCGCTCTCAATGGACAGTCTTGTGTCTCTTCTTCTATCCCACTCTCTACTCAACTGAACTTCGAAGTGCTCTTCCCATCAAAGAGAATACTCCCGCCTGGCCACGCCCCGAGATTCCTCTACAGGAGAGGGGAGAGGTTTACGAGCGTGTCTGCTGTGTCTGGCTGTGCTTCCTCTTCCTACCGAGATACCGGCTCCCCACTGCCAAACAGCCGCCTACACACCGACAATTTCAAGACAGTCTTCAAGATCATTTCGGCTTCTTCTTCTTAGCCTACGTATTCACAATGGAGGATCATGGAGGACCGAAGAGGCGTTGAGGATATCAAAATAGTTACTTCGATAATTGAAAATGGCGATCAAACTCCATCGAGTTCGCGATCGAATTGAGAGGTGCTTCAATTCGCTACATTCTTTAAAAAAAAACCTGTATTAGCATTCTGCCAAAATCGGATCTATTATCAGAAGATTAGTGCCTGGTAACCAGTCCTTTTTTATCAAAATATCAATGATTTTTTTGACGTGTGCATACATTTCTTAAAAATTTTTTTTGAAAATCGCCACAAAATAAATATTGCGCATTGCAGGCACAATGTGCTTGTGAAGGTTGACGGGCAGACGATGCGACTCGATTGGATCACCAAAACCACCAAGAATGTTAGTTTACAACCGCATTATTTATTTCTACAACAAATTTGCGATGGAAACAAAGTGAAGTGAAGTCATCCCCGGGTTTTGAAAGTTATCGTAAAAAATATCAGTAAGGAAAATTTTTCAAGATGCGTTGGAGAACCTTGTTAGCGTGGTGGAGTACCCTGTGATGGTCTCTCTTCTCAGGAAGGCAAAAACATCATTCGCGTAAAGTCCTTCGAGTAATGAGAAAGGCGTTTTTTGGGGAGCTAAAATAGATGAAATGCCCGAGCAACAGTGGAGATTGGACTCATTTCCGGTGTCCCGTGTATTCAAGAGAGTGAACAAAAAGAAGAGAGAGAGAGAGAATGGAGAGACCAAGAGACTGCCCACCAAATCTCAAACCTTCGCTATAAAATTGACCTCTCTCTCCATCTGACTTCACCTTTTCGCTCTCGCAGATTCATACATGTCTGCTTTCTCTCCCCGGTGCAACCCCGTCTTGCGAGAAGGCGCTATTCCTAGACCTGGGAATTGCTACTTTCTCCGCTTTCTAATATTTTCTGGTCAGCAGTAGTTTTATGATGTTATGTTTCATTTTCCGTATCATGTACTTCCGAAATTGTGGCTCTGATTTACTATTCTTTATCAACAAGTTGGATTGAACTCCAATTCCCTTAGGTCCAATCGAGTTCCTTGTGCACAGAAGTGTCGTGTTTTCGACTGTTTCCCTCAGCTGGCACGCTTCGTATTCTTCCTTACAACGTGACTGCGCCCTACTGAGCCCCCAATTGATCTATCGGCCTCATTCATCATTCTTCTAGGGTGTACTAGTAATAACTCCATACTCTTGCGAAGGAGTATTAGAGTCCATGACATGCGTGCACCTTTTGCATTTTTTCTGCTGTTGTGCGAATCTTTCTTTTTTTATGAATAGCCAAGGCTGAGAACGATGATATTGTCGATGATACAGCTAGATACTATGGAGGATGAATAGGCATCGTGAAGCATGATTTGGGATAATATATTTTGAAGTGTTACTATTCCTATGAAAGTTCAAACGCTTATAAGGAAATGTTTGCGCCTTCATTTTCGTCAATTCTATTACAGAAGGAACTGAAAATTGTTCGTCACAGGCTTCAAGTTGATTCAGTTTCGCGAATAGGGTTGTCGCCTCATTTCTTTATCTATCCCTCCTTTATACGGACGAGAGACAGCGTGCGATCACCCCGTTCCGAGAGTAGTCGGAGTGAAAAGAGGCAGAAGTGAAATGTGGAAAGACCGCGCGAGTTCACTTATTCATGAGCTTCCCCACTGAAACGTTTCTCGCACATGAAATTTCCGCCTTGCAAAATTGGCACCCAATCTGCGAGCTTCGAAGATCCCTGAGAGACCTGAGCTCAATCGGCAAGAGTGGTCTCGTTTCTCGAGGGAGGAGGAGGAGGAACTCCCGAGACCAAAACAGGGCTGTAACTAGCGAAGTGAGCAGAGTTCTGAGACAAAGGAGGACTAGGAAAAGGAAAGCACTCAACTCCCCCCCCCATATGGCACAGCCTTCCTTTACTATTGTTGTGAAGATAGATACACATCTGAAATTTGGATGCTAATTTTAGCAACGACACTACCAATGGCTGCAGTGTATTGTCCGTTCGGCAGCGGCCAAAACAGGATGCGAGCTGAGCCTCTCGAATACCGGAAATTCGCCCCCGTTAGGCCTCACTGCGCTTAGCACGATGAAGCAATGTGCGGGGTGGAGGAATGGTCTAACTCTCTCATTTTCCTATGATCTCTCGCTTCTCTAACCGACGAGAGACCATTGCGAAATGAGAGAGCCAGACGATAGTTCGCGGGGTGAATCGGTAGGCCACTTCCGGACTATTCCATTCCGTATATATGACATCTCCTGTCGGATCGAATCAACAATGCGCGTCTTGACGACTGTGCGGTAGAGCTCGAAATACGGGTCGCCGTCTCTTCATTTCACACACTCAATCGCCTCTCTGACCGGTGAGAGAGTGTGGGAAATGAAGAGACGGCGACCCGTATTTCGAGCTCGACTGTGCAGTAGTCGGAGTAGACCAGCAGGAGCCACTCTTCCTTTCGTATTGTAGAGACGTGGCTAGCCCTACAATACGAAATGCCCATCTCGAGTCGCATACTTTCTCATGAAACTCACCCCCCCCCTATTACTTCAGTCTTTGATTCCTTCGAAGTGGTAGACTAAGTTCTTCCTCGAATCTCTTGTTGTTTGCCTTGCTTCCGGCTCTCAATTGGCTGCTTCCGTCCTGTTCCACCATTGACATCCACATTTTTATACCATAAATTCACAATCTCAGAAAGCCGACGCTTTATAATCACTCCGTATGTTAAATTTTCTTGGTACAGTCCGCCTCTCACACAATAGTCAGCTATTGTAAGTAGAAACCGCTCGAAATGCCCATTGTTGTAGCCGTCCAGAGTTCAATCCCCTCTCCGTCACTACTCTTATTTTCCGGGCGAGCGGGCACTAAACACGGAGCCGAATATTGGCCACAAAAGCCCACCAGCTATCTACTGCGTGCGTGTAATGACTTTTGCCATGGAGAATGGGGGAATGGGGGGAGGAGGCTTTTGGGAGACGAACTAATTCGAGCGGGAGGCTTCTTGTCCCATTCAGTCTCCCTCAATAGTCATCGATGCATCTCCGGAGCGGATTGCAGCTGCAATTGCCACCGTTGGCGCGTGCCACATCGACCGAACCATCTCCGGTCGCGCCTCTCGAAGTGACGCCGTTGGCTCCCGATTGGCGAAGGGCCGAAATCACCGCCATCATGCAGGCACTTGAGCGTCTTGCTGTTGCGAGAGCGCCAGTGAGAAGAAGTCGACTGAGTAGAGCCATCGATAGGTGGATCGAATGGGTCGAAAGAGTTAAAGAGGTACGAATCAATGGCATTCTAGAAAGGGTTTGGATAAAGTTTACGGTACATTGGTTACACGCTCGAATTAGTTGGTCTCCCCTTTTTCATCGAAACTTTAGGAGCCAGGGATATAAGTTCCACAGGAGAAGCTAGCTATTAGGTAAGGCGCCAGACGCATTAGCCAAAGAGGGGCTTATGTGCAGACATTGGGAATGCAAGTTTGCTCATATGTGAAAAAAAGAAGCTTTATGCTTCCATAATATTTCACGCATTGCTGTGCTGAGAATTCGCCTGCCTTCATTTACTTCCTAGTTTTTGCCTCAGACCTCACTCGTGTTACAGCTGGTTTCGCCTAACACTGTTATAACATCTCCCTTCACTTTGAATGAGTCTGACTAAGAGTCTCTCATACTAACCGAAGAAGTTCCTTCCTTTTTTTGAAACTCATCTGAAGTCTGTCCATCAATTTCCTCACTTTATTTTCTGTGAAACGCCCGCAAACTTCTGAGAAGTGCAATGGACTCTTTGCGACGATCGTCTGAATTATTCAAGCGCTAGGGAGAATATTTGTGCGCGAAGCAGACTTGTTTTGATACGCCGAACGCATTTTGAGATCCAGCTCTTTGATAATCACTCCTATTTTCGCTTTCATAGTCTGACGAAGTTCGCTTATGCTTTCCGTTTTTCTCGTTCGCTGTTACGAAAATAGCGAATATTAGGTGTAAGACAATCTCGAGAGCCTCCGCGGCTCCCACGCTTGAGTGCAGTAATTTGAGTTAGGTCGCTTTAAATCTCCTCAATCACTAGACCTTTTCTATTTTGTTGCTTACTCGGCTAGACTCACAAGCACTGCTCTATCCCCAGCATAAGAGTTGCATTCAATCTCACTTTTCCATAATCGTCCGCGCGCGTTGGCCAAGAAGGTGGAACAATAGACTCACTTCTGGGTGGGGGAAATTCGTGAGGTTGCAAAGTGCGAAATTCCTACTTGGAATCTGTGTATGCCCTCAAATGTGATTCGTCCCCCTCTTGTCCATCCGATTGTGCTTCTGTTTTCCTCCCCATTTCTCTTGAGATTTCATGAATCTTTCATCGCATTCTCCTTTCAAATCTGACCATTTGTCTTCCATGCGCGCTTTATTCTGTTGTCGCCAAAGGATATCATCATCCATCCTAGTGATCCATCGATTCTCTGCCGGCATGGGTAACTAAACCAGGAGCGCATTTCGATTCAGTCTCAAAAATGAAGCTCCGCATCGGACGCACCAAGAAATTCTACTCTCGACAGTATCTCCAGAAGGTTCAAATGGCTATAAATACTCTTTTGGGGCACAAATGAGATCATTATCATTATTCTAATCCGTATAAGACAGTGAGGATACATGGGTACGAAATCAGTAAGTATTTCAGCTTATTTAGACCTTGAAATCCGAAAACAATCTAACAAGAATCTTACAATTAAAGATTGCTTAAGGTCTAAATAAGCAAAAGTACTTAGTGATTTCGTACCCATGTATCCTCACTGTCTTATATCCTCTGGTTTTTATTTCTCATTGGTTTCCTACCTCACTCCTCAATGAGAAAAGATCAAAGGGGCCGCTGGGAAACCAGTGTGAAAATAAAACCAGAGTCCATAACAGGCGACTCCTTTGTTCGTGCACGTCTTCATGATTGTGTCGGTCGGTCTGTACGCCGTAATGGGTGCATGGTGCATGCAGAAGATCGAAGGTGGAACGGTCGAACAGGTGGGCGCCCAATTTCCTGATTGGACGGAATGGTGCACTTTGGACCAGTCTGTCTCTAGGGAAGGGGCAGACGACGTCAAAGAGGACACAACGAAAGTAGAATATAAAAAGAAAAGTGCAGAATTTGTGCAAGTGTAGCAAAGAACATGGGTTTCCACACATTTCACCGATTTCAAAAAAGAGCAGAAATTAAAAATTAAATTTCGTTCAGGTTAAATCGTCGACTGTCGTTCGAAGGCACGCCACTTTGCCCGAATCGTTTATCGATGATGGTAATTCATCAATTACTTTATTCCATCAATTTATATTTTTATTGTTTCCGCGAAAACAATTCAATAAAAACAACAATAAGTTGCGCTATCAGGCAATTTCACTCGAATTCCTTCCTCTCCGCCCGATCTTCCCTCTGCCGCGCCCAAACATCGAAGAAGGAGAAGGGGAGAAGACAAAGTTGCAGCGTATGTTTAAAAAAAAATTGTGTTTTTCATAGTTGCGGTGGGAAATTGAGGTTAAAAAACTAAAAGTCGATTTCCGTTTCAAAGGAAATGTCCTCTTTAATTTATGGATGAAAAATCTGTGAATACTTCGGTACGAGAACAGACCAACACACTAATTTATCTCTGTCAGTCAATCGTTTATTCATTCATATCTCGAATTCGTCATCGATTCGCATCATTGGATCACACTTTCTCAGATTTCTTTTCCTCCTGGTCTTTCATCTGACTTTCTTCCTTCTTGCTGTCCTCTTTCTTGCTATTCTTCGCCTCTTCATTCTAAAAAGATTGTCATTAGGGATGCCCAACCAATTCCAATACCCAATTAATTGACTTTGATCACTCCCTCGGAAAATGAGGAAAAAATGTCAAGAAATTGGTCAACCCAACACCAATTACCCATTTAATTGGTATTGTCTCCCAGTATCACTAATTGCCATTATTAGTCTATTTATCGATCGAGTTCACACCTTTTCTCCGTCCTTCTTTTCCTCTTCTTTCTTCTCCTCATCCTTGTTTTCTTCCTTCTTCTCATCATCTTTCTTTGCTTCCTCGTCCTTCTTCGCATCCTTCTTTTTGTCCTAAACATCTCACAGTCTCATCCATCTCACAATCAACCCCATATTAACTAGAGTTCGAAATACGGGTAATCGGCTCTTCATTTCCCACACTCTCTCGTCACTCTGACCGGTCGAGAGAGTATGTGAAATGAAGAGACGGTGACCTGTATTTCGAACTCTAATACTAACCTCTGTTTCGATGGACTGTGTCTTCTGTTCCAATTCTGGATTGCACAATGGTTGTTCCACCATGGGCGGTGGTTGCATCACCGACGGCAATCGAGTACTTCGGCTGCTCTTCTGTTTGCCATCTGGCGTTGCGTTTCTTGCAGAACTGAAATGTTACTGTTTCTTCATTTGGGCGGAGCAAGCACATTACGAAAAGCATCTAAAACGAGCTAGGAGTAGTCTGGGTACACTGAAGAAAAACTTTAAAACAACAGACTAGAGTGCGCAAAACGGGTCGCCGTCTCTTCATTTCACACGCTCTATCACCGGTCAGAGAGGCGAGAGAGTATGCGAAATGAAGAGACGGCGGCCCGTATTTCGAACTCTACTTTAAAAAAACAACAACAGACCCCTTAGCGGCGCCTGCGGGAGTCTTGGCGCCATTAGCCTTCTTCCCTCCTGCGCAACAGAGGAAGAGAAGGGGAAGGGCGAGTAGAGTGAGTAGGCATGACACAATCGCCATACTGAAATCGAACGATTACCGCGATAAGAATGATGAATGAGAGATTACCTGGGAGGAGCGAACCGCTCGTCGTCGGTGTAGAGTGGAAGAATGAGGGCAGAGAGCGAGCAATAAAATCAATTTACACTTTTACACGTGTTGCAAGAGACAAAGAGGATTGTTATTGCGAAACAGATTGTTTTGACGAAGTTGAAAATAGTGAAACGGATAGTGTTGATGAAGTTGAACTTAAAGAAGGAGAGGCACGAATCGCGCCGATATGCAAAGTGAGGCAGAGCGCTCTCCTCATTTTGCATGCAGCATGCTCTCTAGCTCGTTGCCTGCGCTTCAGGGTGACTTGGCAATCAGCCAATCGAGTATATCTCTGGTTAGACGAAAATTGAAAACATGGGAGTTTCGAAAGCGTTATGGGGTGATCATGCCACACCATCTGACATCGCTAGCTCAGGTAGCCAGATATTCGTGCCACCCCTTCTTTAAAATCTCTTCAGTTGGGGTGTTCCGTCCTCTTCTTCTCGTCATCGACGAGCAGCCGTTGAACTTCGTCGATCACGTGATTGTGTCGTTGATGTCCTCAAAAGATTGACGTCTTCGGAGTCATGCGGAAGTCTGGAATTGGATGAGAGGACGGCAACCATGCTCGACGCGTGCTATAGAGTGCGTTCGCTTTATCTATTTCAATTATTTATCCGACTGGTAAAAAGGGAAAAAAGTTTATTAGGAGATCTTGTTTGAATCAACACGTATTTGAAACGCGTTGATTCAACATTCGAACTCTTTTAAATCATTAATTCCAGATCTCTGTGGACAAAGGTACTCACACAAAGGACGTCATCTTCATGAATAGTCGGGAAGAAGTGGAAAGCGTGGGAGAGGAGGATGAGGAGGTGAATCATTGTTTGTACGGAGACTGCGAGTGCGAATTCCACAGAACCCAGTAACTCGGCAATTCTCTGTTTTTGGCCCAGCTATTCCTCACAGAGTATTCCATCCCTATCATTCTCATTCCCTTCCCATTCACACTCAGAGCGGTTGTAGCTCGGGGGGGGACAAAGAAGTTCCAATATTTCCAGGTGGTTCCGTGGTCGTTCGTCGATGCACTTCTCTTTACGTTCACTGTCATCACCACTATCGGTTAGACATTCAATCGAAAATTATTTTTCAACCAAACTCCATGCAGGATACGGCAACGTCGCACCGCGCACCTTCGAAGGACGTCTATTCGTGATCTTCTATGGACTGGTAAGTTACTTTGGTGATTATCTTTGATTTTTTCCATTGATTTATCCATTTTTCAGGTCGGAATTCCCTTCACTTTACTTGCAATCGCCGATCTGGGCAAGTTCCTGTCGGAGATAATGTACACTTGCAGTCGTGCTATCCGGAAAGGGAAGAAGTAAGATATTTCAAATTTATTGGCTGTGAAAAATTAATCATAGATGATTTTACCAATTCAAATCTGTTTAATGAACAATGAAGCAATCAGAATATACGTTATTAAATAACATTGTTTTCAGAAAGCTCCGCGCGCTCCTCGCAAGTCGCAGTCGATACTTTCGCAATTCAACGTTTTCTTTCGCGAGGATTTCAGCACGGTATTTCGATACTTATCACAGCAATGTATGATCGACTGAAACACGAGGGCATTACAGTGAGAAATCATCGGAGGCCGCTAATGGATCGTTTATGACCAAACCGCTCGGTGTGGATGATATCGTATCCATCGAGGAAGGAAGTGGATCTGTCAGTGGACTATGCATATTGATTATTGACCAATATTCACGAAGAATTACATTCTCTATCTCATTTTTTTCGTTCATTTCCTCATGCATCTCAAACAAAATCTTTAGAGCAAATATAATATCCGAGATTATCTATTATTTTTTTATTTTTTTTTAGGATCCACCCGACGCGCCTGCAGTAGTCATTCAAGGCGAGGACCACGTCGAGGAAGAGGTAAAATTTCAATTTTATTTTTTTTCAAAAATAGATACTTCCAGGATTTCATCGATGACGGACAAGCACTTTCCCTCTTCATTCTATTCGTCGTTTACATCGCACTTGGTTGGTATCGTTACGCAATAAAATTCCGACGCGAGTGACAAGAACGTCAAATTGTGACAATTTTTTGTCACTTTTTTCAAATACGCACAAAACACATTTACATATGTCGTGTTTGTGCTTGTTCAACGGCAAAAATTCGACTTATTCGTTTTAACTATTTCTGGAAAAAGAACTGAATTCTTTCAGGCGCTTTGATCCTCTCTCAATACGAGCCGGACCTCGACTTCTTCAAAGCAGTTTATTTCAACTTTGTTACACTCACTTCAATCGGCCTTGGAGATATCGTTCCGAGGAGGTAATAATTTAATTTTTCTCGGCTATTTAACAATTTTAAAATATTGCAGTGAAACGTACATGTTCTTCACAATTGCCTACATCGCCGTAGGCCTTGCGCTGACAACAATTGCGATTGAGGTTTGTTTCCCCCCTCGATTGAAGCATCAGATGGTTTTTAGATTGCTGCTGATACGCTGAAACGTCTGCACTATTTCGGAAGAAAAATCGAGAATGTAGCCGCGGTTCCCATCTGGTTCGGAGGAAAGAAGTAAATATTGCTCCTTGCTGTTTTGGGTCGTAGAGTTCGAAATACGGGTCAGCGTCTCTTCATTTTACACACTTTCTCCTCTGAACGGTGACAGAGTGTTCCAAATGAAGAAACGGCGATCCGTATTGCGCACTCTATTGGGTCGTAAAACGAATAGTTTCAACAAAAACACGATTGCAGACTGACGATGAAGGCTCTCGTGAAGAACCTCGGCGACCAATTCAATCTTCCCACTACCGTAGTCAAGGTGCGTTAAGAATGTCAAAGAGTATATTGAAGAATGATATGATAACAAAATTATCAGGATCTCAACTTGGACACGTTTGTAGAGAATGCAATCAAGGTGGAGGCGGGAGAGATGGAGACATTAAGAGTAAGTACTTTCTCTCTCTCTAGAATTTGCTGTCACGCAGTTCATCACGATCCATTCCGGCGTCCGTTACTAAACGTCACCGTTCAAAAACTGTCCGTTACATGTGACGTTTCGTGACGGACTGCGTGACAGCGAATTCTAGAGCTCAAACAACAGAAGTTTCATTACCATAAAAAAGTGGCATCTTCACTCTCGATGATAAGATTACAATTACACTTACAATTACAATAACAGTTATTTATCCACCAGGGGTAAGTGTATTCATAATGTCTAGAAGTCTTCGATCAATTTTGGTGGAGGTCCGTCATCAGGATGACGATTCGGTTTGGGGGGGGGGGTGGTAATATTACATTATGATTATTACCAACTTTCCCTTTTCAGCCACCACCATTCGATCCCGATCCGGAGGAATTGGAGGTTCAATTCGTGGAAGAAGGTCTGCATTGAGATCCATTTCAATACTGAACGAACTATCGGAGATACTATACCATGAACCAATTCATATTTCGTGCAAAGAGCCATCGATAAATTTTAGTAATCGGAATTTTCGAGCGAAACGCGGACGCACGAGGTTATCAGCAGACATTTGCCCCCACCTGCTTTTGCTATTTTTTGAGAAACAACAAGCTTCTTCGCTATTTTATAGATGAAATAGCACTTCCAACTATAAATTTGTTCAGCGTGAAGTCATTCCCTGTTTTTATACCTTCACATAACGCAACTAACCAATGCCTGTAGTAACCAGTCTGTCGATTTCCTCATATATTCCCTCATTTCAGATGCCGAACCAGCTTGGATTGCTGATCCAACTCCTTCTCCCTCTCCGGAACCATCACCCGTCCGGGTACCCACTCCCAAGGTGCCCACGCCTGTCCCATCTCCTCCCCCACCTCCACGGGAACCCACCCCGGAACCGGTCCGAGAGCCCACACCAAAGCCTCGAACGCCCACTCCCGAACCAACTCCGGTGCCCAGTCCCGAACCCGTGCGGGAACCCACCCCGCCTCCACCACCCCGCACACCCACTCCGCCTCCTCCTCCTCCACGTGAACCAACACCTCCACCACCGCCACGAGAGCCAACTCCTCCGCCTCCAAGGGAACCCACTCCTGAACCAGAACCAGTCGTAGTGAAAGAAGAAGAACCGCTTATCCCAGAAACGAAACGTGAGTATAAATAATATAAAAATATATTCATTTTTAACTTTCTTTTGATGATCAGTCTGAAAAATGAGATAAATTGAATGTTTGAGCGAGAAAGTTAACGGCAGCCGAGATTGAAGAGCAGAAGCGACGCGCGTACAGTGAAGAAGCTTGGAGGCGATATCAGGAGTACCAGAAGGTATCATGAGATTATTTTCCATTCCACTCGTAGCTGACCTTTGACGAACGTTCGAGGGGGCGGAGAAAGGAAGAGACCGGGAGGAGGCGGAAGATCAAGTGTCCTCCTCCCCCTTCCTTCTCCCTGCCTCTCTCACAGACAATCGATAGCTCGCTAACCAGCACATCTCATTTGCTGAGCACTTCAAACGCACGATAGGTTATGATTGAATGACCAACATTATTCGTTCAACTATACATCTCTAATGCAATTTACGTTGGATCAACTGGGTTCCCTCAGTTGTCCTCTACCTTTACTCTCGATCGGTTTCCTACATCACTAATCAGCCCACACTAACATTTTCCACCCCCTAATCGCTTGCAGCAATGGAAGAAATTCCGCGCGACACAGAAGCCCGGCGGAGCTGCGGCGGCGACGACTGGGACAGTGGGAGCCACAGGAGGAGAGACAGGACCGTCTGCCTCTCGGGGCACAACGGGCACTCGTGGATCGTCCGGAGCAGGTTAGGAATGTCCAACCAATTCCAATACCCAATTAATTGTTTTTTTTTTGCGAATGAGGAACAAGTGTCAATTGATTGGTCAACCCAATACCAATTACCCAATTAGTTGATATTGCCTGTGAGTGTTGAGTAGACTTTCAATCGTAACGAAACGACTAGTCGTTTAATAGGGAAATCAGTGAAAATCAAATTAAAATCACCCTTCGCTCTCCTCATTCCGCGCTGTCTCTCGTGAAGAAGGCGGTGAATTTCCCTATTAAACGACTAGTCGTTTCGTTACGATTGAAAGTCTAGTGTTGAGTGTATTGAATTGACATCACTAGTGCAGGTGGTGGTCGAGAGGAGATCAAGCAGCTGAAGAAGACAGTGCCGGGATGGGCGGGAGTGAGCAACAGTCGACCGACTAGCGGAGGATCGGTTAGTAGAGTGCCCAATACTCTTCGTCGTCGTCTCTTCATCCTTCACACTCTCTCACCGGCCAGAGAGGCGAGAGAGTGTGCGAAATGAGGAGACGATTACCCGTGTATTTCGAAATCTATCGGTTAGGGCTAATAATTCATTCATTCATTCATTCATTCATTATTTATAATAATTAATTAATAAAATTAATTAATTATAAAATTAATTTATAATAATTAATTAATAAAACAAGTAATTGTAGACGCCGTCATCGTCGACGGGGACTCCAAATCGATCTCCATCGCGTACACCAACAACGAGCATGTCGAGGGAACCATCCAGAACGGTATCAGTACGATAATTACCTTGATGATCTTTTTTCAAGTTGCCCTCATTCGTGTACCCTAGAAATGATATCATCGTCTCTTAATTTTGCATACTCTCTCGCCCGATAGGTCATCTAGATAGAGTGTGAAATGTGAAAAGGCGGTATCATTTCTCGAGCTCTAGTGAACACAAATGAACACAGTCAGAATATCGACATCTGCAGCCAAGTTGCAAATATTTGAACTTCAGACAATGTCCCGTCCCACGTCCTCAGCTACGTCGAGAGCTGGAAGTCGACCTCCGTCAACAGCACCAAGCAGAAGGTGGTCTATACCAAAAAAAATTTTGTCTCCCTTTCTTCCTGCTCCTCCACCTTATTAATTGTTACTTTTCTGTCTATTTGCGCCTCGGGTTGAGATAAATTATTAAATAAATTAAAATTTATATTTCAGTGCCTCGAACGCATCCGGCCGCGGTGGTCGTGGACGTTCGCCTGCCCCACGCGGAAATCAATAACATCATCAAAAACCATACTCTCTCTTGAGAAATAAGAACAAAATTCGTCAATATCTCAATTGAAATCACATGATTTTGTATCAATATCGCTTAGCACGATCCTCACTTCGTTACACCCCCCCCCCAATTGTCTCCCCCTTTGTCTATCGGTTCTATTCAGTACCGGTCCTTCTCCATCCGCCATTATCGATCGAACACCGCTTTCTATCCGCCAATGATTTTTTTTTGTAAATAACATGTTTCGAATTCGGAAATGAACTTGTTTATCGCTAGTGAAGAGTAGCACCAGATACAGCACAGTGAAGCAAAGATAGTTGAGGTCACAGCAAACAGCTTATTACCTAGTTGGGACGAAAATTGGATTTGGAAGAATCGCGATTGATAACCACAATTGGAATAGAGAAATGTACTGGCGGAGAGGGCAAATCGTCGTCTGATTCAATTCTGAAATTTAAATTTACATCTCTAAATGGTATCTTTCAACAAACTTTTCATTCATCAGCATCGGGGATGGAATCAGTCCTTCGACGCGAATCTCTCTCACTTCTTTCTTCATTTCCTCTTCCACTTTCGTCCTTCCTTCTTTCCTGTCCTGATGCTCTTCTTCCCTCGTCGTTCGGAATCGTTGCCACTCGTTGTGGTACGCTTCCCACCTGCAATTTGGATTTCACACTTTTTCCTCGGAGGAATTCTTTCTCCAGCCATTGCGACTGTGACAAGGAAATCCACTGGCCCGAGACCCCTCGAAATAACTATCTTGAAAGAAGAACGACCTTCTGACACCACATCTTGATCAGCGCAACTTGTCGACTACTGATAATTCTTTTCTATTATTCTATTATTTTTACTCGATTGATTCCTGATGCTCTGCATTAGTCAACAACAACGACCGAAAGCGATACTTCTCCCTCTAAGAAACTGAGTGGTGTTCGCTTTTTCTCCTTTCGTGCGTGTAGTAATGGTCACAAATGGGGCGAACGAGAGGGAAAGGAGGAACTCGAGAGAATAGGTAAGAAACAGAGACAAACTCGAACACTGTTACACCTCAACATGCTATCATCGGGAAATTGCCCATGGGGAGTTACTCTCTCTAATTTGCATGCTATTTCCAATGACAGATCGGTTCTTCTCGAGTAATGAACGGGCGAGATATTAGATGAATCGAAGAGAACTGCTAGATTGCTATAGAGATTTTACTACATCGGAAATGCACTGCATCACTACTCAGACCTACTATATAAGGGAGTGTTTTCCCTCGATAAGACAGGTCAGTCATGGACTCCGATTCAGCATCCAAGGTTACGGCGTACAAAGTGGTCGGCTATGGAGCTGTCACTTTCTCGGTTAGCCACTTTCGCTTTCTATTTTTCGAATCTATCCCTTCTAAAATATCTAGTACTGCGCAAATTAATAACCCTTAAAACAATCATTCACTAATTTTTCTAGGCCGTGGCGGTTATCTCGATCGCCGTTACCCTTCCCATGCTATACAGCAGTGCCGCTCAGCTGAGGAGATCCACCATCCATGAGCTCCACGCTTGCAAGGCAAGTGATTGACCTACCTATCGAACTACCGTATCCTTCCATCTGACCTACCCATCTAATCTCATTCATTTCCAGTCGCACGCAAAGGGAGTTTGGTCTGATGTCTTCGCCATGAAGGCTCTTCCTTCTCACAACAGAACCGCCCGTCAGGCCTACTGGGAGGATGCTCAGTGCAATGGATGCTGTCTACCCGGACCCGCCGGACCCGCTGGAACCCCCGGTCGTGCCGGTACCCCCGGACACCCCGGAGCTCCCGGCCAGCCCGGAAACCCCGGACGTCCTCCTAGCACTCCTTGCGAGCCTCTGACTCCTCCTCCTTGCCAGCCTTGCCCCGCCGGACGTCCCGGAGCTCCCGGAGCCCCCGGACCCGCTGGAAACGACGGCAGACCCGGATCTCCCGGACCCAAGGGATCCGATGGACACCCCGGAGAGAATGGAGCTCGCGGAAACAATGGCAACGCCGGAAGACCCGGAAACGATGGTAGACCCGGAGCCCCTGGAAAGTCATCCGAGTCTGGACGTCCCATCCCCGGTCCTGATGGACAGCCTGGAGCACCCGGACCTCAGGGACCTCAGGGACCCGCTGGAGCTCCCGGAAACGACGGAGCACCCGGTAAGGATGGAGCCCCTGGACAGGCCGGTCAGTCTGGAGCACCTGGAAACGACGGACAACCTGGTGAGGCTGGTCAGGATGGAAATAGCGGAGGATCCGGAGAGAAGGGAATCTGTCCCAAGTATTGCGCTCTCGATGGAGGAATCTTCTTCGAGGATGGAACTCGTCGTTAAACAATCGATTATACTTATAGTCAATGATCTCATGACGATAAAGCTTTCAACATTTACGAGTTCGTCGAATCACAGCTTAAATTCGACTATTACTCAGTTCTTACGCCATCAAATCACTATGTATTCCCGTCGCTTTGGCCGTGGTGTCGTATTTTACTTCTCGAAAGTGAGAAGTATTTTCCTGAGGACTAAGATATTAGCGTTTGCCAGGCCAGTTGATTATCAAAATACTAAATGAATTAGGGATACCTCATCCTGGCCGCTCTGCTGTACCGACTTCCTCCCTCCTCCGTCTCGCTGTCCGACGTCGACGGACGTCCTAAATCATCATTCAGTGTGATCAGTAGACATTCAATCGTAACGAAACAATTAGTCGTTTAATAGGGAAATCACCTATCGCTCTCCTCATTCCGCGCTGTCTCTCGTGAAGAAGGTGGTGCATTTCCCTATTAAACGACTAGTTGTTTCGTTACGATTGAAAGCCTAGTGATCAGTAAATCAGTGCGAGATCGCGCTCCTTATTTTGAATTTGTTTTTTTGTATTGTTCGAGAATCGTATCTCAACATGACTACGCACTCATCCTTGCTCTCCACTCCTTCAACAACCGTTCCAGTCGCTCGTCTCTTTGGAGTGACACTTTGGAGACGCCGACCTGAATAATCCATTTGCAGTTATAGTAATTCAACTGATCCATTACGTTATATTAGCTGGAAATCGAAAGGATTTGTAAACGGTGTTATGGGGTCAGACAGAAGAGAGGAGAGACGGAGGAGTTGGAGCACTGCACTCCATGCCATGAGCGTGTGCTGGTAAACGTCGCCCACACCATGCCACACTCGTCGGATTACGGTAGGCACACCGCACACGCTCTCACGGTTCATCCATTCCCATTCGGAATCGTCGTCGTCTTCGAAGGAGGAGAGCTTGTTGGCGCGTTTACGGCGCGCCAACTCCCGCTTCAGACTGCCCATCAACGCCTCGTCAAGCGTCTACGGATACACTCATAATGCGCAAACGATTGCTGACGCACCCCGATCTCAAACGCGCAATCTTACCATGGGCGGATTGGGTTTGGCGACCGGTCGAGGACTGGCGGGATTGAGGCGGGCAGAAGTGGCGCGAGCGGGGCGTGGGGATGACGCGCGCAATGCGGATGGCGACTCGACACTCCATGAGATGGAACGACGAAGATTATCTGGAATGGGCATACGCGTGCGCTCACGACGCGTAGCTAGTAGAGTTCGAAATACGGCTAATCGTCTCTTCATTTTTCACACTCTCTCTCGCCACTCTGACCGGTGAGATAGTGTGAAGAATGAAGATACGAGTACCCGTATTTTGAACTCTAATAGCTAGGGAAGACAAAGGAAGCGTCTCCATAGGGTGATAGCTTCCGTCGTCATAGATACACTCTAAGGGATGTGGCACGAATTGAACTGAGCACGATATCGACAAATTCATTCAATCACACCGCACACTCGCAGAAAGAAGAAAACGATCGATGCGAAGGGAGGATGAGAAAACAATAATAATGATAATAATAATAATAATGAGTGATTGTTCTCGCAAGGAACAGTAGTTATGTGTGGTCACGATAGCAGGGGGAACGTCGTAATATGGTAGTGGAACTGATATCGATTGATTGGGGCGGTGAGAGACTAGGTGAAACCAAGGGGAGGGCGCCTGAGCAACGAAGTGATGTGTTTGATTGGCATCGGATGGGAGGAAGGTGGTCAGTCAACTGAGGGATAATGAGGGAGAAGCGATGGAGGTAGGTCGAGAACTCATAGAGTCGGGAACAAATTATTCTATGGGTGTCTTAGAAAATCCTTAGTTGGTGAGAAAGTGTTAGTCGTATTCGTCATCGGGAGGGGGTCCGTTCAACTCAATGAGGGGAGGATGCTCGGAGATGGCGGAATAGTAATTACGAGCTGCTTGAGCAGCGATGACGTCATCATCATCGACAAAGTGCAGCATGGAACCCTCGATGGCACGCCAGTAGTTGGACGTCTCGAATGGTTGAGGCTCCGTCTGAACGATGTGATTACATTCACTATGATCGGCACTATGTCGAATGAGAACTATATCTCTGACTTGACAGTTGTCTCTCGCCTCCAAAAGTTCTCATTCAACATAGTTCCCTATGATCTAATTGCATCTTTTCGACGTCAATCGCAGATAAAAAAAGTAATTGATGTTACCCTGAGTGTCGCAAGTTCACCCGCTTCGACTCGCATTGCATCATCGACGAACTTCTCCAGATTCAAGTCTGTAACATTGAATAATTGAATTGAAGGTTGGGTAACAAAGGTATAGAAGATATCATCCATTTGCATTAGTTTGTGAAACACAATCCTCAATTATTAGAATGATTTTTTTTGCACTGACCTTGAAGTTGATCAACGGGAACGTTGAATTGGTCTCCCAGATTCTTCACGAGTTGTCTCATTGAGATTCTGCAGTTATATTTATACACATTGACCCTTACTCTTGCTAGTCCCGAGAGAGCAAGTCCCTTCTAGTTTTAGTTACCCATATTTTCCGTTGCTTGAGTAAGCAAGGCTATGACCATTTGTCAATCACACTGGACAACGAGTCTAACTTGTTCATGGACGGCATTAGCAACAGTAAACGATCCCATTCAAAGACAAAATCAATTACTCATCCAATCAAAGAAATGGAACATACTGTTGTCCTCCGAACCACACTTTGACGTGTCCGACATTCTCGATCTTGCGCCCGAAGTAGTGCAGCTTTTTCAGGTAGTCTGCAGCGATCTGAATGAAGCCTATTAAAATGAAACATGGTTTATGAGACGAAAAGATTAGAGAAACTGCTAGGAAGAGATTAGAAAATAATGACTTCCTAAAGAAATGCGGTTTTTGTCAAACATATCTACACAATCTTCTCTCCACAGCATATTCATGTAGTCAATTACGATAATGGTCGAATTTTCCCTTGACCCATTGTCACTAAGTACGAAGAATGCAATCCCCTCCATAATGATGTTTCCTCCTGCAGGCACTATGCCTTGAATCAGGATAAATGTAAATGTAAATTAAATGAATAAAATCAACTCTATCTAGTCAACTCTAGTCAACTCTATCGAAATTTTATGTACATTAACTTGACGGAATAAATAATGAATGAAAATAACCTCAATGGCAATAGTCGTAAGTGCAAGTCCTACGGCGCAATAGATGAGTGTGGCCAACAAGAATGTTTCCGATTTGGGCACGAGATCGCCCAATCCGATGGTTGTCAGGGTAACGAAGTTGAAGTATATTGCCTGAAGAAAAAAACAAGAACTTTTTGCAGTCTCTCTTTCGGTGCGGTAACAGGAAAAAAAAGAAACCTCGAAGAAGTTCATTTCTTTCTCATAGGCAGAGATGACAAAACTGCCGACGATTACGTAGAGAACGAAAGAGACGAAGAGTACGAGAGCATCCGACGATGATTCACCAGTCTACAATAATTTGGGAATTAAAGTCATGGATGGCATTAGCAACAGTGAACAATCCCTCCCAAAGACAACATCATTTTCTCATTCAATCAAGAAACGATACATACTGTTGTCCTCTGAACCAAATAATTGCGAGAAAAATGATTACATCCTCTTCCGCCTCTTCCTCATCCTCTTCTTCGTCTTCGTCGTCTAGGTTGGACTCTAACTGGAAAACGAGCATTACAAAATTTTTCCTCCTTTTGAGTATCATACCTTGCTAGCCTTCTTCCCTCCATCCATCAATCGCTGCCTTTCCTTGAGCGAGTAACTACGGCGGCAGCAACGTCGATGCAATCGACTGGAATGAATACATCCGAGTTACATCCAACCGATTGCGTTTTTTTAAAATCGCAGATTTAATAATTTTGTATTGATGAATTGTTCACCTGAAGCATCGGATGAAGGGCCTCGTCCAACTCTTGAGCAGAGCCGCTAGGAACTTGCCCAGATTTGCGATAGCGAGCATTGTGAAGGGGACACCTTCAATGCCTCGGTAGTCGAGTACTCGCTTTATAGTTGTTCCTAGAGCTCCTTGCTGACTAGAAGTGTGCAAAAATTTCTCGACCTATCATTTCGTAATGCTCTCTCGCAGGTCAGAAACGGCGATAGAGTATGGCGAAATGAGAGATCGAGAAATTTTCTTGTTGCTCACCTATCAATCCATAAAAGATGACGAACAGACGGCCTTCGAACGTTTTTGGCGCGACGTTTCCGTATCCTGAAAGGAATTATACTTGTAGACGCTATATGTCGAATGAGAACTTTAGGAGGCGAGAGACAACTGTTATATCAGAGAACATATTGCGAAATAGTTCTCATTCGACATAGTGCCTACTTGTATCATGAATTCTGCTCACCAATAGTGGTGATAACAGTGAAGCAGAACAAGACAGCATCCGTCCATTTCCACTGTCTCGATCCGTCCTCAAGTAGCACATACCCATCCTCTGCTGCGCCTTTTGGCACCGGTCCTGAATACACAATCGATTGTCTCCAGTTTCTCCTCTAACTCCAACAAGTTTCCCATAGATCTCCCGTCTTTATCACACAGTCAAAGTGCTTCTCAGAGATCGCGCAAATGACCCTCGAGAGGGCTGTTTTGTGTTGTGCCGACTTTGAAGGACCACTAAACAACCATCACAGTGTGACAAGAGAGAAGAAAGAAGTAAAGAGACGCGTTCTTTAGTCGAGTTCCCCAGAGAGTCCTCAGTCGGGCTTGCAAGCGAACCTATTTATACTCTGTGCTGAATGAGAAAAAGAGAGGAGAAAGAACATTGTCCATAGTTTCGCAACGTGTTCTCTGAACAGAGCTAAGTATTCAGCAACAACATAGAAACTGACCCTTTGAATATTTGAATATGTATTATATGAATATTTAAAGAAAAACTAAAAACAATATTTTTTTTTCTCCAAATACAAATTTAGAACATAGTTTACCCATGTTTCCCCAGTATTTTTGCTCCGAAAGCCATTCTCACATATGGATACTATTTCGCTGTAACGCCTCTTCTGTGGTCGTTCCTAGTTTACGAGCGAAGAAATGTGATAGTTGCATCTATTCATCTCTCATGCATACTTCTGAGCAGGTGGTTGCCAAACTAGCACGATGGGCCAACAAAATGAGCATGACAACGATACAAATGCACCGGGTTACCGGGCGACACATTTTACCAATTATTTTATCAAATAGTGGTGCTAACTCTTCACGCTTTAATCCGCTTCATAGTATTCTTTGAATGCCGGGGAACGATCTTGATGGCTCAAGAATATTATCATCCAGAGTTTGAAGCACTTATCTATGCGGCAATATTGTAACCTAATGAGCGATAATCCAGTAAGCGACTCTCCCAGCAGTTCTCAATCCCCTCGTGACTCTGATTCTATTGCGACCGTACAGAGAGTGAAGGATGAATGACTCTATCTTGATGGCTAAGATATTTCAGATACGTAACGACGCTGCTAATGTAAACCAGACAAATTTAGCTAAAGTACCGTCATCCAGCAGCAGATAAATTTGATTCACTTGCCTTGATGAGAATTTTGCTCCTGATATAAAATTAGCGTAACGTCCTTCTTGTAACATTCGTCCAGTGAAGAGATGCTCACTTCTGAGTATAATCGGATGTTAGCAAGATGGAATATCAGCAAGTGAACATACTTTCGATGCTATCCCTTGAACAATTCGTTTGTTTCTTCACTCGATGCAGTGCATCGATCACACATCGACGAGTTCGGCTCACTAAAAATTAGAGTTCGAAATACGGGTAATCGTCTCTTCTTTTTTTTTTCCCACACTCTCTCGCCTCTCTGGCCGGTGAGAGAGTAAGTGAAATAATGAGACGATTACCCGTATTTCGATCGAAAATATTATCAAGTATTTCGATGCTTGATTCTCCTGAGAATTCTTTAATCTATTGCACAGGGCAAAGTACGAATTTAGCGCTTCTCGAACGCATTTTTCACACGTATTCTGACAGCCGCCATCAATCATTGAGGCGAGAAACAGAGAGAGAGAGAGAGCTTCCTCGTCTAACTCCTCATTCCCCTTGATTTGATAGAACGTGTAACGAGCCCCGCATTGTCTTGAATCTAACTATCTCTCTAGGGAGCGATAACCCCCTCGGCAATCGACCATTGAACTCGATTTCGGGGGGCTTGGCTTATCTCATCCTTGACGGCTGAGCAGAAAATAGCGCAGAAAACAAAAACGTTTGATTTGCGCCGAAACGAAAGTTGAGAGAATTCTTACGGGATTGTTTCCTGAGACGATTTAGATCTTCAGTAGATTCAATCTCTCGTCGTAACCGCGATGTCGCCGGTCCGATTGTGCTCTAAAATAATTGTTGTTGACACATTTAAATAACTGCTCAGTGAGATTTTTCAACAAAAAATTATGACTCCTGAACGCCATTTCTCTTTTCCTTCCGTTTTCTTTCCCTCAAAACGTAGCGGAATGATCGATGGTTGCGGGGTGGCTCAAGTTCCGGGATTATACACCATCATAATCTATCATAGCAAGCAGTGCGGTCCCTCTCGCTTTCCCACACTCTCTCTCTTCGTCTCTCGCTGGCGAAATATTGCGCGTGAACAATCCGACTAGATACCACGCTTGTCTGAGAAATTGATGATGTTTGCCGCGCGAGAGCTCTCGTGTTTCTTCCGCTTGCACAAGGGTATCCCCTTGTTCACAGAACTGATTGGCTCCTTTCACCCCTTTTGGAACAGCCTTGTTTTTCTCGCGCCTACAATAAGTGTTGTGACACGGTCGAGAGCTTCAGCGCATCTTCATTAGGTCCTACACGATCATCTGATTTCACAAGAAGGAAGCAGGGCACAAATGCGGACTTCCCTATCCACACTGATTTCCCCTCTTAAGAGAAGGAAGAATCGGACAAGCACATTTTCCAGCAAAACATTGTAAAAAAGGATTTCAACTGACCGTATCCGATTCATTCTTTCCGGGAGGAACGTGTCGTTCAATCTCCCTGATAGCATACGCACCGACGAGCACATACACTGTGACGGCGAATACGATACCGAGATGAAGGAAGTACGGGGCGACCTGAAATTTGTTTTAGGTCAACTTGATCGTTCTTATTAAAAAGGTGTCACCTAAAATCGAGGTATACCTTATCAAGATCAATAGCTTTGGTTCCAGCAAAGTGGCGTTTCTTGAAGACCATAGCGCCTTACATGGAGACTACCGAAGTGGGAGACCCAGTGGGGGGAGAGGGTTGGACAAACTACTAGTGGCGGCGACTCGAGTATATCTATCTCTTCGTCGCTTAGATGGCAGGGGGGAACAACGGATGGGGGAGGGGAGACAAGGGTGAAAGTAATCTCTGGGGGAAAACTAAGAAGGAGGAGGAGGAGGAGAGGGGCGACGGGCTGCACAATTGGGAGGGCGAATGGGTCCCTCCTCCTTACTAACTTGTTTAGTACACGAGTTGTTTCGAGAGAGGGACTTTTGGATGTCAGCGGCTGCGTGGGAACCGTCAAGACTTAGAACCAGCAGCAGCTCTTCTTAGAGTTGAGGAAAGGCGAGTCCCCCCGGGGGACCGATTCTCGCGCCTATTCCGCAACGTTCCGAACGAGCTGTCAATAGCTGTTTTATTGCTTCACTGAGAGCATAAGCAGAACATTTCATTGTGAATTCAGATCTTCATGTCATTCTCTATGAGATTTCCCGCAGAATCTCAGAGTGCACGTGGGCCACTTTTATTCCGCCCGCTCAATGTCTCAAAACCCGCTTATCTCGTCGTGAAAAGAGACACAGAGCCCCCGCGATTCCTCCCCTTCCCCCTCCTCAAATCTGATTTCAAGCTTCTCTAAAGCGCCCGGAAAGTTCGATTTCATTCTGGCAAGGACAGATTCGTGTAAGTTGCAGACAATAATTCGTGAAATATGCAGTGAATAAAAATGAATTAAAAAAGTAATTGCTACCTCTTTGAAATGGCGTCGCAATTTCTCTCGCAGACTTTCTCTTTTCTCTGGCAATTTGACGATGACTGTCGATCGTCGTTTCTTCGCTGCGGATGTCATGACTCTCAAATTAGAAGGACCTTTTTATGTGCTAGAGAGACCCAGAGATGGACTACTTCCAAAGTTTGCCTTGAATTCGAATTACTATTGGCAAGTGATCTATCGATTTCGATCGGCTAGATAATTCAGGTGAACCAGTACAGTTATTTCAATCTATTTCAGTACTAATTAGCAGCCACCTCCTCCTTTTTCCTTTCTTCCGTCAGATTCCCCGCGACATTCTACGCTCGTCTTCAATGAGAAATTCGACCTCTGAAAACGGACCTCTTTACGGACCTCCACGTGAAATTAACCCAATTAGACGACCCCGAAAACGCGAAAGTGGTGAGGGGAAAATAATAGACAAAAGGAGATGGCTACGTGAAAAATAGTCTTCACAAGTGGGGGGGGGGGGCGAGACAGGGCGGGAGAATTGAAAATGAACTTGTGAACGGGTTGGAAGAGGTGAAATAGATTGGATTTCACGGCAGAGATAACTTTTGAGAAGGTGAAAACAGCGACTAGACTCTGCAAAGATGCACTGAACTGATGAATGAACTGCAATGCGTCGGAGAACACAGGTAGATAACAGATTGATGTAATGTTACTCCATCAATCACTGGTGGTTATTGACTAGGGTCAGTACACGTAGTTCAAATACTTGGAAGAAGTGGAAGATCAAGAGATATAAAACGAATGAGCAGAGATCGGGTCGTTTCACGTCAGATGATTCCTCTCGAATGGCGGGGCATCGACAAATCATCGTCAGAGGATGAAGAAGAATTCAGAGCACATCGTAAAAGAGAATGGGACTGCGTCGCGGATAAAAGAGATCTATCTATTTGTCGAGAAGGGGGAAATTGTGGGAAGATTTCTATAGAACGGTGTGGAATTGGCGCAGATTGAAACATCGAAACATAGGCTCAGAATCAGAATCGGATTTATCAGGGGTCTCTATAAGCGCTGATCGGTGATCAGGAAAAAAAAGGAAAGAAACTCAGGCTAAGCGGCATCAAATGAAGTGATCTACTGATGACTGAGTCAGTGGTCGGATTAGTGGGTGAGAACCAAGGGAAGAGAAGAAGGGAGGAAAGTGATTTATCTCAATCCCTCGATTCGCAGCGACACTCGACGACACATGTTTCAGGTGTTCACAAGAGGATGACATTTTGAGAGATACGCGTAAATATCGTGGAGAAAATGGGGAAATCAGGCTTGATGCTTCTTGTTTTTCATCCGAAGCCTCCATCGGTCTTTTCAAATCGAATAGCAGATGAAGCGGTGTGAAATCAGGGCTGGGCAAAAATTTTACGGATCTCTCATTTCGCAATACTCTCTCGCTGTCTCTAACCGGCGAGAGAGCATTGTGAAACGAGAGACCGTAAAAATTTTGCCCAGCCCTGTGTGAAATGAAGCCAGAATAAACAGTGATTGTTGGTTGTGAAGCGGAAGGAATGCACGATATCTGAGAGGTGGGAGGACTGCTCGATGGAAAGGGGGGAATACATTCATTCATTCATGCATTCTCTCCTTACTGAGACGCGTCACACAGGCACAGCTCGTCTTACAATGTTTCACACAACACACATACACATATGCCCCCTGAGCGAGGAGGCATTTTGGTCTCAACAGCTGCAATTTTTGCATGCGAGGTGTCCACGGATCTTTGGACTACCGTAGACGACCTATCACATCCTAGAAATAGGGACCCTCTTCATAACGAAGAAACATGCGGAAGAATGGGGAAGAGAGAGAGAGAGAGAGGACAGCTATGAATTGGTGAGTATATCACTCTTCCGCCCTCCTTGCAACAACAGATGAGAGGAGACGACTGATACATTTTAGATGAGGAAAAGTCCCATAGTGTATGCGCCCATTGGTAGGTCAACCAAACTAGTACCGAAAACATGAATTACAAAAAGTCATATGTCAAAGGCACTTACGAATGACAACTTCGAGACTCTGTTGCCGCTAAAAAAACGAAAAGTGCGCTTCAGCTAAATCAAGCACTCGAATTTTCCAGCAGAGAGAGAGTGAAGTAAATAGGGTTATCGAAGGAGAGCTACTTGTATTGAAGTAGAAGAAAGAGAAGGAGGAGGAGGAGGAGGAGGCATTGGGAACTAACAAGTATGGACCTCACATAGTTGGACTGTTGTTGAACAGTTCTCGGACCATGGGGTTTCGCGGAAAAGATGTACCCAGAAACTACGAGAAAATGGGTGGAAATTAGAGCTGCAGGGTCAGTGAAGATCGTGAGAACCTCTGGTCAAGGGGTCAAGGGGTTCATCTCATGGCACAAATATGCACGTTTCCGATGTTGTAATTCAATCCCGAGCTTGAAACTGAGAACCAGGTAGCGAGATATCGGTACGCCTGTGATGATGTAAGAAAATGGCGAGAAACAATCAAATGCTATTAAATTAATGGGGCAGACAATTGGCACAATAATAGATCGAGATTGAAAGAAAATCGAAGAAACCGGAACATAAAAGTGGAAGGTGAAATCGTTCGATCTTCTCGAAAACAAGGATTCTTCTCAATTTAAAGTGCTCGTCAGCAGAGAGGAGGAGCACAACAACAGGAAACCGCAGCGTTTTCTCAGGATGAATCAGTTAGATGAACTTGTTAGTTCTCGAAAGATGGATTAAACGTGCACACCTGTTACATTCTTCTCGCTATCACAACTGTGGATGAAAGATTCGTGAGAATGAATGAGAATGTGAGAGAAGAGAAGAATAAGAGAGTGAGAAGGAGACAAGATGGAGAAACTCGAGAAGATCGAACAATTAATCAAGAGGGGCAACCCGGTCGAAGACTCACTCCACAAAACATTCACGATTCTGCACAGAACATGACTCGAGAACAATCAATGCGAAATGGATCGAGAACTTTTATAACGCTGTTTTCGCACTATTCGGATTTTTGAATTAAAAAAATCACGCTAAATGTAAGGGTCTCAAAATCGCCATGGATTAATTCACTCCACGTAAATTGTGCGAGGTGGATAAAAGCACGAATAATTTAAAATGTAAGTGACATGTATACTTGTTTTCATCGAAAAAACGGGTGTACATTAGTGACTAGACGAAGGCAGAAATAATGTGCATACGACTAACCAGCGAACAAACGGTGAGAATGTGGCAAAACACAATAAAAACCATTGTCCAAAACCACTTATGAATAGACAATCGCTCGTTTTTCATTTGCCCTTTCTAGCATGCTCCCTGAGCCAAGGACTCTCTGTTCTTTAATTCTGCTGGAGAGACAAATTGGCCTGTCTGGAGATCATTTTCTACTGACGAATGCCTGGATTATGCGAAATTTTGAGAGTTTGTGCAGAGTTTTTGCAACAAAAATGAGAAAGGACGTAGGCGAATTTATAGAGAAAAAAAGGAAGAGAAAGTGGGATTAAAAACGGATCTATTTGCACGATCACACGGTATCAAATGACGGTATTGAGAAGACGGAGATTTTTTGGCAAAAACGCACGACTAAAATAACAAAAGAATCCTCGATTCGAGTCGATTAATTTTATTGTGCCACTCTTTCCGATTAGAAAGCACTGCGTCAAGTGACGCATAATCAGATAATGAAGAGGAGTACAACCAACGAAGAGGAGCTGAAACAGAAGAAAACAGCTCAACGACGCAACTAACCATCGACGAGTACCCGTCCCTCCCAGGGATATCCATTTCTGACACCTTTCGTAAGACAACAAAGATAACAACACGTGCTATTTTAGCACAACTTTTGCTCAGCTGCAGAATGACACATTTTCATCAAGATTAGCAAAATTATCGCATTATAAAATCGTTGCAAATCTTTAATGAAAGAAACTGTGGTTCCTTCGAAGTAGATTACTTGTGTTCACTGACTACACATCAAATTTCAAATAGTGATACATCTCAAGGTCGGAAACACGATTACAATAGGCAATCCTGAATATGAGAGCTCATCAACACGTACTATAGTGTTCATTGTGGAAAACGCAACAGATGTAATCTTTCCATCGTCTCGTCGAGAATATACAGATGGGCCATGAAGACGTCCGACGTTGCCGTTATCGTGGGAAGTGTCTACGCTATTCTCGCAGCAATAGGGGTAAATTAAAAGTATTTCTTCTCTGAATTCAGCCAAATTGTGCTGCAAATCTAATATCTCCTTTCTTTTCCCGATCTTGACCAGTGTTATGATTCTGCAGATTTTTGCATGGGTGTTTTCGCAGTCCTCTTATTGTTAGAACGTAACTTACTTTTCAGAATATCGGTAATTCCATCTCTCATCAATTCCACAACGAACGCAGTGCTGTTCCAGTCGAATGATGTGAGCATTTTATGGGAAAAAATAAAAAAATAAAAAATTCAGGCTCGAAAAATATGCATGTCACCGTCATCAAGCGATAGCGGAAACAGCTAATGAAGATATTTAAATTGTTTATCTCTTTCAATCTCTCGAAATGTTCGATATCGGATAAATGTAGGGGCCACAATGCAGATAGCCGATTCTGCACAATGGGGTCAAATTTGTGTTCAAACTATCCCTCGTGGTCCCAATATCATCATACTTTTTACCGTTTGTCGATATCTTTTCTCTGAGGCGCGCTAGAGCCCAAGAAGTACGCGCGGAACGCACTGCGGAAGAGGAGGGAAAGGCGAGACGAGAGGGAAGCGGGCGGAGCCTAATTTGCGTGTGTCTCTCTCCCTCCTCCGCCCTCCCCCCGCCCTCTCGCTCGCCTCTCCCCGCCCGTACAAATCAAGAGGGCACAAGCCAGGGAAAAATGCTAAAATTCTATTTTTTTCTCTAAAATTCCTAAAATATTCCATTTAGTCAGAAAATCACTATTCAACATAATTTGCACCTAGAAACACCTAGAAACACCCTATTTCCTTCTTTCAAGTCCAATTTTGATAAACTTAGTGATATTATGCAAATTTTGAATAGTGATCAATCAATAGAGTACACTAGTAGCTATCCATAGCAATTGAGAACGAGCGATTTGGTTGAGAAAGAACCTTGTGCCCTCCCCGTCTCGCTTTTGGGCGAGATCGTGTCCGCACAAAGTGGGCGGAGCTTGTGGCCCCTAGATAAATGACAAAATTGTATTTTGTTAAAGATGAACATCATCATTGGCATTGAGTGGACAAACCAAAGGATCAAAGTAAATTTGGAATCGTGAGTGATCTTCCATACTCGCATCACTGAAGGAATCTTGCAAGAAGGTAAGAGAGGCGTAGTCTATTCGCACGTTTATCATCATTATCTCTCTCTTATCAGCATCTGATCCCGTCAACAACACGCGTGCTCCTTTCTCTTATCTCCACCACCGCAATTCCCTCTACAGATAGATACTCCCCGCGCCTTGTTCGGAGCTGACGTCTCCAATTATTCTCAGAAATAACTAATGATGATGGCACTTCGGATATCTCTCTTAGCATTGGCTGTCTATGCGACTCCAGGTTGGCGTTTTGTTTTTGAAGGTTGTTACATCTGATCTTAAGATTGCATTCCTCGAACGTTCACTGATGGAATAGTTTGCGTGTGCAACTCGACCCACTGCGACGATATCGAACCACTGGGTAGCATTCCATTTGGAAATGTGAGTCGGACAAATGGCGTCGGTAGTGAACATAACTCGTGTACAGGCCGTCGTTTACCGCACTGATGACAAAGGAGCGCGAATGGACAGAGTAATAGTGAAACAGAAGCCGCAACCGGGTATGGCGGTTTACTATTTATTCCTATTTTTGAAAAGAGGTGATCGATGAAATGGTGTACTCTGATCGCTCGTTATCTTTCTACTCTCTCGCAACACGAATCACGTGGTTCACATCGTCTGATCACAAAAGCTGCGCAAGATGAACATCACAGATTCGCGATATTTGTTCGAAATTAGCAAAACAAATAGTTTTTTTTCAGATGGTCTTGTAATCGAACTGGATCCTTCCACAGTCTACCAAGAAATTATCGGGTTCGGTGCAGCATTCACCGACAGCACGGGCATTAATATTCGATCACTGCCCAAAGATGCACAAGAAAAAGTGATGCAACAATACTTTGGCCCTACCGGTATGTCAGTTAATTTTTTAACATAGAGATTAGAAATAAATTTATGTTAGGCTAAAGTCGTCCCACGTTAGGGGCGAACGTTGCTATTCGATGATGGGGTTGACTAGCTCGCCGTGCGATCACAATTAGAGCTTGAAATGTGAACCGCCGTCTCTTCATTTCGCCCACTCTCTCGCCCGGTCAGAGTGACGAGAGAGTGTGTGAAGTGTGAGCGATTGCGGCTCATAGTTCGAGCTCTAATGGCAATGTTTAACAATGTATATACCATTTTACCTTTACCTTTAGGCACTGAGTACACCATCGATCGTTGCTAATCGATGATGATAACAATCATACGATAACATAACAATGTATACCATTACATTTTACCCTTACCTTAGGTACTGAGTACACAATCGGTCGGGTGCCCATTGCGAGTACCGATTTCTCGCTGGGAACGTACAGTTACGATGACATGGAAGATGACTTGGAACTGAAATTCTTCGCGCTGGCTCATGAAGATTTTGACTACAAGGTATACAAAAAAAAACTATGCGAAAACCGTCTCCGCCCCACCAAGGCGCCCGAAAGGGGAATTGGGAGTGACTATCTAGATCACGCGGTAAAGTAGGTCCGAAGAAGAGATTGGGCCCTCCGGACTGAATTGGCCTAATAATCACTGGCCTAGCAGTGATCTCCCGCAGGACGCCTAGATTAACGGGATGACCTTTACCTTTACCTTTTATGCGAAAAATAATGAGATTTTTGCAGATTCCATTCATCCAGCAGGCGATTGATCTACAGCAGAACACAACAGGAGGTTTGCGTCTGTTCGCTTCTCCCTGGTCATCGCCCGGCTGGATGAAGACCAATGGAAAGATGCAGGTATACTAAGTCTGCTTCAGCTTTTGCCTCTGTTTCCCTCTAATCAGCTGACCTTACCAGTGGGCCCCACCTAGCCTTGTCTTGTGGCTGTAAAATCGCTTGACGTGGATACACCTTCTTTACCGTTTACCTTTGTGCCTCTGTTCTTCTTTCTCGTGTGACGATCGAGAACAAGAGCTATGGAATTATTCAGTCATATTTAGGGAGCGGTGTCACTGCCGGGAATCGAGTCCCGCAGGACTTCGTGTGCCTAGATAGAGTACGGGGTGACCTCTACCTTTACCCTTATTTAGGGAGGAGGAGAATTGCGTGGAGACGCTGACGGTCCGTACTACGTCGCGTGGGCCAACTACTTCGTCAAGTAAATCAATCCCGAACTTCTCTGTATTTTTGGCCCACACTACGACCGCTCTGAATGTTGAGGGGTAGGAAATGAAGATGATAGAGAGGCAATACTCTGCGAGAAAAGGCTGGGCCAAAAACAGAGAAGTGCCGACAATCCATTTCATGAACAAATCGATCGTCTCTCAGATTTTTCGAAGCTTATCTCGAGCAGGGCATTTCATTCTGGGCCGTCACTCCACAGAATGAGCCCACCACCGGTTCGGATCCCAACTATTCATGGCAGACTTTGTGGTTTGACGCACAGACTGAGAGGTTTGCTATGCTCAATTTTCGACATGTCGTCAGTCAGTAGTGATCAGTAGAGCATTTTCAGTAACTTCGTGAAGAATCATCTCGGACCGGCACTCAGATCATCCAACGCATCGAAGGATATCGTTATTATCGGACTGGATGATCAGCGTTTCATGCTGCCCGGTTGGGCTGATGTGGTAAGCTTTCAACGAAATTGAGATATGGGAACCAGGGCTGGGAAACATTTTACGGATCTCTCACTTCTCGATGCTCGAGAGATCCTTTAAATTGGGGTTGTGAAAACGGACGGACAATCCGGACAAAATCCGGACAATTTGTCCGGACAAATTCAATTAACTCTATTCCGGACTCCTTTGTCTGTCCGGACGGACAGCCGTTGTCCGGACTGTCCGTGATAGACAATGGATTCATCTATTTTGATTAATTTTGTTCGAAAGATGAAATTGAATTAAGTGATGCAAATTGATCAATGATGATCAATGTCCTGATGAGAACCAAGTAAACAATTTGATTTTGATTTTACACTCAGATGTTCGAAGATGCCGAAGTTTCCTCGTATGTGGGCGGAATTGGCGTGCATTGGTACGAGGATGAGATCTATCCCATCTCTGCACTCACTCACACGCATGAGAGACATCCCGACAAGTTCATTCTAGCTACTGAAGTAAGGAATTGTCATGTACTTACTTAATTGACGGTATTCTACAAAACAAGTTCATATTTGAAATACATTTGATCTTGATTTAACAGCTGGCCTTACCAGCGACCTAGCGCTGTCTTACGACGTAAAATCGCTTGACGTGGATACACCTGTTTTTTACCTTTTTTTAGGCATCGAATGGGTGGTTGAAGGTGCAAGGAAAGGGCGTGCGTCTCGGTTACTTCTTCCGGGCTGAGCGATACGCCAATTCTATCATAACGGTATGAGCTCTTTGTGGCATTCACGTATCGTCAATTAAGGATCTGAACAACTGGGTGGCAGGTTGGGTTGACTGGAACATGGCGTTGGATATGGAGGTACCTTCTATTTTGATTTGAATATCATTGAATGATAACATATTGAAGGGAGGATTCACATGGGCCGAGAATTATGTGGACGCTCCGATTGTTGTGGACGGTGAGGAATTCTACAAGCAACCAATGTATTACGGACTGGCGCACTTTAGGTGATACTGGCTCATTTCTGGTGTGAGTCAGTAGATTTATCTTTTGCAGTAAATTCCTGAAACCCGGCTCCCATCGAGTGAAGACTGATTTGCCTGAGCTTCCTTCTAAAGTTTTTGTCCTGGGCGCAGTTATGGCGAATGGAGAAAGATATGTTACGGTGCTGAATGAAAATGACAGTGAAGTGAGTAGTCATAGACTTGATAGATTGCTGTTTATGATATTATTCCAGGATTTCACAATATCTGTTCGAGAAATGGGCATCGAAGGTGTGTATACTACAGTTGCTGTGCCCTCACATTCCATTGTTACTGTTATGTGGAACCAATTTTAATTGTGCACTTTTTTTTGTTGTACATACATCTGGCGATTAAAGAGGCTTAAAATTAAAGGCTACATTTTGAAGGAAGAATAATTTTTCTTTTTTTTAAATGTTCTCTTGACGATGTGCTGCGTCAAGATTGAAACCGTGCCAGAGGGCATGATACGCTTGTCTGAATACAGTATGCAACGCATATAGTATTTTCAAACGCATATTGATGCGATCAGCCATTGTTTGATATACTTGAGCTATATTACACATTGTTCGGTTATGCATCCTTGTCATAATATTGCATTTAATTTAAGTTTAATAATTAATATTCAGAAAAATGAGTAACGGTGGTTTTATCAGCTGGGAATTTGACATGACAGAAGTTCCCAATATATCGCTTCTTTACAAATCTCCAGATATCGAAATCAATGGACTGAAATGGTGAATTAACTTTAAAATGTATTTTTTTATTTGAATGAATTCAAATTTCAGGTATATAGGAGCTCAACACGAAAGTTCAGCTCGTACCGGAAATGTGAAAACTCTATTGCTTTATGTATATTGTATAAACGAGGAAGAGAGGGAATGTTGGACGAGTTCTCATAGAAGTGAAGTAACGCTGGTCAACAGGAAAGATACAACAAAGAGCAATCACAAGGATGTGCTGGCACTATGTTTAGAAATTGTTTAACGCCACCCAAATTTCAGTTTTATCATAACGTCTCCTCAGGCAAGCTTCCATGGGCAAATTTTTATGGAACATGGACTTTTCTTACAGATGAAGATAATGTGAATATGGCGCTTTTTTTGTTTTTAAAATCATGATTATTCAGGGTTTCATCTCAAACGGTAAGATTTTCGTGGAGGCCAAAATCCGAGTATTAAACACCTGTGGAGTTCGGTATGAGATTAAAATTTATCAAGAAAAGCAAATGATTGTTATTCAGAGCGAAGATTAGAAGAAATTTCACGGAAACTAATAAACTGAGCGATGTGTGTTTTTTAGTAGAAGGAAAACAAGTTCATGTTGCAAAAACAGTACGTGATTTTTTTCCTAAATATACAAATTCAATTATTTAATATGCTCGCTGTGCACTCTCCCGTGTTTGAAGCGATGTTATTCGGAAATTTCGAGGAGGCGAATAAACAAGAAATGGAAATCAAGGAAGTAAAGCACAAAGTAGGTTTTTTATAAGTTTTATGAGATGAGAATATTTCTGATATTTCCAATTATAGGAATTCGTAGACTTTCTCAATATTATCTACACTTCCATATACGAGATAAATGGTAACATGAGACTTACATTTTTATTATTTATCCTTATTTTAGATACTAATGTGGAGAGCATTCTCGATCTAGCTGACAGATTCCAAGTAACTGTGAGTTCATTTGGAATCGATCATGACATATCAGGGCAATTTTCAGTTTGTTCTGGACGCTGCTGAACGTTATTTGATGCATTCTTCAAACCTGACTACGACAAAGAAGCTAGCATTATCTGACACCTTCAAGCTCCATCTGTTGAAGGTGAGATCCCCATACCTCAACGATCGTTTTGTGTATTTTAGGCATTTTTGCTAAAGTCGTTCACAAAGATAAGCGACATCAAGAATCTTCTGGCAAGTTGTCTTGTAAAATAGAGGAGATGTTGATGTGTAAAGTTTCAGAAAGATTCCAATTATCAGTTCTTGAGTGACCAAATCAAAGCAATGCTTCACGAGAGAACTCTCGAACTCGACTGAAAGCAAAATCTCCTGTTGAAGACATAAAATAATATCTCTATATAAAAATTGATAACATGTTGTTGCTATCTTCTTATTTTTCAAAAATTGATCAATCATTATCTATGTATGCATTAATGTTTCAAATAAACATGATTTGTCTCTTTTCAAGGTAATGTTGTGAAAAATTAATATCCGCCAAGAGGGGTTTTAGTCTAAGAATATAACAACATTACTAATTAGATCTAGATAGTCAAAAGAGATTATGCAGTTATCGAGAGAACATGAGGAGACGAGTAGATATCCATTGGATTTCATTTATCACTTTACTTAGGGGCCACAACGCAGATAGCGGTTTTTACACAAATGAGACAAAAGTTAGCTCAAACTACCCCCAAGGGCTTCATAACATCATACTTTTTGCCGTTTGTGAATATCTTGTCTGGGAGCCGCGCTAGGGCTCGAGAAGTGCGCGCGCAATGCACCGGGGGAGAGGAGGGAGAGGCGAGACGAGAGGGAAAGGGGCGGAGCCTAATTAGCGTGTGTCTCTCTCCCTCCCCCCGCCCTCTCGCATGCCTCTCCCCGCCCAAAAAACACAAGCCAGGGAGCAATGTTAAAAATCTAATTTTTTCTCTAAAAATCCTAAAAAAAATCCAATTAGTCAAAAAATTGCTGTCCGAGCAGAACTTTCAAACTGAAACATGTCAAAACGAGCCATTCCCTCCTTTTATATGCAAATTTGATAGTCTTAGCGATGTAATGTATTTCTCGGACAGTGCTCGATCGATAGGTAATGATAACAGCTATCCATAGCACTTTAGAGCGAGTGATTTGGATTAGAATGAAGCTTGTGTTTTTGTTTTCTCGCTTTTTGGCGAAATCGTGTCCGCACAAAGTGGGCGGAGCTTGCGGCCCCTAACTTTACTGTATCCGAAATACCAAATGAGAGATCACCCCTTCATCTAATAGGTCATTATTTTATACAGCAGCAAAACAATTCTATAAGAATTTAGTGGAACTCCGTCTTCTGGAAGGCGAATCAGTGGAAGGCGGACTTAGCACGTTAATTTGGTTCTCCTTCGGACGAAGGAACATTACTATGGAAAGTCGATGATCTTTACTCATCGCGATGGAAATAATCGAGATGAATAGACCATGACTGAAAAAGCAAACCACCGCAATGAGAAATGGATCTGAATGAAATAAATTGTCGATTGTCAAAAATAAACGATAAACGCACACGCTCCCATCTGTTCATAGACCTTCAAAACTTGCGAATTGATTATAGCCACGGGTACTAGTAGGAAGACGATGAATATACCAAACTGGAAGGGAGATTTTAGATGCTGAATTATGTAAGCTACCTGAATGAATAGAATAACAGTTGCTCTTTGGATGTTATCTTGAGCACGCTTCGATTGATTGGAAATTCTCCTAATTATCATGACTGTATGAACAATAAGAAATGTCGTCATCAATCCCGTCGTGATCTAAATTAATCTGTGAATGAGAATTTGTGTGAGATTCGGCTTACGCAATAGGCAACGAATAGGGCAGATATGTTTTTTAAAGACGAATTAGCAGCTAGTGAATAGACAGTCCAACTGAGCTTCAATCGAAGCCACGCCATTGCAGGGTAGCTCTGCATATTTTCGTAATAAAATATACACTAAAATCACAGCAGACCTTCATTTTTGCATCAGTCTCTTCTTTGCTCAAGCGTCCATTGATGTAGAACAAAGTAATAGGAATGAAAATGTAAGTTAATAATAATAATAATTTATCTACGCCCGAGGCGCAACGAGACCGAAACGTTACATAATAAGGTGGGAGAGCAGGAATGAAGGGGGGGGGACTCTCCTGGGTTAGGTGAGTTTGGCTAAATGAGCGATGATGGGGTGGTTTTCAAGTCGACGCTTGAACATTCGGATATTGGGAGCAGTGCGAATACTATCTGGAAGTTGGGAGTACCATCGTGAGGTTCTGACAGGGAAAGAGTGGTATCTGGGAGTACTGGTTGTCAACTCTATGTTGATTCCGAAGGATGAAGTGCGGTCTCGTAATGGCTTGTATACGTAGAAAAGAGAACGTGGTATAATAGTGAGACCATTCATAATCATGTGAGTCATACAAAGATCACCTATGACTCTCCTCTCTGTAAGCGCGCGCAGGCCAAGGGTTTTGATACGGTCAGAGTAGGAGGGGAGAGAAAGAGGATAATCAGGAGATGGGAAGCAACGATAGAAGAGTTGACGAGTAAAGGTATGTTGGACTTTTTCAAGAGTAGCAATATCACTTGAGTAGTGGGGATTCCAGAAAGGCGAAGCAAAGTCAAGTAATGGAAGAACATAGGCTTTGTAACTACGAATCAGGATAGTTGGACAATTGAAAGGAAGAGCTTTGAGA
Source organism: Pristionchus exspectatus (assembly GCA_911812115.1). NCBI lineage: Eukaryota > Metazoa > Nematoda > Chromadorea > Rhabditida > Neodiplogasteridae > Pristionchus > Pristionchus exspectatus. Next base: position 35,129,319 of record OU461582.1, on the reverse strand, counting down.
AGGAGGAACATTTTAGAGGTTGCTTTCTGGGCACGGATTTTTATAGAGGAAGAGTTCTTAAGATCAGAGCGAACTTGAGCACCTAAGTCACGAACATTATTCTCAAGAGGAAGAACAGTGGAGTTAATGCTATACCGAGGGGATACTTGTTTGGAACCAATTCGAATATGAGAACATTTAGAAGCGGAGAGAGACAATTGATTACATTGGGTCCATTCAAAGAGACAATTTAGAGCAGATTGGAATTCTTTCGTAATACTAGCTTTGGTAGACTTATTGTAGGAGACATATAATTTAACATCGTCAGCGTAGCATTGCACGGATACGTTAGGAAACTTAGATAAGGCAAGAGAGAGGTCAGCAAGATAAATAGAGAAAAGAGTGGGTCCTAGAACACTACCTTGTGGAACACCAGATAAAATGGGGTAAGGATGACTAGTAATAGCGGACAGTCGGACAGAAAAAGTGCGATCAGACAGAAATGATTCAAGCCAAGAGAGCAAGTTTGAGTGAATACCGTAATGTGAAAGACGAGCCAGAAGTTTGGGATAAGGAACAACATCGAATGCACGAGTGAAATCAATGTAGACAACATCAGTGACAAGCTTTTTGGAATGGGCACTGGTCCAATCATTCTGACAAGCCAGGAGATTGGTAATAACACTAGCACCAGAACGGAAACCGTGCTGGTTAGAAGGGAGAACATTGAAACGAGAAAGGTGGGGGTTGAGGTGGTCTTTAATGAGACGTTCCATAGTCTTAGCAGCAGGAGAAATAATAGAAATGGGTCTGTAGGAAGAGGGAAGTTTGGAGTCTTTACCAGGTTTGGGGATAGGAGTAATAAGGGAGTGTTTCCAAGCAGAGGGTACGGTACCAGAAATGAGACTCAAGTTGAAAATGTCAGCAAGTGGGGTTGACAGAGCATAGGCACATTTCGAGAATATGATTTGTGGAATGGCATCATGACCAGTAGAGCCGGTTGGGGACAATTTACGGAGGGATTTGTAAACTTCATGAGGAAAGAAAGTGAATAGAGAGAGGGAAGGGGGAACACGTGAGGAGGAAAGGGAAGGGAGACAACCGTCATCAAGAGTAAAGTGAGAGGCAAATTCTGAGGCAAGAAGATTGGATTTGGAGATACTATCAAACACAGGTAAGTTCTGAGGTGAGACTAGTTCAGGAATGGAAAGTTTAGGTTTCGTGAGAGAGGAAATGTGGCGATACAAATCATTGACACGCGAGAGTTTTTTACGGGTAGAATAACGGGTCCATTTGTCAATCTCAAAAAGGAGCTTCTTACTACATTGGTCAAACAGGATTCTAACAGAAGGGAGGTGAACTTTTGAGAACAATGCATCACGATGTTTGATAAGTAGACGAATGTGAGGAGGGTAAGAGAGAGAAGGAGGACGAGGGGTACGGTAGGGAACAAAGAGATCAATGGCAGAATGAATAGCAGAAGAGAAGGCGGAGTAAATAGAGTCAATATCAGGACAGTCACAAAACAGGGAAAACCAGTCGATAGAAAGTAGGTAATTGGAAAGTGCAGAATAATCGACACGAGTGAAGTCGCGAATTTGGGATGGTAAGTTAGAACCACTGTGAAAATTCTGGAACAAAATGGCAGTCATCTTGACTGATTTTGTAGAGGCTGACACAAAGCGGTAGCTTCCCAGTTTCCAACGTGAACCACGCAAGACAATTGTTTGATGTCGTTGAAATATACAAATGAAGAAGAAAGCAAATGTGAGTGCAGTCAGCAGGATTGTTATGCACTGGAACATGTTACATGAAGCAAAATTCAAGAAAGATGCTCATACAAAAAGCAAATGAAAGTCCACTTGCAGCGGTCTGCATAGTAATCCCACACAATATCCTGCGAAGAAGGGCAGGGCTGGCACAATTTGAAACAAACAGCAATTGTGAAGAGAGAAGAGTAGAAAGCATCCCTACAAAGAAACCAGTTTATAAAGTATTCTAATAATGATACCTGCAAACACGCTAATCCGATTCGATTCTCCCTGGTCATTTTCGGGGATCGAGCAATTATAAGAAACAACAGCAGGAAAGAGAGTAGAATCGTGAGTATGCCGATAATCGTGATGGAAATGACGTAGACGATCTCGGTTGTTTCATTGATTTCAACGACGAAATCATCTCGAATCGGACAGATGGTAGTCATCCGCCCTCTGTATGTTTGAATTCCAGTGGATGAATCAATGTTCGACTTGCTCGCAAGGCCATACTTAGCAAAATCAAAGATCATTTGCGACTGCGTTTCTGAGATTCAGAGTACCAACTTAATTTTAGGTTGGGAAAACGCTGAAATGTGGCGACTGCGACGAGCCTAGGCTCTGCCCTGGCTGTTCTCAATTAGATACATTTTGTAGTCAAAATTTTGAAGAATTTTGTTCCATGAATTGCAAGAACAATACAATAACTGCTCGATAAACGTTTATCTCTATTTGATGACTGTGATCTCGTTTCGATTGACTGTGAGTATTCTTCGTAATGAGAGTGTGAGGCGCGCGTGTAGCTCAGCTCTTCTCCACTCGGTCGGCACTGCCTGCAAAGAATTCCCATTTTATCGATCGTTGATCTTTGATCTTTAAACAAGAGTGTCCCTCTCAGTCCTTAATAGGGTTGGCTAAACGATTATGGCATTCCATTCCGGCGCCGTTATGAGAGAGAGAGAGAGGAGAGAAGGGAAGACCCCTCCTTGGCGAGAAAAAAAATGTGACCTCCCTCTATTACGCCGTATTGCCAACACTAGTTCCTACCTACCTCCTTCCTTCTCCGTGCTGTTCTGAGATCCGGATGGCTCAGCTTCCGATCGTGTATTCTTCCCCTTCTCCGAACCTCTGCCCGCACTGAGACTAAAAATCGGTTAGATCAAAGGTCAAAGATCAAAGATTAATCATCTCACCTGCCGAAGACCCGCCTGAACTTGTTGATTAGCGAGGGTCCGCCTTCGCGCTTGTACCTGCAACGATCAACGATTAGAAACAACGAAAACGCCCCCATCAAAAGATTAAAGATCAAAGATCACACTCACTGAATGAGAAGGTCCTTGAAGCTCGGCCGATCGTCCACTTTGTCTATCCAGCACGACTGCATGATGACGCGATCAATCGCCGGCGTTTCTGCAACATTTCGCAACTAGCGACGATTACTAAACGTCGCCCAAGGTGCGCACCCTGCACCGCAGCGCACCACGCACCACGCACGCACTCACCAGGCGGCGGCGTCAGCTTGGCCGAGCCGTTCTTGACTGCCTTGCGGACCGCCTTCGCTTCCTGAAGGGAAGAGGATACGGTAACATCGAGTTATACAGTGATTACAACTAGTGATGCCAGTTCAATACCCAATCACAATACCAATTAAATGGGTAATTGGTATTCGGTTGACCAATTACTTTTATTCCCCATTTTACGAGGGAGTAATCGGGGCGCAAAGTCAATTAATTGGGTACTGGAATTGGTTGGGCATCCCTTTAATTACAGCATACCGTAATCTGGTGGTACGGTAGCAGTCCTCGGCCGAACACTTCGTGCATCACGCATCCGTAGCTCCACACGTCCGATTTGGACGTGTACGTACCGTCCTTTAGCGTTTCGGGCGCCATCCAACTGATATTCGTATTATTGGACTTTGATCTTTGATCTTTGATCTTTGATCTTTGATAATAAAGATCAACTTCGCGCTCACCGAACAGGCATCCTCGCCATCTTCTTTTCCTTGTGCAGCTTTCCCATCAGAGAGAGGCCAAAGTCCGATATCTCCAGAAATAGAAATGTGTTATGTGTATATATTAAAACATCTATTTCATTGCTAAGCAGCAGATAATGCCGTGAGATATTTCTCATTCAAATCACCTTGCAGTCGTCCTTGCTGTTGATGAGCACGTTGCGGGCAGCGAGGTCGCGATGCATGATCTACAATCGTGTCGTTGGGCGTTGATCTTTGATCTTTGATCTTTGATCTCACCTGCATTTTCTCTAGATACTTCATGCCACTCAGTACGTCGAGACTGTACTTGCGCATGAGGGCGAGCGTAAGCTCCGGCTTCTTGATGCGTCCCTCGAGCGAACCGCCTCAAATTAACAACAGGTCAAAACAAAACAAAACAAAAACAAAAACAACAACACCTGTCGCGATCTCCATCACGATCATGATCGGATTCTTCTGAGCGCAGACGCCGTACAGTCGGATGATGTTCTGTAATTGTGCATCTATTCATGGAATAATAAAAATATAAAAAAATGATAAAAAAGGACAAACGGGATGTTTGAGTGTCCGCATGACATTCGCCTCTCGCAGAAACGCCAACCTGCGATTCTTTTGTTTCCGTAGATCAAAGATCAAAGATCAAAGATCAGTCTGCCCTAAACGTACCGATCATCCGTGCACACATGCTGGTTCTTGAGCGTCTTGACTGCAACTTCCTCCGGCTTCTTGAACACGCTCTGCGTGAAGACTCCCTGAGAAAAGCGCATCTTGATCGTTGATCTCTCCTCGTTTTCTGATCCTCGCTATTACCTTGAGTACTTCCCCGAATTCACCGTTCCCAAGTTTCTCGCCGAGTTGAACCTGAAATCAAGCAATGATAACAATAACAACAACAACAACAATAAGACAATACCTGTTCATGGTAGAGGTCCCATGCTGGCCGCACGACCCCGGCTCGCAGTGTGTACCCTCTACAAATGGATCACTGTTATCTATTGTACAGAAGTTTTTATCTGAGTGATTACTCTAGTCATTGCCGAGTAGGCTCAAGGTACAAACATTGTTTGAGATAGCAAAGGTTAATGCACAAACTGGGAATCGAACCCGGGGCTTCCGCTCGTACACAAGTTAGACATATCGGACAGTGCAGTATCATACCGCATACTATACAGTAAAGTTCGGTACAATAATGTAGAAATAGCAACGTCCTTACTTCGCATTGATCGGCGCTTTCGACTTCATGTGGTGGTCGATCAGCTGGCTCACCGTCTGCAAAATCAATTATGGCTTAGGCTCAGGCTGCTTAGGCTCCGGCTGTTTAGGCTCAGTGCTTAGTGCTTAGCCTACTCCTGGCCCCGCGTTCTATATAGAAGTGCCTGGTAGGTCACAGGACGCATCTATCAGAGATCAAAGATCAAAGATCACCTACCGCACTGCAGTATCGGTACATCCAGTAGTTTCGGCCGGCTTTCGTCGTGTAGATGCGATAGTGGCTCTTCTTGCCCGGCTCAACGCAGTAGGAGAGCACAAACGCCTCAAAGATCAGAGATCAAAGATACGGTAATGATCACGGATACGGTAGAAGGCACCGCACCTCGGCGCCGCGCAACTCGGTCTTGCGCACGAGAAAGTCTCCCGGTCGCTCCAACACCTGTGAATAGGGGGTACTGTAATGTCAGAGTACGGTATCGTCAGTAAAAAGGTAAAGGTGTATCCACGTCAAGCGATTTTACAGTCATAAGACAACGCTAGGTGGGACCCACTGGTAAGGCCAGCTGTTAGCTGTATCGTCAGTACCTTTTCTGATTCGTCTCTGCTCATGTATCCGTAGTAGTACGGTTCGTCCTCAATGTCATTGACGGTGCCGTTAGGCTTGATCTGCAGCGTCAGTCTTTGATCTTTGATCTTTAGATTTACAATGTCATTTCGTGTTCAACCATCCCTTCCCAGTTCTTACCAGAGTCAGTTCATTGAGAACTCCGTCCTTCGTTACTGTGTTCGATTGCTGAGTTGACGCTACCCCGGTCCCGGTCGATCCTTTCTGCAATTTTGATCTTTGATCTTTGGCCTTGCTACACAATTTCCGCAATTTTCATTCTCCGCAGCTCAACTCAACCACCCCATTTTGACTTTTAATGATCATTGGTCGGTTCATTCTCACTTCCGCCACACATTGTACAAACCTAATACCAACGATAACTGTCAATACATCACCTCTTTCGTATCCCTACCGTATACCTACCGTATCCCTACCGTATCCTTACCGTACCCTACCGTACCGAAATGGTCTGATCTGTGCTGATTGTGTGCGTCCGTTGTTCTTTGGTCGATCCGATACGAGACCGGGGCGATTGCGGTGCTTTCTGCTGCAAATTTCGCAATTGATGAAACCGCTTATTATGTGGTACTACCGTATTCCATCCTACCGTACTCCATCTTACCGTACTCCATCCTACCGTACTCCATCCTACCGTACTCCATCTTACCGTACTCCATCCTACCGTACTCCATCCTACCGTACTCCATCCTACCGTACCTTGACCTCATCGGCAGCTTTCAGCGAGGCCGGCTGGTAGAGAGACGGCGCGACCATCGAGGGCGCGCATTGTGATGCTGGCTCCTTCTGAACATGAAAGTCAGTTATCGATCTAGCACTACCGTAATCTACTGCTCTATACAGTAAAACTACAGCAATTATGATTCAAAAGATTACATCCGAGACGTTTTTTGCTGAGCGCCGACCAGAGCCCGGAGTTGGTCGGCCACTCATGAGAGGAGAACGAAGAGGAAGTGAGGAGTGCGGAATGAAGAGGGAAAGAGCTATTTAAATATTCATATCAAGATTATTGAATGTAAATTGACCTGCTTAGCTCGTAATGAATAATCTATATAATCACATTTCCAAACATATTTTCCAGACATACATATCTGTACTTCTAAATATTTTTTTCAATTATCAGTTGTTATTATCAGCTCCGTTGTCAATGTTTTCCCCTGCGGCAATGCTCCACCCTTTCTCCCGTTAGCGTCTCTTCCCATTCCTTCACTCGGACCTCTCATTACCCTCTCTCATTCCATCCTCTGATCTGTCACTCGTCTCTCATGCCGGTCACAGCTCAGTTCATCATACGTGCGGGATGGACTCGAGCTCACTTCATTATGACGGAGAACTACTCCTACCAGAATATGCTCCATCGGCTCAACCTCAAGGTAAAATTGTAAAAAAACTGTAAAGGTGTACCCACGCCAAGCGATTTTACGTCGTAAGACAACGCTAGGTGGGACCCGCTGGTAAGGCCAGCTGTTAGGTAGCTGTTAGACATCAACCTCAAGGTATTGACAATATTCAACTCTACATCGCTGTCAATATCACCTTGACATCGCCAATTCTTCAATCATTCCATTCCAGGTGGCTGAGTGTGGTCTGGAGGGCGTGTACTTTTTGTGTCCCTACTACGATGAAGTCTTCGAAATTACCACCGAGAGAGATCTTGCATTCGTCATTCGACTCTTCAAGGTATTATTTCGTATGAATCATCTTATTGGTTTTAACTGACAGACGGCAACGAGTTTTTCGCATTAGAAGTTAAGGTTCTAATGTCGAAAAAATGTAAGTTAATCAAGGCACATGCGTCCCGCGGGAGATCACTGCTAGGCCAGTGATTATGAATAATGTTGAAAGAAATGTTTTTCAACATCCATTGGAAATAAACTCAATAATAACGAAGATAATTTGTAGGATCGTCCGGTGCAGCTGACAGCCGCTCCCGGAACTAAAGTGTACAATCCAGGCAATTATGATGATGTGAGGGAAATGATGGCAGAGATTGAGAAAAAGAAGAAGGCTGAAATGGAGACTAATGAAGAGGTTAAAGAAGAGATCAAGAGAGAGATCAATGATGACCCTTATCAAGAGCTCAACGTGGAAATCGAAGAATAGACGTCCTGAAGCACCCGTCACTACTATTGCTTGTAACGAGAATTGATAAACACATTTGATTGTTTTCTGTTATCCGTCAAAACATATATCTGAATATGAATCAGTTCAAGGTCATCCAGAATGTAATTAGATGCGTCATCCTGGACATTATGAGCTAAGCGTGTGAGAATATACCCATTGGCAAGACTCATCTCTCATTCAATCTTCACTCCGATCTTGACTAGAAAAGTACAACAATTTCAATACTCCCTGTTTGATATTGTTTTAAAGCATGTTTGAATTATATTATTTCATTAGTGTATTTGGCAAAAAATGGGCAGCGATCACAAATACTCTTCTCTTAATGCGAGTGCTTCACAGTTTGTTTTTGGGAATGATAACATGTAGTCGGTTGGGAAGTAAAGAATTACACGTCAGGGGCGGATAGAGGACAATACAAATCTTCGTTTTACGGGAAAAATAAGAGGCAAGTAGAAGTAGGTGGAATTACTTCCTCCTGGCTAAATCACGATTCTTATTCACGGCTCCGGATATATTCTTCCATTTCTGGACTGATTCGGCCCTGTCTGTTGTCGGGTATCGATGTTCGATAACGATCTTGAACCATTCACGACGCTTGGGATCCTGAAAAGAGCAGCATCAATCAATCAATCAATTTATCATTTCAGGCAAATATTGCTATCTAGATGAGGATGGGGGCAAAATCTTCTCGGGGTGTAGAATGCTGCTCTTCATACACCCCATAAAGAACAGCACTCTTCATTTCTAAATATTGATTTTGTGCCCTTTCTCATTTCGTTCGATTACAAATATACTTTCTCCATCAAAGCTTACCTGATCCTTGAAATACAACTCGAGCGAATCCTTGAAGAGGACCTTGGCCAGCATTCTCGCATACGTCTGCACGTTACTCTTCGATGCAGTGTAGCACTCGAATTCCTCATCTTCCGATATGAAGGGATACGGTAGACCTGCAAGAAGCGATTGAGAAATGTCTTATTTTCAAGTAAAAAAAAGTTGTGAAAAAAAAAGTTTGAAAAAAGTTGTGATTTCCTTACCAGTTCTCTTCTTCGTTCTATCATTGCTGGCTGTTCTCTTTGCGAGGACCGCTCGTGAATTCGGCACGACCGGAGCGGTCACACTTGCTGCACGGGTTGTACAAGGCATCTGGAAAAATACTTTAATTATCTAAGTATCGATAGTTGACCAATAATATTCACTAATAACTCATTCATCGATAGTGCCACCTACCGTAGTCGAGGTGCTGGGCAACGAAGAGCGTGCGCCGTGTTTGTGGTCCCACGGCATCGGATATTCGGCTGAAATCGGAAAACTATAGGAAACATTATTTATGACATCTCCTTGAACATGATGTCACCGTCAATTTTATTGTGAGCATTGTGTGCGAGGATACCGTGCTAAAGTTCGAAATACGGGTCGCCGTCTCTTTCTGTCTCTTTCTTTCTCTTCCTTCTCTTTCCTTCTCTTTTCCCCAATGCGTTTTGATTGCGTTGTCTTCATCATTTCATCATCGTTCTCACTAAATACGGGTCGCCGTCTCTTAATTTCACACACTCTCTCGCCTCTCTGACCGGTGAGAGAGTGTAAAGAATGAAGAGACGGCGACCCGTATTTCAAGCTCTATACCGTACCTGTGAATCGGGCCTTATTGATGGCTGAAGAGCACGTCTTCCATTTGGCCGCGTGACGTTGCTGCAAGAAGATTACGGTATTCGATTATCGATTTATCGATGACTAACCTTATCCGGCGTCGGGTAACGCGAATCGACGATGTCGTGAACCCACTGGCGCTTCTTCGGGTCTTGGTCCTGAGAAGAAAGTTGTGATTACATTATTCTCTTTTTTCATTCTCCTACTGATTGCTCGATTAGTTGATCATCTGTCAAAAACCGACGAACCTTGAACATGAGATCCCGATTACTCTTGAATAGCAATCTCCCGAGTAGCTCAGCGTACAGCGCCACATTGTCCTGAATATAGGAAATTATCGCGATCAAAGATCAAGTACCAACCTTGGCAACTTGGAAGCACTTCTCTTCGATTTCCTGGGTGATGTACGGATACGCGATGGCTGAAAGAAAAAGGTCGTATTCGAGTTCATACACCGAGATAAACAAGATTTTAGATGCTTCTGATGTTCACTAACAGCTAACACCTATCGTTGTCGTACGACGTAAAATCGCTTGAAGTGGATACACCTTCACCCTTTTTCACTTACTATTGCCCGTGGATATATCCATGAACTTGTTCCGGTTCCTGTTCACTGCTGACGCGCACACCTTCCATCGACCGTCCCGTTTCGTCTTAAATATGAATTCAGGTGTTCTCAAATTCAAGAATAATCCTTTTCATGATCAATTGCAGAGACTGGAAATCATACCTTATCTCCAATTGGGAACCGAATATCCACACAATCCCGCAACCACTCCTTCTTTACTGCGTCCTGGAAAATAAATATTTATGTTTTGCATTATTCATTCCAAGATATAAACCTGTGATGCATCATCTGTTTTAGATTCATAATAAAAAATACAAAAAAAATAATAAAAAATATTTAAAAAAATAAAAGTAATTAAAAAGCACCTGATCTCTGAACATGCGATCGATCGTATCCTCGAACAGCTTGAGACCGAGCAGCTCCGCGTATTTTGTGGCGTCCTGAGAGATCAAAGATCAACTTTCTATCGATGTCCACAGATCAAACCTGATGGCATCCATTGAACGCCTCTTCCTCCTCTTCTTTCGTCACGTAGATGTAATCGATTTCTGCAAAGCACTACCGTACTCGATCGATGTCAATCGATTATCGTATACCTCTAGTCGATGCGGGACCCGGACTGTCCTCACTAATGCGATTCTTATTGATAGCGCCCGAGCAATTCTTCCATTTAGAGGCTTGTGCCTGAAAATCGATAATACAGATTAGATTACGATTTTAACACATTTATCAAGAGGTCATGATATCTGAGAGCTCTGATGCGCATAGCATTCCATGATGAATTTCTCGCTTCGTTGAGAAAGTTCGAGAAAAACAGATTAGATAATCGATCGATATTCGACCGTACATGTCTGTCTCTCGACGGGAACCGCATGTCGACTGCCTGATGGATCCATTGTCGACGCTTGGCGTCTTGGTCCTGCGAAGAGAAGGTTACGGTATGGCACTACTCATCGATTGCCTTACCTTGAAGTAGAGATTTAGCGAGTCCTTGAAGAGAATTCGGGCTAATCGTCGAGCGTACTCGGATGCGGACCCATTAGACTACAAAGATTATGAATTAAATAATAGGACGTAAAAGCCGGGATCTATACCTCAGAAATGCATTCCAACTCCTCTTCTCTGGTCACAAACTGATAAGAGGGAACTGAAATACACAAAATGTATTGAAAAATTAAGCAAAAGGTTTCGCAGCGAGCAGGATTCGAACCTACGCGGGCAGAGCCCAATTGATTTCTAGTCAATCTCCTTAACCACTCGGACATCGCTGCACGTGTGAGGGAATCTCTCTAGCGCGCTATTGGCACACACTCTCGCCTACTTCCTCCCGTTCAGTTAGTGAGTGCTATTCCAAGAATAGTTCGATTTCCACAGTAGGGTTCTCTTATTGGAATCAATTCCGGAATTCCAATAGTTATTGGAATTCCAATAAGAGATCACTTTCAATAGCTAATAGGTCCAATAAGAGAACTCTATTCCACCGCCAACTCACGGGGTGGATAATTGGGCTGTACAGCATAACTGTTCTTTCTCATGGAGGATCCTCCTCCTTGTCCCGACTGTTCCCTCCAATCGTCTCCTTCATCATCCGAGAACGAATGCCGAGGTCGCTTTGGCCTGTGTGGTGTGCACGATTAGGAAACGTCGCCTAGTTGAAATTCTACTGGAAAATGACTTGGTATTCGTCGTTCTACTGGCACACAACTCACCTCCAAGTGCCGGTCGCGGAAGGGAATGGTGACGGCAGGATACGCCGGGACGGAATGCGGATGGAATCGAGAACTGTAGTCAAGTATTGATTGATATGGATAAAGGGAGCTACCGTACCTCCGTTCGCTGCGGGACCTCCGAGATACTGATTCATAAGACATCTCAGCCTCGCTTGTTTCGTGTTGATGCGTTCCGACTCCTGAGCCAGTCGACGAACGTCCTGCATGGTGTACCGAGTGAGAAACGTCGCCTCGTCGAATTTCGAAAGAAACTGAGCTATTGGTAATCGTCGCCCTCACCTCGTTCAGCTCGTGGTACATCACCTCGAACAGTGTCCGGATCGCGTCCTGCAACGATGATTACAGTATGCCTCGTATGATATTCCCTTCCCCCAAAAGCTCGCCTGTGAGCCCGAATACCACCTGCTGCACACATACCGCCCTTGACGCACATTGTCTCGTGTGGTGAATACAGAATAAGAATAAAGAATAAGAATGATCCTACCGTACCTGATTCTCATAATCGATCGGCCTATCAGTGTCTTCGTAATCGTATCGATCGATCGTCTGGTCCTCCAGCTGTGGCTCGTCCGTGAAGTCCTGTGAAGATACTGTTAGGTACGGTATGTTGTGAATACGGTAGTTCCGATCAGGGTTTCTCGCTGCTATCTCGCTGTCTCTAACCGGCGAAACGAGAGGCCGTAAAATTTTTGCCCAGCCCTCACAGCATTCTGCCCCGACAGAAAAGGGGGAGACCTTTGCATATCTACTCGCTCACTTTGCATGAACCGAACTACAAGGCCTAGGCGGGAGGAGCGACCGCTCTCCCCGCTCTGTTGTTTGAATCGAGCGGGAAATTGCAGTTCTTTCGTGTCGGGATTTTGGCGCGAAATTTGCATCCACTGTTCACCCTTGTCTGGAGAGAACAATGGGGGTCAGAATGCTGTGCCCTGGTTCAAATCGATACTCCACCGTACATCAATCTCTTCACTATCCTCCATCGTCTCGCTCGTGTTACCCGTGCCCTCGTTCTCCATCGAGTGACGCACATCCGTGTTCATCTACAAGTAAAGTTCGAAATACGGGTCGCCGTCTCTTCATTTCCCACACTCTGTCGCCTCTCTGACCGGTGAGAGAGTACGTGAAATGAAGAGACGATTACCCGTATTTCGAGCTCTATGGGTTAACTCTATGAGAAGTGGTTGCAGTTAGGCACTGGGTGGAAAATGAATACGGTAGTATCGATTGATTTTCCTTACCACACAGCTCATTTCGTCAGCCTTCGTGCGCGCTTCCTCCTCGGCTTCTGAAGAGGAACAATTGTCTTATAAGACTCTAATTTCTTCGATCATTTTGCTAGGTATCATCATGCAAAAAAGGGGAAAAGAAAGAAAAAGGATAATCTGTATTTCCTACCCTCTTTGGTGATATGCAGCGAGAGTACCGTGATGAGACGACCATCCAGAGTGATGCATTCACCTTCAATTTATCTGGATGTTGCCACTTTTCAATAATGTTTCAACACTGGAGTAGATAGAGTTTGAAATGTAACGCTACCCGGGATAGCGGGTACCCGACTACGAAGAATGAATGGGAGACCCTCCAAAACCCTCCAACACCCAGGTTCCCGGGTAATTCGTCATTCCACGTCGACTATCCCGAGCAACTCTCATTCCACTCATTCCGCCTCTACTACCCGGTCGGGTCCGAATTACCCGTTCCACATTTCAAACTCTACTTCTTAGTACTGCCCGAGTAGAGATTACTAAGCAGCCAACCTAGTATCCCTGAAGTGAAATGAATCAGTGAGTATTCACTATTGTTTCAGTCCTTCGTAAGTTTCTTCAGGGAAGCCATTCCGAATCGGCAGAGGATCTCATCTCACTCCTCCTTCCCCTCCCTCTCTATCCCAACTAATTGTAAGCTTTCTGTCGTCATCTTGCTCACTTCATCTCTTCTCCACGAGTGTCTCGTTATCTACCATCTTCATGTCTACTCAATTGATGCAAACTATTTGTCATAGTTTAACTACATTTTTACGTGGATTTTGCCTGCACAACGACTGAAGAATGAATCGAAATCGGAGGCACTTTTTCTACTTTTTTCTACCTACTCACCAACACCTGCTCCATCCAGGTCCTCTATTGGTCGAGTTGACACGCAGTGTTCGGTAGTATCGAATACGAGAGCGACTGAAACGTAGAAGATTACATCCTAAATGAACAATCTGAGATCGCCCCCCTCTGCCAATGATGAATTCCCTTTCTTCTCCTCCTTCTCTTTCTCTCCAAACAAATGAGAAAGGAGAAGAGTGAGGAGGAAGAAAGACTGTAGGAATTCCCACCGCATCCAAATACTCCTCTCTTTCGGTCTCATATTTCACTATTCTTCTAATTTTGGGAAGTGTGTGCATTCTCCTTCATCATTTGCGCTGGGTTTTCCTGCTTTTTATCATGCCTTATTACTTTATTGTCTAGTTCTACATGAGGAAAGAAGATAGATTGAATCGAATTGACATTCAGCTCTTAATATCCCCCTTCAATGATATTTGTTCCCCCAGTGCTTTTTTGATTGAATTGTCTTCATCATCATCATCTTTCTCACTAGAGTTCAAAATACGGGTCATCGTCTCTTCATTTCACGTGTTCTCTCACCGGCCAGAGTGGCGAGAGAGTGTGTGACATGAAGAGACGATTACTCGTATTTCGAACTCTAATTCTCACCAGTGAACTCTTCCTCCGGAGTCTCCTCTCCCTCTCCATCCAGATTTAACAGCAATGATTCATCGATTGGTTGATCCTCCACTTCCATTCTGAAAGGAGGAATAAGATCACAGATCGAGTGACTTCTATTTACGCGAGTTCTCAGCGCAAGGAAAGGGACGAATAATACAGGAAGAGAGCATGTAAATGTGGGAGCAGAGAGTGGTAATGAAGAAGGGGATATTTCATAGGGGGGTTCAAGATGCTGGAATACTGCATGCACTGCAGTCTGTAAGGGGGAGAGGGGGACATCTTAAGAAGTTAGAGGAAGAAGAATCTTCAGAAGGATTGAGTGACTCTGTGCATGATGAAGAAGATGAAGAAAGAAGAAGAAAGGGGGGAAGAATGAGGGGAAGAGAGAGAGTAAAGAGGACCTCTGAGAAGAGAAGAAGGAGAAGGAAGAAGAAGACATGGGGTCCTGACTAGTGAAGAAGAGAAGACAGAAGAGATGGAGGATGGGGAGAAGGAGGGGGACACTCTTCTTCCCCTCCCCCCCCCCCTCTCTCCACCTCTCACTCCCTCTCCCTTCTCTCTCCTCTAACCATCTCTGACCCCTATGAGTTGGATAGAGATTGAAGAGAGAGAAGAGAGGACAATCGGAAAATCGATGAGACGAATGGTGATTGAGAAGGGGATGATTATATCCTACCGTAACCCGTCTACAGTATCCCTGTAGTCGAGCATGATCAGGGTAGATCAATGCGTGCCGATCAGGTTTGGTGAAGGGTAGTGAAGAATGGAATAGAGGGGCGAATGAAGGAATGGTGGTGGCTGTCAAACAACAAGAAAAGGATGAGAAGGGGAAAAGAAAATCAATGAGAATGAAGAAGAAGAAGAAGGGGGAGATGATGATGAAGAGAAGATGAAGAGAAGGAGAAGGAGAAAGGAGGGGGGATATGAGGATGTGATACTAGGGAGAAAAGAGGAATCTGAGATGAAGAGATTGAAAGAAGAAGGGAGATGGAGGGGGAATCTATTGTACTTCAGAGGATGATCAACTCCCTTTTTTGACTGCGGATCTATTCGGGTTCAGCATCTCTAACCAAGAGGAGTACCTACGATATGAAGAGAGATTCCCCCCCCCTCCTCTTCTCCATCCATAGTAATCCTCCTCTACCATCACACAGGAGAGGTTGTGGATACAATCGAGAGAGGAATGGAGAAGGGGGAAGGAGAGACGAGAAGAAGAGAGGAAGGGAGTGGGTAGATAAGGAATGACTATGAATAGAGAGATGGAAGGGGTGGATGGAGGGGGGAAGAAGAAGGAGGAGGAGGAGAGGGAAGAAAGAGAAAAGAGTAGAGAGAGGGGGGAACTATCTCCCTGTCTCTCTCTCTCTCTTTCTCGAAAGATGTGGAAGAAGAGACGGTGTTGGAATGAGGAAGAGAGTAATAGACAGGAAGAAATCCCTCTTCTTTAACTACTGAATAAGCTTATCCTTCCCGAGGGTACATCTATCTCCGAGCAGATTCAACATTGAAGAAGGGAAGGGAGTGGCTGAACATCTACAGATGCTACTTAGGATGGAGAAAATGATGGGGAACTTGAAGGAGAAATGCGAGGTTTCTGAAGGACAGTAGTGTTCCGAGAGCACGTGGTGACCCTCGTGACGTGAGATGAACTGATTGAAACCATTCTGATGAATTTCCCCTCCATCTCCCTCTTGATTCACTATGGATCGAACTGTCGACCCTCGTCAATCAATCTATGGATACAGAGCACAGAGATCTAGTGAAGAATAGGAGGGGGAATCGTAGAACGGAATCGAATCGACGTGAAGAGTGAAGAGAGAGAAGGGAAGGGTACCCTTGAACAGAGAGAGAGAGAGAGAGAATAGAAGTGATCGCCAAGGAAGGAAAAGAGTGATGGGAGACGAAAGGAGAAGAGGGGAGAGAGGTATGGAAGGGACGAATCAACATGATTGGGAAGAAGAGATGGAGTGAAGAGAGGGGAGAAGGGGGAAGGAGATGAAGAGTAGGGAGAAAGGGAGAAGATGAAGAGAAGAAAGAGAGAAGGGTTTAGACATACTGATCTACTATTCTCTTCCCCGCTCTTCAGAAGGAGAAAGTCATGAAAGGAAAGAGGGGGGAAGATCTTCATTCAATCGATAGAATAAGAGGTGGAAAGGGAGGAGAAGAGAGAATCATAGAGAGAGAAATGTGAGTGGGAAAAGAAGAAGAACCGGAGTAGAGAAGAGAAAGAAGGGGAGTACTCAGAATGGAAGAAGAGTATGGGATGATTGAATGAAGATACATGCCAGAGGTCATGTACATTGATCTAATGACTGATTTGGCATGCATAAGATCTCGCACTTCTTTAGCACATTATCTTCTCTACGGAAACGATTTAGAAGTGATTTTTCTCAATAAAAAGGTGATTCCGCAGCAAAAGATGAGAAACTTTTTTTGGAAAAACTACATAATCAGCCATCACTGGCTTAGCATCTCTCCCTTGCTCTTTCTTGCAGATTGTTGCAACTTCCCTATCGTCTCGTTTGCCTCTTCTTCTCTCCTGCGGAGAGTACTCCTATTGAAGAGACATTCCTGCCTACCTCAGTCCCTTCCTTCCTTCCCATCCTCTTAATGAGTCCCGTGAATCATCTATGGGTGTGTATGAGATAGGAGAAGAGGGGGGGGGAGGGAGAGAAGAAGAAGAAGAAGAGAATGGAGAAATTACAATAGAAAGAGAGGGGGGAAAGATGTCTGGATAGAGAAGGACAAAAACGGTCCGCAAAAAAAGATTCCCATGCAATTGTGTGCTATAAATCTTTATCTTCGTAATAATGCAAGTCGATTGTGTAATCTCAAAAATCGGTCAATATTATTTCACAGTGAGAATCTGGGCGTGCTTTTCATCACAATATGAGAGTAGTTCAAAACCTAATGATATGGATCTATTATGAAAACAAAACAATGAACGAATCTCTTTTCAGCAACAAATGACAGCGAAATCAGAACTACTGCAATCAATCGATGCTAATCGATATTACGGTAATCATTGGACAATCAATATTACAGTAATGACTGGACAATCTGGAATCAATAGATACCAATCGATAGCTATTACAGTAATCAGTCGACGGCTACCGTACTCTTCTCACATCTTATTATTTCTCTCCCTCTCAACGAGTCTCGTCGCGTCCTCTTTGTCCTTGCGAATCTGCTCCACTAGCGCTTCTGAAATGAGAACGATTTATAAATGTGTCCGACTGCACCGTATCCATCCTACACAGTGAAGAGCATGACCCTTCAACGCGACCTTTTTTCGGGGTGCAAGAGGGTGTTTTTCGGGGGTATATGATAAAAGTGAAAATTTGATATTTTTCGGGAGCACGGGGGTCCGATTGCGGAGGTACTCCCCAAAGTTGGAGGGGTCGCTCATTACTGATCCTACCGTATCGTGCGTTTCAAATGCTCAGCAAACTCAATGTGCCGGTTAGCGTATTGATTGTCTGGAAGAGAGAGGAAGGGAAGAGGTAGGGAGGAGGAGAGCAGGTAGATCACTAGCCTCCTCCCGGCCTCTTCCTCCCTCCTCCCTCCACTCAGTTCGTCAAAGGTCAACTACGCGTGGAATGGGAAATAATCTCACGATACCCATGCTCTTGAAGGGCGGCATCTCCCTCATGAATCCTCGGATCGTTCCCTCCACTTGACTCCCGTAGAAATCGTCCATTTTCGCGAGAAAGTGCACTTCCTCAATAATCATTCATCTTTTATCGATTACTGTAATCAATCGATAACTACCGCACTCTCCTCGGTACTTATCGTAAATAATCACCCCCTACTCTTTTCAGTCAATGAATCGCGAACATGTAACGACAAATAATACTTATGGTGTAGAAACAAGCGGCAATTAGCACAGAATTCCAAGAATTCAAACAAAGAACTAACCAGTGTCTTCTTCTCATTTCCAAAGTGTGGATTGAATCCGATCGACATGACGACCCCCGTCTCTTCCGTCGTATTTCCTCCTTCAATCGGAATGAATTATCACTAATTATTCTCCCATAAATCAACACTTCTACACTTCTTCATCAATTTTTCCCAGGAAATAAATAGAAAGACAACTGCGATTCACAATGTTTTAATTAAAATGGATAAACTACCGTACCTGGCATTTCTCTGTTTTTGTCCCAGCCTTTTCTCACAGAGTATTCCCTCGCTATCATTCTCATTCCCTACCCCCTTCGCATTCAGAACGGTCGTGTGCCGGGCCAAAAAAAAACAAAGAAAATCCTCATACCTTCTCTGACGACTCGTCCCGTGCCCCAGTAGACGCCTTGGATCAGATCCGACGGAAGGGCAGCCACTGCCGATTCGTCCAGATTGGCTGATAATCGATATTCAGACTACCGTACATACATGAAAAAGTTTGGTGACAAAATCCATCGAAAACTATATATGTTTATGAAACAGACCTTGGAAAGCAAGTAATTTTATGAATGCCGAGTGCGTTTGCGAATCGTAGGTTACATGGTTTGTTAACGGAAACCTCGAAAGTGGGGTATGTTTAAAAATTCCAATTAATTTTTGACTAGCATTTTCATGCGGGCTACCGTATCTCGAAGCAAGAAGAATTTCCGTTCGATACCTGTCGGGCAGTCGAGCTGCTTGCCGCCACGGCCGAATCCGTGCACTACCGTACCCCGGAAGGTGTACGGTAGGAGGCGCGACCAGTCGATCGTCGACTGAGCGGCTACGATAGACGACATTGCTCTGACAACTCATTGTTCTTGTTTAAAAAATATAGGCACGCGAGATACATTAAATACTTCAAAGAAATCGTCTTATAAATCATCTAAAGTATTTTGAGCGAATATACGCATCTTCGGACTCAAATGCAAACAATATTAAAACGAATAATTTATCAACAAATTGAAAATAACAGGAACACAGGGAGATTGCCGGCGTATTATCAACGTATTCAGAATCTGTCAACTACTAATCTAATCAATTCACGCTTGTGACTGCGTGGGTCCCAGCACGTCAAGAGCCCGTCTCGCAGTCTCGATTACGGTAGTTGACTGGGCAGTATTCATCGAGAGAGCGGTGCAAATATCGATCAGACTCGGGCTCAGATGCTGCGACAGGTTGCAGAGATCAAAGATCACAGGCAAGCTGAAAGTTAGATTTTTTTTAAACGCATTCTCCGTAAAAGCGGGATGGTCTTCCACAGGGGGTGGCACAAGGCTTCAAAATGCTCCGATCGAGCTGAATTTTTTTTTGGGAACTCCCCAGGGGTCAGGTACACTTCTGGCAAAATTTCATCTTGATCCATGCATTTCATGCATGAAAAATAAATTTCAGCTTTGACCCTCATGTGATATACCATTCGATAGAGCATCAAAAGTTATGTCTAAAGCTCGTTTTTCAGCCTGTTTGGACTAAATGTGTTCGAGAAAAAGTCGAAAAACACCATTTTTCGAAGGTTTTTGATTTGTTAAAAATCAAAGATCGAATTTAATCTTTTAGTCTTTGTGTTCATTGGATTCCTCGTTGAATTCTGCATATGTCAGAATTTTTGAACATGCCAATATCGGAGCTCATTGTTGTCATGAACGCCATTTTGTTGAGCGCGATCAGCCATTCTGGCAGTGATGCGAGTCTGTGAATGATTCCGTTTCCGGACTCTCCGACGCCGGTTCGAATCCGCCTCCCTGTATGAGTGTTTTGCAGCATTTTTAGACTTTATTTCCCCATTTCCCGTCATGGTTATTAACATGCCTTGCTGTTGAGAGCATTGTGAAACGTTTTAATGCATGAAATACAATAGAATTTGTATTGTGTTACATGAAAATTTGTTTGTTTCAGTTCTAGTTCTGTTTCATCACGCATAATTCATAAATTCAATGCTTTTAGTAGATTGTTGGAAATACTAACACTGCTTTCGAGATAAAATCGTGTACGCCATTCGCTTTCTAAATGGCGAATTGAGAGTTCTACCTTCTTTTTTGCTGCGTTCTTGGGAAAATCGTATACGCCTTTTAGTCTATGTCAACTATGTCAGGGTCCAGGAAACATGGGACCAGTAAACTATTTCAGGGACCAGGAAACTATTCGGGGACCAGGAAACTTCTTAAGGACCAGGAAACTATTTTGGGACCAGGAAACTTTGATGGGACACGGACCAGAGCCGTTCGATCCGCCGCTTCGAAAGCGAAAGGCGTAAACGATTTTATCTTGAGAGCAGCGACAGCATTTCGAAATATCTGCTTAAACATCTGAATTTATGAAGTTTACGCTATGAAAAAGAATAAACATTCACCTAAAAAAATCGTGTATACTTCATGCATTGCATCAATTCACAGTGCTCTCAATATCAGAGACTAGTCAAAACATGACGAGAAATGGGGAAATAGCGTCTAAAAATGCGGCAAAACACTCATACAGGGAGGCGGATTCGAACCGGCGTCGGAGAGTCCGGAAACGGAATCATTCACAGACGCGCATCACTGCCCGAATGGCTGATCGCGCTCAACAAAATGGCGTCCATGACAACAATGAGCTCCGATATTGGCATGTTCAAAAATTCTGACATATGCAGAATTCAACGAGGAATCCAATGAACACAAAGACTAAAAGATTAAATTCGATCTTTGATTTTTAACAAATCAAAAACCTTCGAAAAATGGTGTTTTTCGACTTTTTCTCGAACACATTTAGTCCAAACGGGCTGAAAAACGAGCTTTAGACATAACTTTTGATGCTCTATCGAATGGTATATCACATGAGGGTCAAAGCTGAAATTTATTTTTCATGCATGAAATGCATGGATCAAGATGAAATTTTGCCAGAAGTGTACCTGACCCCTGGGGAGTTCCCAAAAAAAAATTCAGCTCGATCGGAGCATTTTGAAGCATTGTGCCACCCCCTCCCGTTCTTACAGAGAATGCGTTTTAAATACAATATTTGGATTATCGTCGTACCTCTCCAGCAGTGCTACCGTATACTTGAGCTTCCTCGACAGCTCGTATCCACCCTTAGCAGTGGTCTCAGCACGCAGGAAACTGCAACACAATGATTAGGGTGGTTCATCAAATCAAAGTGCATCCATATGAGGCGCGAATCTCACTGCATTGCAGAATTTAGAAACCTCATCCGTGATTTATGCGATTTTTTGTGGCCTAACACCTACCACGCATGATACTGATAAACATTGATTGATTGATTGATTAATGCGAATATGATCACCTCTCAATACTCGGCCAGAGGTCGTCCTTGATCTTCCGATGGATGAAATCCTTGCTCACTTCGGCCATTCGAGAGAGCACCTGCAACGAAAAAATAATTTAACGAAAAAAAAACAATTTTTACTATATATTTCGCCATGTTAGTTGTTTGAATTGTCGGAATCGTTAATTTCAGACAACAAAACAGTAAATAAAATGTTTTGCCTAAACTTCCATGAATTATTGCACGTCTTGTTTCATTCTAATACTATTTTTACACTGTTTTCACCGTTATTTCATTGATATAGCATAAATATTATCATTATAATAATTCACCCTGAGGGCGGCGAGTCTGCACTCGTAGTTCGCATCGTCGAATCGAGCACGCAGCGAGGCCCAGTTCTGTAACATTTTACAATAAAAGTTTATGAGAATCCATGAATTTCCAACAGTTTCACAGGTAAATAAAGAAACAAGAACGAAGCCGCAACAACCGATTCGGCAACGTCGCCGGACATCCGTCTATAGTCAACTCCATCGTAATTTCATGTACTGATGGACTTGCTTGACGGAATAAAAAATTAATGATTGAATGAATGAATGAATGAAATCCCAGAAATTTACAATTAGCAATTAGCGAAATAAAGAAAGCAAAGCGGCACCTGGTGCACCATCGGGAGCATGACGTCGTCCCATCGACGCACGTGGTACAGACACTCACCTGCAAGGATGAAAGCTCCGCTTCATTTCTAACTCTTGTCTAATTTCAGTATCGCACGCCGTTTTATCCAAAACACAAAATATTAGAAAATTGTCTAAACAATTAATTAAATGCGGTGTGCGTACTCACATTACTTGTAATTTCCTTTCAACAACAAATGTGGGGATAAATATTATTATTATCATTATTAAATAGCAAATAATAAGTCACCCGCAATGCTCAACGAGAGAATGCACACGGGAAGGTGCAGCGATGAGTGAAGGTGTTTCGTCCTGCAAGTAGGAGATCAATTTTTTTTTTTACATCACTCCATCATGTTATCAGTGGGCTTTGCATTTTGTAACAGATATTCTGAATCAATTTGAAGACGACGGACCTCCACCGAACTATGTCGAAGATTATACGTCACTCTCTCTCTCCTTACTCACCCTGGTGGATAAACAAATTTGAATCACTTACCTTTTGAGAATCATCTCTGCCATCGTGACGCTCTTCTGCGGCGTCGGCTTAGGAGGCTCGTCCACGAGCTGAGATGGAGAGATCAACGATCAACTTGATTACAAATTGTCCCCTCACTCTTCTGTTTCATCGTTCAATAAGACCTTCAAACCCCATCCCACCTTCTCCTCAGTATCCTCGTCTTCCTCTTCTCCGATCTGTTCCTCCTCTACGAACAACACCTGCGGCTTCTCGGGAGGCGCCTGTCAACAATTACCGATTCTGATTCTGATGAAGTACCGATTCTGATCTTTGATCTTTCCCCCGATAATCGCACACCTGATTCGGATACCATCGATTGATGGCACGCGTGTAGGCATAGAGCACGCGAAGGATCAGCTGACACCAGTCCTGCAGGAGAGATACAATCAGGGGTCAAATGCTTAGGCCATGAAACCCAAGAAGTGGCATGCTTTAACAAATTTTGAAGACTATTGCACTTGCGGTGGTTAGGATTCGGGTAAAATTCTCTTTTTTAGTCGATCGGTAGTATGCTTTTCTCTAATTTTTGTTCAAATTGTCCTAAAAATGTGGCATGCATAGGGCCTTTCGGGAGGGGTATTTGATCTATGGATACAATACAATACGATATTTATCAGTGTCGCGTTGTGGGAGCTGACCAAGATGGGATATCAGAAAGCCGATGTTCATTCAAGATAGACATTTGAAGTATCTCGTATTGGTCTTCTTTCCTTGCCACTGCCGTTGTCACAGACAAGAAGATATTGACGCCCAATATCCAACTTGCTCACTTTATGGGAAACATGGGTAGTTAGTGTGTTCCAAAAATGCGAGAAAAACTGACGACATTGTGTCTGTCCAATGCTCCAATCAGATCCTCCACAATGAGTGATAGATGGGTGAAGAGATCGTCGCTGTCCAATCGATCGAGCAGAGACGAGAGGATGAGAGGGCAACGACGATTCGAGTACTGAAAGGGATTAAAAAGTTAAAGTTGCTTCCACAATCAAGGCGATTTTACAGTTGTCATGAGACAGCCACGCCTGGTGGGGTACACAGGGAAGGCCGGGTACGGTAGTCTCCTTTTTTCTAGTATTTGTAGTCTTTAGTTTAGTTTGTATTATAGTACTTTGTAGTTTTGTAGTGTAGGTACGGTAGTCTTTGCAACGGATTAGGACACTTCTTTACTTTCGTGCCCAAAGGTAGAAAGCTATTGTATTCCTCGCTCATTCGATCGCTCGCTGTCTCATTTCTCACTGCCAACAAGTTAGAGGAGGCTTTTTGGCAGTGAAGTAAAGAAGTGTCCGGATTTGATACTTTAACGCAAAAAGTTGCCCAATTACATCTCTGAAATTCACTCACATATCTCCTGCTCGCGAGTGCCACTCGATTCGAGATGGACGTACCGTTGCGGATGAGAAGAGCGGAGACGGAGAGGGAGGACGACTGCAAAAATTAGTTGCCGGAGACTCAACAAATATTCATGTAAAAATCGTAATCGTAAAAAGCAGTTAAATCCTTTGAAGAAACCAGCTATTATCGCGCTTCAGTATGAAATAAATCGACTGAAATGGTGAGAGAATGATAACTCTTAATATTGTTCTTTTCCAATCATTTTATCATTTATTCTACTAATATCCTCGTCTTGTGAAACCCTAGGCGATGAAAACCCTAATCATACGACACGATGGCTCACCTTGGCAATCTCCCTAATGGCCAAACCGGCAGCCTCCGATACGATAACCACCGGACACGCTGACCACTCGAGGAGCAGTGAAAGCACCGTGATCAATGACTGGAAAGAAGATCATTTCTGAAGATTGAGCATGGTTGATCACAGTTTGAATAACACCTTGACAACTCTCAAAATAATTGTGCTTCAATGGATGGAACAATGCATGTTTTAACAACAACAACAAATGCGCATACATGAGTGGATCGGGAATTGAACGATAGCCTATTTTAAATGTAAGAGTAGCACGTTGAAAGTATAAAACATTTCGAACACTTTTTTCGCAATGCTCTCTCGGTATCTATGATCGGTATCTATGAGCATTGCTAAATTAGAGATAGGAAAAAAAACTGGAAAAACACCCCATAATCTGACTACTCACCTTGTTCCTCTCCCTTCCCCTCTCCATTCTCGCTGTGGCCACTCCGATCGCCGTGAGCAACGAGAGGGCGGACAGCGTGGGCGCCGAGCCGAGTTGAGCCGCGTCTGCAATGAAGGGAGGGAATGGAGAGATCAAAGATCAATCGGATTCTCCACACCGTTCATTACTTGTTACTACATTGGCACACATAGCCTCCTTGGTTCTTTAATTCTAATAGTTTTGTGAAATTTTGCAAAATTGAAATAAAAACGTTCTAATCTAACCTGTAGTCTTCTTAGTGTAGCATGGAGAGGACAAGGGGGGGGGGGGGGAAAGGGTAGATGACAGAAATAATCTAACCTTCGACTGCTTCTTCCCTCTCGATACTCGTCACTTGCACTCTCTGCAGGCGTTCACTCGCCCACTCGACCAGCGCCGAGAGATCGTCGGTGGAGGGAGGAGAGGAGGACTGGAAGGATGGGAGTGATCTTTGATCTCTTCCTTTCAACTTGGCGGAATCTAAAGATCACCAAAAACCACATTCTTCTTTCACTCCAAAATACGCCTTTATGCACCACAAATCGTGCTAGTGCTATATTTGGCGAAATAATGGATCAAACGTTAATACAAATCGACCAGCTGACCTCTTGCACCATCAGCAGAGTGGTCACAAGCAGTAGGGGCGGATCGTCTGAAGAGGAAGACGCAGGGAGGAGATGGAGGAGGAGACGGAGCATCTTGAAATGAAAATAAGGTTTGACTTTTGATTCGTATTTCTTTTCAATTTTCACAAAAATGAATAAATTGCGCATACCATCAAATAATTCGTTATTCAATGAGATTTCAGCTCGCCAAATAATCAAAGCAAACAACAAATTTCGAAACTATCATCAACTCATGAAACCCCTGTCTCCCACCTGTTCGCCCGCTCTCGCCAGCTCCCTCATCACACCGTCGATCCACTCGAGTCGAAGACCGAATTGGAGTGGGAGAGAGAGAAGGAAGGCTGGAATTGGCAAATTGATGGGAAGCGATGGATTGGTGTTTCGAATTGATGATAACTCTGAGTGAGCAAGACATTTCTTAATTTCATAGGGCAATCTATCATCTCACAAACCCTTGATTCCGCTGGTCTCTCCGCTGTCCTCCTCTTCTCCTCTCACAATCGCCAGACGGGCAGCATCGATGCGCACGCAGTCGATAAGCGATCTGAACACTGCTGAGATATATCCCCGCTTGATCATCTGGGTGTGGGGCTCCCAAAAAGAAATTTTCGAAAATTGCGGAGCCCCGTCGTTGTCTAAAACATTTTTCGCGAACCCCGCTAAGAGAAAATTCTCGAAAATTGCGGAGCCCCCGGTCAACTAGTGGAACTTAGCCCATCAGTGGATCTGAACTTTATTTACTTTCGCCATTTTTTCTTTAATTCGTGCACTCGTGCTCTCAAGAACGCACAGAACTCCATTTACCATAATATTCCTCATATCTAGACTTTGCTAATTGATAATTTCATGAAATTCAAAGCTCACCTCGCAAATCTCTCCAACAATTCGTCCTCAGTCTCTGCGAGGAATACGATCTCGTTGCCGAGTGTACGAACCACCGAAGAGACCTCAAATTTTTCTGCATTTTTGTCGTCTGAACATCGTTAAAATCGTAATTTACCTATATTTGTCTTGTCAAATCTACTGCAGGACTTTGTGTTTCACCTGTATTACTATTTACTGGCTAGGTAGCGTTTCTGTGATACATTGTTGCGCACTGGGTCGGATATCGGACTATACTCCCGATATTGGCAATGGGTTTGTAGCATACAGTCTCCGATTTCGGAAGCGAAATCCGCGATTTTCACCAAGTTTCTTGCCGAACCCCCATTTATGGTGATCATCACTGCTCTGATAGCAGATGCGCCTTTCTGACAATTACAAAGAAAGGAAAATAATCGCTCACCTTTGCGAACAGCTGCTTGTCACCGTCGCCATTGCGCACGCTCACGGGTAGCGAGGAGGCGAACTCGGCCAGCTGCATTGGAATATTGAACAACTGCATCTTTTACTGACCGCCGCAATATACTAATCCCTCGAAACCTAATAATCTGACCTTTCCATGGCAGGAATCGATGAGGGAGCTGCTCGGGATAGTCGACAGTAGGCCAGCACAGTTGCCGGAGATTCTACAAATATTCGGACTCTTAAAATGCAATTAAATTCTTAGAAGAAACCAGCTATCATTGCGCTTCAGTGTGAAATCAAATCGCCTTCTCTATCGGAGAGCTTGAAACACACACTATTGAGCCACGAGAATACACCCCGTCGCTTTATCTCCCAGCGCCATCTACCCTCTCGAGATGTTGCAGCGCGATTGTCCTGTGACCAATCAATAATCAATAAACCATTTTGTAGCTACCGAATCCAAACATACATGAAAAAATTATGTAGCAAAATCCTACGAAAGCGGGGTATGTTTATGAAAAAACCTTAGAAACCTAATTCTATGAAAGCGGGGTATGTTTTTCGTAGGTAACATGCCTTGTCAACGAAAAACTCAAATGCGGCTATAAATTAATTTGGTTTTCCACTAGCTTTTTCATGTATGCTTCCAATGCTACCGTACCTCTCATCCTGATCCTGGCTCAGCACCAATAGCAGATCGATGACGACCGCCTGCAGCCGGTCCTGAGCCGATCGATCGATTAC
The DNA here is from genome assembly GCA_911812115.1 of Pristionchus exspectatus. NCBI lineage: Eukaryota > Metazoa > Nematoda > Chromadorea > Rhabditida > Neodiplogasteridae > Pristionchus > Pristionchus exspectatus. The sequence continues at coordinate 35,101,805 of OU461582.1, read as the reverse complement.
GGTAGTCGGGTCGAGTATCGATTGACTCTGAAAGTTACTGCTTTGAAATGCACGAATAACCAGAAATTGATCTTCAATCTACAGTCATCTCACATTATCGATCAGTCCCCAGACAGTGGCTACCGTAGTCAGCAGGCTGAGACGGATGTCGACCGATCGATGACTGGCGAGGGCCGCAGACATTTGGGCGATCTGCAAGGCGATCGATACCGTATTCCCGATTACAGTATACTACTAACTGCATACATAAAAAAGCTAGTCAAAACCTACATAGAATTAGACAAACATAACCCGCTTTCGATGATTCCGTAAACAAGGCTTGCAATTTACGATTCGCAAAATCACCCCGCTTTCATAGAATGAGTCGATGTCCGAGGTCTTTTTCATAAACATATTCGAAGGATTTTGTTGCCTAACTTTTTCATGTATGACTAACCGATTGGACAACTCGCTGCTCGAGGGTGGCCCACCACTCGTCATCCCGCTGCACTGTGAGGGCTGATTTGGAAGGACGGGACGTTAGATCACTCTCTTCACGACTTTCCATCTTCACATCACGCAGAGTGTAAACGGACGTGAGCGAGCGAGCGTACAGCTGAATTGAAAAAGGTCAGAAAAGATCAGAACTAATTCCCGCTGTCCCCCCTGTTCCCCCCCCCCAACCGATTCGCCACCAAGACGACGGACCTCCGCTAATAAATAACACTAAGATCACCGATACTACCTGTATTCCTTTTTCACCTGGAGGATAAATAATTGAATTCAATTGAATTCAACATCATTTGAAGTTACTTTTTTTAAATTTTTACCACAATTTTTCAAAGCGCCATTTCTGATAATTAGATATAGATCCTTTCTAATTAATCATACCTCGAGACTGCCCTGTAGTAGTCTCACATTCTCTGTCGCTGTCGATGTGGTGAGCAGTGAGTGAAGGGCCGTGATCACTCCTGATTATATTATTTAAATACATTTTTTTTTAATCAAAAGGACTAAACGAAAAAGATTAAACCTGGAATCATACAGGCGAGTGACTCCGCCGTCTCCTCTTCACACAATTTCTTCATCAGACTGAGTGCAGATAGACTGAATAGGAATAGTAGAGTAGAAAATCAATACCCTATCTCTACCGTTTCCTATAGCCTACCGTATCTCGGTGGTCCACTTCTCGCTACCGTACACCTCGATGGCTGCCGCGAGGACGATACCGTACGTGGATAGGGCGGATGAGGAGGAGAGGTCTGGGAGATGAAAAAGCAAATAAAGTTTATTCGGCTTTATAGCACACAATTCGATAGGATCTCGGGGATTCGAACCAGATCAATCCGCATAATAATAAGTTCAACTAGATTAGAACGAATCTTGGTTTATAATTGAAGAAGAATAGAAAAAAACTGCTAACTGAGGCACAGAAAAGAGAAAGACTTCCTAGGATAATAATTTTGACTGTTGCCCCATTCCTGCCCGAACACTGCTCGGATTGGCGAATACAGATTTACAAGTTTTATCCTGACATCAGGCAATGGGCCTGCAGGAAGATACGTCGTTCGGGAGGGGATTGGGATCAGGGCTGGGCAAAATTTTTACGGTCTCTCGTTTCACAATGCTCTCTCGCCGGGTAGAGACAGCGAGAGAGTATTGCGAAATGAGAGATCCGTAAAATTTTTGCCCAGTCCTGATTGGGATCTTCGTACTCAGAGATAAAGGGGTTGGTGAGTAAAGTATGAGTATAACTATTTACTCACTGGGTACAATTCCTCTCGAGTAGATGGTCATATGCTGTAGGGATTGCAGTGCCGCAGTCACTGCCATCGAATCGAGTGGAGCACTAAGATGATAACATTGTAAAAGGTAAGGTAAAGGTCATCCCGTAAATCAAGGCACTTGCGTCCTGCGGAGGATCACTGCTAGGACATTGTTAGTTGTCCAGATTTGGGCACATCTCTTTTTCCCCCAGACTGGCAGAATAATCTCTCCCTATCATTCTCACTCCCTACCCCTCACTCATTGCCACAGTGAGTTCACATTCCGTGCTGTAGTAGCCCGGGCCGAAAAACAGACAGGTTCCCAAATTCGAATAAACTGCTCACCTCTTCCCTTCCTTACTGCTTCCCATTAGATTCGTCGCTATCACAGTCATCTCCGATTGAACAATACTCCACTTTATGGCTCGTGATTCCTACAAATACCCCCAGGAATCAATCAACACTTCAGTCTACCGTATACCTCTGAGGTCCGGCCAAGATGCGCGAACGAATGGTTGAGCAGGGCACAACACTCGGTCAGCAGCGACGAGAGGGTCCCGTCTGGAAGAGCTACCGTACCTTAATCGATATGTCGATACCGTACCTCGCTTCCGGTCGTCCATGACCATTTGCAGGGCGGAGATGACGAACACTGCACAGGCGCTCGAACCACCGTCTTCGATTGATAAACCCGCTGATTACAGAAACTATTTCAAAAATATTCTATTCAAAAATCGATATTCTACCGTACCTTCCATGGCGGTAGCGATCTCCCGCAAATACTGTCTGCACTGGGCGGTGTCTAGCTTTTTCCTGGAATTTGTTTTCTATATTTAGTGAGCGATTCGTTAGTAGCTACACTACCTCAACAGATTCGTCATTGCTGTAGTGACAGCTTGCAATAGACGAGATGGAGAAGCTTCTTCCATCTGACGATGAATTTCGAATATTCACTACCCATCCCTCCCGCCTCTGTCATCATTCAAATATCTGTCTGGTTCATACTACCACTCATGTGCTGTGAACAAAGTGAAAAGCAGCAGCATCATTTTATCGAGGCAATTAAAAAGGTTCCTTACAGGCAGAAAACACTAATTAACGCTTGATGTGCAATTAGATGAATTGCATAGCACAACTAGATCTTTCTGTTTATTTACAATAAAGATATACTCTGATAAATATAAATAAATCTGAAATGCAATACGAAAATTATACAAGCGGTATGTCAATGCATGCAATTAAACGCTAGCAAATTATTAGACAATTACAAATTATTAGAATTAAATAAATATGTCAAGCAAAGGCAATATATTGAGCTGACTGAAATGCAAGTAGCAAGCGAAATGTCCGGAATAAATTTGAATCAAAGGGTAACTGAATCGGTGACACACAATGAGCAATATGCGGGTACAGTAAGAAATGGCTCAAGTTAATAGATATTATGCAAGCAAGAGGGATGAAAAACTGAGCATATAAAAGCTTTTTCTGCAGATAACATCTCTCATATTACCGGTAGGGGGCACAATGGATGAATATGAGAAAATTACGAAATTGAATCGTTCTTAGTGCACAACCCGATATCGCGCGGGAAAAAGAAGTGGAATGGATTGACTAACGCTACAAACATTTAAAATAATATACTTTTAAAATCTTCCGAACCGTCCAGCGGAAGAGGCAGAATTATTCGTCATCTCAGTGGGTATCAAGTCGGAATAATCGGGTGGCCTTCTCGTTTGACCTACCGCCCACTTGAGTATTTCGTTGCCCTTTAGAGTTATGGGCGCCGTCTGAAATACGAAATATTATCAATTTTGTCCCTCATCACTACATAATCAACAACGAAAAAATCGCTCATCATCCGTGTTATTTTCGTTGAAATTATGGGCATTTCTTTACTGTAGTGCCCAAAGACCGCGCTCTAACTTGCTGGTAAGGAGAAATGAGAAAGCGAGTGATCGAATGAGCGAGGAAGAACATAGTTCTCTATCTTTGGGCACTAAAATAAAAGAAGCGCCGAAATGGCACTTCTCTACTTTAGTTCTTTAGTTCTCTTCTCTAGTTTACTTCTCTACTCTACTTAAGATATTCCGATGCTTTCTCACTTCATGGTAGTTGACCAGATCGAATAGATGTGAGTGCACTACTTGATTCGTGCCAAGGAACTGATATCCGTCCATGATTCTCTCGACGAGGAAGTGCTTCCACTTCTGAGGGCCCACGACGTACGAGACCGTGTACCTGGACGGGAATTTATTCTTTCACTACTGATTAAGTACCCATTGTTACTTGCAGAATACGGATCACATCCATTTGATAAAGGATCAAACTCCATACTATCGTTAATTTATTTATGTTTACTTATCCAAATTATTTCTTGACACGAATACCTTTGGGTACAGTTTCTATCAGAACCAACAGTAATTTAATTGTCATTGACTCACCCCCATATTCTCTCCGACACCCGCACGAGGAACGCTCCCGTCGGCTTGTCACTCAGTAGATCTTCCGCCTCGTCACGAGAGATTATTCCTAAAAATACAATTTATGAAAACTTTTTAAAAAATAGTTCTATCTATAGAAATTCTCTACCTCATTTTTTCGTATATCTATATCTTCAATCAAATATTACCGACTTTTACGCAATTCAAATATTGTATAAAAAAGACAAACCATGGAACCAGAGCGCGGGTGCTTTCGTCTTCGGATCGAGTCCCGTTCCTCGGGGCAGTTCCTCGCGACGGAACCAGTCCAGAATAGCCTAGGAGCAAAATACCGTTTCGTTCAACCCATGCTATGTAAAGGTAAAAGGCAAAGGTGTATCCACGTCAAGCGACTTTACAGCCGTAAGACAACGCTAGGTGGGACCCACAAACGTCACGTTTTTAGATAATTTGAGCGAGAAAGTAAAAATAAATTATAAAAAAGGTACCTGTCGATTCTTCGGTCGTGGCGGTCGGGGCAGACTCTTGATTGCTTCCCGCAGTGATGTCGCCTTCGGATCTGTAACAAACACTATTACCAAAGTAGCAAATTTGATAAAAATTCAATTCTCCGGCACTTCTTTACTTTACCTGCCAGCCAAAAATATTCGTCCCTATTTGGTGTTAAATGCATAATAATTTCTCAATTTTTTAATTGTACCGTGTTTCGCCTTGTGAACACGTATAAATAATATATAAGCAACCATTCAATATAATTCAGTCATATTCCCTCACCTTTGAGTGCGGGTCGTATGCTCGTGCTCGTTCTCATAGTATACCAGTGCAAATGTGCAATGGGACTCTTGGGGATGTTAGGACATACCTAGAGGGGGCCCAAAACTAATGTTAACTCATTTCACGATTTTCGCCCCATTCCCAAGAATGGCTATTCTAGCTCGATTCTCTCGTGACAGGCATGATATTCGCTCACCTTTGAGTGCCCCACCTAGCGTTGTCTTATGACGTAAAATCGCTTCCCCCAAAACAAACCTTAACCTTAACCTTACCTTTGAGTGCGGGCAGTATGCTCGTACTCGTTCTCAGCTGCAGTGCCCGATGTTGCTCCCTCGCTCGTTGCGCGATCGATCGAATGGCCGCATCCGCCTCACGAGAGCGGGCTTCTGCGAGGAATTAGAGATAATAAAAAAAAGTTTAGCAAACCTATAAAAAATGGACCATGGAAAAAGCGTTTTGTCTGTTTCTCTAACCAATCGATAATGAATTGAGAAAGAGACCCACTATGTAAGAAGTATAAAATGTGAAGCCCTAACACTACAGATTTCGTATCTTCTTTGTTTTGAGAATTTCTTAGACATTTTTTACCTTGCTCCTCCCACTCGATTCGCTGCTTCTCCGCCTCTGCCTCGGCCTCCCTTCGCAGTCGATCTTTCTCTTCCTGCAATGGCAGAGGGAATCATGGTCTTCCCAACCGATTCGATCTACATCGACGGACATCCGTTTCTGGACCAATCTCGCCACATTTCTTGTACATAACTTCTTGTATCCTTGTACATTCTTGTACAAAGTAACGGAAATAAATGAATGAATGATGAGATAAACAAGATGAAAACCGGCTCCAATCGTAATTCCCATTATATTATATTATAATTCCCAGTGGACACACACGCATGGGACGAAAATTGCCCATTCCTAGCCTCATGGCGCTAGAAACGATTAACTTGGTAGATGAGATTCATAAGAATGTTCTCACCTGGAGTTTCATGAATATCTCGCTCTCCCTCTTCAGAACTTCTTCCGACTTCTCCTCAGGAGACTTCGACTTTATCTTCCTCATTTTTACTCCTGAAACAAAGAAACTTTAGCTTTTTTTATAAATGATGCAATAACATCAATAGGGAAGCTCTTATATCACTCATTTTCAACCGATAAATTAATTTGGGATAATTGCCGGAAAAAAGTACTAACCATTGGCAGCGAGTACTTCTGCACTCACGTCAGCTGCATTCAATCGGGTGGGAGGAGCCCCGACCGACGAACCGTTCGTTTCCCTGGGTATACAAGTTTCAGCATTTGTCCACCTTGAAAAAACATCCCCAAAACAGTCTACGGCACCTTACAAACCATTGTTATAGGTGTAACATACTGATTTTCCCCCACAAGAAACGATATATGAACGAAGTAATGGAGAAAAATGTATTTAAAACAGAAGTCAAATACTTACAAGGTCATGAAACCCAGGATGTGCTATTAGTTACAAGGTCATGAAACCCAGGACCTTAAAGGATATTGCACTTGATGTGGTTAGGTTATAGATCAATACCTCCGATTTCGGCAATCGGTGGTGTGCTTTTCTCTAATTTTTGTTCAAATTGGACTAAAATTGTGGCATGCATAGGTCCTTTTTGGGAGGGGGATTTGACCTCTGATTAAAAAAATAACGTGTCTACTCACCTATTCTGCACCACGGCAGTCTGCGGGAAGGGGATTGCGAACGAGGAGACTTTGGTGGTCGTGATGGGACCGGAAGAGGCGATCACTCCTCGACCGCCCATCGGATCGCCCCCGTACGAGAGAGTAGAGGTTACAAACGAGGGATCCTTAACAATGATTAGTGAATCAGAATATTTGACAGATATGTACATCATCAAAAAAGAGGCAGAAAGACAAAGTCTAGTCTAGAGACGAGCAACATTTAATATATTTCAGATATGCCATAAAGCAACCCGTTGCTATCTATCCACAGACTTTAGTCTAGAAAAAAAGTGAAATATTTCCATTTGATTGATATTTCCGATGGTACCTTTGCGTTTCTCGACAGGATTCCCTTCGGTTGGAAGAGGAGGGGAGGCGAGGAGAAGAACGAATCCGCGTCATCGTACATCGAATCCTAAATTTACGATTAATTTACCTCGCATAAAATCCGAGATAATCGTCTTCATGCAACATGAAGATGATAGGTTTAGAAAAGATTACAACAGTGTAAAACAGAACATTCAAATAATTAAAATTGGCCCACCGTGATTCCCATTCCTCCTACACTGAGCGATTCGAGCTGAGCCTTGAGAGCTGCTTCGACGTCGGAACCGTCGCCACTGTCATTTCCATCCACCTACAATTTACACAAAACATTAACATTAATTAATCTATTACTAATATTTTAGCAATTTTTTTAAATAAATATGAAGAAAGTTCACAGAACAAATAATAGAGTAACAAATCGCGCTAAGAATATGAAGAGAAAATGAAAACTGTTCATACATTTTCGTTACCATCCGGGCACCAAAACTATAGAGATCAGATAGTGAAAATCATGGTTGACAGGGGCATTCTAAACACCCGAACGTGATAAGTAGTGGTCTGATAACTGTTTCGGTTAAAATACAGTGGACTGATTACCGGTATCTATGAAAATGTATGAACCTGTTTTAAAATATAATTCTTACCTCTAGTATGGCTTGAGTGTGTGCCTTCTTGCGAGCCTCGTTCTCGAGAATCTCGTCTATAATGTATAATTCAGTCTTTTTATTAACGTATATTTATTCTTAATTGCGTATCAAATTGATACTTTCAATTCAAAAAAAACATTCGAAATGGCAATATTTTGAAAATAATAACTTTACCGAAAAAGGAAAACAATACAAACCAATGCTTTGATCATTCTCGTGGTCGCCCATCACCCACGTCCACACTTGTTGATCCGGACCAAGCAGCCATCTAAAAGTATCATAATGAGCTTCGAGTATGTATCCCATCGACTGTATGATTTGTAGTAAGTGAATAAGAGAAAGAAAATGTCCTATGAACGGCATATAAAACAACATACCGCACTCCTTTCTTCTTTGGTGGTCGCACAGGTGGATTCTTCTCTAGTTCCTCCTCAGCTTGCTCCCATTTTCGAACCTAAAGAATCAAACATTGAAAAAACACTGGTATCCATTAGGGTTGACGAAACGAAACGGAATTCGGAAATTCCGACAAGCTAATTCAATTATCTCCACTTTTCCGGAAAAGATTATCGTACAAAGACCTTTCCGAAACTATTCCGGGTCGAAAAGGACTTCGTTACTACCGATTATATCGGAAATAGGTCGAAATTCATAATGCACCTGAAACATATCTACTTGCGCAGTCTTTTCACACCGCTTTTCAGAAACTTTTTCGGAAAATGAAGTTTTTCGGAAGAGTTTCGGAAAAGTCTTTGTTCGACTCTCTTTTCCGGAAAAGTGGGGATAATTGAATTGGCTTGTCGGAATTTCCGAATTCCGAACGGTCAACCCTAGTATCCATCGATCTTGTGAAATAGTTCGTTTTAAGTTATGTAGCTTCAATCGATTAAAGAACCTTCCATATTTCTTCCCAATATAAGAAACTAAGAAAGTGTTTCAAGAGCTGCGTATGAAAAAAGGAGCACCTGTTCCTGTCTCATTTGTATGAAGAGCATCAGCTTCTGCTCTTCATCGAGTGCCTCGAGCAACTCGGGCTCAATGTGACCCTGGAAAAAATATAATTAAAACCTAATTCGCGTTATTCTGCTTCATTAAAAACTTTTGTTTAACTTCCGCATCCTCGAAATGAAACCCCCTATGAATAAACAAAACCCTCCATCCGCATATGAATCATACGGACCGAATGAATCAGAGCATCGAACAAAAAAAGGACGAACTAAGAAACAAATTACCGAGGACAAAATGTCCTGAAGAATACTCATGTCGATCGATTCGCTTCTTTGTCGCGTCCAGCCCGGTTCACATAGCCAGCCGAAGGGGGCGGAAACGGCGGCGAATCGAAAAGGTGGAAAAGGGAAGGCGAGAGCCGCTGAAAGAGGGGGATTGGGTACAAAAGATAGATCAGTGAGGCGAGAACGAGAGAGAGAGAAAAGTAGAGAGGAAATGGAGCACACACAAATTCTTAACGGGGGCAGAGAGAAAGAGCAGGAGGAAAGGGATCGAGCGATGAACTAGTAAGTGTAGAGATATCCTCTTCAATCAATGATTGCACTTGAATAAAGGAGGTTGTGTTGTCCGACGCCTTTCTCTCTCTTGATCAATCCACTTTTAGTGATCTTGGCAAACAGAGAATCGCGCACCGGTGCTTGCAGGGTTATCTCTACCTGCATTCCCTATCATGAGAAGCTCTTACTTTAATAAAAATAACGCGGAAAACGGTAAAACACCGAAACCAAAAAAGAAACTAAGTCGAGTTAAGCAACTTTGTCGCTCTTTACACAAGAGCGCGCGTTCGAAAGGGCATTTCTGAGGTACGGTAGTTTTGAGTTAGAGCATTGTTTTGAGTTAGAGCATGACTTCATTATTTTTTTGTAGATTGAAAATTAATTAAATTAAATAACATTCATGCTATTTAAGTGACCACTGACTGCTTGTTTACTCGTCTGTCACTCGTGAAATTGTTTGGCGGTGCGAGCACCGATCAATGAGCAGTTTAGTGGAGGGAAAACAGCAATCGAAGAGGGATGGCTGAGATGGAGGTAGAGAAATCTCGAGAGATGAGGGAGACAGAAGCTGAAGTGTGAGTGTGTATCACATGGACCACTTCCTTCCCTCTCTTCCAAGCCACTTTTTCCACAGTCGTCGAGCGCCCAATGACCACCATTCGTATTCTTGAGATCTCATCTTCTCATCTTCTTTTGTACTATTTTCCATTAGTCAATTCGTAACATATTCAGGTAATGTGAATAATGCGAGGTCGTCGTGGACCACCCTCATTGCAATGTTCATCAATCAGATCGATAACCCTGCGCCTCTTTCAGGTTCTGATCTCAAAACTACCGTAACCAAACGAAACTTTCAGTCGCAAGTTCGATGGAGGCGGCCATCGGATTTGAAGAGAAGTCTACCAGAAAACGTCCGAGAGCTCGGTCTACCTTATCATCTTTGGGTATTGTATAGATCAATGGGCATCAATGGGCTTAAATTTTTTTCAGAAAAGTGTGGGTTCCGCCATAGAGGAAGTGCTTGCCGAAGTAGAGAGATGGAGTGAGTTGATCTTTGATCTTTCATGGCATCTACCTATTTTTCCAGCCGAGAAGCACGCTCAACTCTTCGACGGCGATGCTAAGCCGACGATGAAAGAACGCGCCCCTCGATACGAGCATCTGAGAACCTACTACTATTGTTTAACCTGGCGCTCCATGAAGTCAGAAAGTTTTTTGACTGATCTCAAGAATTGTTTTCAGATATGAGATCAACGATCTCGCAACAGTAAAACAGATCATCAAGCGAGAACTGCACAACTGGCCCCAGATGAAGTTTCAGGTGATCTTTTTAGATTATTCATTGATGATGATACGCATCTTCAGTTCGCATGTGCTTACGCAATGCAAAATCTGATACGAGACGATTTTATGTTCGACCGACATTATCGGGCTACGTTCAAGTTAGTTATCATTCTTGATTGCATTTTGAGATTACGGTATCTGCGCAGAACTCGACTCGCTTACCATCCTGTCTACGACTTCTGGTTGACACTTCTGGACACTCGCAATGAGGAGAATTTGTTCATCATGGAGAATCAAGCTCCGAACCAGAGGGTCATGCTTTGCTTCAGGTGAGGAGTGCGCTCTAGGCAGGTCGGATTTGAGGTTCATCTTACAGATTCGCTGTTACTCATGGTTTCATCGAGTTGACTAGATATTTCTGGGACAAGATCAGTGTTGGACAGAGGTAAGATCGTTAAATGACAGACAATAAAAATCTGTTCAGAGAGTACATGGGAATGCTGCAGTGGAGAGCATTGTGCTTTCGTACTCGATCTCGGGAAACTCTTCGATTCTTGTCACTAGAGCTATTCAATGTAAGATGTAGGGGATCAAAATATACCATGACCAGCAATTTAAATGTCAGCTAAATCCAATATACCTTGCTCGACTTACTTGGACTGTGTTCTACGATTCACTCTACAAATGCCTCACGGTTAGGCAGATTATTGAAAAGGGAGAAAAATATTATTTGAAGGGTACGGATTCCGAAAAGATCATAGAAGAGCGGAAAATTCGATTTCTTCTCGAAAGTATCTCACGAAATCTCAAAATCCAATTGCTCAAGATGGAACGGTACAAGTATGTTAGAATATAAAATCCCAGTGATGCTACCGTAATCAAAGAGCCGTAATCGACGCGTATTACTACAAAGATGACCACATGTTCGCCTATCTTCTCGAACATATACCTGACAGTCAAGTTCGAATTGTTCGGGAACGGGTAGATCGGATTATTGATCGGTAAGTAATTGATGCATTGATATATCGCTGTGTTCAATATTCAGGAAAAAGAGCGTGGAGAGTACTTTGCATCGGGCACTCATTCGCAGACAAGTTACTATTGATGGGGCAGGATTACGTGGTTGACTCTCTTTTTGTATTTCATAATTGCATCATCATATTTTCCTCATCATTAATCTTCAAACTATTTGTACATTGTTGCAGAACAAGAAATGCCATAATTGAAGCATTTACGATACATATTCATACTGTATGTTCAATTTCTGATAAATTAGATCACGTCAGGTGGAACATAATTACAGAAAGATACGCATTGCCTACACACTACGCATCTTACACAACTTATCGATTAAACGATGGCTAATTACAGATTACTTGTGGGATAGCTTAGGCAATGTAATGACTACGGACAGGAATCAAAACATTCTAGAGATTTCTTCTACTACGGAGTAGTTGAAAAAAAATCAAAGAATGAACGGTCCCTCTATGTGAATAGAGTGAATACATGGGTAACCTCGCTTCTTTAGCAGGAAAAGTAAAAAAAAACAATAATTGGGAAAAGGCAGCAGATAGAGTTGAGGCATACGGTAGAATCGATTTAGGTCACTAGATCACTTAAATGTCTCATTGTTTCCCTATCTTCCAAGCCGAACTTGAGTCGATCATAAGGCAAAGGGGATACTGTACGAAACTAGATCGGGCAAAATGATGTAATGATTTGGAAAACATACATACTGATGGGAGAAAATATGAGAATATCACAACAACACAGTTGCATCTACGAATGTATTGATTTTAATGGTGATTGTCTTGTATTCTCTCCTATTCTCACACATTATCGTCAATTCCGAAAACGGTAATCATGTGAGAACCGCAAAGATACAGAAATCATCATTTACCCTAGAGCAGAATATTATAAAAGAGGAGAGAAGCGGTGGATACTGTACACATCAGATCGCTAAGGTTCATAGATTATCGAGGACTATTTAGTAAATTCTGTGCCGGGGGTGAGAGTGCGCATTCGTGTGGAATAGGGAAGAAGTCGAAAGAAATGTCATACTCTGCTTAGCGAGGAGTCTTCGAGTGCTGGATGAGCCACTGGAGCGTTATATCTGAAGAGACAGACATCAAAGTCGGGAAATTACGCAACCTCCTTTCTTCATCTTGCAAAAGTTGTTTCCCCGGTCTTGGAAAAACATTATGAAAAGAAACGGAGAAACCCTCTAAAGACGTCAACTGAGATTAGTCTCACGCAAGAAAGCCAGCATGCATTTTATAGCACCCTCTCCTATACTACATTTTACCCAGTCAACACAAGTTCCCTCTCTTATCATCTCTATTGCGACGAGAATCAGGAAATGTGACAATGGTTTACCAATATTCTCCTTCTCCTTGCAAGATATGGAATAGCAGCAGATCTCGCGATTCTGAATCTCGGCCAGGTTCCTGACAATAAACGGTTGAATGAGGAGAGTAATTAAGTTGGAATTATATGGTAATGATCTCATCAACAAGCTGATTCACTTGTCTAATCGATTATTATTCATCATGAATTAATAGTAGGAATCATCCAAATAATTATTCAAATAAATGCCCCTTACATTCTCTCGATCAGCTGCCTCTCATCGAGTGATCCGGGGAGATCTCTCTTGTTGCCCAGAACGAGCACGGGGATAGCCTCAAGATTGGGCTTGTCCAGCAGCTGCATCAGCTCATTTCTGAAAGAAATATTATTTAATAACTAACTACCAACTCGAATACTACAGTTTTCCTTATCATAGAACAATGAAATCAGAAACGTGTTGGGTGAATAGAACAACGAAAGCACCGAGAAGTTTACTTGCACGCAGCAAGCAGGAAAAGAAAATGTCAAGATTGTGCACCTGGAAGCCTCAAGCTTGTCTTCGTCGGCGGCATCGACCATGAATACGATGGCGTTGACTCCTCTGCAGTATCTCTCCCACATCGATCGGAAACGAGGCTGGCCACCGATGTCCCACAGCTTAAATTTGATTATTTTAGTAAATCAAATTCCTATTCTGACACGTAACTAATTGTGATTTGGAAATGACAAATACTAGGTGTATAGAGGTGATTCAACTGAATGAATCGGAGATTGGATGAATCACTCGCAAGCTGAAATCACTTGCCTTGATGGTAACGTTCCCTTTGGTGATCTTGCGCATGTTGAAACCCACCGTGGGAATCATGTCCTCTGTGAACTGACCACTCTGTAAGATAAGAGTGAAAGTTAAGACTAAACAGCAAGAAAACAAGAGCCCCTCGAAACTCAGAACAGCCGAATCATCATGTTTTCAACAAACACGAAAAACAGATGTTTCGTAATCAGATATTTGGAGAAAAACTTGGAACCACTCACAGCTATGACGTTGACGAAAGTAGTCTTTCCAGAGTTCTGAAGACCCACAAGAGTCAACTCCATCTCCTCCTTCCAGAAAAGACTGCGAATCCAGTCGAGCACACGGTTGATCATAGACAGCATCGTTGAACTGGAACGAAGAGCTATGAAACCAGACGAAACACACGAGTATGACGCACAAAATTAGAAACGAGAGAAATACAAAAAAAACATGATAATCGAAGTAATTTGAGAAATGAGCAAGCAAGGTCGGGTCAAGGAAGCCCAGTTCATTGCGGTTTCACTCAATCGAATCGCCCCTCCTCTCCCATCTCACACGCTAACCTCCGTAAGTCCGCGGTATGAAGCGTCATTTCGAAATCCGATCGTGGTAAGACCAGCATTTTTTTAATTTTAAAAGTAATCAACTCGGTCGAAGAGGCATTTTATTATCAAACTTTATTATTGCGCATCTAGGAACTTTTGCAAAATATTGAATGCAGTTTTGGTCAAGCCGAAACAATAAAAATGTTGGAAAATAACGAAAAATAGGGGTTGTTTACTTTCCATTCTCTGGTTACGGTAGGTTTGGGCCTCACCCGTCGCGGGCTAACCTCGCGCCGATGCATCATCATTTTCTTCGATTTTTCTTGAATTGTCTTGTGTTTAACGCGTTTGTTGGCCCAGAATTATGATCGACCGTGCTCGTTTCACTAAGTTGTCCTCTTTTTTGATGTTTTCTAATGAAATCCACGTCACAGTGCGCGTTCGAAGTCTGCGATCGTTGCTTCCCGTCAAGCAACGAGTAGTGGATGAGCAAGCCGCACTTCACTCCTGTCCAGAAGCAGCTCAAGGACGACTGGGACAACCGAGAGTACGCTCAGGTATGCAAAACTACACTTCTACGTCTAACTTATGTAAATTTGAGTTTGTCACGTCATATTTATATTTGCAGGTAATCTCCGACAACATCAAGAGCATCGCCAACTTTCTGTCGTGCTTTGGTAAGTATGTTTTCAAATGTGGTCAGTTCGAGGGACTACAGTCGAAGTCTTTTCAACGTCCTATTACTTGGCTGACTCATAAGAACTGTCAGGACTTTGTTTCTAGAAGTCAGATCTTGTAAACATTTCATAGTTGACTGAAAACAATATTTTCAGAGCTTTCGTGCCGCACAAAGATCGCCGCTCTCTCTGACCGAGTGACGATTCTCGAGAAGAAAGTCGAGTTTATTGAAGGAAGAGTTAGTCAAATACTTTACTTTTATCTATGACTTTCCACTAACAACGGTTCACAAATTTTCTTTCAGATCACCAAAGGAGAAACACTTAACTAAGCAATGGCCGCCAGACAAGCCACTAAGACCGTGAGGAGCATTAGTAATAACTTCATTCAATAAATGCGTAATCGTATAGGCTGCCTCTATCGTCGCTCGTCCTGTCAAGAGCAAGAACCCTGAGGAGGCCAGAATCGCCGTTCTCCAGGCCTACAAGGAGTTGTCAGTTATATTCTCTTTTTCTCGATATTTTTTTCGCAGAAACAGTTAGTTTATCATGAAATCATTGGTATGAAGGTTACTCCAATCTCCATTTAAAAAAATGGAACGAAAGGGAGTTTCAGCGCGATTTACAATTCCCCTCCTTTTTACCATATCTCCTTCCAACTTTCGCTGTGTTGCATTTCTCTCTCAACGCGCATACTCACTTGACCCCGTTCGAAAGGAGTGATCAATGGAAGTTACAGTCGCAACCATGGAATTTGTGTTTACAGCAAGAGTTTGGGAAAAAAATAGTATTCTCTATTTTTCCATGCCGTATTTTTTTTGGTACCTAATGCATTATTGGAATTTTAATTCTGGAGATATTCATCCATCTCGAAATGGTAATGGATGGCAAAAGAGAAGAGGGCTTCTTCCTGTCTGATGATCTCTCCATCTCATCCACTCTTTTTTTCCATCGACTATGTCCATTTCTCTTCACTACCCAATTAACTCTGTCCTACTGCTTTCTTTCTCTGTCCTCTCTCATTTTCCTGCCCACTCTCACCTCCACTCCCTCTGTCTAGCTCATTCTCATCGATTCTGCTCACACGAGGCTCGCCTCCGTCCCCTCTCCCCCACTCTTTTCTCCCCTCCTCTCGCTCACCGTAGAAAGAACACGTCGTTTGTCATACCCTTACCTCCTCTTATGCAGTAGCACCCACATTTCCTTCATTCCATATTGATTCTCCGCAGCAAGCAAGCTCCGAAAAGGGAGAAAATGTAGCTTCGATGGCGTGTGTACATATGCTTACATGTTGCCGGTTCGTCTTTCTCGTCTTGACATAGCACTATTCGTCTTGATTTACCCCCTCACTCGTCACTCTCCCTCACTGTCACTTTCACCCGTTCGAGCGCATTCACCAGAGGAAGGGCCAGTTTATAGAAACTGGCTCTCTTCCATTACTCTGCTCTCTCGCAAAGGATGATTTACTGCGCTAGTCCACGCCTCCCTCAGGAACAATTGCATTGCTAATACACACTGACCAGTTGGAAGTGTATCCCCTCTCCCGTATTACCCGTCTTTGATCTCGATTATGTGTTGAAATCCGATGAGTGCCCCTTCATAATCTCTCCTCCCTTCCTTTCTCTCTATTCCCGACCGTGAACTGTCCCTTCCCCCTCGCTCCCTATTCCACGTCTCTTTCTCCTCCTCTTCCCCCATTTAGTCGATATCCGATTCATCCGAATATCCACTGTCCTTGTCTTTTCCACTCTCTTCTGCAGTCATCGGCCGAAGCTCATCCAAATCGCCATTCATTTACTCCATTTCATTTCGTGCTCCCTTCTCTGTCTCCCTCCCCTCGCCCCCCCCCTCCTCCCTTCTCAACGTTCTCTTGCCAACGAGTGCCATCGATTGACGGGAGCGAGCGAGGCGCTCATTGTTTTTGTCCCGCCTATGTTCTTTCGCGACGCATGTCTATTTTGGAACTTACGAAGGGAGATAAGAGCACACGTGGTTGTAGGAGGCGATGAGTCTCATTGACGAAGGAGAATTGCGAACAGACCGCCACGACCAAGGGTGATGCGGTCCCCATGATGACGCAGGGTAAAATAAAAATAGAAATATTTCACGGAACCTCATTTACTAAAAAAAACAAAAGTACAATATATGATCTATATCATTGGCGAGTGCTTGTTCACAAAAAGTCTCCGGAAAACTGCTTTTCACTCGATTTTCCTTGTTTTTTTTTTGTTGTAGGCATAGCGTAAAAACTACGAGAAATTTGAATATTATACTTATACTTATACTTATACTTTATCACCACTCGATAATATGTGGATGGGGGCGGAAAGGGGCTACAAGTGGTATTTCAGGCTCGGGCGAGCTTTTGGGAACGGGGTTTTCTGTTAATTTTCCTATTGATTAGTATGTTTGCAGGCAGCGTCTGACGCCCAAGTTCTGGTGGGACTTTGGCATGCACGATATGCCGCTCGGCGTGTTCCGTGCCGTGCTCAAGCAGCAGTTCACTGCCAATGCCGCCATCAAGGACATCCGTGTCATCGATAGGAAGGTCGGAGAGACTCATCAGGTAAATAGCGGGACTTATATCTCACTGCTGATTGAGTCCCTAATGGCCTAGCTTTTTGGGTTGGGCATCGGTGGAGTGTTTTTTCGTTAAAACTATTTCGGGGCGTTGCAGTATCAGGTCGACATGTTGCATGCTGTAAGCATCTGCGGATCCCTTAGAAAATAGGTCATCAAAGCTCACCAGTGGTCTATCTACATTTGGGCTGTTACGGGTTGAGTGATTGAGAGATAGATTGAGCACGTACATGAAAAAGATAGTGGAAAACTACTTGGAATTTGAAAACGTATGCCGCATTTAAGGTTTTCGTTGACAAGGCATGTTACCTACGATTCGCAAACATACCCCGCTTTCATAGAATTAGTCGGTTTCTAAGGTCTATTTCATAAACATATGCCGCTTTCGTAGGATTTTGTCACATAGCTTTTTCATGTATGATTGAGCATTCACTAATTCCAATTCAAGATCAATAGCTCGGCAAAGAATGCAGGTAGATGTAGTACGGCAGCTGTTCAAACTTTGAAGGAAAGGTCTTGACTGACGAAATAAATTGTGATTGCCTGGGGATGATGCAATACATTAATCTAATATTCGCATTGATGAGCGTGACTGTCCAATGCTAGGTTTTTCGAGGGTACAAGAGAATGTTTTCCGGGGGTACACAAGTGAAAAGTCGATATTTTTTGGGGATTCGGGGTCAGACCGGGGGTCCGATCGCGGGGGTACACCCCATAATTGATGGGGTCGCTCATCACTGAATATTCAGCACATGGAGGCAATCCGCATGGCCTACTACAATCCCGATCACGTGCGCAACTATCTCTTCAAGGAGAACATCGAGGCTCCTCCGAAGGACTTCCTCGGAAAGTTCCTCGCCGGAAAATAGGATGGATCTGGTAGCCCGGGGTTACGGTATACTCGCCCAACCTCTCTTATCAGATTATCGATTGCTCAGTTCCCTTTCATCTTCCCCTTTTCTATCGTTGAGCTTGTGTGTGTATCGACCCCATCACCTAGCCTCCCCCCTCTCCCTCTCTCTTTCCCATCGTGTATAGATTTGATCCATCATCCCACTGTGTCCTTTATCTAGCTGAATCGCTGTAGTTGGGGCGGACGTCGTTGTAGAGTCTTCTCTCCTTGTGAGAGAGTGACATTGCGATGACCGATGCATTTCTCCAGACGAGTGTCTTGCAGATAAAATGAGCGTTAACCGCCCCATCGTCTCTCGCTTTCTCATTTGGGGCAAAGAGGAGGTTTCACAAGCCCCGCTCTCTCGAGCTCTCTTTCCGTGGTAGTGGTGTAGGGGGATTGGGTGCAACACGGAATCTGCTAGGCGACAGCATGGTCGCACGGTCGGTTGCCCGGCTGCACAGTGCGGCTGCCACGGCAGCAGCGAGTGCGTCAGCGAGCAGCGAGCTGGCGCGCTTCGCCCGTCTGGCGCACGAGTGGAGCGACGAGAAGGGCGCCTTCCGTGCACTCCATTCGATGAACGAGCTGCGCGTGCCGTGGATTGTGCAGGAAACGACCAAGGTGGGTGCAGCAGGACTGGGAAACAGGTTTAACGGATCTCTCAGTTCACAATGCTCTCTTGCCGGTTAGAACCACCGAGAGAGCATTGCGAAATGAGAGATTCGTTAAATGTTTTCCCAGCCCTGGTGTGTGCAGCGAGGCTGACGTGCTTTCGGTGATTTAGGAATATTGCAATTTATCAAAACGCTTTGCAGGGAGTGGCACCGCCAGCGGAAGCCGCTCGAGCCCCGCGAGTGCTAGATGTGCGCGAACAGTTTTAAGAGCACACCTTCCTAGATCTACGCATTTCATTCTCTAGTCCATCTGGAGAGGCATGGACTGACTCTCTCATTTCGCATGCTCTCTCGCCTTTCTGATGGACGAGAGACCATTGCGAAATAGACGATTGTTCCATCTGGAATAATGACATCTCGATGCAGGTCGGTTGTGGCGGAGGCATTCTCTCGGTGGCACTAGCGAGAAGGGGACTGCGGGTGAGGGGCGTGGACGCGTGTGCGGAATCGATCCATGTGGCCAAGAAGATGGCAGAACAGGCGGTGGTCAGTCATTGGGTGAACGGCGCTTCTTTTCTGCAGTGCTCAAAGGCCGCACTCTAACGTGTGGGTAGTGAGAAATGAGACAGCGACTGATCGAATGAGCGAGAAGGAAAGTTGAGCTCTATTTTTGGGCACTAAAGTGAAGAAGTGTCGGGTGAACAGTTGGGAATATGAAACATGAATGATGTGGGATTGTGCAGATCCCACCCGCTGTCCGGGCGCGATTGCAGTTTGATGTGGTGGAAGAGACGGCGCTAGGGGAAGGAATGATGGGTGGAGGTGAGATTGATGTTTTCATTATTTTGATCTCGTCATTTTACTTTCGGCTGACTGAATTGATTCCTTGAGACGGTATGAGAGGGAAGGGCTCGTTAGAGAGAAAGTCCCTCTCTCACGCCCCCCCCCCCCCTGTTGCTATAGTGATAGGCATGAAAGGGGGGATTACTTGAAGTGTCATAATAGGGGATGTTCCTGTCAGGCACATGCGGACGCGTGCTTCTTCCTTACTTCCTTTCTCAAACACACCTTATCTTTATTATCTAGTCCCTTCCTAGCAATTTCTCCAATCTTTTCGCCTCATAAACCATGTTTCATTTTAATTTCTCTTGTCGTAGTTGGCTCGATTTTTCCTACCTGCTTCTCTTTTTTTTTTGATTTTCCTACAATTGAAAAGTAAAAAAGACAATTTTTTAGCATACGATGCAGTGGTGGCGTCGGAAGTGGTGGAGCACGTGCCATCCGTGCCCGCCTTCGTCCGCTCACTCGTTGCCGCAGCCAAACCAGGTGATTTCATCCCTCATCCTACAACTGAGCTAATTTAAGGGCTCGAGGCCCTCTTTTGGACTGGCTTCCACAAGTAAAGTAGTGCCCATTACCTTACGACAGATAATTAACTATTGTATTTCCTTTACAGGCGCGCCGATCTTCCTCACGACGATCAATCGCACGACGCTGAGCAAAGTGGCCGCCATCTGGCTGGCCGAGGTACGGTACACGAGAGTTAGCGATCGACAACTGACTTTTTAATTTCAGGAAGTGCTGCGCGTTGTGCCGTCCGGGATGCACGATTGGCGGCAATTTGTGAAGCCGGAGGAGCTGAGTGCGGAGTTGGAAGCGAATGGATGCAGGGTACGGTAGTCTGACGGTTTTCTTACAATTAGATAAATGAATGGGATTGCAGCATACATTTTCGTTTATACCGGGCAGGTAATCAGGCCACTATATATTTGATGGAATCTGCCATCTGACCACAAGATATTCAATATAAAATCGGGTTTTAAGCCATTAGACCTCTGATTTTTGTACCAGACCACTATATATATATATATATATTTCGTCCCCGGTTGGCAATGAAAATGTATGTAACAAATGGACTTTCAGGTGCATCAGGTGCTCGGGATGGACTACAATCCGCTGGTCGATCGATGGAAGTGGACCGAGTGCACGCAGATCAACTATGCTGTGCTTGCGAGACGGATACTGTAGATGATAGAGATGTATCGATTAATGACTAGATTACGGTAGTAGTCAATTATGTCCATAATAACGAGTGATTGTATTCTCATCTGTATAAAGTGTGCACACTATCGCGAGCTATGTTGACTTGCGAATCTCAATGGTCCTTGAGCCATTTGATATCTGTATCTGTCGTGATCATGTTGTTATCTGCGGAAGTATTGGTGAGAGATGTAATGCATTTCGTCCCCTATTCAGGACCTCGTCGATCCTTTCCCCCTTTCCCCCCACTCGACAACAACAATGGATGAGGAGTACGATGCCATCATTCTCGGAACCGGCCTCAAGGTATCCCTTTTTTTCTCAGAATACGAAAATGTGCTGTTAAAGTTGCGGCACTTCTTTACTTTAGTGCCCAAAGGTAGACGACTATTTTGTTCACAGCTCGCATTCTCATTTCTCACTACCCAATAGTCATAGTGCGTCATAGTGAGGCCTTTGGGCACTAAAGTGAAAAAGTGAAAATTTCAGCAAAATTTAAGTTGCAATAATTTTGTTGAAATGTAAGAATGCAATGTTATTGTTGAGGAGTGCATCATCTCCGGTATGCTGTCTGTGTCGGGCAAGAAGGTGCTCCACATGGACAGAAACAACTACTACGGAGGAGACTCCGCCTCGCTGACTCCCCTCGAGCAGCTGTTCGAGAAGTTTCACGGTAAGATACGCACTGGTGACATCGAAAGATGACAAAGTGGGGGCATCCGCAAAATAGCCCTGATCATTCCTCCGGAAATCCGCAAAACGGTTGAAGTAGAAAAGGTGACAGTTGACCACTATCTGTGCGGGCATCCGCAACTTTAATCTTGTCACCTTTCCTAGCCCACAAGTGAAGATACTTTTGAAATTCAGTTTGTATTTTTTGTCTTGGACACTGTAGCTGACGAATGCACACGTTCAGGCCCGAACGCCAAGCCGGCGCCCGAGATGGGCCGAGGCAGAGACTGGAATGTCGACCTCATTCCCAAGTGAGCATTTCCTTCCGATTCCCATAAAGAACTGTTTATGCAAAACAAGAATATTGAATGCACTACTGAAACGTTTACGTGAAACCTGAAACTTGCAGGTTCCTGATGGCGAACGGGTCGATGGTGAAGCTGCTCATCCACACGGGAGTGACGCGGTACCTCGAGTTTAAGTCCATCGAGGGTTCCTACGTCCTCAAGGGAGGAAAGGTACGGTATCCGCGGAACGATTTATTAATTTATATCCAATGTACGGTATCCCGACAAAGGTACGGTATTCAGCAATGGTGTATTGATTTATAATCAACTTTTCCTTTAGATCTACAAGGTGCCTGCTGACGAGATGGAGGCACTGGCCACATCCCTCATGGGAATGTTCGAGAAGCGACGGTGAGGGAACCTTTATTTCAACATGGATATTGACTTGGACCTTTTTACCCAAGAACAAGATCTAAACCCTATCACTTTACAGCTTCAAGAAGTTCCTCGTGTGGTGCCAGCAGTTCGACGTGAACAACACGGAGACCTGGAACGGGCTCGACCCCCACAACTCGACCATGCAGCAGGTCACACACACATTTTGATGCGATACATCTTGAGACTTCTCTAAGTGTGGCCAGTGAGCGAACAGGATAGATGCACTGATGGGCTAAGTCCCGCTAGTTGGCCGGGGGCTCCGCACTTTTCGAAATATTTCTGTTAGGGGGCTCCGCGAAAAACGTTTCGGAGAACGAGGAGGCTCCGCAAATTTTCTAAAATTTCTTCGTGGGGGCTACGCACTCAGATGATCAAGCGGGGATATAGCCCAGCAGTGGATAGATGACGATTGATTTGATTAAGATCTACAACTCGCCATGATCAGGAATCGCTCAGCTTACCCTTATTTTGTTGCAATAATAGCGGAACTGAATCATACATTTTCATTACCTTCTGGGGACCGAAAATATATAGTGGTCAGATAGTAAAAAACGCAGTTGACAGGGGTATTTTGAACCCCCGAACGTGATATGTAGTGGCCTGATAACTGTCTCGGTTAAAAATATAGTGGCCTGATTACCGGCCCGGTAGGTATAAATTGCATGAACTGAATTGTGCTCTATTTGTGAATCCTTGATGTGGAACCAGAAATTGTTAAATATGAAAATGTTGTGACAGGTGTACGAGAAGTTCGGTCTCGACGAGAACACGGCCGACTTCACCGGACACGCTCTCGCCCTCTACAGAAACGACGAGTGAGCAACTACACACTTTTTTCATTTATATTGCTGTTTCCCACGAATCACAAGTTGATTTGCCGACGAGTTGCTTTGATTAGTGTCCTTTCGGTGTCCTATAACAATAACAATCTTATTTAGCCTAATTTGATAACCCTATTTAGCCTAATTTGATAACCTTAATTAACCTAATTTGATAACCTTATTTGCAGGTACAAGAACCAGCCGTTCATGCCGACGGTCGAGAAGGTGCGTCTGTACTCGGACTCGCTGGCCAGATACGGCAAGTCGCCGTACCTCTATCCGCTCTACGGCCTGGGAGAGCTGCCCCAGGTGAGAAACACCAGCAATACTACGCCGTTTAGAGTACAGTGTCGGATGCGAGAAAATGGCGCTTTATTTTTTTCTTTCTGAAACACAAAAATTCAGGGTTTCGCTCGCCTGTCGGCCATCTACGGCGGCACGTACATGCTGGATAAGAAGGTGATATTTAGTTTTATTTTTTTAAAATTTAATCAATTTTAATTTGCAATATCTGCAGGTGGACAACATCGTCTACGAGGGCGGCAAGGCCATCGGCGTCAAGTGCGGAGATGAGATCGTCAAGGGAAAGCAGGTTTGTCTGCACTTGTATAGCTGGGCTGTGCAAAATTGTTTCGAGCTCTCATTTCGCAATGCTCTCTCTCGTCGGTCAGAGAAACCGAGAGAGCATTGCGAAACGAGAGATCGATAAAATTTTGCACAGCCTAGTTGTATAGAAGGGGGGCGGGGCCTAAAAAGCGCGCTCTTTCCACACGTCAAGCGCGCGATTATAGGCGACAAGTGCGGTTTGTGAGGGGGATGGGGTCATTCAAAGAGCATTATTGATTTATTGATTGCTAATTTCACATTTGCAGATCTACTGCGATCCCTCGTACGCTACCGACAAGGTGAAGAAGACGGGACAGGTGAGCGCGCGTTTCAGCATTTGCTTAAGTCTATCCTTAAGCCTTAAGTCTAAGGCCAATGCTGTTATTGTTTTTATTTTTAAATATGTAAAATCATAACAATAATAATAACAATATCAAATTGGCAGGTGATCCGCGCGATCTGCCTGCTCAACCACCCGGTGCCGAACACGAACGACGCCCAGTCCTGCCAGATCATCATCCCGCAGAAGCAGGTCGGCAGACACTACGGTGAGTTGACTATTTAGCACTTGTATAGAACTGAGCTTAAGCAGCCTAACCCTAAGCAACCTAAGCCTAAGTATGGTGTATTGTCTTTAGCTAACACTACTTAGTTTCTGACTAGTCTCCCCGTTCTATATTAGTTAGCAAGTTTTGATGATATCGATTCTACTTCGCTCCCTCTGCAGTAGAGTTGGCTTGTCAAGAAAAAAACCGCTTTTCAAGAATCGATTGGCGACGAATGATATTGGTAAGAAATGGCAAGGTGCCAATTCTTGAAATTTTCTTGAAATTCAACCAAGAAATTTCAAGAATATCATAAATATGCTATGAATTTCGCAATTTTTGTAAAATTATGCGGTGCTGTACCGCTTCACGAACAAGCTCCCCAAATTCCCAAAACGAACGATGTGATTTTTTGGTGATAAAACACTGAAATGAATTTCAAGAAATTTCAAGAAATTTAATTCAATTATCTTTTCTTGTCAAGAATAGATAATTGAATTATATATTTTCAAGTTCTTGAAATTCTTATTTGACAGGCCAACCCTACTCTGCAGACATCTACATCTCGTGCGTGTCGAACACGAACATGGCCTCGCCGAAGGGCTGGTACATTGCGATGGTGTCGACGACGGTGGAGACGGCCTCGCCCGAGACCGAGATCCTCCCCGGACTCCAGCTGCTCGGTCCCATCACCGAGAAGTGCGTTCAATTCAATTCAATTCAATTATTTATTTCTTTATTTCTTCAGAATAATGTACATAATAAGTGCGTTGCCTGCTCAATCCATTATTTCTATGGAAAAAATTGATGTGAAAAAATCGTTGCCAATGGTTCTGTCAGGTCAATGACATGATGTAATTAGTCTCAATTCAAAAATCGATATGTACTTGCGGTGATGACTTCTCCAGCCACTTTTCTATGCACATCCAAAAAATCGATGTGTGCTTGCTGAATGTGAGCAAACGGACCAAGTTTGGTGTTTCACCCTCAATCTCACACGCAGGTTCGTGACGGTGTCGGACGTATTCGAGCCGGTGGACCTCGGCACGGAGTCGCAAGTGTTCATCTCCAAGTCGTACGATCCGACCTCGCACTTTGAGACGACCTGCAAGGTACGGTAGTGTGGGGCTGGGACAGATT
Organism: Pristionchus exspectatus; assembly: GCA_911812115.1. NCBI lineage: Eukaryota > Metazoa > Nematoda > Chromadorea > Rhabditida > Neodiplogasteridae > Pristionchus > Pristionchus exspectatus. The sequence continues at coordinate 35,076,385 of OU461582.1, read as the reverse complement.
GGGCACTTGCATCGGGGCACATTCATACATGAAAAAAGCTAGTCGAAATCCACCTGGAATTTGAAAACATGTCCCGCTTTCGAGGGTTCCGTTAACAAGGCATGCAGTATACGATTTGCAAACAAACCCCGCTTTTATAGAATTCGTCGGGTTTCAAGGTCTTTTTCATAAACATACCCGGAACATTTGATGATTTTTTTCCTATTTTTTCACGTATGGCTGGGACAGATTGGGCACTTGCGCCGGGTCAGATTTATGATTCCGTCTCGAATGAGATGCATTGCAGGACGTGCTGGAGGTGTACGAGCGGGGCACGACGACTCCTTTCGACTTCACCAAGATCACTCATCTCTCCCTGGAGGAGCAAGAGTAGACGACCTTTTGGAAAAGGCGTCGCCCCCTCACCACCACCAAAACACTCCCAGTCTGTCGCATAAATCGATCTTGATGTGATAGAGCTTGTGTGGCCAGTATTCCCCCCTATTCCGCCCCCATCTCTAATCTCCGCTTGTCTATCCTGTCAATTGTAGTAACTGCTTGAAACACATCCAGTGTATGGCCCCCGAATATTGATCGACTCTCTCTCTCGATTGTGCGTGCTCTCTCTCTTGTCGACTGACTGGATAGCACGTGCATAGATGAAAACGATCGATAGGATAGGGTGTCACCCTATTCAAAGATTCTTATTAGATGATTGTGTATTCTATTATATTCCCCCGCCCTCTCTTTTCCCGCCCGCGGTGTAATTCCATACCCCCATTTCGATACATTTTCAAAATCAGTGTTGTGAGACTGTCCCCGCACGCTCCCCCTCCTCTCGCTTTTGCCCTATTCAAAAATATACACACATTTGCATGGTTTCCTCTGTATTTCTGCTGCGTGGGAGTTGTATAATTTATTGACATAAATTATCTTACGATGACACTTGTTTGTAGCACACAAGCAAGTAGGAAAAACGTGTTCTTTATTAGTTCGAATCGATGGGATGAGATCAGTAAGAGCAATATTAGATGAATCTATGCATTCTTGACTTCGGCAACGACCGCTTTGGGCTCATCGATAGCCTTGGCGACTTGATCTTTGATCTCTTGTCCGAAGACGATCTGTCCATTGTGCTCGACAACGGATCCGGCCAGGTTACGGTTAATGATTACGTACCTAAGAGTACGGTAGATCGGTTATCGATCGAAGGAGAATTACGGTAGTTCTTACTTCTCAGCAGTTGGCGTTGACTTGTGTAGGATTAGAGGGTTGGGATTGAACGGAACATTGCCGTTCGTCGCAGGGCTCCCGTCGGAGTTGATTACCGTAATCTTCACCTTTCCTCCCTGATTCCATGGAATTCCTATGAGGATCGAGCTACCGTACCCGACTACCGTATGCACTATACCTAGATACGCGAGTTGGTGACTTGCCGGCCAAACCGTTGGGGGCTGGAAGAATTGTCTGGAAGCAAGGATACTGTAATTTACGACAGAAATAACATACGCAGATACAGTAGCGACGAGAGTGATGGCGAGAAGAGTGCGAAGCATGCTTATTGGAGATGGAGAATGAGATGCTAGTGTCGATTCGTTCTCGAAACTGTCTAAAGCTGTTCCGTAACAACTCGATCCGATTAACTTCCCATCTATCTCTTTCTTTCTTTTCTCTCTCAGCAGAGCTCAAGTGTGACCGTTCTCTACGTTTTCACTGTTCTATCATACAATCTAACAGCCGAAAGTTCGTGCCATTTCTATCAACTCGTCTCTAATTGTAAGTAGCAGAGTGCTAAGTTCTCGACCAGCGATAAAACACAGAAAATATAGACATTTATCAAAAACATTACAAATTAACATGTGAATCCTGATAAATCACCAACAATACTCCATCTGTTCATGAAATTGCTTCGGTGGTCTCGTTACGTCAACAAACTCTTCTTCTTAGCTCGAACTAGGCTCTGAATCGATTAATTATTTTTGTTCAAATGTCAAAACAAAAAAAAAACAATAGCAAAAAAAACAAAAACAACTAACAATAGCCTCTTGATCCGTCAATCCGTCAATCACTGCATCCAGTACGTGCGAGACCAATTCGAGACTCATGCAACGACCTCTCACATCCTTCTCCAAATCGATAATCTCCTGGAAAAATCGATATTACCTTATCCCTATTCGCTGCGGGATTCGCTAACCTTCATCAGCTGTTCTCCATCCTTCTTGAGTGCGGTCTTAGTGATCGAGCCGATGATCTCTCGAGTGAAGATTGATTCGTCAAACTGCAATCGATTATTGATTACGGTAGTTCAGAATACGATACTATGGTAATCACTCACCCACGGATTGCTCTTCGTAATGTACTTGTCTGTCTCCCAGAAATGCCGCTTCTCCAGAGGATTGTACGGCTGGATGAGTTCAACATTTTGTAAATGATAAAAACACCGGTGGTTCTCTTGCCTACCTTAAATTCGGTAGTCCACAGTTGCATATCCGGCCAGCCGGGTCGACTCATCTCAGGAGAGATCAAGGCAAGCTTGAGGCGAATGGCTGAGAGCAATTACACATCAATAATGCATCTCAGGAGTAGACTTTGAATCGTAGCGAAACAACTAGTCATTTCGCGCTGGCCCTCGCAAAGAAGGCTGTGCATTTCCCTATCAAACTACTAGTTGTTTCGCTACCATTGAAAGCCTACAGAACAAGAAGAGATCAGCATATGGCCTAACCACGCATGATACTGATAAACATTGATTTGAATTTGATTTTTTTTTTGAAAGCCTACTCAGGAGGCGCTACCGTACTCGTGCCCTCGGCCTCATCGATGACGTCATCAATATCTTCGTCGTCCGACGGACCCTCGTCACTCTCCACCTCCTGCACCTCGTCTGGCTCCTCGTAGCAGTCTACAATGATGTCATACATGAACAAATTGGTTATGAAAAAGACCTAGGAAACCGACAAATTATATGAAAACCGGATGTGCTTACATGCCTTGTTAACGGAAACCTCGAATGTGGGGGTATCTTTTCAAATTCTAGATAGTTTTCGACAATGTGAGCGGTACGTCATCGGTTCTCAATATTGTTACAACATCAAACAATCAATTATCGAATACAAAATAGAGCTCACATCCGTTCTTAGTCATAGCGAAGATCACACCGTACACGGGCGGGTGCGACTTTGTTTCTGTAATAACTCAGTTTCAGTAATCACTAACTCAGAGCTTAACGGTAAATAATCCACAAATTCATTCACCGTTATCCTCTTCATCACAAATGTATGTAACACTAACAGTGATGAGCACGGGGTCGGATATATGACTATACCCCCGATCTTCCACTAGTTTGAAGCGCATAACCACCGATTTTGAGAGCACAACCCGAGATATTTAAAAAAAGATAAATACAAACCCCGATGTTGGTTATTCGACCGAGTCTGGTGCTCATCACTGAACACTAAGCAATCACCTTTCCTCTCCTCTCGCTTCACTTTCCCATCTTTCTTATCGCTATCGGCATCAATTACCATCCCATTATCTGATATCTCATTGTGCGCACTCGATGATACCTGAGAAGGAGTCATAAAAAACTGGCATTTCTTTACTTTAGTGCCCAAAGGCCGCGCTCTAACTTATGGGCAGTGAGAAATGAGACAACGAATGATTGAATGAACAAGGAAGAAAATAGCTTTGGGCATTAATGTAAACAAGTGCCAAAAAAATATGTAACATTCCTTGATATTGGGATACAATATATAATGACACTGCTCACCTCCAGTTCAGTCAAAGCTTCCTTGATCAGAAGATACTCCGAGTTGTTCTTCAGGGATACTTGACAGAAGGCAGCCAATCTCTCCTGAGTGGACAAGTACCGTAGATGAAAGCAATTATTCCCACTACCCATAACAACAATCCTAACAGCTGACCTTACCAGTGCGTCCCACCTAGCGTTGTCTTACGACTGAAAAATCGCTTGACGTGGATACACCTTTACCTTACCCTCATAATTCCATTCAGGAGCAGCGGCAGCAATTGCTGTTCCGGCTCGCGGAAGCTGCCGAAGTAATCTAATATATTTATTTTAGCACCAGTATCTCGCGAGGGCCCTCATCAGTGGTCGAAACGTATGTCAAAAACTACATGAGGTGCCCGATAAAGTCGGGCAAACTTTCAGGTGAGGAGTACGAAAAATATTTTTTTTTACATATTGCGGTCTGTGTGCCCAAAATTATGGTAGAAAATAGGGCTAGGTACCCGACAGCAATACCTATTTGACATGACTTTTCGACCACTGCCCTCATCTCACTGATCGCAGGTACAATACTATTGGAAACATACCCGAGTCGATGTCGAATTTCCACTTGCACGTCTCCGTCTCATCGTAATCCGGATCCTGACCTGACATGAGCATCCGATTATCGATTTTCTCAAAATTACCGTGCACCGATTTCGTAAATGAACTCCTGTTGGTACGCAAATTGGGCGAGATTTGAATTGGCAACGCTTCCGAGAGGCAGGAAACCCAGCACCTCGACCGATTTGACGCCCGATGAGGGATCGATCTGCAATACGAAGTGATTACTCACCCAATTAGTGCCTAATTAAGCATTTTTTTTTGCGAAACTCACAACGAATTTGGCGGATTTCGTTCCGAGTGCGAGCAGCGGTTTCTCCTCGGGAGGAGGCAACAATCGATTTATCAGATCATCAGCCACCGTATCCTCGCTACAATACGGTTCAATAGGAAATAAGAAGAGATAAGAGAGAAAGAGTGATAAATACCTTTCAAGTATGTTAAAGTCTCCGTTCGCCGGAGCGTAGCGTCGCTTAAGCCAATCTAGCGGGGATCGAAGGGGATACGGTCCTGTGAAAGTTCCAGTGATATGCTCACTGAGAGTTAAAAGATCAAAAGAAAATGAACTTGAACAAAATAATCACCAATCATGAACCAGCGCACAATTGGGGCCAGTCTTACGGTAGACTTGATGTCTATTCTCTGTGAACAGATAAAATTAGGAGAGAATAATATTTAAAAAAAAGAACTGACCGATGAGAGGTCCTCCTCGCACATGAACACGTACATTTGATCAAAGTGGTAACCGTCCTGTCGGGGGTTACTGCAAGCATGAAAGTATACAACCAACATTCAAGAATAGGGCACTCACGACTTCCTGAGGATCGATGCCTGATTCATCTTGGACAGATATTCCAAGAGGTTGTTCGTGAACGAAGGTCCATTTGGCCCCATCGTTTCTATCGAAGAAAGACTGCAAATCGATCGAAAAATTAACATGTAACGGCAGAATATTTTTCATTCAATAACGACACCACAATTTAGCATGATTTAGATATATAAAATGTGAATACGCACCTGATCTCAATCTGCTCATCGCTCTGAATTGGAACAGACTGCAGCTGCGTTTCAATACCACCGAGAAGAGTTACCTGAACGTCACGTGTACTGGTCAAGAATGGTAGCAAATAATGCAAAACAAAACGAACCACGGAGACTGTGGCTCGTGGTGCACGCTTCCTCAGCTCATCGATGATGCGCTGGATGGTTCTGAACAGAGAAAGGTCGTCATTGACTCGTCAATGCTTTCTAAAAAGGAGAAGTTTAAGTAAACTAGACCTCGCTGAGTGTCCGATCCACGACAAGGAGACGGTGTTGACCATGGAGACCTCGTCGATACAATCAGGACAGTTGGACGACTCATCATTACCATCATTCTCAGCCACGAGCCTACTACAATCCGCACGTTCCGGCACGTTCCTACTGCAATTCTATGCATTTATTTCGGGCTGGGAAGTTACAGGAGCTTACGTTAGTCTCATGGGCGCACCGCCACTAATCACGAAGAGGAACGATTGTTGGTCGTTTTTTCGAGCTGACGCCATCTTGAATACTTGAAATTTAGCAAGAGAAAAGCGACAAAATAACAAACACACAAAAAACAACTACTGATTAAAAAATTCGAAATTCATTATTTACAGTAATGTGTTTTGAGTATACTACGGTAGCTATTTGAATTACTTATTGACTTATTTTTCAAATTAAAATTTCCACACGCCATTTCAAAGCACGATTTACAGGTTGATGCGAAAAATTACAGTAATTTGGTGTCGGATTAGTCGTCGTACACACGGAACCTTGGAGCGAATATTTACTTTTCAAATTAAATCAAATTTGAATTGGCGGGCAGTTGCTAAGCGTGTTGACTGTCAGTCTGAGTGGATACTCAGCTGACCGGGGCCGGTGTTTTGAGCGGGGCTGCTACGCAGTAATTACGGTGGTTGATCCATATTGATTGGTGGGCGCTACGCAGCAGCCAATCAGCAAAAAGTGGGCGGAGTCTTGCTTTTGCGTGGACCCCAAATGCCGTGTCCACGGCATTTGGGGTCCACGCAAAAACAAGACTCCGCCCATTTTTCCTGATTAGCGCCCACCGATCAATATGGATCAACCACCGTAATCAATGCGTGCCAGCCCCGACCAAAACACCGGCCCCGGTCAGCTGAGTATCCACTCAGACTGACAGTCAACACGCTTAACAACTGCCCGCCAATTCAAATTTGAGGAATTTGAAAAATAAATATTCGCTCCAAGGTTCCGTGTGTACGACGACTAATCCGACACCAAATTACTGTAATTTTTCGCATCAACCTGTAAATCGTGCTTTGAAATGGCGTGTTTTCAGAGCATTTCAAGGCACGATTTTCAGAATGATGCGAAAACTAACAGTATATTTGGTGAGTGGTATCTAAACTGCGCCACACCCGATAACCTAGGGGGAATATTTATTTTCCAAATTCCTCAAATTTGAATTGCGGGCAGTTGTTAAGCGTGTTGACTGTCAGTTTGAGTGGATACTCAGCTGACCGGGGCCGGTGTTTTGGTCGGGGCTGGCACGCATTGATTACGGTGGTTGATCCATATTGATCGGTGGGCGCTAATCAGGAAAAATGGGCGGAGTCTTGTTTTTGCGTGGACCCTAAATGCTGTAAAAAGAGCCTTTTGCGTCGGTGAACGTTGCATCTCGCCCAGCGCCTTTCGGCACAGGACACTCCAAAAATGACCGGCGCGGGGTCGGTGACGTCAGAGCTGCGCTGACAGCCTTCTCTGTTCCGGAATCCGTTGCCAGATTCTTTCGAACAAAGCTGCCGGCGCTACCCATCCGAGGACCGGCCGGGCAAGCCGGAGGGGGCGAGGGGGTCTTCGGCCCGATGAGAAAGCGGCCAGAGGGCAGGTGTAGGTAGAGCGCGCGCTAGCCGAGACGGGTTGGAGAGAAGGGGGAGAGAGATTGCGAGTGAACGCGCGCGCTTATCTTTGGAATCACTCGCAATAGGTCTTTGTGGAAGTCCTCCTGTCATCTTACGATAAGGAGTAGGGCTGCCAAAGTGAAGAATTTATCTCTTCATTCAGCTGACTTTCTCATCGGGCAGAGTCATGAAAGGGTACGAGGAGTGAAGAGAGGCATTGTTTAGTCAGACATTCAGTCTTCAAAAAACGGAGTACTCGACGTTAGTAGTACTGGCGTTCAACTGCTACAGTTAGTAGCAGTTGAACCCCATTTTCCAGAAAATCTCATAATTTCCGGGAAAAATTTTCAAAGCCAATCTATTTGCCATTCGAGCAGATTTTCATCCATTCAATTCAAAAATAGGAAAAAATATTCTTATTTTCACCCGCAATTGAAGTAAATATTCCAGAAACATTCCATATTTTGAAGAATTTCTTTGCCAGCCAGGCAATCGGCCAGGCCAATGGCCATTTCAAAAAAAAATATTACCGCAATTGAATGATGGGCTATTGGTCTACTACTACACACTCACAAAAGCCAACACTCGAACGTTGCATCTCGCCCAGCGCCTTTCGGCACAGGACACTCCAAAAATGACCGGCGCGGGGTCGGTGACGTCAGAGCTGCGCTGACAGCCTTCTCTGTTCCGGAATCCGTTGCCAGATTCTTTCGAACAAAGCTGCCGGCGCTACCCATCCGAGGACCGGCCGGGCAAGCCGGAGGGGGCGAGGGGGTCTTCGGCCCGATGAGAAAGCGGCCAGAGGGCAGGTGTAGGTAGAGCGCGCGCTAGCCGAGACGGGTTGAAGAGAAGGGGGAGAGAGAGGGCGAGTGAACGCGCGCGCTTGTCTGTGGAATCACTCGCAATAGGTGTTCCTCTTCTCCGTTTTTTTTATGGAAGTCCTCCTGTCACCTGGCCGGGGCCGGTGTTTGTTTTGATTTTGCGTGGACCCCAAACGACGTGTTTTTCCATGGTTCACAGATGTCTGCAGACAAAACATACAAAATATGTTATAGATTGACACAATTATCTACACACAAACACAATTATTAGATTGATAAATTTGCATATCTTTATCTGTTTTTCCATCCTTCCTCTCCCTCACTCCACCTCCTTTCCCCCATTTTCCACTCATGTCTCCGTGCCGCTCGGTTGTGTGCTGCGCACACGGCGTCCCGTGCATCACGGTAAGCATCCACACGTCCTTCGATGCGTCGTGATCGATCGACCACTACCGTATCCTCTCATCTCCTACCGTAATCTCCATCTCCTTCAGGGTACCTTCCAATCCGCCTTCGAGGGTCTGCACCTCTCCGATCTCGACCGACGTCATGGTCGAGCAGGTAGGTACTGGCTAAAGTTCGATTCACACACTCTCTCGCCTCTCTGACCGGCGAGAGAGTGCGCGAAATGAAGAGACGGCGACCCGTTTTTCGAACTCTACTTAGCATCACTGCAAGATATCGCAGGAGCTTTGTTATCGCAATCATGATAATTTGCCAGATGCCAACGAGGAGAGCGACGCGCAGACAGCCTTCCTGCGTTCGATGACCGGCCGTTCGACGACGCCCACTCGTCGATCTCGATCCTCCACCCCCACCACCATCTACGAGAACCAGCTCGAGCGGGAGCCGGAGAAAAGTCAGTCAGTCGGCGATTGCATCCGTATCCTACCGTATCCCCAATCGTCGCACTTCAGGACACAGCAGCAGCAGCCGCAGCAAGCGCATGAGTCGCTCGGAGAAGAGCTGCGGCGGCGGCGGCAAGACGGGGTGGTTTCCCGCCAAAATGAGGATTCAAAAAATGGATGATTACGGTATTTGCAGTAGTCGCGGCGGTCCCGCTGTCCGGGTGTACATTGGCATCAAGACGTCGGACGAGGCGGAGCGCATTGTGACCCGCGCAACCGACTTCAAGATCTACCACAAGCTCAGTGAGGTATACGGTATCGATGAGTACGGTAGTCTAGCATGAGATACCGTATCCCATCTGCAGGGACGCGACATTGCGACGCTGCGCACCAACCTCTCGCTCCACATCGTGTACCGTAGCACGAGAAACGCGGCCAGGTATACGGTAGTAGAGTTCGAAATACGGGTCACCGTCTCTTCATTTCACACGCTCTCTCTCGCCTCTCTGGCCGGTGAGATAGTGCGTGCAATGAAGAGACGATTACCCGTATTTCGAAGTCTATACGGTAGTGGGCGATTGGAAACTGACTATTCTAATGTGCAGACACATTCCGATCAAGACGGTAGTGGAGAACAAACGTCGTTTCCTGACTGCCGGCAGCAGCAGCAGGGACAACAAGAGACTGCTGTTCGAGTCGATTGATGCTCTCGTCAAGTACTACAAGGTATACGGTAGGAAGACTGGTACTACGGTAGATAGTAAGGTAGACAATGAGAAATGGGTTACTGTAGTATGGTATACGGTAGGGGAACGGAGACTACGGTAGATAGTACGGTAGACGATGTTACAGTAATCTGATTCCTTCCTTGCAGACTTACGTGCAGCTGCAGCCGCAGGACAAGACTGGCATGGCCGACGTATTCCCGGCCTAGACATGCACTAAATTGAGAATAAATGACTGTTTATCTCTATTGTCGCAATGAGCTTACACTACGCACTATGGCTGGCTATCTATCTGCAGGATTATCACGTGACGATACAACAAGTGAAGGATGGGAGAGGGATACAACGCCTTAGTGATCATTCGCATTCCGACGACAAATTTGAGATGGGAAAGACAGCGAGGAAAATAAGGAGAGTTGTTCTTTTCTAAAATGCGGCCATCTCATCCGGACGCGGGAAAGTGGTAATGCTTTTCGGATATCGTCGAATTGCATCCCTTTTATATACACCATATTATGATCACGATCTCGTCGTAAGAGAAACCAACTGATGTCCTATTGAATATTTTCCCGTCATCACAATTATGTTGTTTTTTAATTCGCATGCAGAACTTTGTCCATTTTATCAAGCAAAGCCGGATATCAATCTTCTTTCTGACGATACTTCTTCTCATCTCATCGTTTAGTGATTGCTAAAAAAATAAGCAATTTCTTGCAAGCATTTCAATAAACTATTCAGAAAGATCAAAGATCAAAGATCAATGTGCTCACCTGTTACTGTTGCTGAACGTGCCCGATCCCCGGGGGACAGCTTGGTAGTATGCATTGCACGAGAGCACCAAGGCAGTGACAGCGAGCTGTGAATCACGAGTTCGCAATACGGGTCGCCGTCTCTTCATTCCACACACACTCTCTCGCCTCTCTGACCCGCGAGAGAGTGCGTGAAATGAAGAGACGACGACCCGTATTACGAACTCTATACTGTGAATGTTCACACGATTATTTATATCACAGGGAATATAAAGACTGAATTGGACATGGCAATGGAATGTCTGAATGATAAATAACGTACTGCAATCTGAGGGATGAAAAAGAGGACGGCACCGACGAGACAGTAGAAAGAAGGGCCTTTCGACTACAAAGAATATGGTACACGTCAGTACAAAATCATAGGCTTACCCATTGGAAGTCTTTGAATACATAGGACTTGTCCGCGAATTGATTCTTGACATACTTCTCACTTATGGGCGAAATCGCAAGCATGGAGATTATTGTGCAGAGAAGAGCCACGGACGAGAGAGTAACCATCGTGATGAAGATGGCCTGTGCAGAATTGTGCTAGTTACTGAGGATCCCAGGATATGGTCCGCTGATCCCGTCTTTACCTTTGATCGCGTTCCGACAATTAGCAGTATAGTGAACACGAAAATTGCAATACTCTGAAGAGCAATTACTTTTAAATTTCCGAATCGTACATAGAGTAAACCTGAATAACAATTGCGCAATCGAAGAAAAACGATGCTGCGGTAATCGCCTGAAGATTTACTTTATGTGAATTGTCGCTCTCAAACTCCCAAGAACAAAAAAGAGAAAAAAACGAAAAAGCGTACCGTTCTGCATCCTATAAATCCTCCCGCAAGTTCTTCACTTTCCATCGAATTACTAGCATCTTTCACAACGACAGTAACCTGAGAGAACGAGTTTGAGTGTGATATCGTGCGTTTCAAATGCTCAGCAAACTCAATGTGCTGGTTAGGGTATTGATTGTCTGGGAAAGAGAGGAAGGGAAGAGGTAGGGCGGAGGAGAGCAGGTAGATCACTCGCCTCCTCCCGGCCTCTTCCTAACTCCGCCGATCGAACAAAGGTCGGCTACGAGTGGAACGGAAAATAATTTCACGATACTTCCTGTGTAGGATCTCACCGCGAGACACTTGAATCCCATTATCAAATTGGCTTCGCCTGTGCTGTCTTTTCCAAGCGTGTACTGGTAATAGCCTGCGCAAAGTAGCATTTATGACAAATATACTGAATATTTGGGATGAACGGAAAATGTTGAATCATCTCATTCTCCATAACGGACAATCCGTTAGGCGGTCGACCGATCTCATTTTGTATTCTGATTTCCGAATCGTTTGAAAACAAACGGAAAAACGGTCATCCGGTTTGAACATTCTATCCGATTCGATTTGAGGGGATCGGTTAGCTCCAGGAATGCGAGAAATGAATTGAGTTTCGTGCGTTCTATGACTGGGGAAAACGACCCAGCAAACAGTTTTTAATACCATTTAGAAATCCCTACTAATTATTGCAGCTATTTTTGATGTTGGAGCGGCACACTATGAGTTCGATTACTGATTGACGAATTGTTATTAGAGCTGTCAGGGTGAAGAATCCGTCTCTTCATTCCGCGTGCTCTCTCGTCACTCTGACCGGTGAGAGAGTACACGGAATGAAGAGACGGGTTCGTCATCCTGACAGCCCTAATTGATACTTATCAGTGGGTGATTGCTCATTTACTCACTGTTAGAAACATTTGCCAGCTCCAAAAGACCAAGACTGAGTGCACAAACAATGAAAAAAACGAGCGTGATGATTTTGAGAACCTCCATGGATCTGAAATAAGCGCATAAGCTCACGCCAATTCAATAGGTTGATGTCTTTGAAAAATAAAGTACCTTGCTCGTATCGATCGACCGACTCGGATGAGGGAATAACGAGAGAATGAAGAGAAAATCGAACAATTTTCAATTAAATGATTTGACTATTGAATGAGAATATACAAATATAATTTGATTACAAATATTCGAGATAGATAGTCCTGGAAAATAAATGAGTCAAATGAGGAAATTGAGACTCCCCCCCCCCTATCAATGAGCCTCCACTTTGACTGGGATATCCGATGGCAATCTCCAACCTCCGCCCTATAAAACCTCAAGAACCCCTCTCCTCCTCGCACCAACGCCTTCACCTTCAGACAGTAGGTACGGTATCTCCCCCCCCCCAGACCAACCCCTGCATGAACTCTCAAATTCATCTCTAATTCGTGCACTTCAGGACGTCAACAACGACCGTGTTACTATCGAGTGGCCCAACACTCGCGACGGAGCCGCCAAGCAGTTCCGCCGCGAGTGGTTCCAGGGTGACGGCATGGTCCGCAGAAAGAACCTCCCCCATCGAGTACAACCCCTGATAAAGATGTCTGGAGAAGAACTTGTTTTTTGTTGAGCAATGTGTTTATCTTTGAAAATGGATCAATCGATTGTCGATCTTGAGCAGTACCGTAGTCTACAGCACTCTTACGAGGCCCACTTCCACTTTCTGTACGGGCTGCGGGGCTCGCCGTACGAGGCTGGGGGCGTCTCTGAAATAGAGGAGGTTACTGTAGTTCAATGTGGCCTCACTGTATTTTAACGGGTCAGATACGGTAGTTCATTGGGTCAGACTTACGATGGACCGCGGCGTTGTCGTAGGCGCGAGGCTCGTAGGCGGGCGGCTGTGAGACGACGACGACCGCTTCCGATGGCGTCTGAGATAGGGTTACTGTAGATAGACTCAGTTATCGATTGGCTACCGTATACTAGGGTAAAAAAAACAACATCTGCCATTTTGGAACGGTAGTCGACCCGAACAAAGAAGATTCCTTTGTTCGACTCTCGTTCCGGAAAAGTGGAGATAATTGAATTTTTTTTTCGGCCGTTCCAATAGCCGAATGGTCAATCCTACCGTATACCTCGTAGGATGGGGCAGGGGCATACGACGGGGCGGGTCTGTTGATGCCTGCGGTGCGCTCGGGGCACTTGCAGTACTGTCCGTCGGCTCCGGGGTTGCCTGCGAGGAGGATACGGTAAGTGTAAAGGTAAGGTAAAGGTGTATCCACGTCAAGCGATTTTACGTCGTTAGACGGACTACATCCCCTTCTGACCAATGCTTTCTAGGGTAGCCTTACCTTTCGCAACCGAAGTAACTACCAACCCCCCCCGGGGGGGGGGATAGCAAGGCGGGATAGCAAGGGATACGGTATCGTGCCATCCATTCAATCTACCGTAACCCTCAGGAACTCCCCTACCGTACCAGGAATGCCGGGTAGTCCGGCTCTTCCGACGTCTCCCTGCAGTCCCTGGAGACCGGGCGCGCCCACGGGCCCAGCGTCTCCGTCGGATCCGCGGCTTCCGTCCTGTCCCGGGTAGCCGGGCGGGCCCTTGGGTCCTTGCGGTCCAGTGTCTCCCTGCAAGCGGTTACGGTAGATCTAACTAACGATACAGTACTCACTCGCTTGCCCTGGGGTCCCTTCTGTCCGCGAACTCCGTCTCTGCCGGGAATGCCTTGCTCGCCTGACTTACCGGCCTTTCCTGGCTCGCCGGGAATACCCTGCTGACCGGGGTAGCCCTTGCGTCCCTGAGAAAGAGCAATCGATTACTGTAGATCAGGGGATAGGATGGGAAACTGTAGAGTACGGTAAGGTAAAAAAAAGGTGTATCCACGTCAAGCGATTTTACGTCGTAAGACTACGCTAGGTGGGACCCACTGGTAAGGTCAGCTGTTAGTAGAGTACGGTAGTCGCACGGTACCTGTTCTCCGGCTCTTCCGATGGTTCCGATGGGTCCCTCGACTCCGGCTGCGCCAGGCTCTCCCGGGGCTCCGGGAAGTCCACGCGGGCCCAGCGGGCAAATTCTGCATCCCTGGTTCTGCGAAGATTGAGGGTTATGGTAGCCTCAGATACGGTATAGTCTTACGGGATCAATGGTGACGGGAGGCGCGATACCGGCGAGTCCAGGGGCTCCCTGCGAGCCGGGAAGCCCAGGCGTACCGTCCATACCCTGAGATGATTCATCGATTGGTCACGGTAACCTTCAATTATCGATTGATTCGTAGTAGTCTCTAGTGGCTATTGTAGTATCGCCCCGCGGGGGCATCGGACAGAGTGGTGGAACGTGCAGGATAAAATACAGCCCTCTCTATACTTTCACCTGCTCCTCTTGCCTTGCTCTAAGTGGATCAATCAGTCTCCCTTTCTTCACTTGCCCACCCTCAGGGTCTTTCGTCAGTACTCTTCACTCTCACTATATCGCATTCTTCAAAATATCAGTGATCATGTGATTATACGAGAAGCCTGGTTGTCTCCCCATAGATTCCGTGAAACTCTGGTGCTGGATGTGCTTACCGGTTTGCCAGGTGCTCCGGGAGGTCCGGCGGGGCACGAGTTGCGAGCGTTGCAGGCTGAAAATATGATCATTGATCTTTGGCCTTACGATGACTGAACTCACCGCAAGTGGGCGCTGCTTCTACGAACTGATCCTCTTTGGCGTACGCGTTGTGTAGGGGATACGTCGTCGGCCGAGGGACGGCAGAACCACCGTACACCTGATACACCGCCTGAGATGAGAGCCGGCGGTAGGTCAAGCGATGGGTTATCGGTGAGCAATGGGGGATACGATGCGTGGGATTACTGTAGCGTGGCGGGGGATACTGTACCGTACCTGTCTCTTTCCTCTGCTCGACTGTCGCGCTCTCACGAGCTCGGACCACGTGGAATCGGCAAGTGCGCGGAATTCGTCGGCGTCGATTTGCAGCTGCAATTATCCGGGTTCGGAGCAATAAAGTCAGTTGTCGATTGCAGATCGCTGTGTGTCCTACCGTACCTGGTAGGAGATGTTGTTGATCTTCATGACCAGAGCCGGCACGTAGGCCATCGTGAGGAGGACGGCGGTGAGCGAGCAGCCGACCGCAAGGAAACCTGCGGATGAGGCCGACGAGAACACCATCTGAAGGACGACGTTTGGAATACGATTACGGTGGGGGTACGGTAAGAGCAATGCACGATTAGTGTAAAAAGGTAAAGGTGTATCCACGTCAAGCGATTTTACGTCGTAAGACAACGCTAGGTGGGACCCACTGGTAAGGCCAGCTGTTAGTGTAGACAGTATGTCATACTGTATGTGGCAATTGGTTATTGAAATGGGTCTCGATTCAGCAAGATCAACAAGTAGAATAGCGTAGACGGAAACAAAGATGCTTGCCAGACGGTACAAAGACACTAGACGAAGGAGGGAATGCTAGGTGTGAATGGGATCTTCTGCCTTTCCCTCCCCTAACGGGTCCTCCCTATATACTCCCCCTCCTTTCGCTCCTCCGCATGGCCTGGTCGAGTGGGTGAGACGGAGGAGAGTTTCTTGCCCTTCCTTCAGGGCCAAAGGGAGGGTTCGGAATGGAATCTACTCATTCCACATGATCTCTCATCAATCAGAGACATTCGCCTTCTTCCACTGAAGAGCATAACGTCTCTCTCCTTTCTCCGCCATCTCTAGTCCGTTCTCCATTGCAAAACATGGAGAGAAGCATCTCTCAGACCGAGATTGTATGACTTGATAACCGGTTGGTACTGGATTGGAGAACGGAAAGGAAGAGTGAAAGGCGCTAATGGCTGACTAAACCACTTGACCTACCTTAACAATCGATAATAATGTTGTTTTTCTCATGATGTTACACAAGAATTGATTACGGTTGTCTGATAACATGTAGCTATTTGTAATGCAACTTTTCAACAAATTAATCCAAACGAGAAATGCGATATTCTATACGGTAAATATGGGCATTGGATTCCAGAAAAACATCTATCCTATTTTTTTTTGAAATCAAAACAGTGATGAGGCCAGAGCGCACGACGAATGCGCACAAACTGTCACGATCCCGTACTGTATGTTATGAAAAAGATATTTCCGAAACTGACTTTACGAATTAAAATTTACAACTCGTGGTAGTACCCTGTGACAGGTATACGCCATCTCTCTCCGTGGCTCCGATGCAATCGAGGCTAATTGCGATCGTCAGTCTACGACTTCTACAGGATTCATTTCTAAAAATTGGATGAAGAAAATGTCATCATCATCATCTAAATCCTGCTGAAACTTAACCATTACCGTACCTCTCAAACATCTTCCTCCACGTGCCCTAAGCAGCTTTCTGGAACGCAATTCACTTCACGACGTGCAGTTTGACGCTTTCAAAGTGACATAGCTTCTCGAGTAGAAATGACGAGTACTGGCTCACATTGTTCTGAAGATATTTTTGTTGTTTTTTCCGCGCTTCACATGAGATTTGAACATGAACTGACTACACTGTAAAGTATCTAGTTCTGAAGATGCGATTGGTCCCTCCGAGCTGTATGAATAATGCAGCCGCAGCAGCAGCACTGGTGCAGCAGTGATCTTCCGCAGGACGCAAGTACCTTGATTATCGAGATAACTTTACCTTATTTTTCATCGAAGAAGGAAAATATCTAAAATTGACTACACTTTCAATTATTTTCCTGGAAATGTTTTAATGGAGTGATAAAGACTCGGGGTTTCCAGTTATTCCGTGTTAGTGAAATCGGCGATCCAGGTACGGCATACTTATCCCATCGATCAGAGAGACGAGAGACGATGTTCCTGTTTCAAAACGTTACAGCCTTTCCCTTTCATTGCAATATTTGCATAACTATTGCCAACGCTATTTTTTAGACGAAGTTTTCGTCAAACTGCGTTATTTTTTACAATTTTAACGACTCAAATTTATACATAACCGTACTTTGCTGTAGTCCCTTCGACTTCCCTTGCCGAATCCCTTCCATCTTCCGCCTCGATCCCCCCCTTCTTCCTACTCTCATTTCTCACTGCACTCAACCCTCTCATTTGCATCTCACACAGACTTTTTTCTTCATCTCCCCCCCTACTTCCCTTCTCTTCCTCTCCTCACTGAAGGTTGGATGGGGGATAGGAAATTCTACATAAATCTCGTAATGACTCGTCAGTTAGAGCGGAGGAGAGAGTGTGCTCAATGGAGAGGGGGGCAGACAGATGAGAAAGCTCCCCCGGCGGAAAAAAAACTGAATGAAAAGTGGATGCGGAGTAGAGTTCGAAATACGGGTCACCGTCTCTTCATTTTACGTGCTCTCTCACCGGTCAGAGAGGCGAGAGAGTGTGTAAAATGAAGAGACGGCGACCCGTATTTCGAACTCTAATGCGGAGGGAAGCGGAGAACATCTGTCAGAGGGCTCAATGAAGAGGCAGATTTCACCCCGAGAAAGATCCCTTCTGGGTTCAGGAAATGACTGAAAATGGCTCAATGTTTTTCGTAGAGCATCTCACGGAAATATCATCATGCAATAGATAATCTACAGATTGAAAACAGATGATAATAATCGAAAGAATATGGAATACGTTTCCCGTTATCTTCCTCTACCCTCGCCTCCCTCGGCACCTTTAAAGAAGGAGCGGCACGAACCGCGCCGATATGCAAAGTGAGGCGGAGCGCTCTCCTCATTTCGCATGCACTCTAGCTCGTTGCCTGCGCTTCAGGGTGACTTGGCAATCAGCCAATCGAGTATATCTCGGTTTAAACGAAAATTGAAAACATGGGAGTTTCGAAAGCGTTATGGGGTGCTCATGCCACATCATCTGACATCGAGAACTCAGCTAGCCAGATAATCGTGCCACTCCTTCTTTAAAGAAGCACACATTCTGAAGGATTCTCGTTACCTCGTAACCGTTTAGCCAGCCCTAGTGTCTTCTGACAATCAGTAAGTAATGCTCCCTACTCGTTGTTCAATCGTTCTTCTCTCCCTATTCTCCATCTCCACTTCCTCCTCTCTTCTCCAATTATTCCCCCTCCCACACACACACAGAACGAACGATAGCTCATAAATCGCTCCGTGGATTGACCATCCAATTCATTTTTTGCTCCTTCCCCCTTCTCCCCCATCGTTCGTGTGTGGCCTCGTAGCATAATAATTATACACCACCACACGAGCGGGGAATACGGTAGGCCCGGCGATTTTCATTGTCATCTATATGCGATGGGAGGTCCAACTTGCGCACCAAAAAATTCGAAAAACTGAAATTCCAGACCAGGATCAAAGTGTATTCTATTTTTCTTTAGATTCCGAATATCTTCACTCCTATAGTTATCTTGCATTGGCTGTAGAGAGTCCTTCGTTATTCTTCGTCAGTGCTTTCCTTCTTTTACTGCCCATCAACATCGCGGAGGCGAGATGAAAGAGAAATGCACGCGCGATCGCGATTGAAAGCGAGGACAGGCATTCTTCCGTTTCTGAACTCGTTCAGCTATCACTCGGATTGGAGAAGTAAGCGTAATTGAGAAGACCCGTAACAAAAATATAAATATCATTCAGAGATAATCGGTGATCTACAGCCTGTAGACTACAGGTGTGTTGCGAGAATTTGTGAAATTTTTGAGAGCTGTGGTACTTTAGGGATCAATTCCGTTCTCACAGCCAGATAAGAGAGACCTTCTCAGTCCATCGGTATCGTACCTTTCAATTTCAACGGTTCAATGAAAGTTGTGAAAGTTTCTGAAAGTTTCAAAACTTTCATTGAACCGTTGAAATTGAAAGGTACGATAGTTTCGCGAAGATGGTTTCCAATATCTCATCTGCGAATTCCTTTTTTAACAGTTGAAATAAGAAGAAGAATCAATCAACAAATCATTCCACATTTCGCACCATCATTTCATTTGTCAACTGCGTCAACTTTCGCATGCATTTCATCGCATTTTCACTGACTCATCTCCCGCCTCCTCTCCCTCCTTCCAGAAACAAAAGGTAAGGAGAGAGAACCCCTGTAGAGAAATCTCCTCCCGCCCGATTTTTGAACCATCTCCCCTCCCCTCTCCCTCTCCTCCCTCCTCCCCTCCTCTCCTCACATCTGTCCTTGCTGCCCGCCCCTCAGTTCGCATCTCCCCTCCCTCCCCCTCCCTCTCCCTCTCTCCCTCCATCCCGGGGTTCGGTATAAAAGGGCTGTCGGGGCGGAGTCTAGCGTAGTCTCCCCCCGTCCCTCATCCGTTCCTTCAGTCTTCAGTATTCACTCAACTCGACTACGGTAGAATACGGAAGGTAGGTCACTCTAGCTCCCTTGCAACTAACTCCATTCAAAATCGCGCGCGCTTTTCGCATGACGGTTCCTCTCTTCCTTCTCCCTCCCCCCCTCTCCTATCTGATGTGCCATTCAGTTAGGGGGGGGGGAAACGGTCAGCCTTGGTTTCCCTTCCTCCCGTTTCGAAACTGTCCCCACCTCACTTGGTCCTCACGCGCAGTTGCGTCAAATTTACGATTCGGAACGTGCACTGAATCCGCTTTCGAATCGTCATCTTTGATGCAACTGACACGGGACTTTGGAACCATCCCCGACCCATCACCCCCATCCTCCCCTCATTTCAAACAGTAAATCATGCCCTGTAACGGCGCGCGCGGGCGCATTTCAATGGTAAGCGATCCCTGTCAGAACCCATTTGCTAACCCCTCTCCTCCTCTTCTCTAACTGTTCCTTCCTCACAAGGAAAGGGAGGCAAGGGAGAGAGATCGGTATCTCGGACAGTGAACACAGCTAACCAGTGAATGGGCAGCGCCTTTCAGCCGAGAAATACGGCTAATTGCCTATTGATTTTGTACTCGGAAAGTTCATGCACCCGTTCGACTGACGAACAATGAAAATTAGAACTTACAATGAAAATGCTCGGGTTCAATACGCATACTTTTGATTTCGAAGGAACTATCAATCATTGATTTCTACTTCCTCAGTTGTGGAGAGCATGTTGAAACGTACTGTCTGTCTGCAGCACTCAATTGCTTCGCTCTGCCTCAACAGTTCAGATGATTCGATCCAAGAGCAGTCCTTGCACGTGATTGCTATTTCTGTGCTAATCAACGGTTCCGGAACGCCTTTTTGCGGACGATACTTTGTAAAATCACGGGAAACGATCGAATTCGGGGTGGAACGAGTGTCGATTGATGTCAATTACGAAGAGTTCGTTACGTGACGAACGCAATGGTTCACACGCTATCAAGTTCTTATAAACGGTTTCTGGTGCAACGAAAGGACTCACCGTAGAAATAGCATCTCACGGATTTTGAAAAAGTCCTTTTACGGTCCGCCCTAGGCTACCTCTTACTCGGCCTGATGAAATACGAGCACAGACGCACTGCAAAAAGGTCAACCACATTGCCCACTATGAGTAACATGTTTTGGAAAGGACCCACAAGTTTGAATCAATTGATATAGTTTCAAATATTGTCCTCATGTTCTTTCCTATCTCCGTGTTGTGTCTATCCAACGTGTGCCCTTGTGATCGGCGGTCAGCCCCTGAGTCATCTCCTGTAGAACTCTCCCCTCTTTCCCTTCACAATTTTTTTTATTTTTAAATTTTACGGTCTCTCGTTTCACAATGCTCTCTCGTCGGTTAGAGACAGCGAGAGAGCATTGCGAAATGAGAGATCCGTAAAACTTTTGCCCCACCCAGCTTCAGATGCACACACACGTGTTATCGATCTTCCACATCTCCTCCAAGTCCCTTCCGTTTTTTTCGTACTCCCTTCTCCAAGATTGAGTACTTTCTTGCTCAGATCTTGAGCAGATGTGAGAAGATGAGCATTTTCGTGAACTTTGCCCAATCTTCTCATAGTTTTCATCAATCAATCAATTTATCGCGTCTGGCAGTGGTTGCCAGAAGAGGAAGGGGCGGAAATCTTTATAGGATCGAGGGAGTTTTCACCGGGCACCGAAATAAGGAAAAAACCCCACACCTACAGTGGACTAACAATAATTTCCATAGACATTCTACATGTAAAACCTCATGCCCTTTTAATCTTTTTCCTCAGTAAGGACACTACGAAATACTTCACATGAATGGAACGTGGCATGATTTATGAATGGAAAGGGCGTCCCATCATCATATATCCGTTACTTACTAGCATTTTTCTCTTGCTCTCGGCCCCACGCACTGCCTAGCTGTGAGATTGAAACCACATTTCCCCCCATTTTATTGCGTTCCTTACACTCTTTGGTGGTCTTCAGAGGAAGGGAAAATGGCTGGCCCGCGAGTAGGCACAGCACTACCCTCTTATTCCCCCCCCCATCCTTCCCATCGAATCTGAATGAGACGGGACAATTTCCATGACCACCGTTTCTTATTTCTGCATGTGTTTCGTCGGTTAGAGAAGACGAGAGATAATGCGATATTGAGAGAGCACTCTACCGTATCCAAGCAGGAGGGGAAAAGAGAGATCTCATGTGACAGGGGGGAAGGCTCGAGACCAGTCATTTTCTGGTTGAGGGGGAAGAGAAGGGGGACGAATGGAAAAGGGCACCTGGCAAAGCGATTTCTTTTGCAGTATTCACGATAGGGATAGTTTTCCGGTCGAACTACTCGGGGTTTGAGTGTAATTTGTAGTGCACTAGCTACCGTCACTCAATGACTGCAAAAACACGTAGATTGGAATCTTCCGCTCTACTTGGAATTGATTTTTCGCCGGTGCTACTGTCAGTGTCTCGAAAATCGCGTATGAAACGCAAAGGTCGTTTTGTCAAAAACTGCGGATGAAAAAGGGTTTGGTGCAAGGAAAACGATAACCGATAAGTGACCTCGGAACTATCAGATGAGAAATGGTCAAATTCTCTTCGAAACACACGTTCTTTATCTGGGCAGGGAAGGCCAGAGATCATGAAATGTTGTGGGAGTCAGATGAAAAATATAGACAGATCAGCAGCAATGCAGCTCTACAGATCGATTGTGAATCAGAAGAAGATCAAGAGAAGAGATTGGTTACAGAAGCTGATGAATAATATTTGTTGAAGTTGTTGAAACATCTCGATGTGTCTGCAAAAGACATCGTATTATTTTCAAATAATAATGTTTCAGGCTTGTTAGATTAACTGAGTGACAAAAGTTGAACTCAATGTCAATCGAATCCTGATTTCGACAGAAAAATTTCAATAAAACGACTATAAAATTCTGTATTCAGTTAGCGAACCACGATCGACTTTCCCCCCATCAAGATCCTCATTTTTGTTGAGGATCTTCTCTCGTTAACATGCCCCCACTTCTTCCTCCTCTGCGCGCTCTCTCTAATTGACCTGCTCTCTCGTCTCCTAATCAGTGAGTTCGAAATACGGGTAATGGTCTCTTCATTTCCCACACTCTCTCACCGGTCAGAGTGGCGAGAGAGTGTGCGAAATGAAGAGACGGCGACCCGTATTTCGAACTCTCCTAATCAGTCCCTGCTTCTCTCCATCTCTCCTGATCCCGCACTATCTCGTCACATCTCGAGAAGCCGTAACTTCGAATTACCTTTAAACGTGATTGTAAATTGGCCGAGAATCGTCCCTCTCGGTTCTTTGAGAATCGCTCTGCTATCGTGTTCGTGCTGCGGTGATGTTCCTACCGGGTTACGGTAGTCTATTTCACTCCTCGTCTCTCTCTCTCTCTCTCTCTCTCTCTCTCTCTCTCTCTCTCTCTCTCTCTCTCTGATCTACCTCCGCGGTTACTGTACCTCCTTCGCCCCGTTCGAAAATGGCGCTGTGGCACTTTCGCGCCAGAATATTGCTCGTTACCTTTATGCATCCTTGTTCCTCTCTTTGCTCTCTCCATTTCCCCTTATCTCTCGTCATCTCTCTTTCTCTACCGCTCTCCTCGCCTGTCGTGCTACCTCGTCCAGTGATGATTCGCCCTTTCGGTTTGAACGCAGGCAGGGGAGAGCAGAAAAAGGGAGAGGGGAGAAGAGAAAGGAGGAAAAAAGGGCTGCGGGCAGGGCAAAAAGTCGATGGTTGATGGGTTGGAGGAACGGGGAGAAGGAGAGAAGGAGGAAGGGGAAAGAAAGGGGAGATTTGAATTGAAGAGTGGGGAGATGAGACGGATACGGGGGATCGGTAGGACCTGGCGTTGAAATTTTTTTGAGTTTATCTGAGTATACAAAAGTGGGTGCTACGAAAAGTTAGCGGGGGGTAGCACAAGCTATTCTTCATTCTGAATATTTGGGATCTTTTTCGTCGCAAAATTTACACTTCATTTCAGTAGCGCCAAAAAGTGAATCCTTCCCATTACGCTCCCTATCTTCGATAAAGTCGTCGTGTAGCTCCCGAATGTTGCCGACTGCTGTCAGTGTCTATAACATTCAAGGAGGAAAGAAGGGCGAGAATTCACGGGAAAACACGAGAAGTAAAGAGAGCGAAAGGAAGAGTTTGCCTGAGAGACGGACAATTAGATGGAATTAGATGATACTACTAGGAGAGGAGGCGAGTGAAGGCGGAATGTTCTCGAGATATGTGTCTCCTTTCTCCTTAGTTTCATGATCAAAAGAGTTTTATCAACCGGGCGAGAGCAGTAAATCATCAGACAGTTCGTGTCCTCGAGGCTAGATTGAATTTCGTGACTCCATTTTTATGCTTCATAAGTTACCCTCAACTCTGTTCTCGCATAAATCTGAGCGTATTTCGAATTCTACTTCCGAGAAATCAAAGTCGAGAGTCCCAAAGACCTCTCGGAACCTTTTGAATGGCCGCCTTTTGTTTCCCACGACCTGCGAGCAATCACGTAGCATTTAACTGTGAACTTCCAGACTTTCACCATTTATCGTCTGTTGTTGGAGTTTGTCGCACTCTCTCCATTCCACACGCTATCTCGCTTCTCTGACCTGCTATAGAGTATGCGGGATGGAGTGAGCGCGAACATTGCTCGTTTTACTGCCCCCAGCAACGCTTTCTCTCCGGATTTCTCTCAATTTGCTGCTTGTTTCTTCAGCAATTTCTTCTTGGAACGAAGTGAAATGGGGTTCAAAGGTCACGAAATTAGGAACTTTCTCTCTTCCTCCAGACACACCTTCTTCAAGATTCCACGATTCTTCTGTTCTGTACCTTTGTCTGAATCTACCTATTCTTCAGGGGTATCTCTCTTCATTTTTCTCGTATGAAAGGGGAATTCATCACAGATCAGACGAAATACTATCCTCCCCTTACACTTCCTCCAAGTACAGACGTTTATAGTCGAGATCGTTTTTCTCCATAACAACTTTCTCTCTCGGTTCTTACACTATTACCTGTCACTCATCTCGCACGTCGATAAGATCATAACAATCCCACTATATTTTCTCGATTTTTGACCCTATCAAATGGCTGGAAAACTGAGAAGTCAATTGAGAAGTCTCATCAACTTTTTCGCTCTCTGGCGCTGTTCCACTTCAACTTCAGACGAAGTGGAAACTCCCCAGTTTCGTTCGGTTTTTTGATTATCATTCAGATTTGTCACTTACTCAGTTTGTACCGGAAATCCGAGAAAACGGGTTTTACCTTTTTGATCTTATCGGGTGACGTTTCTCAGACACTGAAAATTTAAATAGACCTAACATGTCCCTAACAATTACTTGATTCAGCGATCCTGCCACTCATCTCTCACAAGAGGTTTATGAAGGTGATTTTATGATTCATTTTCCCCGTTTCCCTCTTTCTTTGCCCTTATCATGCAATAGATTATAGCGTGTCTGAGGCGATAACGGGCTCAGGCTCACATTTTTGTTGTTTTTCGCCACACGCTCTTCCGCCTCTCTCTCTCTCTCTTTCACCCCCACAATTTATCGTCAACTCAGTCGTTTTTTCAGCTCAAAACCCTTCGAACCCAAAAATTGGAGCATTCCTGGGCGTATTCACATTGCGTTCGCAAATCCTCTAGTGTTCATACTTTCTCCTCCTTTCTCGGCGATCACAGCTGACGAGAGAGCGTGCGAAATGGAGAGTGTGCAGAGACACTTCTCTTTTCTCCTTCACTGCTTCAGAGTAGAGTTTCTCACACGCACTCTTCTCGGGAGAATGAGTCGGATGAATGGATCATGCGGAATGAGCAGACCTTCAATTATTCCCGGCTATTCTTCTTCTCACTTATCGTTGAGTCTAGAAAAAACACCTCTATTCATTTCGCATTAGGCATTTTTGTACATAGATTACCTAAAAAATTGAATTTTGGAAACAATGAAGCTGTGCACTTTAGACATTTTCCCAGCGCACTCTAGTCGCGTGAATTGGTGCCAGGGAAGCAGCCCAGTGAGATAACATGTGAAATTCAATATGCTTGCTCTCTCGCTCAATTTGCAACCTCTTCTTCGTCTGATTCTCTTCGCTTCACATTTTCTATTATTGTGTCAAAGTGGTGGGCAGTGTGCGAGATGGATAGATTGAGATCACTCTTTTTGACGAGCTATCTTCTAGCCCCGCTTATTCCGCTTCCGTCTTTGGGGCGAAAGATACTGCTTCCCTGTTGTTATCTACAAGGTGACGATAGGGCTAGAATTCTTGATGCAATCGTGGTTGCAGCGCTAAATATGCTCTACGATCTATCCTTGTCAAATATTGTTTGATTCTCAGACTGTTCAGACACTTACTGGCCGATTTCCGAATGATCAATCGCCCATCCCTCCCCCTCTGATCCGACTAGAGATCTGCAGTAGGGGTTCGTCTAGGCTGGCCCATCTGTTTACCACGGAAGAGTTCGAATTCCGAGCACCGCTCTCCTCACTCCACTACCTACTATATCTCTCTCAATCTTTCTCAGACGAATCATATAATTTGCAGGCAAACCATTCGTTTTACGCTCTCGCAAACCTTGGTTGTCAATAAATCTCCACGTTAGCAATGATCTGCGCGCTTTCTTGTTCTTTTCTTCCGTCTCTAACAGGTTGTTTTGTGCAAAGCGCATTTGAATTATGAATGCGTCTCTCCATAAAAACTGGCATCATGCATCAGAGGTCTGTCTTGAAATTCGAGCCCTCTGCACTTCGTTGAATTTTCCATTACTTGTTTCCTTCTTCGATATCTCATGTCCAACGCTCTAGTTTGGTCGCGATTTCTCTTTGTCTTAAGATATTCTTGGTCGATTCTTCATTCGTTCGTGCTCTTTCATTCTCGGAATGTGGTTGGTGTTGTAGTCCATAATTTTTTTATTTTGTTCTTATCTAAGATCCAGTTTCTACCTATCTCGTCTATTTTTGTCCTGGGATACCTCTAACTGATTTCTGATTTTGATGTTTCACTATTTGGTCACAATTTTTAACGTCTACTCATTTGATAACCATTTTCCCGTTATACGATTAATTGATTACTGCTGAAAACTCGGCATTTGCTATTTCTGTTTAATATTTGTCATTGCACATTCTTGTCACTCACTGGTTTCTTTTCCGGATTCTAGTTTGTTTGTTTTTACTTTTATCCGTATGAAGTCGCAAACGGTGGGCGGAGCCTCGAACGCCTAACTCCGCCCCTTTTTCAAGATTCTAACAACGTTTTCACCTCAGCTCGATCCCAGGCGCCACATCCAGCGATGGCTTACCTTCTCTTCTGTTTGCTCATCTCATTTATTGGCGGATCGAGGTCGGTTTGAGCGATCTCTGAAAAGAGTCAAGTTTGAACTGATAAATCTCAATCGGTATTTAAACTTCACTTTCAGTTCGCAAAATCAGTCGAAAGTGAACGCAGACTTCATCCTTCAACGGATGATGAACGAGAGCTACGATATACGAGTGAGGCCGCCTGCGACAGATGCGAAGGGTACGTGGACAGTAGAGTTCGAAATACGGGTAATCGTCTCTTCATTTCACCTGCTCTCTCGCAACTCTGACCGGTGAGAGAGCACGTGAAATGAAGAGACGATTACTCGTATTTCGAACGGAAGTGGACAGATTTAGGCTAGTCTGTTTAACTATTCAATGTTTACTCGATAAACCGGTCAATTCAATAGAATCTAACCCGTCCCAAATGCTCGCCTGAGCCCAATGCCACCCAATTCCGACTTTAATCTCATTGTTGGATTGGTGAATAGAGAATAATTATAATCTCCATCCATTTTCGCTAACGTAACCACCATGAAACATATTTCAACATTTCAGGCAACACCGGCCCGGTCGACGTAGACGTCAACATTTTCATTCGTAGGTGCGAAAATTACGGTCGATTTCAATTTTTTAAAATTTGAAATTTCAGTTTGTCCAACATCGACTTCGTCTCGATGAATTACGACCTGCAGATAACGTTCCGAGAAAAGTGGAAGGTTAATTATTGCATTTTAAAACTCAATTTTAACCAAGAAATTCCAAATCATGATGATCTTTGAACATGGACAAGTCGTGAAACGCGATGCTGGGTGGTTTTCAATTCGCGATGAATGCGATTATGTCGAGTGTGCCTGAGCACGAGGTCTGATCCGGTCTCTTCGCAACACTATTCACTGCAAAGAAAGAAAGCCAGAGATCAAAGACCAAAGATCAAAGATCACGTCTCCAGGATCCTCGTCTCTCGTACGACTACATCCCGGGCGACGTGCCTGCGTTCATCGTGATGACGGACAAAGACGCCATCTGGAGACCGGATACCTTCTTCCAGGTAATAAAGCGGGCCTAACAATTTCACCAGCAATAAGTGTATCCCTGTCAATATCCCGGTCAGCCAATCAAGCAAATTACTTTAGAACCCGAAGTTCTCTTTTAAGTATTCTTTTAAGTATTAAGTACTTTTAAGTATTTTAAGCTTAAAGGCATAGAAAGAAAAATTACTTTTTCGCCGTGCATCGGCCATCGCGAAACTCATCCCAAATTTTATGTGCTCAGAACGAGAAGCGCGCTCATCGACACGAGATCGACAAGCCGAATGTGTTGATTAGAATCGAGAAGGATGGATCCATTCTCTTCTCGGAACGACTCACTCTCACCCTCAGCTGTCCCATGCATCTGGCGGTGAGATACACTTCAATCTTCACTAATTATGGATCAAATGTTGTCCAATTGACCGATTCTCACATTTCAATATAGTGATGTTTCTTAAAATGGCCACTGAAAAAGATATTGGTTCGTGAAACACATTGCGAATGCTATCCTCTGATTCTGGTCCTTGATCTTTGATCCTTGATCTCTCTCCTCATTCAGATGTTCCCTTTGGACGTGCAACACTGTCACTTGGACATGGCATCGTACGCTTACTCCACGGAAGATCTCAGTCAGACATTTTTAAATTCATGGCTTGAAAAAGGAAAAGATTATACTTCACAAGTTCCCCAAGAACTTAAAAAATACGTTGCAAGCAGTAATTCTGGCGATTCAACGGGAAAACAAAGAATAAGATCTCCACTATTTGCAGTCTACAAATGGGCCAAGATCGCGCCGATTCAGTTCAAGGTGAGACCAGAGATCAGAGGTCAGAGATCAAAGATCACTCCAGGTGGGCGTCCACGACTCCCTGCCCTCCTTCACACTGGACAAGCACGAGACGAGTGTGTGCACGGTAGGTCGAAGAATTTTATCTTCTGGAACCTTCTACTTCCCTAATCTGCCTTAGCATTGAAAAATAGGATATGGTAGCCCGTCTAGCAACGGTCGTCCGACTGTAAAATCGCTTGGCTTGGATTCACCTTTACTCTCTACTCCCTCGCTAGATAATCGAGCGAGTAGGGGAATCGAGAGAGTCTTCATCAGCTCATTTTTCTTTCAGAGCACGACGAACACAGGCGAGTACTCCTGTCTGAGGGTCACCTTCCGATTGGCGAGACAATTCAGGTAAGAGATCAAAGATCAAAGATCAAACAAGAATGGGAGGTTTTTAACGTCAAAGAGCAATAATAAGTCATGAGCGTTTATTGCTCCTCACTGATCCCGAAATTTGAGATCATTTGAACGGGAAGTTTTGCGCATCTTCAAAAACCGACGTATCATCTTTCTTTTGCGATCTCTTGAGAAAAAAAGTGATGATTCTCCGATCACCGATCGTGAAATACAACACCCGTTTTCGTGATCTTCAATGGCTTTTTCGTTGTCTTGCGTGCGTAGAGCAATCATCCTCTAAACGAGAGGAAGAGAAGGAGGAAGTAGGCGTTGCAGCTTCATTCTCTCCATTTAAACCGTCTCTGGTGGAATAGAGATATTTTGGGTTCCCACAAGTTGGAATCAAGCTTGGATACAACTTGCGGGAGCCAAAAAGTGCTTGATTCCAACTTGTGTCGGGAAACCAGAGCTCCCACACTTTGTCAGAGAAGAATGTGTGGGAGATGCAGTTGAGACAAAGGATCCGCGCCGCGTGTTATGAGTGCACGCTGGGGAGCAGTTTTGCGTGGAGCCGCAAATTAGGAACAGCGAAATGGGCAGTCGTAAGAATGCCGGAGTCGGACGCAAACATGGGAAGAAACTTGAGTCTTGGAGGATTGAATGAATTGTTACAACATTGGATGAGCTCAAAGTTCGTCAAGGTCAAAGATCAAAGATCACTTTCCAGTTACTACGTTGTGCAAGTGTACATTCCCTCCACGCTGCTCGTCATCGTCAGTTGGGTGAGAAAATATAAAAGTAATGCGCGCTCGGAGAAATCGTGAAATGCACAGAACAGAGAAGAAAGCACAAAAGAAAAAAGAAAAAAAGAATAGAAAAGGATAAAAAGAAGAGCATCAAAATTCCACTTGTCTTTAGGTCGATCCAAAATATTTCATCAACAATCGGTCCTGATTCTCAATAATTCCATACTCTTATACTATTCTATACTTGATCAATAATTCTATACTCCTGGTTAACAACATGAGCTACTTCATGGGGCATGAATATGTGATTTGCATATCACGTGGTGGTCCCTATATCTGCAGGTCTCCTTCTGGTTGGATCGAGCTGCAGTTCCTGCGAGAGTCACACTCGGAGTGACCACTCTGCTGACGATGACGACTCAGGTTAGTACTGTAGCCTCACCCATCTCATAAGTCAACAGAAAATTATTGAAAGGAGAAATCGTGTACACAGGATTGAAGAAACTTGTGTTTTTCGTAATTTGATGCCAGCGTGAAACACATCATGAATCGAGTTCTTTCCAAAATGTGAAACTTCAGTGTTACGATCCGTTTCTGACCAGCTGGCTAGAGGATGAGGTTACTGTAACCCGATACGAACCCCTCCTTTTCGATGTCGTATTTGATCTACTACTCACTCACCCAATCTGTTCCACACATTCATATCCTCCTCTTCATACTTCGTTCTTCGAGGTACAATTTGTACAGTAACCTCGGCTAGCCAACTTCTCAGAAACAGGTCACAAAACATCGGTTTATTCCTTGATCTCATTAATATTTGAGGCGAGGGAGGTTACTGTATTATCCGTACTTTCACCAACCAGCAACAAATATTTTACAATGCATGTACTCATTATCTTGATATATCTAACACATTCTATGAACCCCGGAGTCGGTGAAGAGCTCTTAGTCACCCCTAATCCATTTTTTTCAGGCTGCTGCGATCAATAACAAGCTGCCTCCCGTCTCGTACATAAAGGCAATCGATGTATGGATCGGAGGTGAGGTTCATAATTTGGTTTACTTTGATCCGACACAAAAGTTTGAAAATTGTCGCAGTAGCTCTCCAACAACAACTTCAAAGATCACAGATCAATCCTATTTCCAGCCTGCCTAATTTTCATCTTTGCTGCCGTGCTCGAGTATGCCTACGTTACCTACGTGGCAAATCAATGCGATCAGAGAGGTGGCGATTACCGTAATCCTACCGTATTTTTTTTAGAATATTGTGTGACCTCCAATGAGAAATTTTACCATTTATATTAGGGATTTTCTGAAACGTGACTGTATCCAACAGGAATCGTATAGAAGACTAATCAGAACGGTTGAATACATTATGAAACATATCGACAAATATTTTTTTAGGATGACTAGTTTCAGACAATATTTCGAGCCCTTTTCAGCCAAGATGATGTCGCACTCGTGTTCCGGTGAGAAGTCCTCATCACCCTTCAGCCCGATGGTAAGATTCGATCAGATCTCTCGATTAAAGTTTCATTTCGCGAAAAAAAGCAGGAAGCTTGTCAATTTGTTAGCCAGTTTCATTAAAACTCATGAGTAAAATGCTTACACTTAGAACAAAAATTTCTTCAGGAGGATTCCGGTCCGAAGCGCGAAGAAGACAATCTCCTCTCGCACTCACACTCCATCACTAACATCGATTGCTTCCTTTGCTCAATGTTCCACGACATCGACGAGGGAAAGATGATCGATACCAAATCGAGTGAGTACCGTACCTCAGACAACCGTAACCTCTAATCCGTTCAGGAATCGTCTTCCCACTGGCCTTCATTGTCTTCAACATACTCTACTGGGTCGGATACTGCATGAATGCGCAAACGTTCTGATCGAAACCCGTGAAATCGGTGTTCCGGTTTACCTTGTAAATTTTCCTCCATTTGCTCAATTTCAAAATTCCCACTCACAAATCGAGCTCAACTGTCACACCAATCCGGTAAATATCATGTATATAGCGACTATAGATATATTGTTACTAATCTTGTATATTTGTCTATTCGAAATAAAAGAAACAATAGCAAGCGACTTATAAGGACTAATCGAAATTCTTTATTGAGATCTGTCTACTAACTCGATCTTCCTTCTGGCATAGCTTCACGAACACAATTGTAGATAGTATGTTTTTCGATCAAATCTCCCCTCTGGCGTGGATTGATTATCACCGGTAACGAGTCGTTTCCGATACAATGCACTGTCCAGTTTACAATTCCGTCCTTTTCCCTTTCCTCATCATCCTCACTCATTCGTTTACTCGCCCAGTCCGCCTTTCCTACTCTCTTTCTCCCTCCTCACTCAATCGTTTACTCGCCCTGTCCGCCTTTTCTACTCTCTTTCTCCCTAAATTGCCAATAAAGACCAATAAATAAAAGCCACTGTTTCAATCAATCCTCCTCCTTTTCTTGAGAAAGGACTTCCTTCCAAACTGCTACCCACTCACATCTTCTCAATACTCTTGGACATGTGTATCCAAGTCCTAAGTCGCTTCATAACTATCAGCGCTTCTCCTTTCTCTCGTTCTTTCACCTTTCTTGCAAGATTTTCAGTCTAGAAACTTCTTCTTTCTCCCCTTCACTCAATCTAAGCGTTAATTTCTTTACTGAAACCAATTCACTTGATTTTTTTATCTCGCTACACTTTTTTCTCGCAATTATGAGATTATACGGATGATGAAATTCGAACTGTTTGCATCAAATCTCATTGCAGATTGTCAGTACTACACACGGACTCTCGCTCAGAATTCGACTGGGCAAATGGGAAAAGATATCCAAATATAAACTGGGCAGATTCACAGTGTGAATGTCCGTGAAGGTAAGCCAAAAATGAGAAAGAAATTCCACATTTTCACATTTTTGAATATAGTAAGTGCCCTATTCAATCAATATTGTTTCTACCCCCCCCCCCCCTTTTACGCCGCTATTCTCTTGGGTTCTCACCCTCTTCCTTTTCCATCCCACTCCCACTTCTACCCTTCCCGCCATTCGTCTTTGTTTCTTCACATTCTGTGTTAGTATTAGTCACATATGGACGTCGCAGAAAAGGGGCCCTGGCCAGGACAGGAGTGCTAACGACTTTTGTTTATCTCACTCGAAGTTCTTTCTTCTCTTAGCAGGGACCTACCGGATTAAAAAAACCGCAAATTTCAGATGAAATTGCCCGAATTTCTACGACTGAAATCAATCAAAACGTGCGGACTCTGAGCAATCGACACATGGAAGGTCAAGGAGATCACATCGGCAATCGTCAAAAACTCCGACGACACCCTCGCCATGTGGTCAAAGTCTCCGTAAGTGGTGTTGATAACGTACAACTGTTATGAGCAAAGTCAAAATATTATGCAAACATGAACATTTTGTTTTATGTTTTGTTGTAAAACACAATATGGAGCATCCTATTCAGATGCCTTCTAACTTCGAATGCCAGCTTCGATAAGCTCTTCGTCAGAAAAGAAGCGATCATCGTGCATTCCGAGTGTGACGTGCTGCCGAAGAGAGAAGTTCCGATCGTTCTTCCCAAGGACCATCAAGAGTTCATCGACTCCGACAAGGTAACAGCACATAACAATAGCGATATTCTTCCATTTTTATACGTCCCATATCTATCAACTTTTGCTTATCGTGACCTTCCGATTTCACTAGTACAGCTCACATTTTGCAGATTCTTATACTAGAGGGCAATCACCGTCGACTAGCCTGTCTACAAGCATACGAAGTGGAGGTCAGCTACCCGTCAGCTGTCAGAAGTCAGAAGTACCCGTCAGCTGGAAAACATTGTACAAGAGCAACGACAGACTGCCGTTTCATCATTTTTCTTCACTAATCTATGTACTGATGTGAATAAATAATAATGTAAATGCCATCAGTGAATTGTTTCAAAGCACTCATCCACCTCACACATTTGTGCGAAAGAATCGGCCGACAAAAGAATTCGTAATTAGAATAGAATTACTGGCATAATCGTCAGTTAGTGGATCCAAATCTCAAAAGAATCGATGCTTTTGTCGGTAAATCAAATAATCAATCGGGCATAGAGAATGTTACATTTAGAATAGTTTCCATGACAAGGAATTTGATTATCTCGCAACGCGATCGTTCTTTCCCTCACCATCTTCCCTTGCTTCTTCCTTCTCTTTCACCTATTCAACCAGAGTTATTCTCTTTTCTTCAAGTCTTTTCTTCACGACATCGACGAGGGAAAGATGATCGATACCAAATCGAGTAAGTACCGTAACTCAAAAACTACCGTAACCCCCATCCGATCAGGAATCGTCTTCCCTCTGGCCTTCATTATCTTCAACATTCTCTACTGGGTCGGATACTGCATGAATGCACAAACGTTCTGATCGAAACCCGTGAAATCGGTGCTCCGGTTTACCTTGTAAATTTTCCTCCACTTGCTCAACTCCAAAATTCCCACCCACAGATCGAGCTCAATTGTCACACCAATTCGGTAAATATCATGTATATAGCGACTATAGATATATTGTTACTAATCTTGTATATTTGTCTATTCGAAATAAAAGAAACAATAACAAGCGACTTATAAGGACTAATCGAAATTTAGCCAATCTCAAGGATTGATTAACAACATTCAATGAACTGCTACAGGGTAACGATTAACAAAACAAGGTTTAAAAGGGGGCGAGATAGTTATCGATTAGGTATCTACGATAAATTAGATGGTCACCGGAAGATCCGCCGCTCACTCAGACATCGCTGATACGTGCTCCGATGTTCATCCACATCGTGTCAGCACGCTCCTGATCCGTCTTGATCTGAAATGGGTATGATTCGCTAATTGTAAGAAAGAAATGCAACATTCTTATGACAAAGTGTGAGCATAGCAAATAATTGAAAAAGTAGATCGAGCGGAAACGCCACTTGGAGCACGTGTAATGACTGCATGAAGCGGGAAATACTAACTCTACTTCGTGGGTTCACACAAGGTTTTCAGTCAGACCAATTGTAATAAATTGCTACTTTAAAGGCAACTGACATTGCTGGTGAAGGAGCGATTGTTGCCGATGTTGTTGTTGCTATCGCAGACGGTGCGAGGATCGATGAATGGCACGAGGCGAACCGGTCGACGGTACGGCGAGGAAGGCTTCAACTAAATATTTAATATCGATTGGCCCTTTATGAACAATTTTTAAAATATCATATTTGCCGAAAAGGAAAAAAATAAGGTTTTATTACAAGTAGAGAAGAAAACATTGACTAAATGCAACGAAGAACATACTGTCGCCGTCGTAGGCTGCAGTGTGTAGCCGAACTCTATCGGTGCGAAGCGGTCGTTGAGCGAGAGCTTAATTAACAAACTTGAATAATAATAATAATTTTTTAAACTGCTACGATCAAGCAGAGTAAACAAGTGTTTTAACGCCGATGATCGATGACAAATTGAATTCAACCCCGTGAGTGCCATAAAGTACCCAACCGACATACCTTGGGCGTGATGTTGGCTCGGTACTTGAGGATGACGAGCTTGCGCTGGATGTGCGGATCCTCATCGCACAGAACGAGGTCGTGAGTGGTGACGGGGTGGAGCACGTAGCGATCGGGAGTGGTCAGGCGAGGGTACGAGCCTTCCGCCTTGGGCGTGTTACGATCGACAGGGGCCCACGACATTCTGGGCAGCAAAATGTAAGCAAAATATACGGAAGCAACAAGGAAAACCAGAGGAAACAAGCGAAAAATCATTTCGAAAAATAATGATGACGTCACAAGTGCGAAATTTCGATATTGAAAAAGTACCGTACTTTTAAGCGCTAAATCAAATAGTTATCGAACACTGACTTTAAATAAAAATATTTATTTGGCAAATTTACAGCGGTTGGTACGACTTTCATGGATCCTTCATTTTGATCGTGGTCACTTTCCAGTTGGCAGAAATGTAATCGCGCAGTTCGTCAATATCTCTCATTCGAAGGTAGTAGCGGCAGAGATCCGGATATTTCTGGAAAAAAATACATTTCGGAATTCGGTGAAGTTCACCAAACCAGAAGAATGCTATTCGCAAGATCATCAGTGGCTGACAGAACAAATACGATTACGAGATCGGCCCAAGTCACCTGAATTTGATAGGAAATCACTGACTACATCGATAACAACACGGTACTTCAGAGAGAAATTTAAAAACAGCTTACCAGATCACCATCAATGTACCGATTGCCATTCTTCTTCAGATGATTAGTGTAGCACTGACAGAAACATTCGAGTCGAGGAGTGGCTTCGACTAGAGCTTCCTCCTATACAGTAATCTCATCCGTGATACGGTATATGAATGATTGATTCAGTAATCTACCGTACCCTCCTATCATCCGGTGCCATTCCAATGGTTCTGAACACATCGAACATATCGAAGGCTCCTTCTCCATACATGTCGACAAGTGCAGCGTCCGATTTAGAGTTTCCAGCAAAACCTCAACATTAACAGTATTCAACAGTATCTTCAGCTTTAACTACGGCGATGTTACTCTCATCATCACATGAAAAATGAACAAATTAGCTGAACATCTTACCTGGTCGGAAGCTCTTGGCTAGATAGCGCATGATAGCGGGTGCTTGTGAGATAACGAGTTTGCCCCCATCGACCTCTAGATACGGTAGGAACTGCATCGGCGCTTCTGAACTCGAAATGGTACGGTAAGAAGTTATCAAGAACTAACTTTTCTTGAGCGTTGGCCAGTCTTCAAACTTCACGCGAACATCCTCGAACTTGACACGGAAAAATTCGAAGATTAGACGAATTGGCTCGCCTCTGCCTGAGCAGCAACATCAATAACAAACGAAATTCAGGAGATATTGCACCTTTGATGTCAAAATAATAGAGCTTGTATCGATGCTTCTGACCGCCATTGAGTTTGAGTATCTCCGGCATTGAGAAGGGATGAAATGCGATAGAATAGAGAAAAAGTGGAATGAGATATCTAGTAAGTAAGCTGGCTCCTCTTCCCTCTCCTCTCGTTGTCTTGACAACGATCCCATTGCCGACACCTACTTATTATCTCGCGTGCCACTCTCTTTTCGATGGGCTTTCTCTCTCAATTTCCCGTTGTCTCTAGCTCTATCTGTCCAGCGAGAGAAACAGTGGAACGAGTAGAATTACCTCGCCCCGTTTCTTTGATGTGAATTTCGCTTGAAATGTACCACTACAACTACAATCACATTTATCGGTGGACGTGGAATTGGCGTCTCGCGAAACGGAAGTGCTTAGAAAAGAACCTTTTGCACGAGAATTATTGGAAACAGATTTCGGGTTTAGGAGATGCAGTGAAACTCATTACATAGTATGTGAATGAATAAATCGAGAAAAATTCGCGTCTATGAAACTCATATTATTCGGAAATGTTGTGGAATCACGGGAAAAATATTGGGGTGGGATACGGTAGGATTACTGTATCTACAGTATCTTCGATGGCCACTTCTCCTCGATGTATTCTTTCAGCTGCGGTAGCCCTCTCATGCGAGCGTAGTGCTTGACCACATGCGGGTACTCGGACTGCAATCATAAATCTGACTCAGTCAACTGCCAGAAAGATCAAAGATCAACCTTGTCGATGAACTCGGGCTTCATGTTCTCGAGTGTGTGCACGACGAACAGCACGTAGATGTCGGCCCAAGTAATCTGACAGAGATCAAAGATCAAAGATCAAAGATCAAGATCGTACCCCATGAGCCAGGACGTACGGGCTCTCGTGCGCGGCGAGATGCTTCTCGACAGAGCGAAGATAGCGAGCCACCGAGTTGTCCAGGTAGGCCATGGCTCCGGCCTAAAGATCAAAGATCAAACAACAAACTACAAAGATCAAAGATCACCCTCTTCTCGTCGTCCTCGGCCATCTTGACCATGTAGAACGGGATGAACATGTCGACGGATGCGTACACGAAAGCGTCGGCTTTCGCTGCGTCGGATTTGGTCTTGCCGATGAATCCTGAAGATAAGATCAAAGATCAATAAGTGATAAAAGATCACCAACTTACCCTCCGGTCCAAGAGTCTTTGCTAGGAAGCGCGAGATTGCGAGACTGTCTCCGAGCACCTGAAATGCGGTCTTTGGTGTTTAATCTTTGCTCGCTACCGTACCTTCTTCCCTCCATCGATCTCGAGCAGCGGTGCGGTCTCGAAGGGAGCTTCTGAGAGTGCGGTGGTCAATCGATAAGAGTACTCTAACTACCGTACCAGTTTTGCGGTCGGCCCATTCCTCCTTCGTAAGTCGCGCGTCCTCGAACGGCACACCAAAGTACTTGAAGAGAAGACGGACTGGCTCACCTGAATCACCTTTGTCTACCCTTGTTTTGTCTTTGTCCTTGTTTTGTCTTTGTCAAGGTGTCTTTGTCAAGTCAGAAAGCATTTTCTTGTTTTTTTTCCAAAACTTATCACACCATCACTAATCTGATATCGGCTAGCTGCATTATCTGGCAAACGTGAAACATTTTCGAAAAAAAAACTGATTCAGGTTGACTGCTGCTGATTCAACCCACCTCTGCCCTCAGCGTCAAAGTAGATGAGACGATAGGTGTGTTTGGACTCCTTCATTCTGAAGCTCGGAGATTACTGTAATTGGGTACTGTAAATATGCTAGACAAAGTGCCTAGGGATCAATCAGGGACGAAATTGCCAAGGGATACTGGAGAGCAAGACTACTGAGGTATCTAGATAGGTCAATCAGATACGAGATCAGATACGAGGGCAACGCGTCTAGGAAAGGGGAAGTGTACTAGTAATAAGGAGGAAAACTGCTCTCTCCCCTTTCACTCCTAGTCCCGACCAAATCGGCTTGGTTGTCAGGACGACTCTCATTCACACGATGTTATGTTGCTGCTCTCTCCGTTTCGTACGCTCTCTCGCTTTGTCTGACAGGCGAGAGAGTGTGCAGAGTAGAGAGAACTCGTTCGCAAAAGCAATGTTATTTTGTGAGGGGAAAACGAGAAAGATGAGCGTGAAGAGAATTATCGATTGAGATCTTTCATTTTCAATGTTTAGATTATTCTTAGACAGCAAGGAAAAGAGAAATCAATCACGATTTTCTTTTGAATAAATGTATTTGAGATGAAACACATTTGAAATAGATAGGTCAAGTTATGGAAGTACGGAAGCATATTAACGTGAAACACAAACTAGACGAGCCTCTCACAACATCTTTCCCGACTATGGAAACAGCGGGCTCTACCTTGTGGGAGCATACACTACAACTGGAGTTTGTAGGCTACGAGGGGGTATCACAACATGTGATTCATGAATCAGTGGAAAGCAAGTCTAGACTTAGGAAACCTTAGCCATCGTAATTGTATACATTGGGATTGAAGGGAGGAGGGGGTTAATCCGCAGCCAGAATCTTCGAGGGAAGTTGCTCATCGATGTATTCCTTGATCTGATCGAGCTCCCGGATGCGCTTGTAGTGCTGGATCGTGAGGGGGTACTGTAAGAGTACGGTAGAAAATCAGTTATCGATACTCCAAAGATACCGTACCTCCGGAATGCTGATGAGCGCGTCGTCCTCCTGTTCGATCATGTGGACCATGTACATTACCACGATGTCGGCCCACGTGATCTGAGTACGGTAAGAGTTCGGTGAGTCACATCTGATGCTCAAAATCCCGGTTTGACTACCGTAGCCGTCGCATTAGTACGGTACATTGTTACTGTAGGTAGATTGATGGGTCACACTTACATACTGAATCAGGAACTTTTGTTTATGTGACTTGAGCTGTTTCTCGATGCTCCGAAGGAAGCGTGTGGCCGACAATTCGAACTGGACCTTCGCTCCGTCGAGATTGATCATCTGTGTGACCCGATGAACTAGAAATCTGACCGGAGGAACTACCGTACCCCCTCATTGCCGGATTTGGCCTGCTGGTAGAAGTAGATGGGAATGTAGAGATCGTTGCATGCATAAGCGAACATGTCCACTTTTGCGCTATCCGTTTTGGTCTTGCCGATAAATCCTGAAAATGTTAGTTAAAAACGGAACTCGGAAACTGTCGGAACGGTGTAATCACCGTCTTGTCCCAGCGTCTTGGAGAGATATCTCATAATCGACAGCGATTCGGAGAGGGTCTTCTTGCCACCGTCAATCTCCAGAAGAGGAAGCTGCTCGAAAGGTGCATCTGGAGAGATCAAAAGTGGCAAGGGAAGGGGGGATGCTGTCTCATGG
Organism: Pristionchus exspectatus; assembly: GCA_911812115.1. NCBI lineage: Eukaryota > Metazoa > Nematoda > Chromadorea > Rhabditida > Neodiplogasteridae > Pristionchus > Pristionchus exspectatus. The sequence goes on along the minus strand of OU461582.1, from coordinate 35,036,459 downwards.
TTTGCAAGGAAGTGCCCATGGGGGCAGAAAGAGACCATCAAACGTTGTTTGTTTTCGCTTTATAGTTAGTCGAGATATTTTTGCATTATTTTGAGCTCTGGTTAGGAAAAATATAAGATTCCGAAATCAAAGACTCGTTTTACATCTGCACTTGTACCTCCATGTGAAACTATCTGACGAGATCACTGAAGTGCACATAGAATCTAAGCCATTCCCACCTGGCTTCATTTGTTGCCACTCGTCATTCGTAATTCGCATGTCCTCAAATTCCTGGCCGAAATAATGGAAGAGAATGCGAATGGGCTCACAGCGCCATTGGACGTCAAAGTAGATCAGCTTGAAGCTACGTGGCTTCACCATCTAACAATGCGAATATGAGATGAGGGATTCAGGAGGAGATTTATTCGCCAATTTTTTTTTATAAATGATGAACGAAATAAAAATTTCAATCAGAGAGATACAAATGAAGAGAATCGCCTTAGTCGGAAATCAGGGTCTATCGAAACTGAAGAGAACGATGCAAAGTCCTATGCTAGAGCAAAAAAGTAAGAGGGACTAGACTTCATCCGCGGGAAGAGGGGGAAACGTATTTCCGACGTGAGATATCACCCCTGACAACGGCATATTAGTCAGAGAATAAGCGAGAATAACAGGGTTGTGGGGATGTGAAGAGCTATATGGGGAGTTGGTAGTGGGGAGAATAATAATGAAGAGAACTTTGAATTGATCTACTGAATAGAATACGGTGCTTCGAAAAGCATCTGAAACCGAATAGGGGATACAGTGGATATATATCTTTATCGCAACAAGGAAATTGTGCGAATACAACTTAAAAAACCGGTGTCATGAAACCGGAAGGACGTGTTTGCATGTGCAGTAAATGCCAAGAAAGTTTGGGTATGGATTTGCCTGTAGGCAGTGTCCATTTCCGTTCCGCGAGATCTTCCGTTGGACGCCCAACAGCGAGCTCTTACCGCCGTAGAGTGCATTGCCTGAAAAGGACGAGCTCTCTATAAATCTTCTGTATGTGTCTGTACGCCTACAGGACGCCTGTATGCGTACAGACATTGCTCCGGTTCTAGGATCTTTTCTGGTAACAAAGATATTCATTGGCTACCTACCGATAGGGAGACGAGTGCTGCCATTCCTTTCTTCCGATCCGATCGAGTGCTGTGACGTGCAGCATCCAAGCCAACACCGATCGGGACGAGTCCGGCCGTCCGGAGCACCTCGAGCAGTCGGTGAGCGCCGCGCAAGCTCTGAAACCTTTTTTGGTTTTTTTTACGGTTACAGCCTTGCGACGGGGAGATCCGACGCTGCTGCCGCTCCCTTCGAAATGTGGGGAAAGAAAAACTCACGTCGTTGAGTCGACTGCCATGCCGAGAAGAGGAAGGGCGATACTGCCGGTGCTGGATTCGTCGTATTCCGGCGTCACTCCGTGCATCGCATCATTCAGGAAGGCACACGCGGCCTCCGCTAGCGAATCGGTGCATTTGGAGGTCTCTGTTTCAGCCTTGTTCGTGCTCCTGCGTCTCCTTTCCTCGGCACTCACTGCAGCAACATAGTCGCAGCCGGCAACTCTCTGATGAACCAACCACGGCGCCAGTGCACTTTCCGCTAGCGTCGCGGCAGAGATTGCTGTGGGATGGAACGAAGCCCGATATCGCTCCTGCTCGCTGATCAGCAGAAGGTTGACCACAAGTGCGACAGACGCGCGCAGTCTCGCCGCCATGATTGCGAGCTTGCGCTCTGCAACAAAAGGGCATTAGCTGGTTTTCCGGTCGATCCGGGGCAGTCGGGTCTGATAGCCGACGGACCCGGGGCTGTCGGGTCTGATAGCCGACTGACCCGGGACAGTCGGGTCTGACAGTCGACGGACCCGGGGCAGTCGGGTCTGACAGTCGACGGACCCGGGGCAGTCGGGTCTGACAGTCGACGGACCAGTGTGATCATTTCTCCTTTTTTTTTAAACCATGATCACACGTAAAGCCCCTGCTCATCATTATTAACGATCGAAAAAAAAAGTTGACGCCACCTTGCTCGTCCATGTTGGCGCCGTTGGCTGCAGCGCACCGAAGCAGTCGGCCAGCCGGTCCGGGAATCCATATCGTGCTCGGAGGCTTCTGCAACAATACACTCGTGTTGCGCGTTTTTTTGTGTTCACACCTTGCGTGTTTGGCCACGGCAGGAAATGAGGGTGCAACTCACTCCTTCAGCTCGACCTTCCCAGTGGTCAGACGGGTACACTACTTGCCAATCTCCAGCGAGCGGCCGCATTCCCAACCATTCGACGAAGCGGAAGTGTCCCGTGCTCGACGAGAACCACGGGCATCTGCAAAGGTTCGCATTTCAGCCAGGCTCTGCACGCCGTACGCGCATAGGCGGCAAACGCGCCACACACTCACCGGAGCACTGTGGAGTTGCGAGGGAGGGACAATCCACGCGGGAAATTCTTCGACGACGACAGCATCCGGTGGCGTATCACCGACGTCGAGAAGTCGCCAAGTCCCAGCGAAGCGACGATCACCGTCCAAAAAATGAACAAAAAATGAAAAAATGTGAAAATGAACGTGAGTGGTGGGGGGGGGGTCATGAATTTAGGCTACAAATGAAAATCGGTAAGAGCACTCTACTCACAGTCGAGATCGGAGAAGGATTGACCACGCACATCGCGGTTGTCGAGAAAGACGACGAAGGCGTCGACACGCACGGGGTGCGAGAGACGCGAGGAGTCGATGGTGGTACAGTGGCGCCGAGCGCCGCGTGTCCAAGCGAGCCAAAGAGGCCGCTGCAGCTGCGAGAAGTTGAGACATTCCCTCGCCGCGCACACTGCAAACAACCGAAATACTGTTTAAAGTGCGCGAGAATACGTGCAAAAAAACGGCGAAAAAAAAATCGATGGCTACGCGGGAATATCGATTTTCGATATATTGATTGCAATTCGCCTAATTTCTGCTAAACACAGGAAAAGGATTGTTTTGGCCTTATCGCGGTGAGAGGACGTCGATTCGGGTTGCGCGCGTCCCTGCTCGTCCCCAGCCCCCAGGCAGCAGTGCGGACCGGGCGCACAAGTGAACGTGTCTACCGAATATAGGGGTTTACGCGTGCAAAAAACGAAATCGAAGTGTTTCCTATGTTTACCCGAAAGTGCGGGAATTTGAATGGCCCCGGCTCCTCCGGGTCCGTACGAGTCGGACCCGACTCCTCCGGGTCCTCAGCTGGTCAAAGTATTCGTCGGATTCTGTTTGACCGGATTTTCTCAATCATCGACACACACCTCGTCTTCTTCTTCTTCTTCGACAGACTTTTTTATCAGAAAACATAACAAAAACATGGGACAACTTAGCTGATTCAGTATAAGAACAAAACATCTTTAACAATTTTAAGAAATGAAAACGTGAACACCTAACACCTTACACCTAACAACCACCTAACACACACGTCACCAAAAAAAACCCCCTATGGAGGAAGGACGGATGAGGGGGGGGGGGGGAAAAGGGAGAACGGTGTGGTCGGCGACTCGAGGTAAACAGAAAATGAATTAAACGATGCATATTCTTCTAAACGGACAAGTACGAATAAAACAAGAGTGATTGAATGAGCTCAGAAACAAAGAGTAACCTCTGATAGGATGCGCGTTTTTTGGCGGACAGAGGAGCGAATGTGCATGGTTTGCACTCAGAAAGGGTACGAAAAAGAGCGTGAACAAGTTTGGGCATGGTATCAGAGGTCACACTTTGGGGTGTTTCAACGCGGTTAAATCGACGGATATGCTGATTAGGAACAATGCGAGAGAAAAGTGAATACGAGGAAATGAACAATGAATAACAACCGTGGTGCGTTGATCGGGTCCGCCCTTTCCACTTCTCAAAATTATGGAAACGCTTATGCTCAAAGAAATCCGGAAAAAAGTGTGTTGTGAGGTTAGTGTGGCGGACAACCTCGGACTCGATCAGTACACAATACGTAAGTTACTGTGTAAGAAACGAACAGGGGACAATAAATCGAGGTGTGGGTCGAGGGGAGAGGAGGGAAGGGGAGTACTACTCATCACCGACAGTCTCGAACGCTCCCGCCATCGGCATAGTCGGATCATCGTCAGCGTCATCGACAGCTTCGCCGCCCTGCTCCGTGCGCTCCGATTGGTGGTCCGTGTCGTCCTCGGCCGCTTTGGCTTTCTGAAAAGAAAAGGTGCTAGGTCTACACTACTGTGGCTCGGGAAACGGCTCAATTTCTTGTTGGCAATCCGGAGCCTCCGGGTTGGCGACATGGACCCGGAGGCTCCGGGCTTGTTCACACCCGGAGCCTCCGGGCGATCATGTGTGTGGACCCGGGGCCGTCGGATCAACATCCCTATTGATCGTTTCGCGAATCAAACTAATGGCCAATTCTCACTAACCATCCACTCTTCCACAACGTCGTAGTAGGCTGAATCGGCGCCCTTCCCGCGTCCGGACGGTCCTGCGGCCACGCAGCGAGCGCTCACTGCACGCACGAACATGACCTGAAAGCAGGATATAATGCGCGTGTGTGTATGTATGTGTGCGCAACGATAAAACACCCTCATTATTTATATTCTGAGTATGCTGCTTAGAGATCGATGTGCTGCGTAGTGCGCAAAAACGTTCGAGCACTTACGGCGAATGAGTGAAGTTCAGCGAGTCCGGCGGCTCTCTCTGCCGCGCTCACGAGTCTTTGCGCGTAGAGTCCGCTTGGGCCATCACAGAGCCCGCTGTTCACAAGGACGGCTTGAAGGACGACGTCGTCGAGCTCCAGACACTGTCTGCAATACGGTTTTCTTTTTTTTTCCTGTAAATCTGCTACGATCCCCCCCCCCCGCCCCCGAAATGGACAATGCACTCACTCCAGCCACGCAACCGAGCTTGCGAGTAGCGTTCGAAGGATGCTGTGTGTTCCGGCCGCATCATAAACCGCCTCAGTACCGTCGAGCACTCTATTCATTAGACGGACGGAAGATGCCGCGAGACGATCGGCACAATTCGAGGTCCGAGTTTCATCCTTACTCGTGGCCCTGCCTCGACGAACACCGGTTCTGCCGCAGCCGCTCATGTTCTCGTGCGTGAGAAGGGCGGTGAAGGAAGGCTCAGCGATAGCCGCCGAGCAAATCGCTGTCGGGTGATAGCACCCACGGAATGTGTAGCCGTATTCAGCGAGAACCAGGTTGATGATGAGAGTGACGGCCGCGCGCAGCCGCACGGGCAGCACGATGAGATGCAGATCTGCAAATAGTAATATGTTGCCAGCTGTAACAGTCTAGACCCGGGGCAGCCGGGCCAACAATCTAGACCCGGGGCAGCCGGGCCGACAGACAGACCCGGGGCAGCCGGGCCGACAGACAGACCCGGGGCAGCCGGGCCAACAGTCTAGACCCGGGGCAGCCGGGCCAACAGCCTAGACCCGGGGCAGTCGGGCCGACAGTCTAGACCCGGGGCAGTCGGGCCGACAGTCTAGACCCGGGGCAGCCGGGTCGGGTGCCCTTTTTTCTTTCGTCCCGCCAATGTTTAGTGTTCACTGGCGGAAAACAATTGGAAAGACGAAGAAAACGCTACCTGCGGCGTCCATGTGCGATTCGTTAGCCGCAGCGCAAACCACTGCTTGCGCACACGCACGAGGAATCCAGACCCGTCGAGTTACCGGTTCCTGCAATAGACACCTGTGCGTTCGCTCCACCGGCGGGAAAAGCACGATTCAAAGAAAAACGCGACTCACCTCGGGATCTCTCTCAAAATGATCTCCCGTGTATGTCGCTCGTGCCCAAGCGTTCGACGAACGCGAAGAGACCCGATGAGTGAAGTGCCCAGGGGAACCTGCAAAGATCCCCTCATTCCGGGCCAGCTCAACTCAGGCGACGAAGTGTAAACGTGTTCCAAGTCTCACCTGATCAGACAGGCATTTCTCGGAATGCGTGTTCCTTGGTCGAAGTGCTGCCGCAGGAGCAGAAGTCGAGAGCGGACAACAGACGTGCGCCAGTCGGCCAATCCACAGGCGCCCACGATAGGAGCCCACATCGAATTAGCATTGTATGCACCTTCCAGCGAGCTTACAATCATCTGTAAATGTGTAGGGTTTTCCTGGGCACGTCACGTGGACAGCTAACCGATGTAGCGAGATCGGGTTGCATTCCGTTGGGCGCATCCGGTAGGCACATCCTTGCCTCGTGGTCCGGAGATGCGAAGTCGGCCACAGATGCAATCTGAAATGGACTTTGTTCGCGTTGCGTCGGTTGACCCGGGGGCTCCGGGCCAACCGAAATGGACCCGGGGGCTCCGGGCCAACCGAAATGGACCCGGGGGCTCCGGGCCAACCGAAATGGACCCGGGGGCTCCGGGTCAACCGAAATGGACCCGGGGGCTCCGGGTCAACCGAAATGGACCCGGGGGCTCCGGGTACAGGTTTTTTTGTTACGAAAATTCACAAGACTTTCGTTTGCAATCATCCCGTCGCTAGATCCCCCTCCCCACCCTAGTTGTACCGCACCTGAGTCTGCGGTCCTTCGTCTTGCCCGTTGTTCCTGTCGCCGCGCACTTCTCGATGATCGTCGCGTACTTCTCGGTGCTCGCCGCGCTCGACCGTAGCGTCGTCTCCCATTCCGACTTCCTGCAATGAAGACCCGGTCCTCCTCGTTTGTTGCCCCCTCCCCCTCCCCGCCAGCCCTCATAGTCACATGGCTCCGGATCCCTAATTGTTACGCACCTCCATCGTGCCAGGCTCGCTCTCCGCGCCGCTCGTCCGAATCCTCTTGGCCTTGTGGTGCTTTCCACGATGGACCCTCTTTCGGCTCGAGGGCGGAGCGACGTCCATTGTGCGATCATCTTCTCCATCGTGCTGCACGGCGTCGTTCACGAGCATCTCGTTGCCGCGCAGCGCTTGCGCCTGAATCAAAGGTCAGGTTATTTCTCTCTTTTTTCATCATTTTGTTTTCGGCTGACTTGAGAGAGCAGGCCCCCACCCCCCGCTGACGGACACGATTCTTCCCCCCCCCCCACCATTTTGTTTTTATTTTTGAATTTACCTCCTTCAGTAATCTTGCCGCTGCTACTTGGGTGAACTTCGCTCGAGCCCTTCTGTCAAGCGAAATCGGCGTCAGAATCCGCCTCCGATCCGCTCGAGTCCGACTCACTCTTCTGCAAGTAGGTGTTTTTCGTGCGACTTTAAAGATCGTGGACCCGGAGCCGCCGGGTCTGTACTCTGGTATTTTTTTCCCAGTGGGGCACCAGGGAAAGTGGGCGTGGTTTGCCTCCCCCACTGGTTTCCCAGGCTCTGGGAGAGGGTCGAGAGGGCTGATTTCTTCCCACTGGTTTCCTAATGAAGTTCCCACTGGTTTCCCACTGAATGAAGAGCGTCAGTATCTTAAATGAAGGCGCGCTTCGGGTTGCGCCGAACGGGAGTTTGGCAATTGCGAAACGCCCGTTCCATTTCGGTTGTTTTCATCGATAATATTCGCAAATTTCAATTTGTTTATTACAATTTATTGTCATCTTGAAGAGGAACAAATGCTTAGTCAATTCCAACGTGAGTTATCTTGCTTGAACGTAACCTAACCTTCTAACCATTCAATAACTGACTTGTGATGTTTTTCAGATCGCCACAGTAATTATCGCATATGTATATCTTACAATTAGCGGCAAATATTGGAGAAATGACGATTTTCCCAGGTATGACCTTAGCTCGTGGAAATGGAACCATTTCAGGCAAATTGTTATTTCCTTGGGAAGTTTCATACTATTATCATCGACTAATCAAGATGAATCAGCACACAAGAGCTGCCCTATATGTTATGGGCTATATCGGCGCTTCTACTACTATGAATCATCATTTTTGTATACAATGTATTGTTTTACATTGACTTTACGTATCTTGGATAAAGTCCTTTGCCGTATTGCAAACTCGTTTCGTCACGTTAGAGAACCACTTTCCCACTGGTTTCCCAGGCAAATTCCCACTGGTCCCCCAGGGTAAAATTCTTCCCACTGGTCCCCCAGTAGATTTCCCACTGGTCCCCTACCTCACTCCCCACTGGGAAAAGTACTGGGGCCCCACTGGGAAAAAAATACCAGAGTACGAGCTGGGCCCGGGGCGCCCGGGTCCATGTATCTGATGGACCCGGAGCCGCCGGGTCGACCACTCGTTCGGTCATTTCCGACACACACAGGGGAGCGTCGTGCAGGACTCACCGCCATGGTCGTGCGCGATTCGGCTTTCGTTGTCGGTGGAGAACGCTCCTTGCCCATTGTGCCGCGAGGAGTGCGAAGAGGAATTCTCGCCACGTGCGGGGTCGTGGCAGCGGTTCCGTCGGATTCGGCCAGATCCTGCAAGTGGGCTTTATTGTTATTGTTGTTATTTTGCTACGGCTACGCGTCAGTGGCCCTATCTCTCTCTCTAATCGCAATGAAAGATCGCGGACCCGGGGCGCCCGGATCCATGTATCTGATGGACCCGGAGCCCCCGGGTCGACCACTCGTTCGGCCATTTTTCGACTACCAGAAGAGCGTTCAGGTCTCACCTTCCCCGCCGTTTCCTCCGCCGCGCTCGGTTCGATGGGAATCGGGTCACCGTCCCGGTCGTCCGGGATGACGCGAGGGATTCCACGCTGCAAACACGGAAGAGGTTGAGTTGTGCTATTTTGGCCCCTTTTTCCATGTCCATGTAGGAGATTTTTTTTGTCTCAATCTATGTCCGTACTCAAATCTCTCCTCTGCCTCCCCTCCCCCCTCTCTATCGCACCCTCATCCACCTCCTGCGCGTCCCTCGTGCCCTACCTCTCCCGGAGCGTCGTCGGTCGTCAGAGTGGCCGAGAATGGACGAGCCGAAGGAAGCCGTGTACGGCTGTGAGTACGCAGGAGCTTCCGCCTACAATATGCTCCTCCACAGGTCAGTGTGCGAGGACGTACAGCGCTCCGGGACGAAAGCGGCAGGTACGAAAGAGTCGTGCAAAAAAAAATCTGGCGCAAATGTCTACCTCCGCTCGGCGGTACGGCTCGGGTGTGCACTCGTAACTGTCAGCAGAGAATGCTGCTCGCGCGCTCTTCGCAGGAGCTCGATCTGTGTGATGTCGCTCAATTGCTGCAGCACGCCTTTTTTTGCGCACTCCCCACTTTTTTCGGGGGAGGAGGAGCCGGGTTGTGATGGAACCCGGCCCCGGAGGACGAGGAGAAGGAGGAGGAGGAGAAAAGAATCTAATCTAATGGCGAAAACGGCGAGAAACACATGACAACCCAAGGAGGAAAAGGAGCAAATGCACCCACCTGTGCAGCACGGCCAGGCGTCGTCTGTGCGCGCTCCTGTTCCGCGGTTGAGCTTTCCGATGGGAGTACGGCGCCGCCGACGACGTTCTTCACCACCTGCTGCAATGATCGGAATCCTCGCTACACAAGTAGGCCCGGCGGCTCCGGGTCCGCATGAGCGCACCCGGAGCCGCCGGGTCGATCAATTTCCTCCCACCAATTATTAGACCAAGTCGACCGTTTAAAGCCCAAGAAGGGAAAAGGAGCGAATGCACACACCTGTTCTTCTGGGCGTTGACGAGGCGTAGTAATCGGCTCTTCTTCCCGTCCGGCTCCGGGCTGGTCGCCTCGCAACGAACCGTCGTCGCCGTCGATTCGACCGACCTGCAATGAAAGGAATCCTAACTCACGCACTCCGCCTCCGTTTTGTTATTAACGATAACTCCGTGAACCCCCCCCCTACACAAGTAGTTGGCTAGGCCCGGCGGCTCCGGGTCTGCATGAGTGCACCCGGGGCCGTCGGGTCGAGCAAATCATGCTTCCTTTTTTTTTCGAAATAAGTAAGCCATATCAAAGTGGTGCTACTCACCGGCGAAGCTTCGACCGCTGCTTCCGACGCATTACGCGCGCTTCCCTTCTTGCCCCGTCCAGTTGATGATCTCTTCTTCTTGCCAGCCATTATCTCGTCGTTCGAAGCCGCAAACTGAAATGGATTGCACATTAGATTAACCTTTAGTGGGGGGGGGGGGTGGCGCGAAACACGAAACGGAATCCGCGACGAAAGGGTGAAGAAGAGCTGATGGGATACGCGCGCGCATCAGTCACACAAGCAAAAAAAAGCGAACGAGATTCGGGGTGGGAAAAGAAGAGGGAGAGAGGGTGAGAGCGCAAAGGAAGGAGCGGCGGTGGCGGTGGCGAGGAGCGAGCAACAAACGACAAAGAAGAAGAGCAATGAGGAGCGAGAGGAATGGTCACGACTAGGCACTGACCCCGGGCAGTCGGGTACTGAGACCCGGCTGCTCCGGGTCTGAGACTAGATAGAGCAAGAGTAAAGTGAAAATCGGGACAAACGTCGAAGGCGAGCGCCAGGAGCAGCAGGTAACGAGCGGGGGGGGGGGGAATGGAAAACACGTGCACACGAGGCAATCAAAGTGCAAAACCGGGATGGAATTTGGTGAAATGGGTTGATTTTTCGGGAAAACCCATGTAGGGTGTGCGTATCCTAGCATCGCCGGGTACGCCAGTGGTCCGCAAGAACAGACCCGGGGCGTCCGGGTCCACGGATTTTGCAAGAGTGGTCCATTTGCAGCCGTGCGTTAGCGTGATCTTTTTATCGTCTTTCTGAGCAATGTAAAACGCGATACCGAGAAACGCACAATGAATACGCCTGGCGAACGTCGAACTTGTATCGAGGTTTTCCGAAATTCAAGGTGGCACAAGGATTCCCCGAGCTGCCTGACCGCGAAACGAGCATGAAAGGGGTCGATAATACGCCGCAAAACAATGCTCCAGTCGTTCTAACACGATGCGCAACGGTCCTAGGGCGGGAAAAATGGGAAAGTAAAAATCTTTTTTATCATTTTTATCATCTAGAAAGTACGCGTGCTAACATCACCGGGTTGGTCAGACCCGGGGGCTCCGGGTCAACAATGTGTGGACCCGGGGCAGTCGGGTCAACAATGTGTGGACCCGGGGCAGTCGGGTCAACAATGTGTGGACCCGGGGCAGTCGGGTTCGCTTTACCAGTCACAAAATCGGCAAAAACCATGATTGGGAGCGTCTGTAAAGTGCACGGTTGACCCGTTTGATCTTGAAAAGGTCAATCACTCCGCACAATCTAGAGTGAAGCGCGATTACGACAACGGGTCAAGGAGGAAAGGAGCGCTGAGCACACACAAAACAACGAGAAATGGGCACAGGGACAAGGACCAAAACCAGAAAACGCTCTTAATGGAGAGAAGCAGCTGAAAGAAGGTCAAAAAAGCGGACACACACAGGTTGGGTGCATGAAGAATGGGTAAAATTGATAAACGTTGACGTTCCAAAAGTCGTCGGGTGCATATACATATATTTACAGTATAATAAATTAGACAGGAAATTGATGTGTCGTAGAATTTTCGTAAATACAGAACCTGTGTCATTGATTGTTATCTGTCTTTATTATACTGCCTGTTCGAAATAATTGTTCTGTGATTTTCTTGTCAAATGTTGAATTATTCCCACTGTGCTAATGTTCTTGCTTTATGCTCCCATCGTGTGGTGAAATGATGATTTTTTTGTGTAGATAAAGAAGTTTTCTTAAGAAATGAAATGAAATATGACGAAAAGCAAAAATTGAACAAAATTTCCATCGAGAGAAAAAAGGGGGCGTGGCTTGCAGATAAGTGTGCGCCAACGTGCAAGCAATCGCGCGCGCATCGCTTTGGACGAGCTTGCTGGCGGGTTTTCGGCTGCCTTTCCTGATGGTTGCCGGAAAGCCTTCCGCATTCTCCCCAGAATAGTCCTCTTTGCGTTTCAGAGTGTCAAAATGCTGGCATAAGGCATTAGAAAGACCATTAATTTGCTATATTCAATGCTCAAACGCTTGCCACTTGTCTATTTCATGTTATCGCTTGTCGCATTTCTCTCCTTATGATTTTTGTCACATTCGCGATAGGTTTTCTCACTTAGTTCACATTAACAGTCAATCGCTAACTTTTCCAGAATGACCGCCAAGGGTACGCCGAACAAACGCGAGAAGTCAGCGGATGACGCCGTCACTCCTTCCAAGAAAATCAAGAAGGAGCCCAAGGAACAGGTAGATCAGTGTTTCCTTTACTAACTGAAATTGTCCGAAAAAAATGCTCGTATGACTTTTGCTATTCACACCATGTTTTGTTAATCAAAACACTTGTTCTACAATAGTTTGACATTGTATCAGGACTGACGTGTAATCACATGAACGAACACGCGAAATGTTGGTTCATTTTAAAGTAAGAGGATCATCATGTGTATGAAAGCTTTACCACTATTGCCGCTATACAGTGATTCCTCGTAGGTAACGAAGGCGGAGAAGAAGGTGAAGGTTGAAGTGGAGGCAGATCCGGTGCAGACTCCCAAGAAGGAGAAGAATAAGAAGCAGGAAAAGGTTTGAATTTGTTAAATTTCCCAAGTTTTTGTTAAAAATTGAAATAAGTTGAAGCATTCGCTCACATCAATATAACACAACATGATTAAGCCGTTTGCATTAACTTTCCTATATTCCTTGTTTTGGAACCCTTTTGTTGCCAGGAAGCTGCACCTCCGCCCTCGAAGAAAGTAAAGGTGGAGGCCGAGGATAGCCCCGTCGCAGTGAAAAGTGTGCAGAAGAAGGATAAAAAGAAGAACAAGAACAAGGTTAGACTAAGCAAGTGATATCAACCTTTAGTCTGTAGGGAATCAGCTGACAATGAGAAATGTTGCTGGGTAGCCCAGATCAGTGAAACATTACCGGGAGGACAACCGATGAACTGCGTAGTGCTATACTGCTTACAATTCCATTGAAGACATACGATTCATAATTTTAATTGTTCCAATATTCCAACACTGCTTAAAATTAATTTAAAATTTCGAAACCGACCGACAATTCATAATTTCACTTGTTCCAACATTCCAACACTGCTTAAAATTATCTTAAAATTTCGAAACTGACATATGATTCAAAATTTTAATTGTTCCAATATTGCAGCCGGCAGTCGTAGTAAAGACGGAAGACGCGTACGTTCCCGGCGCCCTTTCAGCACTATTCGGAGGAGGAGAGAAGAGTGGTGAGGCTTATTTTTCGAACATCTTCATGTCAAATTAGGGTAAACTCCACTAGCCTTCTAGAGAATGGTTTTTTTCTTTAGTTTGAGCCACATTGTACTTTTATGTTTCAAGAATTTGTTATATTACGTTAGGTAGGATGACTCTTCAATATCTTTGCACCTTCCTTGGGAGAAAAATATAAATACCACACTTTCAAGTTAGGAAAAATGTTAACCGACTAGATGGTTTTGTGTTCGAATCATCGATCAATGAATCGTATCATTCAGAGTCTGAATCTTATCATTCATACATGAAAAAAGCTAGTCGAAAACTACCTGGAATTGGAAAACACATACCGCTTTCAAGGTTTCTGTTAACAAGGCATACAACGTACGACAAGCACATCCCGTTTTTTCACAAAATTAATTGATTTCCAAGCTCTTCTCCGTAAACATACCCGGCTTTCAAAGGATTTTGTCACCTAACTTTTTCATGCATGATTCAGACGCGCCCAAGGAGGACATCTTCGCCAAGTACGAGGGCGCCGACAACGGTTTCGTCGACGTGCCCACGGTGATTGTGGAGCCGCCCAAGGTACTTATCTTCCTCTTACTCTTATTGCTCTTCCCATGTCGCACGAGTGAACATGTTGGCAAAACCCACGCCAATTTGTGTTTCAACATCTTTTCATACATTTAGTCGCTATAACAATTTGATTTGACTCTTCTCCTGTTCTAATTATATTTCTAGTTCTATTTTTAGATAGGGGCTGGTAATGTAGTGTTTCACAAACCACTGATGTGTGAACGATAAAATGGGTCACCGATTTCACGGCAGCTAGCTTGAACCCACTATTAAACATGCATTAAAATAATTTAGTTAGCTGTTTAACTTGATTAATGCTCTCAGAAACCGGATGTTCTCGAGGAGAAGGAGACGCGCAAGAGGCAGCGGGAGAACAGGAAGAAGGTACTTTATTCATTTATTTATATTTTTTTAAATATGTTTTTGCCGGTAGTCGCGCACTTTTTCGTGTATGTGAAGTTGTGTTTCAAACATGAGTTATGCCTTGCTTTTGAAATTGCTTTTGGATTTTGATTCGTCTCTCAGGATAAAAGAATATGTTTGATTGGAACTTAAATTTTACTACTTACATGTTTACTAGAATAATGCAGAACCTACACGCGCCCGAGATAGTGGACGAGCGCAAACGGACCGTGTTCGTGGGCAATCTCCCGAGGGAGTTTACGAGGAGAAAACTGGAGGCATTGTTTGCTGATTGTGGAAAGGTAAGCGGATTGGTTCCGTATACGGGGCGCGAAAATTGCACTAGCTGATTCCGAGTGTGCACTCATTGATTAGCACATGGCACTCTTTGTATGCTTCTCGCTACGAAAAAAAGGAAGAAAATTGCACTAGGCTATTCCGATTATGCATTCACTGCACGCGACATTTTGTTTGGGATATGTTGAACAATAATAACACCGATTCACCTTGTTTGATAATCAAATACCCCTCTCCAGATTGACAGTGCGCGCCTGCGCGGAACGGTCGGCAGCAAGGAGACCCTCTCGAAGAAGGTATTTCAATGATAATGATAATAATAAAGATAATAATAATAACAATAATAATAATGTTTTTATATTGTTAATTTGATAAACGTTAAATAATTCTGATGACCAGGCAGGGTCATGTTTCGTCTTTCTACTAATATCTCTAATGTCTAATGTCTACTAGTGTCTTTTCAATATGTTCTTAAAACGCAGTCTGCGTAAGAGCGGAGGAGGGGGTGGCACAGTAGTTCAAAATGCTCCAATTGAGCTGAAATTTTTTGTGGGTACTCCCTAGGAGTGGGATACACTTCAGCCAAAAATTTGGCCCCAAAAGTTGATCTTTGATCTTTGAGATCGAAAATTTTCATCTTCATTTTACCCCCACATGTTATATACCATTCGATAGAGTATCAAAAGTTATGTCTGGAGCCAGATTTTCATAAGTTTTTGATGACTCGTATTCGAGAAAAGTGGAAAAAACTAAAAAATTTGCATTTTTATTTGTTTCAAAAAAATATTTGTCCATGTTCCAATGGGCGCCTCATCTTGTGAAATATGGTAATCGATGTGAAATTGTATGGAGAATTTTTTAAAAATAGTCTGGTTCATGTACGACATATCACGACATGACTTTTTCGCGAAAATCTAGCACGCAATCGTCGACGAAGGTTCGAATCCCGCCGACGGCTAATCTTTTGCCAGATTTTTTTTCGACCCAAATAGATGTTTTTTCGACATGAAATCACTTTTGATATGTTATTGGGTCATATTGACGATGTTTTGCCACATTACAAGCAAAACTGGAATGATTCCTCTCATCGACTTTTTTCACGTAAGGGTCCCCCCTCATGAGAAAAATGGAGGGGTGGGATCATGTGTAAAATGAACCTCCAAAACGAAATACTTTATGCTTATGCAGTAAAAAATAGTTTAAACTATATAATCATCACCAGCCATGGTTTTCGGGTAAATTCCGACATGACCCCACTCCTCCATTTTTCTCATAAGGACCCTTATCGTACATCGCCCACATTACCGAACAGACGAACATTTTTTACTTTTTTTAATTTTTATTTAAAGTCAGCGAATTCGCATCGAATATTCCTAATTTTTGTTTCATATTTTTTGTCCACCCACAATTCCGCGTGACTTTTAAAATTGAACGGTGAAATATTTATTTAAATGGGTGAAAAATTGGAGTCGAAAGTGGCGAAAAGTGGGACAGCTGGCTCCAAGTAAAGCCTAAACGCTGGCTCTACCGTAATCACCCTTCCGTCATCACTTTTCGCTCTTGCGGCTCCAATTTTTCACCCATTTAAATAAATATTTCACCGTTCAATTTTAAAAGTCACGCGGAATTGTGGGTGGACAAAAAATATGAAACAAACATTAGGAATATTCGATGCGAATTCGCTGACTTTAAAAAAAGTAAAAAAAGTAAAAAATGTTCGTTTGTTCGGTAATGTGGGCGATGTACGATACGTGAAAAAAGTCGATGAGAGGAATCATTCCAGTTTTGCTTGTAATGTGGCAAAACATCGTCAATATGACCCAATAACATATCAAAAGTGATTTCATGTCGAAAAAACATCTATTTGGGTCGAAAAAAAATCTGGCAAAAGATTAGCCGTCGGCGGGATTCGAACCTTCGTCGACGATTGCGTGCTAGATTTTCGCGAAAAAGTCATGTCGTGATATGTCGTACATGAACCAGACTATTTTTAAAAAATTCTCCATACAATTTCACATCGATTACCATATTTCACAAGATGAGGCGCCCATTGGAACATGGACAAATATTTTTTTGAAACAAATAAAAATGCAAATTTTTTAGTTTTTTCCACTTTTCTCGAATACGAGTCATCAAAAACTTATGAAAATCTGGCTCCAGACATAACTTTTGATACTCTATCGAATGGTATATAACATGTGGGGGTAAAATGAAGATGAAAATTTTCGATCTCAAAGATCAAAGATCAACTTTTGGGGCCAAATTTTTGGCTGAAGTGTATCCCACTCCTAGGGAGTACCCACAAAAAATTTCAGCTCAATTGGAGCATTTTGAACTACTGTGCCACTTCCCCTCTGAATTCCGACGTTCTTACGCAGACCGCGTTTTAAAACGGATTGTTAAACATTGAACGCCCTCAAACATGGCAACATTTGGTTTCATTCATCTGTCATATATGATATTCTTCTCAAACCACACTGTGCGCTTTCGGTTGGGTAAAATAATCAGCATTCTCAGACGGCGTTCCTCTCCGGCAAAGTGAACGAGAACATCAAGTCCATCGTGGGATACGTCAAATTCGTCTCTGTCGATTCAGTACCAGTGGCGATCAAGAAGTCAGTTCGTAGTCATCGAAATTACAACCCTTTTTTCTCCTCATCCTTTATCGCTATTGATACTTTTCATGGTAAATTCACTGAGATGTCACTCGAAAATATTATTAACTCGGTTAGACATCCATATTTTAATATCTTCTGGCGTTGTCTAACTATCGCCAACTGGGTTGTTTTCTTACCGTAACCCACCGTACTCTCGCAGGAACGGCACCGTCGTCGACGGCCATCACATCCGCGTTGACGGTTGCGTTGACATCAAGAACTACAGCAGGAAGAGTGAATTTTCAGTTGTTCTAAATTAAAGGGTGAATCGTGTAGGAGATTTCGGTTTCATACAACCATTACTTTCCGGTGATTTGCGTCACACCCAATAGTTTCTGACTTCTGTCCTGAAAATCAATTGTATTAAAAAATCTGTAACAAGTTGCATTGACCGATTGATTTCGGTTTCACCCATGCTTGATTCTCGGTGTCTAGCTAATTGATTCATGGTTTACTGTTCCTTAAAATGTCTATTATCTTCTAAACAAAGCTCCTTTGTAAAATCAATATACAATATCACAAATCGCAGGCACGATCTTCGTCGGTAATCTTCCGTTCGAGATCAGCGACGATGAGCTGATCGAGTGGGCGGAGACGTGCATCGGATCGGTGAGTGGAGGGCGTTGTTGAGCTATGATGTCCGGGTTTCCCGGGGATCCGCGATAGGCCCAACCCCATCCGCAGCATGGAAAAAACTAGGACATTAGGAGCTCTGGAGTGGTGGAGGAGGGAGGGGGGGGGGAATGGAGGAGTGAAGGCTCTCGATTTGTCGTGCTCTCTCGCTCTGTATAGCTGCCGGAAGACATTGTATAGTTGTATTTTGAAGTTTCTTCAATCTCGGAGCAATCGTACATTGTTTTCTTTTGACGTTGAGCGAATTGTTATTTAGCGGTGAAACAGTGATGAGCGTGGTCTCTGTGAGGAAGGTGGGAAAATGCGCTCGCTGCTAATGAGAAGAGACTGGTATCGCACACAATGAAGTCGCCAAATTTAGCAGCTTTACCCAGAGATGATTGCGCTGGCTCACTTTTGTCAGCTCTTGTAAGAATGGTGAAACGGGAATCGGCACAGTTCAAAATGTCTAAAAACATGCTTTGCAGGTTGACTTCGTGCGCGTGGTGCGCGACAGGAACACTGGCTACGGACGGGGAGTGGGATTCGTCACATTCAAGGTTAGTGTTTGCAATATATACCCAACAAATATTGAATAGCCATCAGTAATTGTCGCCTTGGGGGGCGCATATCTTCTACTCGATCGTCGTTTTTTGCATGCGAGTTTTCCGTTTCCCGTGATGCATTTGGGTCGAAAATTTACACATAATGAATGTTCTCTTGTCAATGAAGTTAAAAATTCATAATTAGTTCCGAATCCTCCATTCACAGGACGATTCCTCGGTCGTTGCGGCACTCGCTCTGACGGCGCCCGTCATCTGCGGCAACGAGGTCCGACTACAGAAGGTGATGAAGAAGAGCGAGAAGAAGGTGAGCGTCGATCGATCGATTGATGGGGTTACGATAGCTATTGTTGATTACGGTAGTCGAAAACGTTGTTATCGATTGGAAGGTTACGGTAGCTCTTCCGTTCAGGATATGCGCAAGGGCGACGGTAAGCGGGCGGAGAAGCGAAAGCAGAAGAAACTGGACAAGAAGGGGAAGGGCGGAGTGGCAGCGACTGTCGGAGGAGGAGGTACGGTAGGAAATGGGCACTGCCGTGCACGGTGTGTGTGTTAGAGGGTGGCAGAATCATCCATACCACATTTTTTTTTCATTCTCTTTCAAACTTTAGTTTGAAGTTTCCAATGGTTAGTGTCGGAGGTATGGTGGAAATGGGCAGTGGGAGGGAGTTGTCCAGACCCGAGTGTTTGTGTTTTAACATTGGGCTATTTGAGCGGGGATGCGATCGGGGCTAGTAATCGTCTCGTGGCCGTTTTACAAATTAATCTTAGTGAATAATGTTCGTGCACCTGGTGATTTCGCGTTTTACAGGTTGCTCGTTAGGCCTTGGGCAACTTTGAAGATCGATGATCTCGGTTCTCATTGGGGTGAAAATGTGAAGGTCTATATATCTATTTTGGTCAGCATTTATTTGAGCTTGCTATTTTTCTCACTTAAAGAAGCGACATAGCTCTCATCTGGTGTTCACGGCGATCAGGTGTTTCACCACCAGCCTATCACATTGTAGGTGACTTGCCTAATTAGTTTTTACCGGAGATATTCCTTTAAAAAATAGCAATACTTATTATTATTATTAAATTATTCCCCACTTCCAGGCAAGCGTCCCCATCCGTCCTCCTCGATGCCAGTCAACCCTCTGCTCGGTCCGACTGCAGCTGCAGCAGGCAACAAACCGTCCAAGAAGGTCCAGAAGGAGATCAAGAAACGAAGGAAGATGAGCGGGCCCAAGAGTTTGATGAAGTAAAAAGAGCAGCTACCGTATCCCCCGCCCTTGTTTATTATCGTAGTAAGCCAGGTTACGGTATTGTTTCACCCCTTTTCGATGCTTGTTACACCCTATTTGCTCCATCATATTGTTTTCGTTGTTGATGTCTGTTATCAGAACCTGCCGATCGGCTATTCCGAATAAATCGTTCAGTCTATTAATCAGAGAAGGTGAATGTGTGTGTGCTACAAATCAATGGTTGAATGTGCCGTTAGCGATATTTTATTGCGTTTCGCCCTCAATTGCTGATTGTGAGAATTGTGAATAAGGGGGTGTGAATTGACCTTGTGATTTGGGAATGAGAATGAAGAGCCCCTCTTTATCTAGGTGGTATCCCGTTTCACTGTCTAGCGAGAGAGTATTGGCACTTGAGAGAGTCGTTTGACTTGCTTGACCTCTCACACTCGAGAGAGAGAGAGAGAAAGAGGGGTGAAATTCACTCTAGGAATCGCGCTGCGGCTATTGTTTCTCTTTCCTCTCAAGCGCATTCAAGCCTATTGCGTGTTAGTGCGCACACCCCTCCGCCCTTAGGAAGTAATGTTAGGGAATAGGTCACTCACCCTCTCCACTCCACACACTCTCTCGCACTGTCCACCAGGCGAGATAGTAGGGGAAAGGGAGAGAGACGACTCCATCCCAACCCCATCACTCAATGGGAAGGAAGAGGAGGGGGAATCTGACTCATCCCTGCGCTGGTCGCAGCGAGAGGCCCTCATTTTCTCTCCACTACAACGCGCTTTCATTTGTCACATCGTCCGCCCTTGTCCCTTCACTCTTCCACACCCTCTTCCTCTCCCTCTCCCTCTCGCTCGCCCGTGTAGTATCTGCCACAAGAGTAGCCTTGATCCCCTCTCCTTCCCATCACTGACCCTCTCGAATGGCCATGATCTCTCGCTCTGTCTGACCGATGAGAGAACAGACGAGAATGAGAGAGCGACGCGAAGAGGGGTAGATGAGGGAGGCGTATTTGAGTAGCCATCACCACCCCATGTGGGCCTTCCCCATCGTATCACCGCCCCCCCCCCCCCCCGATACTCTATGCCCCACCATCGCCAATGGAAGTGCGATTGATTGATTAGTATTGGGAAGTTCTGATTGGATGATGACGCTGCCCTCGTCCTACATATTCACGATTGCTAGGTTAAATCGACTGTCTTTGTTTTAGAATGAAAATTCCAGTACTAACGAATCTCATTGAATTTTCTGTTTGATGAGTAACGTGTTGAACGCTAAACCACTAGGTGGTGAGAGATTACGCCCCGGACAGCTGGGGACCTCCAATATTTACTGTTTATGTTTTGCCGTGGTCGTGTCTCTGACCGCCGGCGCTCTCCCGTTTTCCCCTACTCTCTCGCAATCTGTCGTTATCACACCAACCTTATCATTCGTTCGCTCCTCTTCTCATTGCTCCAGGGCACAGATCATGGGTGATACTGTTTTGCTCGCGCTCTTGCCTCTATTTAGCGTTCTAGAGTTAATTTTAGTTGCTTCACTGGGTTTGCGTCCGTTTTGGCTGCTTCACAGCCTGTGCCCCTGCCATTCTGATTCCACTTTAAGAGCGTGAGCTATTGTCGAGCGAGGGAGATATTAGCGAGCGAGGAAAATAGAAGGAGACTCTCCTTTTCCAAACACTGCCTCGCTTTCTCTGATTGGCTAGATAGCATGCCGAACGAGAAGACATAGCTCACATGAAAGAGCGTGTATAGCACATTCACGAGCCTATACAGAAATGGCGCGAGGGGGGATATCGAGATTTCACCCCCTGCAGGGTTGGAGGAGAGCGCTGGCAGTTTTTGTGCAGAAAGAGGATAGTCGATTGGCCCATTCGTGTTTCATAGAGGGGTCAAGAGACTGTCTGATGTTGATCTTGCAATTTGTTCGATTTTCGGTATGAATAATTTCTTCACAATTCTGTTATGTCTTAATCACATATTAAAATGCAATTCCCAATTGATGTGATCACACACGTGCCATCAATGATATGTCGACGGTCGTCATCATTATTTTTCCAAATTTTGATTCCAAATAGTCTAATCTGCTATCCTTCTATCGCGATCGATTTTGACGACATTGTCTATCCTATTATTATCTCTGCCCAATGCCGCCCTGACTATATCTCATTATCCGATCTAGAGATTAGCCTGAGCCCGCCTCGACTCTCTCATTGTCAATGCGATAATGGGATGGAATCAGTAAGTAGTGTTCTTCCTAGGCGAATTCTCTCCTTTCACGGCCAGAGAGATCGGGAAAATTGTCGTTTCTCTCAATATTTATGCGAGCAGAACTCTCGTGAACTCGCGATATCATTTTTTTCCGGGAGGGTTGATGTTTCATTCCGGGAGGGTTGATGTTTCATTTGTGGTACTAGGCTTGTCTCTGCATTGTCTGAACAATTTTCCACTCCATTTGGATCAAATTATAAAAATTCTCAATTCATGTTGAGTTTTCACCCAACCGTCACATTCGCGTTTCTCTGATTATTCATAGTCCGGCACTTGTACAATCGCTGATCGGGTGTCGATAGATGTGTAGATCTCATATCTTCTGCCATCCGGTCCCAACGTTGCCTGGTGTTCTGACTATTTCGACCATACAATTTATCCAAAGGTTCATAAATTCTCGTTTTCATCTCGGGTCTGTGTGATAGAAAGCAATAGGTCTCCGATTCGATGTCCTCATCCTTCCCCTCTTCCACTCTTCGTGCGTTTATCTTGATATTCCCATCGTATCAGTTATCACACAATTATAACCCGTGGCGTTTTTATAATGTCGAGATTTGAAGATAACCGTCACACTCGTGTTTCGCTTATTTTACATATTCTCGGAACTTTTTCTATCGCTGTCCAGGTGCAGATAGGTATGTCAACGTCATACCTTCTGTCATCCGGTCCATCCGTTGGATATTATTTCACTATTTAGTCCGTATCATCTATCTTTCGGATCACAAGTTCGCCTTTTCTCCCGGAAGACTCGCGTTTCACTCACCACTTCATATATTCGGACAATTATTCTATCGCTGTCCGGGTGCAGATAGGTATGTCAACGTCATACCTTCTGTCATCCGGTCCAGCCGTTGAGTATTATTTCACTATTTCGCCCCCCCCCTATCACATTTGTTTTGGATCACTAGTTCGCATTTTGTCCAGGCAGATTCGATTTTCGCTCATGTCACATATTCCGGCAATCACTCGGGTGTAGATAGATATGCCATTCTCCAATATTCTGCCATCCAGTCCCGTCGTTGCCTGTTTTTTTTTGATTTTTCCATTTTCCTTCGCATTTTCTCTGGCGCTGTATATTAGAAAAGGATGATCCTCAGGCCATTACTGCTCTGTCCTCATCCTTCCCCCTCTTCTCCTCCTCCTCCTTTTCTACTTCAACTGCGTTCAACACCTGTCACACTGCCCGGTCATTGCAGTCCCTCTCTCCCCTCTCTCCCTTCTCTTTTTTTGTGTAGCATGACCCTTGCCCGTCTCTCACTTCCCCACACTCTCTCGTCTCCTCCCGGCCAGACCTCATCTCTCTTCCTCGGAGACTCACACCTCTATCTCCCCTCCTCGCCTCGCCTAGCAGAAGAAGCCACAACGATAGGGCAAGCGAACTTGCAGGATTTCCCCGGGATTTCCAGCCTTATGAACTTTGGGATCTTTTTTTTTTTGGAGGGTTTCCTAGGGTATTTGGGGAGTATCGATGTCTTTTTTCGACATCGATAGGCTGAAATCCTCTCCTCCCCTCCCTCCTCCCTCCCTCCATCTTCTCGCGGTCCATCTCCATCTCCATTCGCAAATGTGTTCGTGCTCTCTTCATTTCCCGTGCTCTCTCGCCTGTCTCTGACCGGCGAGAGAGCATGGTAGTAGGAGAGAGTGCCAGTCCATCCCTCACCCGTCCCCCTCTCAAACTTTATGGCCCATTCGCACCCCTTCTTCCTCCTCCTCTCTTTTTCAACCGTGTCAGACACTCTCCTGGTTCTGCGTGATCTCTAGGCAGTCAGAGGAAGCGAGAGAGCATGGCGAAGTGAGAGAGCATTCCGTCTTTCTTTCTCTCTTCTTTCTTTATCCGTGTATCCAGCGGAGAGGTTTATTGCCGCCCCTCCCGGTAGATGTAGTGGGAGCGCGCACGGGGCTTTGATCTGCACTCTGATATTGAGAGCAGGATCGGAAGGTGGAAGATTGGGTGTGAGACAGACCAGGAACAGTTAGGTTTCACGGTGTTTAGATAGGCTTAATTTTCTAGAGCCAGTAGTGCAATCTCGTAGTTCTGTGTAAAAAAAGTTGAAAATTGGACAGTACAATTTGCGATTCACAACATTTTCATATGCGTTGCGTTCCGAGGTCTCTAATCGTAGATGGCGTTGCTGATAAAACACTAAATTCTTTGTAGTATTGTCTCCGCCTCATACGCTAAAGTCAACCGTATTCCTTCTTCATAGTACCTCATTGTCAGCAAAAGCAATAGTCGAAATCTGAGAGCATGTTGTGACCCGCTGCTTCCACTGTACAGTTATGGGTCAGGGTATCGTGTCCACGGGTATCGTAATGGTACGACGAGGAATACGGGATTTACAGCTGTAGTCGTAGCAGTGATACGGTATCAGTTGCACCATCACTAGGCAACAGCCATGTTGATATAGTATGTAGATTGTGTAGCTGTCCCATGATATGTGTTTGCGAAATTGAGAGCGCGTGAGAGGTTGTGCGATTCGCGTATATTTACGCAATGATTGACCACTTGCACTCTCGCTCATTGCACCGATGAGTAATTGATTGGGGCAACGATGAATTGACGGTGCTCCCGGAGCTTGTGGGTTTCGTAGTTTAGTGATACCTGGAGATTGCCATCGTATTCGATTCGTCTTCCTTGCGTATACGGTATACCTAACATCTAAACTGTTCTTATTCATGAGAAGGAAATATTCATATTCGTTCAACCTCGCACCTTCCGTGATTCATCCGATCTATGAGTGTGTCATTCTGAACTTTACTTTGATTTACCGTAGACTGTTAGTCCTAATCGCAATACTTTCTCGCTTCCACCCCTCTGGGCTACTTCCCTTATCTCACCAGTGCATCAATCGTGTGCTGTCTTTCCCCACCCATTCCTTCTCCCCTTCTGTCTCTAGAATCGAAGGGAGTGGTGACTCATACTTCTCTTCCTCCCCTCTACCCCGTTAGCTCTCCCTTCTCCCTTAGATTCCCGCACTTTTCCCTAACTCATTTCGGAGTTATGCAGTCAGTAAACAGAGCTTTTTCCGCTCTCGTTTTCCTTCCGCAGTTTTAGTGCGCCCGCAGGCATGTGAAATGGGACGAGAGCTCTGAAATCTCCTCCTTTTGCTCATTGATTCCTCCCCTCTAATCCTTGCGTGTGCTCACTGGCGTTCCATTAGTGTGCACGCACTTATGGGAGGGGAGAAATACTTATGTGGCAGCGGCATGGAAGAGTGGCTGGAACCAGCAATGAATGACAGAGTGCTTTCACTTTGTTTTGAGAGAATGGCGGAGCTTTAGGAAGATTTGAGAATGTCTAAGGCGTTTAATTCCTGCGCCGTTGATAATCAGGAGCATTTTTTTAGCAGCGAATACGTCTTCAACACTGAGATTAGAAGATCTGAACGAGGTTGAATCCCCTCTGAAACCGTAGATCATCTTGCCGCAGAAAATATTTCGCCATCGCCTGACTACTTGGTTTGTGCGTGCCGTGTTTTTTGTCCTGTCGCCTACTGACTGCTACTAAGTTTTTTCCTGAATTTTATCTGCACCCGGCAAATTGCGGTTGTAGATGATTTATGTAGGCAAGTACTGACTGGTGTTTCAATTCCTTCTTGAATTGCGTATGAAAAGCACATTAACTGAAGAAAAGTTGCTCGGATATGACGACAGTTGTCCGGGGCTGTCCAATACTTCCTCATTCACTTGAGTTGAGCACCTGAGAGAGTGGCAGTAGGGCAGCAAACGTTGCAACTGTTCTTCCTTTCTTTCTAGATGTCTCCAATTTCTTCTTGTCCCATTCCCTCTTTTGTTTCTTCTATTGTCCAAGTTTTTCGCCGACCATCGAGATCTCTGAAAATATGTCAATATCTGTTGACGGAAGTGTCCTGACTTTTCTCGATTTCGCGTCAGACAGAGCGAGAGAGCAGGCGAAATGAAGAGAGTCTGGGATGATTACTCACAATCAGTCACTCGTGGACGAGTTGTGGTGATCGGCTGTGTCATTGGGACCGAAGGAAGACACCTGTCGTAGAGTGAGAATGAATGAATGAGAGGAGAGCCCCTCCGATTGGCCCCCATTAATCGTTAACTCACTAACTACTTTGAAGTAGTTGCGACTGCGGGGAAATGTTTCGAGTCGAAGTTGAGACATAGAGTATTCCTTACTTTGCATTCTTTCTGCATCGGTAATTCACTAGGTTCTATAATTGTTTCTTTTGCCTGTTTGATGAACATCATTCCCTTCAACGGTCACTCGGTTTGTGCTGTCCCTGCAACTGCAGTTCGCCAGGTTCCTCTATCTTTCTTTATCGTCCACCCTGCAAGGCCAGACAAAACCCATCTCGAATCGGTCAACTGATCTAATCAGCTCACTCTCCCTCGCCCCCCCCCCTCAACCGTTCCTTAACTATTTATGATTGTTCCTTAGCTAGCCGTCTGCACTCTCTCAATCCGTCGTACTCTCTCGATCTTTGCGCCCTCTCGCCGTCTCTGCGCTCTCCCCCGTTCGCCTGCTCTCTCATCGCGCGGAATTCGCTTTTTTCCACCCGATTTGGCAGTAATTTATCGTTTGCGCGCCGCGCCCAATGCATTGCGAGAGAGAAGGAGGTAGGGAATCGATTTGATGAATTGAGAAATGCGCCAGAGATTTTCGGTCTTTGCTGAGATTTTTCTCTGAAGCGATTTGAAATATTTATGTTTCACGATTTGATCATAGCTGCGTTGAAAGCATATTTCTTGCTAACGCTGCGTTATACTTAAAAAAAAACAACAACAAAACACCATCAACAGATTGCTGACATACTGCGCTGTTGCTGTGAGTCAGTCTGTGAATAAGCCGCGCTTTGTTAGCATTCCATCAGGTGCGAACTTTTGGCGCTGACTCTCTCCATTTCGCACACTCTCTCGCACTTCTCTGACCGACGAGAGAGCACGCGAACCGGAGATACGGGTCGAACAATGCACGCTGATTACCGGTTCGCGGTCCTTTGTATTCGAACAGCAACACGCGTTCCCATGCTTCTTTTTGCGCCCCTTTTCGCCGTCTTGTTTTCGTTTGTTCATCGCCTGTTCTTTGATCTCTCTTTCACTTATCTGTGCACTCTTCAATGTCCGCACTCTCTCGCCCCCTCCTCCCATCCGCCCTCCAAAGTGCGCATATTCTAATCAGATTCACTGCGCGACTCCCAACTTCTTCTAGCGCGTTGATTGAGTGACTAGGGGAGCGCGAGTTTCACCAACTGGATAGCAGTCAAGCGTGCCTCGCTTTTTCGATCACTTGACACTTTCATGTTTTAACATTATTATATCAATTTGTGGCAACTAATCTCATTGTACTCTTTGACTTTTTTCATATTGATATTTACAGATATCGATATTCGCCGGGTAGATCGCTGGAAAGGTAGATCACACACACACACGAAGAAGAGGCACAGAGGATGCCCGAGGCTCCGACCATTATCCATGGTGAGTTAATGTCTATGTGAATTTGTGTTTCATACCTCTTGGATAGTTCTGCCACGAGCGGAGATGTTGCTATTTGTTATGCGAATCTTGATTATCAAAACACTTCTTGTTGCGTGTGAAATAGCAGGTTTGTGCTACATATCGGCGTAGATGGGGCAAATTCGCTATTTTCTTGACGAATGTGAAAAAATGAACGGTGGAAAAAATTAATAACCGTACTTGACGTATACATGTACTTGCTGGCTCGATGTTTCACGCTCATGTGATGAGCGTTGCAAGCTAATTGCAAGCACTGATAGCTTGCGAAGATTGGGAAATAACACTACTAAATAATGAAGCTAATCGTTACAGCCTCGATCGCGCTGCCCTCCTCAGCGGCCACTGTCAACGGCATTCCCTCGCTGAAGACACTACTCGATGCGGCCGATCTACTCAGGTATACGGTAACGAGAGATACTGCATAGAATAGAATCACTTTGCGATTGGTATACGGCAATTAGATGTGGCTGACCTACTTAGCCCCCCCCCCCCTGATAAAGTATTAATTGATTGATTGACCTATACGGTAGCAAAGGATTACAGTACGATAGATGGAGAGGCAGGACCTTACGATAAGGTTACGGTAATGTCACGGGGTTACGGTATCTCTACAATCGCTCAATATTCGCAGTTTCGAGCACCCGCTGACGTGCGTGCTGCACCTGCGACACGCGGGCGATATCGAGTACGTGGACGAGAATGATCTGCTGGGGATTGGTGAGTGGGGTTGATTATTGATTGGGGAGGGGAGAGGGTGTGAAGAAAATGGCATTGGTGTTGTGAGTGATCAGAGAACTAGGCTGGCCGCTGAAACGATCTGCTAACGATGAGTTGAGGATTATTGATTGATGGGGGAGCTATTGAGTCGTCCAATACGGATGAAGTGAGATAACAGAGAGCCTGGGTAGTGTAGCGGAAACGCGAAAGCGACGAGAATGATCTGCTCGGAATTGATGAAGTATTGGTTGAATTGGATCAGGGAGGCGGAGAAAGGGAAGGGGTTGTCACACTGTCTGCTGCATATTTTATGATAATGGAGATTAAGGAATTGGTGGCATTTGGTTGAACATTGACCTAAAGTGGTCGCTGAAACGCTGAAAATGAGACGAGAACGACCTGCGAAGGATAGGATTATTTATTGATTGGGAGAATATTGAGAATCTGTTAGACGACCATTGATGATCTGAGATAACAGAGATGAAACGAGAATGTGCCATTGCGTCTAATTTGGAAGATAGTGCATTTGAGAGTTCTAATTGGCCTCTGTATGTTCGATTGTTAGTACAGATGCACTCCTCGCGTGGTATTGATGGTAAGCAGAAACACAAATACGAACAATAGTTTCGTAGATTTTTTTTCGCTGGAGAGATAGGCACTTGGTAGATCAAGGGGAACTTGCCTCGCCACCTAATTATCGAGTGAATTGGGCTGAATGCGCGATCCAATGAAGCGGCAGTTTGCGCATCTCAGCGGGGCGTCCTAATGTAGAGCTGATCGAGTTTGGCGATTCACACATTTGTGAATTGGAAAGGGCTCAGGTAGGGGCCGTTTCTCTGGAATAGTTATTTCGTTCACTAGTCCCCCTTTTCCCTTTCCCACACTGAAATGAGAGAGGCGGAAGGACATTTGGCTACTGAAAGCTCTGAGGAAGTGTGTAATTTTGGCAGATGAGCTCTGATTTTTCTCCCTCTCATTTTCCTTTTTTTTTGTTGACCTTTTGCCTATGATGACCGCATATTTCTTTCTTTTCTTTATCCCTTTTTTGGTAGCTACTTAGTCATCCCTCTCGCACTGTTAGTCTCTAGTTTAGCTGTTGCGCAAACTGTGTCAGGGAGTGGGAAATAAGAGGACTTGGCCTTTTTTATTCGAGATGAGAAGCGGGAAAGAAGGGGCAGATTTCACAATGACCAAAGAGTGGAGGGGATTGGAAGATAAGGGACGTATAGCTCAATGCAAATATTGAAACACCTTCAATTTCTTTTAGAATATAGGAGGCGTGAAACGGGAGTGGGCATGGTGATCACGTTGGAATCTGTTTTTGATTTATTTTAATATATATATATATATATATATATATATATATATATATATATATATATATATATATATATATATATATATATATATATATATATATATATATATATATATATATATATATATATATATATATATATATAAATAAATTACAGGCATGAGTCGGCCGGAGCAGAAGCGGCTGCGCAAGGAGTACGCGAGGTGAGCGAATTTTGATTATTTGGGAACTTCTTCGATTTTTGGCCCAGGCAACAACCGCTATGAATGTGGAGGGGGTAGGGAAGAAGAATGATATGGAAGGAATACTCTGCGATAAAAGACTGGGGAACCGAAGAAGTTCCGATATTGTATGGGTGTTCTTATCGTAGAACTCTAGAAATACACTCAACGAAGTCACCAGGCGGATCATTGTTGCGCTGAAATTACTAGTGCACTGAGCATTCTGCTAGAACATTGGTTTTGAGTTCTAGTACCGAAAAATGTTAATTCTCCACAGCTGAAGAGCTGCGTTTATGAATGAAGCATTAATGAATTTAAATTATTTAATTAATCCTTTCCAGGTTATTCCCGAAGTCGAGCGTGTTCGGCAAGTTGAAGAAGGCCTTCAGTCGGGAGGAGAATCGGAGGTGAGTGGGGGGGGGGGTCAGAGATCAAATACTACCCTCAAAAGGACCTATGTATGCCACATTTTGAGCATAATTTGAACAAAAATTAGAGAAAAGCATACCACCATTACACAAAAACAGAGAAAATAATACGAAATCTAACCACCACATGTTCATTTACCGTCAAAATGTGTAACAGCACGCAACAATATAAGTTTCATGACATGAGTATTTGACCACTGGGGGGGAGGCAGGGAGGGGATTCGATTCGATGCGCTGAATCTATGATAAATGCAATGTTTTCGTTCTCATTGTCAGGTGTAACAATCATAAATCAGTTACTAGGGGAATTCATGCTGCTATTTGTTTGTAAATTATTCGTTGGAATTGTTGAATTAGTATTACGACCTTGTCCGCCACTAAAAAAACCAGACCAATGCGCCCAGGCGAACCGCGGTTGCAACGACTGTATAGCTCCCTTCAGTTCTCTTTCCAGCTAGTACGTGTCAATCTGTTTGTCTAAAACTTTCCTTACTATTAAGAAACACTCTATACGATATTGCTGTTATGACCTGAAATCAAATTTAGGAAAACAAAAATGAAATAATTAATTGCAGACATACATACCGGGAACCGGAAAAATATAGTGATCGGACACTAATAGCATAGTTTTAATGGCTCAAAATCCGATTTTATTGCGGGTATATTGTGGTTTGACGACAAACTCCATTAGATATACAGTGATCTGATTACCGGCCCGGTAGTAACGACAATGTATAATTTACAGAGCCGATGAGCGGTCTGGCGCCGACCAGCACCAGCACGTCATTCCACTGGACAAGATCACGCTGGCCAAGGAGCTGGGCAGAGGTACGGAGACTATTCTTGTTTCAAGTATTCCCTATAGTTCCCTGTTAGATCCCTTCGTAATCTATTTCGCTCATAATACTTTAAAAGGAAGTATTCGATTTAAAAAGGGAAAAGTGATCCCACTGGATAAGATCACGCTGGCGAAGGAGCTGGGCAGAGGTATGGATGATATCCCTTCCACTTGGTAGCTCGCCCTCTTCTTTCTTGTTTCATGGATTGTCTATAGTTCCCTGTTAGATCCCTTTCTCAATGTATCCCTCGCATCCAGCATAACAAATTGGTCATTGGTCGATTCAAAGGAGAATATGTAGAGGTAGAGCGATATCAATGAACCAGGTGAACTGATGTTCAATGGATATCTGAAATCTTGGACATTGAGAGTGAGCATGATGCGGGTGTCACGGATGTTACAAACACACTAACGATATATTGTTATTGTTCTTATATTTATCACTTATCATCAATTATCAGTGTTATCAATATATTTGTTCAGGCGAGTTCGGCACCGTGCATATGGCGTACTGGAATGAGGGAGGAGGAGGAGCGACGACGACGATGGGAGAGAGAGGAGGCAGGGAGGGAGAACTGAAGGTGGGTGGTGATTGTGTTTGAACATGGTATGTTGACTATATCGGAAAAAAAGTGCCTCCTTGGGATATGAGAATTTTGTGAAACAAGAATCAGTAAGGTGAACGTATGCTGAACATTGTGAATTTTGGTTTCATGAGCGTGTTATGATGCCGATTACTCGCAGTGAGAGCTGAGGGTGGTTAATTTGTCGTAAAGTCAAAGGAATGCTCCTACGATCGGGGCAACTGCGCCTCCCTGTGATATGGGAACTCGGTGAAACAAGAACTTTGAAGGAGCGAATAGTATTTTGAACAGTTTCTTGTGATACTGATTACTCGCTATGCGCAAGTTGGAAAGGGGCAACATCATAATAACGATAAATATGCTTTTCTTTTCGGTCTCGTTGCGCCTCGGGCGTTTATAAATAATAATAATAATTATTATTATTATAAAATAATCTATACAGGTGGCAGTGAAGTGCATCTCCTCCGAGAAGCTGCTGAACAATCCGACCTCGTTCCTCTCGGGTGGGTATTTTGTTGTTTAAAAAGGGATGAAATTCAGACTTCGGCACCTGGTGAGGAGATGTTGCATGGATGATGTACATTGCAAATTATTTTCTTTGTTTTGATGGAAATGTGCCGGGACTACGCCCGTTCAAGATTCTTTTTAACTGTGTTAGACTTGGATGCTGTCGTTCGGACGGAAGAAAACGAGTGAATAATATAATAAATGTTTATCGACGAATTTAGACTATTCAAAAGGGTGAAAGAAAAGCAAAAGAAACTAGTAAAACAACTCGAAAGGAACACCTAGAACGATCTTTTGGCGGGCTTCTGTGAGAAAAGCCCGCCAAAAGAGCGAGTTATACTAAACAACGGAAAAGAACTACCGTAATCTCACGATACACGATAATCGACAACTGAATTTTGAACGACACAAAATAAATCAATAATAAATTACTGTAAGATTTTTATTCTAACTTTCTTCTTTCTTCTTTATTTCCATTCCTCTCTTCTTCTTTATTATCTCCCTTACAGAAAGGTGATGGATGTCTCTTACAACAACAATTGTTTCCTAGTTTTCAATAGAGCGATTACCGTGCTCCATTCCCTTAGCGTGTACCTACGTACGCCGCTAACAACAAGCGTGAAGCGTGATCACGCTGTAAAATTGTTTGGATTGTGGAAGCAATTATACCGTATACCTCCATATACTCGTAATTATACTTGCAGAGGCGGCCATCATGCACCGTATGCACCACGACGACGTCGTCCGACTGTACGGTGTCGTGCTGGACACGAAGCAGATCATGATGGTGAGTGTACGGTAGGGGGTACGGTAGCGAGGATTTGATTATCGGTAACTGATTTTTATGCATTTGTTGGGAAAATAATGCCAAGTAGGGTTGCAAATTGAGTAACTCTAACTGTGCTGGATCATGATGGTATGTGTAAGGTCCATGTGTAGAATGATAGGTACAGTAGCAGCGATTCGCTTATCGATAACTGATTTTAATGCGTTTGTTGGGAAAAAACGATTAGGGGTGCAAATTGAGTAATTCTTGCTGTGTTGGACACGAACGGTAGGGGTACGATAGCTGAGGAAAGTACTGTAATGAGAATGCCTGTGGTTAGTCCAAGGGTAGTGTCAGGTGGGATTGTTCGTTTAACAGAAGTACATCGGAAAAATCAGTTATCGGAAACTAATTGCCCAATGAGTAACATGTGAAACCGAGATTTAGCAGGAGAGATCCGCATCTAGGATCACAAAATATAATCTATTTCTCCACAGGTCTCCGAACTGGCGTCGTCCGGCTCCCTCCACTCGTGTCTTCTCAATCCCTCGCTGCGCGACTCCTTCCCCGTCCAAGTGCTGTGCGCGTTCGCCATCCAGGTTTGATCTTTGATCTTTACTTTTTATTGGTATGGAGGTCATTGGGCAACCTGGTGATTAGCAGTTCTTATGGGGCTAGAAGACGTGCTCGAGTATCCGTAAACTGATTTTGTTGTCTTCTTTACGGTAAGAAAATAGGGAAATGCACCCGTTGCTTTGGTGCTCATGATTATTGCTAAAAGCGGCAAGGAAGGTTCTTAGATAATGAACATCGCTCCTCTTATAGGTCTTATCCCGATAAAAATTATACCAGGTCCAGATGATACAAGCAATTTGATCTTTGATCTCTCCTCCTTTCAGATCGCCCGTGGCATGGCGTATCTCGAGGCGCAACGACTCATCCACAGAGACCTCGCCGCGAGGAACGTTCTCGTGTTCTCGGCGACTAAGGTAAGGGTGTTAATAATAATATTATATTTATCGCACGTGTAATAACAATCACGAGTCAAGAGAAAAATTAGGCTAGATACGTTTCAACAAGTTTCAACAACATAGGAATCAAATTGCGCAAGAATGCAGCTACTTGATTATGTGTTGAAACCAGAACGTTGTTTGTAGAATTACTTCTGCTTGTAATTGAAACCATTCATTCAGTGCGTTTCTTACATGAGTTGTGAAACGGAAACCTTCCTGGTGGTAAATTAATCTACATTTACTAATTACAGGTGAAGATCTCCGACTTTGGCCTCTCGCGCTCGCTCGGTGTCGGCGAGGATTACTACAGGTACGGTGACTCACTTGATATTCGGAAAACTGAAATCATTCAAATTATCTTGACCTGAATTTTAAAAATTACCTTGAGCAAGAGAGCGCTCATTAGGGCATGTTTTTTAATTCGAATTACTATAGGTACTGTGACTCATTTGATATTCGGGATAGTGCAATATCCTAGACCTTATTCGTCAAAATTACATTGGCATACATTGTTCGTTGGGCTGATTTTTTCGTGTATTTATAAAATTATAATTCAGGGGTGAATTCTCGCCGACCCTCCGTCTGCCGATCGCTTGGTGCGCGCCCGAGTGCATCAATTTCCTCAAGGTGAATCCTTTTTTTCTTCTTTTTTTTCGAAATTAAAAAAATATATTTAAAAAATTGGACTTGGTGATTTGATGGTTGCTAAGGTTTACAAAAGACAGACGAATTAGCGTCATCGGCTCCTCGAAATGCTACAGCCGCTTTTGCAACAGTCTTAAGCATTGCGACGGGCTCCACATGTGAACACTCTTTGTTCATTTGTATTTAAAGAAGGAGAAGCACGAATACTGACTCAATTATCATAAGCGAGCTTCGCATGCCGATTTGCAGCCAATCGACCATAACTCACATCAGTTCAAGCGAAAATTGAACACATGGGAGTTTCGAAAGTGTGATAGGGTGCTCATGCCACATCATCTCACATAGAGAACTCATTTAGCCAGATATTCGTGAATAAATTTTTATTATTATTATCACTATTCCAATTTCTCAGTTCACGCATTCCTCCGATGTGTGGGCGTACGGCGTGACACTGTGGGAGATGTTTGCGTACGGTCGAATGCCGTGGGAGGGCAAGAACGGAGCGGAGATACTCGAGGCCATCGATAAACAGCGGAGGTACGCTATTTCAATTGTTTACCAAACCGTGGGATACTGGAAGCGATCGATAAACAGCGGAGGTATGGGATTTCATTTGTTTGGCATTACGAGAGATAAAGCTATTGAAACCCTCCGGGAATCTAGGAGTATCATGAGTGAGTGAATTTTTGTGAGTGAAAAATGTTATTTTGTAAATTTTTATGGATGGAATGAATGTAACGAGAAATCAAAATCCTTCTGCCGGCTCGGAATGTAGTAGATGAGTGAAAACGAAGTGTCGCTAATATAATTTCAAGAAATATTGAAATTTCCCCTGTTTGCAGGCATCTGGCGCGCCCGCGGCTGTGCCCCGAGGACATGTACGCGCTGATGGGCGAGTGCTGGGCGCACGATGCGGGCGCACGGCCGACCTTCGCCGCGCTGCTCGCCCAACTGCCGGACAGGTACGGTACTTTGACTTATTGATTAGTAGAATTCGAAATACGGGTAATCGTCTCTCTTCATTCTGCGTGCTCTCTCGTCTCCCTCGGACCGGTGAGAGATCACGGAGAATGAAGATACGATTACCCGTATTTCGATCTCTATTGATTAGGGTTGGATCGGACTGCCGAAAGCTTCCTAAATGTTTCGGTGTTATATTTTTGTGTGGTTGTGAAAGATGAATCCCATCGATCAGTAGTATTCTGACTAGGCTATTTTGGGGAACACGTGAAACATGAATCATTTTGATTATGGTGTAAACTAATAGGCTATTGTATGTGCGACGAAGAGGTTTAGATATTGGATTTTTATAGTTTTTCACATGCCTAATGAAATCATTTCATTAATGATTTCATCTGCAGTACTACTCTTTTCAAACACGTGACACACAAAGCTGCCTAGCCTATTTTGGTAAAATAGCACAATTACTTGCAGACTGCCGCTGTACGTGCGATTTGTAAAAATTCGATGTTTTATTAATTAGAGACTGGTTGAAACGTGTAAGTAATCTGTTGAGTCGATGGCCACTTTGTAATTGAAACCATTCATTGAATGGACATCTAAAACTTATGCCATAACTTGCAGACTGCCCCTTCACGTGCGTGCTGTGGTCACGATGAGCTCCGCGCCCTCCGCCGATCATCTCGTGTACAACAGGGACGATCTGATCTATGTGATTGATAAGAAGTCAGTTGGTGATGGAGGGTGAAGTGAAGGGAGGGCGTACTGTAGTATTCGCTGAAAAATGGGGAATATTTTCGTTATATAGTTTTGAAAAAAAACAAAGAGATGGCATCTAAAAGGGCAGTGCGTAGAAACTTTGATAATTGCGTGTAACCGCGATCTCAGTGGTTAGAAAAAGCAAAACGCTGAGACTTTCCGCTAGCAAATGAGGATGGAATCGAGCATAGGCAGCAGAAAATTTACAAATGAATGCCGTAGCCTCAATTAAACTGAAAATGGGTTTGTTTTGTTAGTATCAGTAGCTGCCAAAAATTAGTGATACGTCTGTGTGCGAAGTTATGTCGGATCATCGCATCCTCAATCTCACTAGTCGCCCTTTTCAGTCCCGAGGAGTGCCCGGACGGAAGCTACTGGCTGGGATCATTGAAGAACGGAAGGACCGGCCTGTTCCTGCCCAAGGTTTGATCTTTGATCTTTGATCTTTGATCTTTAGTTCTTGGTACAGCTCCGTAAAATGTCGATATTGCAGGATACGGTAGCCCACCTGGGCGCCGAGCCTCCCGCAACGAATAGGGGAGAGACGGAAGAGAAGAAGAAGGAGGAGAAGGAGAAGAAAGAGAAGAAGAGCAAGGAAAAGGTTCGGTGCTAGATTTTTTCGGAAATTGTTTTCACTTTGGTTGGGGAGTTCACCTCATCTATATTGGTAAAAAATTGATTTAAGATTTTTGGTTTATGGAAAAAAAGAAGTTTTCTGTGATTACCGGTCTTTGAATTCTCTGAACATGTAAATATTATGAAACCACAATCACACAAGACCGGATAATTTGCTTTCTCTTATTTCCTTATGATAAAGTGTAAATTCTCCAACATTCTCTTGCTAGAATGACGGCTGAAACCAGAATCTGCCTAGATGCTACAGATCTGATTTAGGTGAACACTCTCTCATAAAATGTTCCCATTTGCCAGCCAGGGAATAAATGTGTAGAAAAAAAGAGGGCTTATTTTTCCCTTGGATAAAAAGGAAATTCAGGAGAATACGCGCGAGAAGATGAAGGCGCTGATTGGCGAGCCGCAGGCGGTGCGGCACACGGCCCACCTCGGAGTGGACGGAGCGTACTTTGGACTGCTGCAGGTATCGATTGGTTTATTGGGTACGGTAGGATACTGTAATTTGGAGTATTCGATCGCGGAGTTAGAATTGCAGCAGATGAACGTTTGTGTGTATTGATAAATTTAATGTTTATTCTTGAATCCACCGACAATCATTGACTTCCCTCTCTCAATAGCATAATAGGAGAGGTGTAACGCGAATGTGATGGCTGAGGAGGGTCTAGATCAGTTAACAATCATCGGTCTTGTTTCGGTGCTATGTGTACGAGCTGAAACTAGAATCGGAATGTCTCATATCAATGACTAATCGATTCGTAAGCGCGGGCTTCAAGTGTTGTCATGACTCACAATCAGACGAACCCCGAGATGGCATGAGTCACACTTGTTGCCCTGGAGCGCGAGATTCCAGAAGACCCGAGCACGTTCTGAGATCAACAAAGATATAAGCACGATGGTCATAAACACCAGTACACCGTTCAATATTCTGCCCACACTGATGATCCCTTCATTCCTGCTTACGTCAGTCGGCCGCTGGTCGCTGATCTCTGCGCTCTCTCCATTTCGCCTGATCCCTCGCCCACTCTGACCGTCGATAGATCAGAAAGGCTGATAAGCCGTGGTGATAAGTTCGAGTGACTCTCCTCGCGTCGCCCGCTATCTCGATCGAAACACAAGTCACGAGCTGGTGATATTCGCTGACAGTTCGGTGAGATAGAAGGAGGGGATAAAAGGGGAGAGGCGGGAGGTGCCAGTTTCCCCCTTGATCTGAGAAAGATCCTGACGATACCGTAACCCGTCGCAATCATCATGCAACTTCTGCAACGATTGTTGCTGATTAGAAGGACTATCAGGAGGAAGTTTGTGAGTGTTTGGCAAACCTTTTACAATGCGCCCTTACTATTATAGCGTTAGTGTGCTTTTATCTAACCTTGTATCTGATCCTCTAGGAGGCAAGGAACATTTGCATTTTTCCCTATTGTCCCCAATATCAAGGTCTGATTGATTGTACGGAAGGTGTTTGGAGGTGGGGAGGGTTGTTATTGCTCAGGCAAGGTCACGGGTAAGAAGACAGTAGAGGGGCACAGGGACACCGGAAACGACGGGTATGTGAATGGTTTCCGGCGCGCGCGGGCGGATTATAGCAGTCCTTTGTTCAAGAGGGGCGAAGAAAGAGGCTGATCGGGGCAGGCGGATTGGTGTTGCAGCGGTGTTATACTGTAGCGTGTTTGCTAGGTTGACTAATTCTGCTTGGTGTTACTCCCCTATTCCCTATTATATTGTGGTGGATAAAAAAATTGAAATTGCAATTGTTTATCTGACAAAAACAAAATATGCATAGAGCGAGAAATGCAGACCCGCCGGTTCGGTGTGTCAGCGATTCATCTTCATCGTGTGTTCATTATTGTGATGATAAGCAGTGGACGATCTCTGGAAAAATATTAATATAATCAATGTATGGGTGTACTGAATTTCAGCGCTTGGTGCATGTCTATTCTGTGATCCTGGGCTCGGATAATGGAATTGCCTCTATCAGTAAAATCTGTAAATACATTTTTTTGTAGATGGACAAGAAAGACCTCCTATCCTCCTCCATCTCCCCCTCTGGTGGTGGTGCGAGTCGGTCCGAGCGGGGAGAAATGTCGCCCTCCTCACTGCACTCGTCGCACTCATCCGGCAGCAGCCAGTCCATTGGTGCGTTGCGATTTTGAAATTTGGAGTAGTGTGCACACCACGGGGTTACGGTAGGCAGTTGAGTGGAAACTGATCGGAATGCACTATTGGATCCTCGAGTGTAATTTCTGTCTCGGCTATCTCTCCGAATCATCTGTGAGATTGAGATTTTTGCCCAGCGAGCTATGAAACTATCGATCCCGACATTTCCACCCGAGTCTTCATGTTTCCCTGTAACATAATATTACCCAGTTCAATCCTCCCCCTCTTCAGCCGTTCCCTCCACTTCCTCATCCGCCTTCCCGAACGGTCACCACCACTCCTCCTCCCTCCCGCTGTCCCCGCCCCACTCGCGAGCGCCCTCGCAACGGAACGGCCACAGCAATAACAACAACAGCAGCAACGGAGTGGTGAGTGAGGGCGTCTGTGGGCAATGTGCGATAGGGTTTCACAGATTTGAGAAAGTTAGGCCTAAAAGGAGGTTGTATTGATTGCATTGAAATCTCGCATTCGAGTCGTTTTGGTAACTTTTCGGTATATTTTAAACCCGTCACTTTTTAGCATCAAGAAATTTAGAAATACGCATGACGATTTCTTCGTTGATTCTATCGTAGACGACATAGAAAAAAATTTCCAGATGAGCACCTCCGTGCACTCCTCGTGCTCCTCAAACGGCAGCGCCACTGCGGCGCCCACGCTTCCGCCGCGGATATCCGCGTCGTCCGCTAACGGCGCGTCCGCGCCCTCGCGGCCCTCACCCGGCGGCCACATTGGCGCGCCCCTCGCGCAGCGCGAGCCCTCCGCACCCCCACTCACGGTGAGCCACCGTATAGGGCTAATATTTTTTTATGAAATCATTCTCCATCGAGCATTGGAATCTGATGAACTTATTGAATATGTTCAACGTGAAACTCAAATGTAGTAGTTGGCTCGAACTAGAAACTGAAGGGAAACTTGGTGTAGCATCAATCATTCTGAATGATATCACTGTACATACTTAAGTTGATTACAGTAGGGTTGCGATATGTAAAAGTACAGTATGATTCAATTATCGATCCCTTCTGGCCTTACCTGTGTACTCCACCACCCGGCCTTATCTGTGTACCCCACCAGGCGTGGTTGTCTCCTGACAACTGTACAATCGCCTTGATTGTGGAAGCAACTTTAACTTTTTAACTTTAACTACTTGCAGCCGGACCTGTCCGGGTCGGACACGTGGAGCAGCAGCGACGGCGGCTGCACGACGAGTACGAGTGTGGATACGGTGATTGGAGTGGCCAGAGGTACGGTAGAGAGGAGGGGAGAGGGGTACGGTAGGCATACTGTAGAGACTGTAGAGATTGTATGGATGCGGTCGAAATGCGGCGGTGCTTATGAGAATCCAAGAACAAAATATTAATAAGTTGGCAGAGTGCGCCAGGCAGGTTTGTGTTCTAACTAATATCCAAAGGGGGCGTGAGATAGTGTTTCCAATCGACGCCACATGTTCGGTGTTTTTGAAACTAACATAAGATACTCGAATGACTAATTCTATGGTTGTTCCAAATTAAATTAGATTGTTTAATAGTATTTTCTGCAGGCCTGGGTGGCGGCAACGTTCT
Organism: Pristionchus exspectatus; assembly: GCA_911812115.1. Lineage (NCBI taxonomy): Eukaryota > Metazoa > Nematoda > Chromadorea > Rhabditida > Neodiplogasteridae > Pristionchus > Pristionchus exspectatus. The sequence continues at coordinate 34,996,257 of OU461582.1, read as the reverse complement.
CCGACCGGGCGGCCCGCCCGTGTGCGCCGTCTACGCGAGAGGAACGAGCAATGGGTGAGCGAAGAGTTGGGCCATTTGGTGATTCATGAGAAGTGAGAAAGATAAATATCATTGCGGAATGGGTGAGCGAATTGAGAGATTTGGGCAATTTGATGAATAGAGGTTTCACGAAGTGTAGTTATCAATGGTGATCCATGTTGTCCAATTCCTCGAACATCGACGTTGAAAAAAATATTTGTGAGCAAAGGCGGCCTGGTGTATTTCGTATTCAACGAGTGTAATCATCTGAGGCAGTATTCACACACCGATTTGTCGAGATTGTTGAATTGATAAGGAGCAAAAACGTATCACGAGCTGACTATTCAATCAAAGTCCTCTGTTGCAGGATCGATGGCATCTCCTCGTCCTCCCTTCATCATGCCGATTCCTCCTCTCCCTCCTGTTCGCCGATCGCATCCGATCCCCTGCTGGACAGACTGGAGGCGGTGCAGAGGGATCTCACCGACTTCTCCATTGCCAGCATGGTGAGTGGTCCTCAGAAATTGATAACTGATTATAACAAGCCGGGGAAAATGATAAATTCTTCAAGGAGATGCAATGAAAGCCGCAAGTTGTTGTGAATCAACCTCATAAACTCTGAAGCAATTGTTTATCAATAGCATTTCGCACGGCTTAGCTTTGCGATTACGATGTGGAATTCAACAGTCAGAGCTCGTGGTGGGCGCCGGGTAGAGCTTGAGACAGGCGTTCCTGCCGTTGTAGGAAAGGGCATGGATGAGCTCGTCCTCTTTCGTGATTCCGCACCAGTCTCCCTCGCGATCGAGGTAGAACACGGGTAAAGTGACGTTGTACTCCGCGAGCTGAAATTAATAAAAAGTAAATAAGTTATTGTTGAGGAAGTCTAAAAATGCTTGCCTTGTACCGCAGATGTACGAATACGTATATCTTGCTGTTAATGAGTGCGAAGCGGACGAAAGTCTTGCCCACAGCCAGTTTGAAAGAGAGCTCATTGCATTCAACCGGTACGGGCGACATGACCGGGGTGGAATGAAGTTGATTTTTTGACTGAGGTGGAATGAAGTTGAGTTCCAAAATGATTTTTCGAAAAATATTTATCAATATTTGGCTGGATTTGTTTATATTATTTGCACTTTTAAAGTGTGCAAGATAGTCGAAGCGAACAACGTCGGAGCAATATTCAAACATTTGTGGTAGGAGGACAATAAGCAGGAGGGCAGTAGGGCGCGACATGCACAGGCGTCGGATAGATCGCAATAGAGTTGCCCACGTGTTCGAGCGCATGCTCAAAGTCCTTCTTCTCTTTGATCTCGCAAAAATGGCAGTCACTGTCGAGGTAGTACACCGGCATTTTGATGTCATGATCCTTGAGCTGAAGCAGGCATGACTTTTTGAGTTCTCGATATACCTTGCCATACCTTGCCCTCTAACTCCCAGAATTTGTCTGAATATCTTTTCCCAGCAGTGTAACGGATAAAGTGCGATCCAACGTTGATTTTAACATATAGGACGGGCTCGGACGACATGTTGATATCTAAAGAAAAAAATCGATCAGAGTTTTTGCCGCGAAACAAGCGAAGAAATTGTTATACAGAAAAAGTAGGAAATGCAGGAAAAAGGAATTGGAAGTGGAGATTGGCATTTGATGTGGAGCGCAAGAGAAAGATTCGGAAAAGGGCGTTTGGCATTTATTGTATTTGACGAGAAGTTTGCTATGCAGCGAAATAAGACGATGAATCACGATGGATCTATTTATCGATTTCATTGTAAAAAATTGGCTATTAAATGCAGCTGGATTCTCTTCTGGTCGGAGGTGTAGGGTAGAGCTTGATCGAGTCGGTTCCGAGGTGCTTGAGAGCGTGCATCAATTCCTCGTTTCCGTGGATTGCACACCAGTCTCCCTCGAGATCGAGAAAGTATACGGGAAGGGAGATTTTGAGTCGTTCGAGCTGCAAATTTTCAAATTTTTTGATCGTGTTACTTAATAATAATTTAAATGGTACCTTGATCCAGAGTTCCTTGAAGTTGTGGGAGCTGTTGAGGGGTTTCGACATCGGAAATCGGACGAAATTTGAGCCCACGGCGAGTTTGACGTCGACCTCTTGCGTGGTGGAGGCCATGGGCTAGATGGAAAAGTTGAACACTGACGACAATAACAAACGAATGATAGTTTGAAAAGTACATGAAATTATCAGGAGTTTAGGATGCGAGAAATGGTAGGAAAATGTGAAAGGTCGCCTGCGAGCAAAGGGAATAGGAAAAAGCAAGTGAATCATCGATGGAGATCAAGAAATATGAGAAAAATATCGAGAATGTCAATGATTGTTGTAATACTAAAAATAGCAGCGAGAGCTGATAGCGTTCTCGTGCTTGAGATGTAGAGAGCGAATCTGAAGGCTCAATCAATAATTAATTTATTATTAATTAATTAAATCACATTAATTGCAGTGCTCGAGCACGGCGGGCGACACGGTGCCACTGCTGGGCGAGCGGTGCGGACGGGACCCGATGAGGTGAGCGAGTGTGTTATGAAAAAGCATTCTATGCCGGGTGTGGGATAAAAGATACAAGAAGGACGTGTGTTTCGTATGTGGGATCTGATGAGAGTGGTACTTTCCTCATTGATTGCTTTCCTTGTCTATTTTTTTAGCAGACGGAAGGGACCCAATGAGGTGAGCGAGAGTCTTTTATAGTAAGGTTATCGATGATTTGAGTTTAGGTTAGACCTCAAGGAAGATGGGTTTTTCATACTTTACATTTGTGTAGGATGCTAATGAGCTATTTGATAACATCTCGGGCCTGTTTTCAGCAACTAAATTTGTTTTGAGTGACTAGTGAAATTTCTGCTTCACACATTCTCGATATCTTCGAGTAATTGCTCTTTGTGATAGCAAGCGCGCTTGGGATGCTAAAATATTAATCAAATCTGCCTCCGGGTGATTCTGATGGGGCTATGTAATTCTTCTAATCTGCAATTACTAATTGATCTTTGAACTCTCGCTTCTGATCTTTGATCTCTCTCCTCTCTGCAGACACAACGGTCTCGGGTCGATCGCATGGAACGGCGAGAAGACGGCAGTGAGGTTGATGACTGACGATGAGATGGACCGACTGAAGGAGAAACAGAGGAAGGAACATCGAAAGGTGAGTACTTTTCTTTTCTTTTTTTGCCCCCGTGCTTCGACCGTAATGTGTAGAGGGTGGGGAATGAGAATAGTAGGAAGGGAATACTCTGCGGAAATAAGGTGTGCCAAAAACAGAGTAAGGAGCATCGAAAGGTGAGCAATCTGTTGAATGGAAAAAGTCGGTTATTTATGTTAGAAAAGTTGTTCATGACGTAATTAACAAGTTGCTGCAAAAATAGCGAGTGAACAATTATTTACGAAATTCTTGCAACAAGAATGCACATGCGTTAAAAATTATTTCAGCCAGGATAAATGAGTATAACTGAGCATAGCCTTTGGTGCAGCGAGAAATCGACAGGTTGTTCAGCTAGAATTATTGACATGATTCCTCGCAGGTAGACAAGGAACTCACCGACCGACAGGCGAAGTCGTGCGTGCTCCCATCCGCCCCGCCCCTGCAGCAGTACTCGAGCATACGCAAGACGAACAGCAAGGTACGGTAGGCTTAGGCTTAGGCTTAGGCTTAGGTAAACGCACACGAACGGGAGGGGGAGGGGAAGCACGGTAGAATGGGGGGCATTATTGATTTGTAAAATCGATCGCTCGTTTATTGTTTGAACACGTGAATTCGGTGTTTGGAGCAGTGGATGAAACAGCGGTGTGACTGCTACCTGTGATTTTCGTGGCCATCCATTTTTACACTTAACGATAAGCATCACTACCATATTGCAGTCCCGGCTGGAGGATTCGTGGACGCCCGAGGCGCAGGAGGCGTATCGTCTGTTCGTCGAGTGCGGCGTGAACCTGCGAGAGGCGTCCACATCGCCCGCGCCTCCGAGTCCCGCAAGGAGCAACGGGTACGGTAGTTTATTCTTTATTTTATTCATTAAATTCACCACACGAATCAATGTGCGTTAAGGGCGGTATGTGTGCAACAGGTGTTTTATTGATCGATTGCGAGCTTGAACGTGAATTTCATGCAGTCTCTATAATATTTTTTTTTCTGAACACTTTTGTGTGGAAAACACGTAGATTGTTCTGTGTTTCACGCACGATAGGCAAAGCTTCGGGGTTCTCTGAAGACAATAATTGCCCTGTATCGCATATAAAATGATTACAATCAATCTCTCTACCAGTGGGTCCCGCCTAGCGTTGTCTCGCTTGATGTGGATACACATTTTCCTTTTGGAAACGACAAGATTGTTCTGTGTTTCACGCACGATAGGTAACTCGTCTGTTTTCTTCAAAGACAATAGTGGATCTCCGCTGATTATAATGAATAAAATTAATCCCTGTTCAGTGGCTCCGTGTCTCCCCGTCCTCCCTCCCTTCCTCCACGCTTCACGGCAGTCGATGCAGCCACGGCCGCGCCGCCCGCCCGACCACCCAAGACGAGAAAGGTGAGACAAATTGATCTTTGATATTGTTTATCATTGTTTGGGCTGAAGAATAGTAAGTGGATTGTGCTTTGAAGCTGCAAGCACTTGATAATTGGGCTTTGATCTTATTCCGGTATCAAGTATAGATTAAAGTGGTTACCGGATGAATTGAGGGTTCGATGTATAGTTAACCGAAAATAGGACTGGTCAGTGCAATTTACGCATCTCGAACTTGAGAAAATATTCTATTTAAACAGTAAATTCGTGCTGCCGGTGTCGGCCATTACAGTCCCATCCTAGCGTTGTCGTACGACTGTAAAATCCGCTTGATGTTGAATTTCACCTTACAGGTGTCGGAGAGCGGTGCGCCGCACGACCCGCGTGAGAACTACGACAACCTGAACGGATACGGAGCGGGCGCCGCTGCTGCTGCTGCAGCTTCTGCAGCTTATGCAGCTGCTAATGGAGGTGAGAATTGGGCACTTATTGCACACAGAGTGTGTATTTCTTTCCCTGCCATTCTCATTCCCTACCACCTCCACATTCGGAGCGGTTATTGCCTGGGCCAAAAATCGAAGTTCCGTGAATTGTTTCCTGACTAGCAACCCTCCTAACCTGATCAAAAATACAGCGCCATACTCTGAGTTATTTCCTACATGAAATGTGAAACTTCCAAGATTAGTTTTCATTATATATTTTTTAAAAGTTTATATGGTTTTAAAATTGCAGCAGCAGCGAAGAAGCCGCCGCCGGTGCCGCCCAAGCCGAAAGTCCGGTGAGTGATCTTTGATCTTTTATTTCTGATCTTTGATCAGCACAATGTTTCCCAGAACCTTGATTTTCCTATGGGAACTTACCACGAGAAGATAGGTTTCACGCATACCTCTTGAGGCACTGAGCACTGTCCTTGCATTATCGCGTCTGGTGATCATTCAATAAATAAAATGATATTTTACAGTGTGACCGCGCCCTCCAACCGGGTTACGGTACTCAACGGCGAGTCTACCGTATCCGAGGCCGGCTCGCCCTCCAAAGACGACTACCGTACCCACTTCTCGTCCGCCATCAATCAATCGGCGCTCAAGCGGCCACAGGAAGACGTGCTCCGCTTCTAATAGTCGACTACCGTATCCACGAGGTGCACCCTCCACACCACCCAGTGATATCGATAACTGATTTTATTTCATATTGTTTTGCCATAATAGCCCCCTGATAGTAGGCTGCAAATCGTATAGACTGACAGGGTAGATTCAATCAAAAGCACACCACACTCAACTAATCTCGAAATCCCCCCCCCCCTGATCTAACCCGTGTTCCTAACATATTTACGCAGTATGCACACATCAAAAAACCGCTCATATTCGCAGAGATTTTCCATATATTTGTGTATATTATGATTTGTACGCCACTTGTATCTGTTATATCGATCGATCCACTCCCCTTCCCTCCAAGTGCCAGCATCCCACACTGATGATATTGCCAAGAATTATCGATTAGGGTACATCGCCTGAGATTATACTGTAGCTATTCATATTGTGCAGCTGTATCTCTCTCGGTTTTGCCTGCTCTCTAGTCTGTCAGAGACAGCGAGAGAATAGGCGGAATTGAGAGATTCAGAGAGTTTTTCTCCCCCGTTTTATACCGTTTTATCGTGCCTTCCTCTCCACAAAACCTGATGATGTTTTATCCTGTTGAAATGCGCCTTGTGATAAAATCAATGCACTCAGCTATAAAAATCGATGAATTCACAAATCAATGAAGGTTAAAAATGATGATGTGAAGTTATGACGTAGACTGAAGGGGGCTAGATAACGGTCGAATGTTTGAGGAATGGTCTGACTCTCTCACTTTTCAATGATCTCTCGCTTCTCTAACCGACGAGAGACCATTGCGAAATGAGAGAATCAGACGATAGTTCGAATGTTTACTAAACACAGCGAGATTTTCGAAGAGTTTACACTACGCTACTCGCCGTAGAATGAATTTGCACTACTTTCCCACAGTAGTTTGTCATTCTTTGCCATAATTTCCGTATAATTGATGCACAATAGTATGCATCTCTACTGTGACCTCCACCCTCTGCAATTCGCTATGGACATCTCTCTAGCCAGCGAGAGATCATTGGAAATTGAGAGAGTCTGACAAATCTGTGTTCCCCCGGGTGCTCTAATGCAGTCAAACGGCCGCCCATCAATCTCCATTTCTGGACTGAATCTCTCGAGAGAAATGCATTTCTGACGTCTTTGACTGATGGAAATTTGATCTGTGTTACGAACGTCCATTTGGTAACTATTGTTCAGCATTTTCCTCCGAGGCTTCTGAAGATTGTTTGAAACATTTTCGTAAAAAATTTTAATGTCGCGGTACACCTTTTCCCGGAGCATTACAAAGTGATGACGACACACGCATCACTACCGACTCGTCTCACCGTTACGATTAGGGGAAAGAGGGTGTCAAAGGAATGCGGCGCGGAGGAATGATGTGAATAGGGGGGGGGGAGGGGTATGGATGAGTCAAACTCCGTATCTTCTTCGCCTCTTTCTTTGTCAAATCCTGTTGGAAACGCTAGGACTTGAGACGATTATGATGATCCGACAGCCGGAATTCGGAATTACGTGCGGAGTTATACATTCTGACTGATAGATTTTGAAGGACAGATTCGACTCATCACTGTCGAAAGCTGGTCGAAATTCCTATTAATAGTAGAGCGAAACACATTTGAATTGAACTTTAATTGACATTTGAATTTCAAAGATCCGTAAAGAGGCAAAATTTCGACAAACAACTTTGCGCAAACACAAAAACACGAGTTAGAGAAGGTACTTGGTTACCGGCTTCCCACAAGCTCCCTCTCGACACTCACGGGAACCTCAAGAGTGTGCAGGGTGCACTTCTAATATGGGGGAAGAGTGCAGGGACAATAGACGTGCTCTCTTCATTTGCCCTACTCTCTCGGGTAGTGAGAGAAAATGGTACTTCATTCACGGAAGGGATTGGAGAAAGGGAGGCGAGAGAGAGATAGAGAGTGAGCCTAAACGCGGCTACTACACACTCAGCGTGTTCCCTCTCTCTCTTTCTCTATATGGACCCGCTCTGGTTCAGGGGGGGGGGGGGAGGGGACAGGTAGGAGGGAGGGGTGTCCACTGTCCCTCCCTCTCTCCTTTTCTCTCCCTCCTCCTACTCACCCCGATCAATGCAACCCCCCTTCTCTCTATTGGAGAACAAATACACACTCCTCCCTGCCTCTTACGGGAGAGGGAGGGAGATGGTCCCTAAGAGAGAGGGAGAGTTCTCGGTATGTCTGCGCTCTCCCATCTCTAACAAGAGCCTCGAGAGACGATGGAGATTATTTCGCTTCTTATCAGCTATAGCTTTGCGCACATCACCTAGCGCGAATGTGCTTATTTGCTTGTTTTAGCTTGCGGATTTCTCGATTGTCGACATATTGATGTATGTTCATGTTCTAAGCATTTCTCCTAATTAGACCAACCTATCTCCGATCCAGCTATTCAATCTGCCAGCAGGATCTACAGCCTGAGAACGCGTTCCCTCTACTCTCTGGTTCCCTTCCCTGTCTGTGCTCTCCCCACTCCCCCACAATCTCTCGCCCATTCATAATCTGCACTACCCTTAGCTACCAGAGAGTCCCTCTCCCCTCTTTGCCTACTCTCTAGTGAATAGTGATGGTGATGGTGGTCGAGACACATAGCCTAGCAGAGGGAAGGAGGGGGGAGGGCTGAGTCAGGGTCATTTCGATCTCTCAGCCTCCCTCCTTCATACCATCTCTCTAAATCTTGTGATCTACTTTTGCGCTAACTCACTTCCGTAATTCACCAAAGTACATTTATCATTCATCTAATTGCAAAAAGTTCCTGCGATTGCGCTGCGATTTTTTGCGAGTAGAAATCCTAATTTTCGAAGATCTCTCGCGTGTTACCTTGCTACACGCGTTGCTAAATCACCTCTAAAGTACACTAAATTCTTCTGTAATCCCGAATGAATCGCCCCCTCCGGCCATTCTTCTCTTCCTCACTCTCTCTCTCTCTCTCTCTCTCTCTCTCTCTCTCTCTCTCTCTTTTGTATTGTGCGGGAAGCGAAGGGCGGATTGCTTAGAGATTGCATCCAACCACTTTTCCCCGCTGAGCGTATCGATCGATTACCCTGCCTTAAACTGTGAGCCTTAAGCATTAAGCGGTGAGCCTTAAGCGCTGAGGCTTAAGGTTAAGAAAAGGTCGAAACGGTGTCATCTGACCGTGATCGTGACGGGCGTGTTCGGCGCTCTTGACCGAGAGAAAGAGAGGCGGGAGGGGAGGGGGGGGCTTCAAAGTCGGGGTGAACAATGTTCTCCTCCGTTTCTCGTGTTGACCCCCGCTCGCCCGTAGTTTGCGCTTCATTTTGGGCCAATTTCATACGCATTTACGGAAAATTAAGGCCGTTTTAGGGGAGAAATTAATGATTTCTAAGGTGGAACCTAAGCGGAAGTGCCGGTTGGCAGCAAGTTTTCATCCCGCATTGCACTCATTCCACGATAGCGATTGGCTGCATTTGTGCGATTGGTCTCTAGCTCCTCATTTTAGAGTTCATTCAACGAGTCCTATCATACATATTTCTGGTTCACTAATTGCTCGTTTCATTGAACTTCTGCTATAACGAACGAAGTTTACGTAAAGAATCATTCAACACCCTTGATCTTCTGGCATGCCAATAGGCCGTTTGCCGTTGTCTAGTTCCTCTTTTTCTACACATTATCCAGCCGTGATCAATCTCCTCACAGCCTCTCATTGCCCATTCATAGCACTACTGTTATGCATGCGTTCGCTGATTGATTGGTCCGTGCTTACCTTCCCAATCGCCCATTTCTCATTCGTTCACCTTCCCGATCAATCGATAATCTTTATCTATATCGATCGATCTTGAGGGTGTTATTTATCGCTATCCGCGTTGCCGATCATATAACAGTTTATTGTTGATCGTAGGCGAGGAAAGCATAAACTGTGCAGGGGCGATAGCGATTTCCGATTGCCTTGTGAAGACAATGATAGCTGATCTTTTTTCCTTTTTTCCAAGATTTAGAAGGCGAAACTCAAGGTTTAAAAGTAATCGCTCAATTACATTGGTTTCTCACACAGATCAGCATCACCCGTAAAACATACGAGCCACTATTATCGGAAGGTGCCTATCTAGTGATGGCATGAGTAAGTCGCATAAGTTTCAATCTCAAATTATTTTAGTTTATTTAAGCCAGAGATTGCCGTGTTATTAGCATCACTCTTCACTCGCATTGATCATCACTTTCTGAAGCATAGATGAAAGCTAATCGAGATACATTTATCGTATGCCTTCACTGTAGTGGTCCTTCATTTCTCACGCCCTTTCGGTCGACCGAAGACGTATTTCGACCTCTAACACCCTCAGGGAGTCCAATAAACTATCTGACCAGTCAGAGACCATATGAAACGGAGAAGCGTTGACCTCTAACCCCCTCTGGCCGCGGTATCCCCCCTGGTCGGATCGTGGGAAAATCTCTCGGACTGTTTGTCAGCGGTTGTTGATTGAGTGTGTGTTCCTATAGAGCGGGATTCACTGGCCCCCCATCAGACCACAGATCGACCTACTCTATTGGAGAGTATCGCTTACGGGACAGTTCAGGTATTTTTAGAAGAAGCAAAGGATGGAATTACTATGTTTGTTCGGGTTTGCGGGTCATTAGCTTTTGACGCCAACATGTAATATCTATGCCAGAAGGCATATTCCTTCGATGATCTGTTAGCTCTTTTCCCGTCCGTATCCAACAATTTGCTTGGTAGATCATTGCCTCGACACAATACGAATTATCCGCGTAGTGAATTTCGATAATTGGCACTGTTCCTCGTTTTTGCTCGTCTTTCAGCGTAGAAGAGGGCACTTTTGAGCAGTTTTTTTTTGTTATTTGTACATTCAAAGAAAGCAAATCGAAATAGCTCGGCTAGCTCGATTTCATAACGGTGCTCTGAAGCATAAGCGCGTCATGTAGTTTCCTTTCGCGTCTGTGCTCTCTCGTTTTCATGAGCTCTCTCACCATGCCCATTCTCTGCAGTGTTCACTTGACTACGGGATGTCTCTCTTCATATCCCATTCTCTATCGTCCATTTCCGGCGATGAGCCCACTCCACTCTCCTCATTTTCCATTGTCTCTCGTCCTTGCATTCCTCTGCCTGTCTGGACTCTCTCAAATCGCCCTTGTCTCTCAGTGCTGTATTACTTTCACTGTTCTTTCTGTCTCCAACTGGTAGCCCAGTAACATCCATTCCACTCAATCGTCTCCTCCCTCTGCGCAAATTATCGCAAAATGTAGATCGAATCGCGCCCAATCATCGCCGCTCTCTCATTTTCGCACACTATCTCATCGTCTCTGACCTCTCTGCACTCTCTCGGATCAGCCATCTCTCATCGCTTCTCAGATTACGTTTGTTGTCAATGGATGCGAAGCCTTTCTTCGGGGGATACAGAAGCCGTTCAAACGGTCTCTTCAATTAGCCTTATCTCTCGTATCTCTGACTGGCTAGAGATAACGCAAGGCGAGGAGATACCTCGGATTTAGAGGTGTTAGCGAGGTAGATAGAGAGGGAATTTGTTGACGGTCGTACCATTGATTCCTCCCTTCAATTCCCCCTTTCTCTCTCCTTTCCTTGTTCAGAGTGATATATGACTATCATGCATAAGCTATTGCTAGTCAAGGCTGTTTGAAGTAAAGTCCACCTAACCTGTGATTATGAGTCGACAGTTAAACAATGACTAGAATAACACGAAAACATGATATTAGCAATAACAAATTGAGTCAGCTCTGTTTCTCAGCAATGGAAATCCACGTTTTGTATGCAGTTTGCTATTCCCCTCTGGTCACTCACTCCACTCTTTCCACTCCTCTCTTCCTATAAACTTCTCACACACCGGAAGAGGGGGGCTTGGTCCCCCCTCCAGGGTGGAACTCGATTCCTTCCTTTTCGCGTATTCCCCCTCCTAAACTCTTCTCCTTTCTACACGCTATCTCGTCCTGTCTGACCGAGGAAACGTATTACGAGCTCTATTCGTCTCCCTTCGGTGCTTTATCTTTTTATGAACTCGGACGAGCGGATTCCCCCTTTCTAATCGCATTTAGGGAGAGAGATTGGGAGACGGGACGACGGTTTGCTTAGATCACCTGATCTGTCCATTTTCTTTGGGTTCTTCGTGCAACGGTTTACCGACGGCTAATACAAATTTATTTCTGAAAGTCTGTTTTTTTATTCCGTCCATGACTTCTTTATGAATTGGTGATTATTCCTTGTATGAGATCCTCGTAAAAAGTAATCAATAACGGTAGATCAATTCCCCGCTGATCCGATGGTATTCTCCTAACCATGAGATCGCCTCTTTCTTCCTCAGTTGATTCACTTGGCTGATTCATTTGTCGATTTGCTGTCTGACCGTCTCTCCTTCGACTCTCGCTCGATACAATCTCTCTCTCTCTCTCTCTTGCTCATTAGGAGATTAGGGTTACAATAACAACTCATCCGTATCCACAAGGAGAAATAATAACTTCATAATAACTTCCAAGTAGGCTTTGCATGCTTTCTTGTGTGATCTTTGTTCGATTTTCGAACTTGATTACCAAGTCGACGGTTGTTTGTTTTCTTCCGCGCTCAAACTCTCCAATACGCCAAACCGTTGCAATTTTTCGGCTGAATCACCGCCCGATTCATCGAAAATTGTGCTGCGGCGCGCGTTTACACCAGAACAAGAGATGATTCGATTTGATAATCAATGCTAATCCGAATCTGCGCCCGGGTAACTCGCCCATAAACTGTGTCGATTGGCGCGTATTGATTGACTCTTTTGCAATCCACATTCTTGCCCCTTGTCCTACCGTATTCTACAGTATCTTACCGTACCCTTGCAGGGTGCCTCAGGCGGGTATCACAGGCTGTCGAGGCCCTCCGAACCCGTCGTCGCGGGTAGTGCGCACAGTGAAATCAGAAAATGAACGGCGAATCGACGTCGTCAGGGCCGCCTCCGCTGCTAGTGAGCATCGCCGAGATCGTTGAGGTTAGTCTCGTTTTGAAAGAAACACGAGAAAAGATTTGTGCATGTGACGAATGAGTTATGCTTCAAGGACACGTGATAGAATGATCATCTGTTTTCAAATTCGATGAGAGTTCTCCTTCCTCTTCAAAACAAATCATCGTATTACCGCAATGTAGCAGACTAATAATGATAAATGTGGTGCAGAAATTAGTAAGAATATTGGTTTAAAATTGAAGAAGAATAGAGAGACTGCTAACTTATGCAAAGGAAAGAATGCATCAACGTATACAACGAATATACGGTTTCTTCCAGGTCCGCGCCACAGTCCTCTCCACTCCCGAGCTCCTCTCGCTCGCCGCCCTCTCCTCCTCGGTCCTTCCGCCCTGCACGAGGGGCAAGGCATTCGGCCCGAGTCAGGTGTTCCTGTCGGCCGAGGGAGAAGTGCATGTGAGTTATTGCGACAGAAATATGAGGGATTGAATAAAACTATATTCTTGGCTATTGAATTTTCGAAACGAATACTGTTGTAATGTATTGTACATAGGGCACATCCTCAATTGAAATGGGAACCACCCAGTTATTTCGTAGGAATTGTGAAACTCATCCAATTATATTTTACCACGTTGCCTGATACGTCCCAATTAAATCTCTTTGAATGCATCGAACCGAAACAAAATTCGAATATTTAGTGATAGTCGAATGTACACTCCAGATCACTCCGGTTTCTCACGATCTCGTCGAGACGGAATTCCATCCGCCCGAGTGGCGAACCAGCACGGAGACGGGCGATCCGGCTGCCGCTGCAGTGTTCTGCATGGGAGCGGGTGAGCATTTTTGCTAATTAGTAAAGTGGCCCCGTTATTCACACGAGGTCCTGCGGTGTGCATGAAAAAAAAAACGAAAAATAGAAAAAAAAACACCTTATTCGGTTGCGTTTCACGAAATGCACTAGATCGAGTTATAGATATCGTGAATGATGGTAGGCACCTTAAGAGTGATATATTTTGTAATATCAGCTCGAGAACAATAATTAATACATTAAATTCAGTGCTTCGATGGTCGGGCGGAGCCGAGACGAAGGATGCCGATCTGTTCTCGCTAGTCAACGTACTCACCGTAGCCATGGTGAGCGGGAAATGACTTTTCATGAATCAACAAATCGTCTGAAAATGCATAATTTTCGTGGTTTTTCATGAAACAATATAAATTTCATGAACCACCAAAACAAAAAAAAATAATCCAGGTCGGCACACGTCCTACCGCCAATCGCATGGGACAGATGGCAAAGAATCAGTTGAAAACTGTGAGTAAATACATTCTAAATGCTCGAAATCCGAGAAAGCTACACTGTTCATAAATTAATCACACTAGTTTTCATCCAAATACGCTTTGCTGTACGAAATAAGAGATGAATCAGGAGGTCAAAGATCAAATATCACTCTATTTCAGATCAATCCGTCCGAGATGCTGCAGGAAATGTACCAGGAGATCATGGGAGATGGAAGTGATCTGGTGAGCTTCATTTATTATTATTTTTTTTTTAAATTATCGGTCTTCGGCATATTGCTAGGTCCTGTTCAACGAACATCTTGACAGTACTGTGAAACGTATTAGAAAATGAGCATAGTAAATTGAAAGAATTGGAATTATCAATACGTTCGCTTACCCCTCTTCGCATTCTACGATACATGAGTGGGTGAAAAAAAGTGTGAATCACTAAAAAATAGGGGACGCAAGGTGATCTTGGATGGAAAAATGAGCAAGAAAGCTTACACGAGCTTCTGTGCTGATTTCCCGCCGTATTTTCTCTGCGTCCTTATTTGTTGTCAACAATAAAATCAGTCATCGATTCCAACAAACACTAACCTACCGTATTCCAGATGGAGGACGACGACGTATCGTACACGTCGTCCGAGGACATGCCCGTGCTGCAGCCGGGCACCAGTGCCATGAAACAGGTAATCGATACTCTACCGTACCTACAGGCGAAACTTCTCTGTGTTTGGCCCATGCAACAACAGCTCTTAATGCGTTGGGTGTTGAAAATCAGAATGATAGGCAGGGGATACTCTGCGAGAAATGGATGGGCCAAAAGCAGAGAAGTGCCGCTACAGCATCTTACCAAGCTGGATTCCTTCATTTTTTCTTGTTCGATCGATACTCATCACCTACCGTAATCTACCGTACCCCCTCATAGGCCGTCGAGTACGTATCCGACGATGATGTCATCATGGAAACGAGTGAGGAGGAAGAAGAGGAACGGTTGGAGGAAGAGCGGATGCGGGTACGGTATCCTTAGCGATTTCTGAAGGTTCTGAGATTACGGTATTATCGATTCAATCGACAACAAAAAGCTAAGAAGAAACCATCCCTTGATCCATTGTCACTGAGTACGAAGATCCCAATCCCCTCCCTAATGATGTTTCCCCCTGCAGGCACAATGCCTTGAATCAGGGGATAAATGTAATGTAATGCATCGATTCAGGCGCTCAAGGACTCGAATATGAACGATAAGCGAGCGAAAGATGCGGCCCTGGCCGGTGCTGCACTGCTGATAACGCCCCCTCACGAGGAGCGAAAGGAGGATCCGCAACAGGTAATCAATACGAATCTTAGAGCTGCGCATCTCTTTGGGTCAATAAATATTGTTTCTAAAAAAATGAAGAAAAATTGTAAATTATCCTTTACACCGCGCTTGTAGCGTTCATGAAACACAAGTGATTCAACGAAATATTCAAGCGAACTGCTTTCAGCCGTCCCCGATTCCCTCTCGTGCCGAAGTACTGGAGCGACTGCGTATATCGAACGAGGAAGAGAAGGAGAAGAAGCGTGAGATTTCCTTCCTCATGTGCAATGAATACGGAAACAACTGCAAGCAAAAATAACTGGAAATATTATTGAAGATATCGCATTATGAACGCTCTAATGTTGACAATGAAAAAAGAAAATTAATAATAATAATAATAACATTTCCAGCCACCACCCTTGCCTCCTTCCCTCCCCCTGCTCCCTCCGTCTTCGCACGCGCTTCATTCGACGATGAGGACATTGTCCATGTAAGATTGATTTAGAAAAAAAGATAACCTTTGATCTTTGGGTCTTTGATCTTTGATCTTTCCTCATAAACTAGCCTACAGTCTTCTAGGGAGCGCACTCGAATTGTTTGCATTTTTTCACTTTTCACTTCTCGTCAGATTCACATTAGAGATTGACTTTGTCTATGCTCAAGTAAATGTTGTGAAACATAACAAAAATTTGATCCCGATGCGTTAGATCATAGTGTAGGTTGATGAGAGTTTCGCCATCGTTAAATCCTTGATAATTGATCTTTGATCATCGATGTCTGTAGGCTGCTCACGAAGAGGACGCCTTCTCCCTTCCCTCCATTCGACCATTCAAGGACGATTTGGTGGATGAGTTGAAGAGGCAAGAGGCTGAGGAGGAGAGACTGAGGAAGAAAGGTGAGTGTGGATGTTGAAGAATTCGTCTCATCTTCTTTTTTAGCAAGCTTGTTAACAAAAGTAATTCCACAAAAAACGTCAAAAATCCCTTGGAATGATGTCGCTGTGGAACACATTTTCGCCAAGATATTGATTTTTTAAGCCAAGAAGACACCAGATATCGTGGTTGCCATAGTTTGCGCACTATCACTGCACCTTGAAACATATTTTCGTCTCCATCAAATCGATATTGGCATGATTCCCCTTCTCCATAAGCTCGCCTGAGCCTGAGCCTGAACCTGTTACCCATTCCACCCCTACCACAATTGGTTGAGTAGTGAATAAAAAGTATAAGTATAAGTTTTCCAGTGGAGACACCCGTCATCTCCCACTCCCCTCCGCCGTCCTCGCCCTCATCTCGGGCCTCCTCCACAATGTCCCCTCCATCCGACGGCCACTCCTCGCTGCCCTATCGCTCACTCGAGCAGGATACAGTACCCCCATGGAAGTACGGCGGTAGAGAGCAGGAGGAGGAGCGCCAGGCATCGCCGCCTCCGCCCAAGCCGAGCAGGTACTGTAGTCCTACGATATTAGAACTACCGATTCCTACCGTAGTCGCGATACCTTAATCCTACCGTAGTCTTACCATACCGAATATAGATGGGGCTGTTTGATTGGCTCTATTCGTTCGTTTATTCACCCTTTCGCACCACCCTTCCCCTCCCTTTTCGTTCTCACTTACAGCACAGTGATCCCACCATCTATTTATCTTTCTCACTACATATTATTACAGTGTTATGTTGCGCCTTATAGCGTAGATAAAAATAAAATAAATAATACCCTCATTCCAGATCAATGGTTGGCTCCCCTCAGTCGTCTCGGTTCAAGCCGCAAGTGCAGGAGGTCCCGCAGGAGGTCGCCAAGTCCCGCTCCTCTTCGAATCCTTTTGATGATGATGAGGAAGAGGACCAATCTGCGCGATTCAAATCGTTCGAAAAGACGTTCGAACAGGCTCGAACGCCGTCGAATCATCCGTTCAATGACCACGAGGAAGAGGAGAAACCGATGAAGCATGTGGATGCGGTTGTGATTCATGTGGGTTTTGATCTTCGAAACAGATTCAACTCAGGAAAACTAGCAAATTCGGTGTTTTTTGCTCAAATTGGTTATACTACTAGGTCCCACAATGATTACGGTATCACCTTCTATCCGATCGCAAACTGACCGAATTGCAGCACCGAACGCCCTCGTCCGTGAGAGGCATGGACACGGACGATTCGTCCGATGAGGAGATCGCCGAGGTGGAGGAGATGGATCGAGCTGCTCCTGCTGTGGTAGTGCCACCGCCGCAAGTTGCGAGGGTAAGCACGGGATGAATAGGGTGGGGTGTAGGAGTACAGTAGCGAAAACGGAGATATGGTGTACAGTACGTGCTAAACGCCTCATGGGTATGCAGACGCGGCGGACCGCGGCAGACCGCGGATTCCGCGGATTGATTTCCCTCGAAAATGAGTAACTTTCTGAAATTCTTGTTTTGATTTTTGGATTCTCCATTAAATTTCGCATTTTCACCACTTTTCACTCAAATGTTTCAGTGTTCATTTTGCGAGTTGAGAATGTTCTCAAAAAATACCTGACCCAGCGAACAAAATCTGACACAGTTGACTACGACTCATTTTTTGTCTGTGGCACATCCGAATGTCACAGACATGCATAGGAGGAATAATAATAATGACTGATGGAGTTAGTTCGGTGTGTCAGATTTTGTTCGCTGGGTCAGGTATTTTTTGAGAACATTCTCAACTCGCAAAATGAGCACTGAAACATTTGAGTGAAAAGTGATAAAAATCCGAAATTTAATGGAGAATCCAAAAATCAAAACAAGAATTTCAGAAAGTTACTCGTTTTCGAGGGAAATCAATCCGCGGAATCCGCGGTCTGCGGCGGTCCGCCGCGTCTGCATACCCATGAGGCGTTTAGCACGTACTGTAGAATAGTATACATTTCGATAAGTTACTTGGATGCCGATAAGTTTCACAAAAGAGGTAAAGGCCTTTGCAGATTGATCAATTCAATGGTCAGGACGTGTGCTGTTCAAGAAAATATTAAACTTTAAGATCGAGCCCCCGACGATCGCGCGCAAGGGCGTCGTGGAGAAGGAAGAAAGCGATGTCGATGACGCATTCAGGTTTGATCTTTTTGATCTCTGGTCTTCATTTCGAAGCGAACCCCTTATGTTTCATGCTCACTACAACTTAGTATTAGACACATTCTGATGTTAGCATGTCGAATATGCTCTTTAAAAAACAATGAATTTGCAGGGAAGCCATCGCTCATCGGAAGGCGTCTACGCCGGCGCTGGTCGTGCCTGCAGCAATTGCTGCAGCTGCAACGCCCTCGCCGTCTAACACTCTTCCTCGAGGTGTGCATTTAGTTTCAATTCTTCATCTTTCCAGAGGTTTCGAGAATTCGGAAACAGAAAGCTATAAATACTGTTTCCAGCCGGTTCCTTCAATCGTCGCAACTCGCTCGCCAGCAACAGGATCAGCGGCCGTGCGAGCAAGAGGAGACCGAGAAAGGTAATTATTGATTAAGGCTTACTGTAGATCGAAGTACGGTAGATAACTTTATCGATCGGTGAAGGAAATGAATACATGAGATCATCGAGATATGACTAGAGACTCGTCGACTTTGAAGACTCTAGTTAAGCAGTTTGCCGGCTCGCGAAATCTCCGCGAATCGATCGGGGTTGGAGATGATTACGTACTTCTCGGCTTCAGGCGTGGACTGAAATTGGAATGTTATTGATAATTTTGAAATACCGTGCAAGATATTTCTGCGCTAATCACTAGATGGGAAATAAGAACCTTGTGAATGACGAGAGGGCCGCGCATCGATCCAGTGGCGTAGGGGAACATATATCTGAATGCCATTGGTCAGAGATCAAATATCAACCCCGAAAGATCAAAGATCAACACACCCGACGGAGCTCTCTTCGCGGCCGAACTGTGCCGTGAGGGAGGGCCCGTAGAGCGATGAGCCCAGCAGGGAGGAGTAGGGAGATGAGAGGAATTGACTGAACAATTTTCGTGATTAACTGACTGGAAAGAGTCCATTATTGAATCTACCTTCTATACTAGTCATGTGAAACATATGAATGACTGCGCTCTTTCGATTACCAATTTATTCCGAATTGAAACTGACCACGAGGCAGAAGCTATGCAGAATGCAAGAAGTACCGAGAGGAGTCTGGCCATCTTTACAGGAGTTGAAGGGCGGGTGTTTTCCCCCATCCAACTCCCTGCTTTTATACCCGTTCTGAGCTCCATTCCTTCATCGTGGCCATTTAATGTCTCTAGGTTTTCCATGACATCTAGTAGGATTGACCCCACTCTACGCACCTCGCTCCTCTCAATTTACAACTGAGGTTCTAGCATCTCCAGCATCTCTAACCGACTCAAGAGCAGGAAAAACGACGAGAGCGTCCTGTTAACCCCTAGAAAGTTCGTTCCGGCACAGCGAGGAGTGGTCATTCTACGTGCTATCGAGTACGATGTCCTCTAACCGTCTGCGCGCTGTCACCACCGCGTACTCTCTATCCGGTCACTGCGCAAATTAGAAAGTTTCCAGCGCGGTTCCATGCGAATCGGCTGCTCCCGTGACATTCCATTGGCCGCAAAGGCAAGCTGAAATTCGGCAAAAGATTCTGACCACTGAGCGGATCGAACGCCCAACCTTTCGATCTGGAGTCGAACGCGCTACCATTGCGCCAAGCAGTCATGTTGACGAGTGGGTAAGAAAGGGATAATAATCCCGCGCACTCTCGATTGCCAATTGCGGTTAGAGAAGGTGAGAGAGCGTGTAGAATGGAGAGAATCAGACAATTGCAGACGCGAGCCGAGCCGGAATTCGTCGAGAAGGAGCAGCTTCCGGCCATTAGACTCAAGGCGCCCTCGAGCAGAAAGGTCAGTTGGCTATCGGATTCGCAGGAAGAGAAACGATAATTTCAAATCGGAAATTGATCTTTGATCTTTGCAGAAGTCGCTGCTGGCGCGTGTCGAGAACACATCGGTGCAGGTGCGGCTGCTGGATGGTCAGATCGTAGAGGTGAGTGAATGAACAGTACTCTTGTGTACAGCTTTTTCTGAAGGACCAGAAAAGAAAAACAAATCATAGCCCTTTCTCAGATTTTGAATAAGCAACACAAATGATTTGAAGGAACGCAATTTTGACTTTCAATGACTTCCCAAAGAGATCAACGATCACTTTCAGGTCGCTTGTCGCTCCGACGCCATCACATCGGACATCTTCTCGTTGATTGTAACACACACGAAGCTGAGCGAGCACGTCTTCTTCGGGCTGTGCACGTTGAGAGGTCAGATTGGACTTTGATATTTGACCTCCTTAATCAAATTTGAAGAATTTTGATTTTTCGCTGAGCACAAGATCACTGCTTCAATCGTTATCCATCGCCTCTTAATTCCATCCTGAAACATATCCCACAGGAATCATTCATTTTAATTCATTTTTTTTCACAGCGAAATGCCATCACATTTTAAACATCTAGCAAGATTAAAATTCAAAGATCACAGCCCACCCCCAAACCCCGAAGCCCCTCTCTTTCCCTACTCACCTTGGTGGATAAAAAATTGAAATTGAATGATCACCGAATTCCAGACGGCGAGCAATTCTTCCTCGACGAAGAGCAGAAGCTGGAGAAGATGGCGCCTCCCGGATGGAAGAGTGCGGTAAGTATGGGTACTGTAGGGTACTGTAGGGTACTGTAGGGTCCGGTAGGGTACTGTAGAATACTGTAGGGCACTGTAGGATACGGTAATACGGTAGGTATCGGTCAACCATCGGGCCCGGCTACAGTATGCTCTGGATACGGTCGACTATAGAGATTACAATATCGATTTTCAGGTTCGAGGCGTGCCTTCGGTGCAGTACATCCTGCACCTGCGCTTCCGATTCTACCCGACCTACGTCGACTTTATAAAGTGAGAATGCATTTCCTGAAATAGTATGATTTATAGTTGTTTCGAAGAAATTTCTGCTCCCAATCGAAATGAAGGTTCGAATTCTGAATTATTAAATCTATGAAACTCATCAGAACGCGGGTTTTTCCTCGGTCAACATGATTGTAGACGGAAATTGGACTGTCGATATTTATTTCGATGCACACTATAGTCAAATTGTTATTGGACACAGCCTGTCAGAGTGGATGAATTCCTTTGTTCGTAGCGGCGGACGTATTCTAATGAGGGGAGAGCGAGATCGCCTCATTTTACCCCGCGCGAGAGAGAAAAGTGGCGTGAAATGATGGAAAATTACGGGTTTTTTCGAACGTTTGTTCATGCTGCAAGCGAATGAGGCAAAAATAAAATACAAGCTCAACGTCACCCTCTGTGGGAAGGGTTTGGGCAATGTTCTGCGTATGTGCCATATTTTTGGCATTTTTCTCCGTGGAGTTAATAGACCGTTTATAGCCAAAACAGTCGTTATTCGCACTTTTCGCTTAGTTTAGCATGCATTCTCGCATGCTGCAAGCGAATGAGGCAAAAATAAAATACAAGCTCAACGTCACCCTCTGTGGGAAGGGTTTGGGCAATGTTCTGCGTATGTGCCATATTTTTGGCATTTTTCTCCGTGGAGTTAATAGACCATTTATAGCGAAAAAGAGTCGATTTTGGGGTTGCTGATATGTTTCACTCGTTTTATAAATTGATCAACAGAAAAATTGATGCAAAAATTTATGAAATTGATATTCGAGCTATGTTTCATTGGTGCTATAATATTTTTTCTCTTCCTCATTTCACATTTTTATCCGCCAACCCACCCAGAAGCAGAATAACTGGTAAAATGACAGGGAGGGAAAAGAAAGGGGGAGAATGGCCATCCGCCGTTTTCGATCCATTCTGACAGGCTGTGTTGGATCGTCAACTTCTGTTTAATGCGATCTATGAAACTCATCTGAGCTTTTTTTTTTATTTCTATCTTTCTCCAGAACGCCCGGCACGCTGCACGCGCTCTACCTCCAGCTGCGAAGGGACTTGCTCGATTCACGAGTGGAGCCGAGACGGGACATCGCCTTCGATCTGGCCGCATTGGCGCTGCAGGTGAATAATTTAATCTCATCCTCGGGTGTTCATCCCAACTGTCGGTCGGGCAAGAATACATACATAGTGACAAAATTTTAAGTCGCTAACTACTCTCAAGTAGAATTTTTTTAGGAGCATTAGAGAATTTTGTTTCGTTTCTGGATAAAAAAGTTTTACTGATTTACAAATCGACAGTTCAAAATTACAGGCCGAATTCGGTGATCGCCCTCCGCCCGCTGTGATCGATTACTTCTCGCCCGGACATTATCTGGCACCGGTATGGATTGTTAAATCATGATTATCATTTTATATTTACATTTTTTGTAAAAACGGAGGGCCACACGAATCGATTCTTGTATGAATTTTGATCTTTTTGAACCCACAGTGAAACACATTTCAAAAATAAAGATTGTGAAAAGATTGTGAAACAAAACTTTATAAATATTTGTTCTCTTTTTATCTGCAAGAGAAGAAACAGAAAAAAATGGAGAAAACCGAGATTTCAAAAAAATTCTTGACAATTTCCTTCAGCGATTCGTGGCGGCCGAAGATCCGGCCCGTCTGCGCACGCTTCTCTCCGAACTGCACGGTCATTACAGCGGCACTAAGGAGAAGGAGGCACAGCACAAGTTCATCGAGGTCGGTGATCTTTGATCTTTGTTTTTTTCACGTTTTTGATTACCGTAACGCGCAACGCACCGCACGACGCTGTTGAGCTAGGGACTTGTGTTAGCTGTGAAGCACAATCGATGTGATATTGCCAGAAAATTTTAAACATCAATTTTTGCTTCTTTCAGATGTGCCAGCGCCTGCCCGACTACGGCTGTCACTCGTACAGGGTGTTCCGCAGCAAGGCGAGCCATTTCGTACTTGTTTTGTCCATAGATGTTGTTGTTTTGATGAGTGAAAACAACAACAAAAGTGACTCCTTCCAGGCCGCAGCTCTTTCCAGACTTGTGTTGTTGTTATTCCCATGCTTGTTTTTGTTTTGACGAATAAAAACAAAAACAAAACCACAATTTCCAGGCCGCGGCGACGTCCTCGCCGTCGCCATTTGACTCGGACAGTGGCGCGGCGCTGTGGATCGGCATCATGCCGAAAGGCATCGTCATTTCCGAGTCGCAGGTGCGCGTTTTATTCAGAGCCCTCGTGATAGGTCGGGGGAAAACGGAAAAGGTGGATAGAATTCATATGTGCTTCATCAAATTCATAAGAAGGTTGAGTGGGCACATAGCCGAATTCTCGTCAACTATGAAGAAAAAACAACATTTCTAATAAACAGTTGTAAACTATTAGAATACTGAAAGTTGATCTCTCACATTCAGATGGGTCAGCGCGCGCAATTCGCCGAGCATCCGTGGCAGCGTACGCACACATTGCAGTTCGACAAGAAACGATTCGTGATTGTCGGTGAGTGAACTTTGATCTTTGATCTTTGCTGATCTCTGAACTCTCTTCAGACCTCGCAGTTGATGCCGATGGTGATCGCAAGCAGTCCACCTTCTTCGTTGACCATCACTCCAAGTGAGTTTTGAACTGTAATTGAAATGCAAAATAAATTGAGCACAAGGACTGATCCTGATAGGTCCAGCTATAGCAAAAACTCTCTTGAAATATTAAAAACAATGGTTGCTCAAGTCTAGATAAGTAAAGAAGATTTTGCAAAAGCTTTCCAAAGCTTGAAATGCACTCGTGACAAGGAAGCAACCTTTCCTATCCCACAATCGTCGATCGAATCTCAATCGCACGCATGACTCATCCGAGTGTATGAGATGGCAAGCGGGGAAATGGAGCATTCCTCAGATATCTGTTTACAAATAAAACCCCGTGAGCCCGCTCAGATCCGCCTACTTTGTGCGCTTCGCCGCCTCGCAACATCGATTCATGATCAAGGTCAGTTCGCGATCGGCCCGGTCGTCTACCGTATCCCTTCTATCGTATCCCCTACCGTCCACTATCATATCCACTACCGTATCCTAGTCGATAATGAGTTGGATTCGACGCTCAGTAAGTACTAAGAAATGTTGACCTCGTATTCCCACCGTACTCGATCGATAAATTAGATCTACAGTACCCTACCGTAAGCATTATAGATGCGACAATGGAAGAACCAGCTGAAGAACGAGAAGCGAGTGGCGGCAATGCCAGATGTCGCGGCGGAAGGACGAGCCATCGGTATTTGATCTTTGATCTCTGATGGTCCCATGGCTTGATCTTTGATATTTGACATATATTTATCCATTCACAGTTGATCTGCGATCCATTCCAGACTCCCCACTCGAAAACGCCGACAAGCTCTTCGACAAGATCCCCTCCCCGCCCACAACCATGGACAGGCGAAGGCAGTCGGTGGATGCAGCAGCTGTAGCAACTGCAGCAAGGGCTGCATCAAGCGCCGCCAGAAGCAACGGCCACCACCCGCAACCCGCTCCTGCCGTAGGTCTTACAAGTACTTAATCAATATCTACAGTTCCCTACCGTAATCGTCTGCAGGCCTTCGATACCCTGCCCTCGCAACACGACCACAGCTTCCAGTCGACGGCAATAGACGACAGCGCGAATAGTGAGTGATCTACAGTATCAGTGGAACCGTAATCTCTCGCTGATTCGGAAATACGCTAAGAAGCCTCAAAGCCTCTCTTGAAGCCTCCAATCAGACCCCCACCGCTAACCTCTGATGATCTATTCAGTCAATCGAACAAAATACGAACTAGACGACCTCGTAATTTGAACTAATTGAGCTAAATTGCAGACTCAATCGATCGAATGGACGAAGAAGTCGAAGGAGAGATTCTCGATCTCGAAATTGTCAAGGTACTGTAGACTACCGTATCCCTTCCAATCCCTCCAATGTATCGACCACAACAACACAAACGCACTCAATACTTCACTACTTTACTTTTTTTTCTACATGTCGGCCCTTCAGGAAGGGGCTATCTGATAATTCTTGATCACGGGTTGTACTCGATGGGAAGGTTCTTTCTGCGGACCATGCCGTCTCCCTGGAACCACTCGCGGCGGAACTGCTTGGCGGCTCCATCGGGGGTGTTGGTCCACTCGATGGTGATGCGATCGTTGTTGGTGTCCTGAATTGAATGTATTAGGGGAGAAACGACGGTTACGGTAGGATCTGATACCGAAGCAACTATGAAAGGCTAGGGTGGGGTGACCCTTTTGGGTAGGCCGAGGTTTGGGGGGTGGATACCGTACCTCCTGTCCGTAGGCGAAGGCGTCGCAAGAGACGGCAATGAGGGCAGCCTCCTTAGGGTCGAGCACTCCGGATCCGGGGTCCACTCCGAGTCTCTTCATGTTGGTGGTCTTGAATGCCCATCCGATACGGCGAGCAGATGAGTTGGTCACCTGAGATAGTAAGGGTTACTGTGGGATCCAGGAATTGAGGGGGCGGGACAAAGATGAAGACCACAGGGGATCTCAAGAAGCCACGATAGCTGGGGGTCAGGGAAACGGTACCTTGATGTGGTAGGTGTGCTTGTCGTCGTAGGGGGCGTTGAAGACGATCTTGGTGCCGGGCTGGGTGGCGATATCTCCGGGAGGGACGGACTGGGCCATGGCGAACAGCGAACACACGTAGTTTGAGAAAACGACCGAGGGGAGGAGTATTTATAGGGTGAAATGGCATGGAAATTGGTGTGGACCGAATAATAAAAATAGGGCGAATGAAGAGGATTATCGATCAAGCAAATAAGAAACACGTGCAGAAAGCAAAACTTGTTTTGCACATTGTAGTTTTCCAAATCAATCAGTGTTTAATCGATATCGTAACCGTTACCGTATCCAGGACCCAAATGCCGGTCTCGGACTGACGCTTGTGGACGGTCAGCTCAACGGCCTCACCGGAGTCTACGTGAAGAGTGTCAACGAGGGCGGAGCCGGACAGAAGAGCGTTAGTTATCGATCGATACCGTACTTTCAGATGGTACTCGGTACTGTACTCTTTGATCGATTACTGACTATTTTTGTAGTCGAAATGATTTCTTCAAGAGCACAACAACAAATTAATGATTAATCGATAATTTGTTCCTACAGTAATCCTCAATCGATAATACCGTATCCACTCGCAGGGTCTGGCGGTCGGTGATCGCATCCTGTCAGTCAACGGCGAGTCTCTGCTCGGCAAAGACAGACACAGAGCGGTGCAGCTCGTCAAGGTATCGACTACAGTATCTGCTACCGTAGTTAGAAGCTATCAACGACTGATTTTATTCTGCAAAAATCGATGATTACCGTAATCAAAGCTAATTCGCTGCAGGAGTCCGCGTCGCTCGTTTCCATTCAAGTATCGCGCATTCACGGCATTCAGCACGTAACGCAGCACAAGACTGGTGAGTAGAACAGCTTGAGATTAGAGCTGTCAGGGTGAAGAGTCCGTCTATTCATTCCTCGCTCACTCTCGTCACTGTGACCGGTGAGAGAGTGCGCGGAATGAAGAGACGGATTCTTCACCCTGACAACCCTACTTGAGATATGAGTTGTCTCTTCATTACGCACACTATCATGCCCGCTCTAGTGAGTAGATGGTGTGCAAAACTGCGGCTCATTTTTTGAGCTCGGGTAAGTAGACGAGACTAGTAAGTAGACGTAGAGAGTAGACGAGTAAGTAGATGTGCTATGGTGAATGCAGTCAGAAGAGGAAAATTTGATCAAGATCGAAATGTGTGATGAATCCTCTCTTCAGGCACCCTCGAGACTTCGAAGAAGCAGATCTCAGCTGTCGATCTCAAACAAGGCAGCCTCGCCGCGCTCGCGCCTCCGAAAGACAGGGTTCGTCTTTGATCTTTGGTCTTTCGCCCTCTTCATTTTCCCATGAGCTGATGTCTGATGGCTAACATTGAATGGCGTTCGCTCTGTTTGTTCACTCTGAGCAAGCAAAAATGTAGCCGATCATTTCGTTGTATCATGCTCACATCGAGTTGTCCGTATTCCGCGTTATGAGAATATTGTAAGTATCGATCTTTGATCTCTTGCAGATGGCTGCGTCGAAGGGTGGTTCCCGCACGCCTCCCGCTCCCCGCAAGGCCACCCAGAAGAGGACGCTGTCTGACTTCGGCGCAGTGACTGACGCCCTGCCCGAGCTGAACAGTGAGGACATACTGGCGGACATGAAAAATCTGGCAAAGTTAGTTTTTGTTGAGACACAGCGGGACAATGAGCGATCAGCCTTGGTCGAATGCAATCTTACATTGTTGGTGAAACATATTTGAAATTCCGTTCTCAGAAAAGGGTCTATTTTGAAGCTAATCATAATATTTCGGTTTGTTTTGTTTTTACTTTTCTATTCCTTCCATTTTTCAGTCAACATCTGCACGATTCGGACGAAGAGACCGCGGGCGAGTACCGCCTGCCGCAGAACACCTCGCTGTACGGGGAAGGTAGGAGTTGATCTTTGATCTCTGATTTGTCAATTCATTATCAACATGTTAACAGTCTTTGAGGCATCTCATCTGATACTTGATTACCCACTTGCCAATCCATCACTGATCTTTGATCTCCCCCCTTTCAGTCGACGATCTCGATTCGCCAATGGACAAGATGCCGGGCAGCTCGAACAAGTCCGCCATCCGTCCGAATGCCTACGCCACCTTCCCGAGGTGAGAACTGTTTTGGGATTTTTTAGAAGCGAGGACTAAGGATGATTATCGAATAAAATTTTAGAAACCATGTGAACAGACGCTGAAACTCAACGCGAATTCGTCTCGTTTTCACTCTAAACTCGATGAAATTGAAGATCAAACCGAACTAATGAGCCAAAGTTCAAAGATCAACCTCCCCCATTGCAGACGCTCGAACCTCGACTGGGCGGATGAGCTGGAAGAGGTGGGCGAAGAGAGCGAGGGCGAGGATGATGACGTCGTCGAGGTTAGTTGAGAAGCTCTGCCCTCTTTTAGGCCTTTTAGGCCTTTCACCTAAGCTCCGCCCCTTTTTCCTAAGCCCCGCCCCCTTTCCAGGTGACCCTCACTCGAAATGAGCAAGGCTCCCTTGGCGTCCAGGTCGCCTCATCGGAGGGCCGCTGCCGCATTCAGGCCGCCACGGCGCCGCCGGCCCGCGGCCATCCCGGCATCCGCGAGGGCGACTTCCTGGTCTCGGTGAGCGGCCGTGTGTTCTATTTTCCGGTTTTCGTTGCGCTGTCGATTTTTCGACAGGGCAGCATTTGTTCATTTGGTCACGGTAAATTTCATGGTTACAGTAGGATATCGATCTACCGTAACCAGGAAATTTACCGAAATTCATCGAAGACTTCTAGACATTATGAATACACTTACCCCTGGTGGATAAATAATTGTAATTGTAATTGATCTCCTAGGTCAATGGCACGCCGACCGAGGGCATGGCGCACAAGGAGATCGTCGGGCTGCTCCGAGGGGGCGGAGCTACCGTAACCCTCGGACTGAAAAAAGTGAGCAGCGATCAGAAGATTCGCATCGTCCTGGACAAGACGGGCGGCGGAGCGATCGGTAAGTAGTAGAGTTCGAAATACGGGTCGTCGTCTCTTCATTTCACGTGCTCTCTCGCCGGTTAGAGATGCGAGAGAGTGTGCGAAACGAGGATACGATTACCCGTATTTCGAACTCTAGTAAGTACAGTAGTCAGTTTTGATTTCTTCAATAATTCCCGAAAGGATGATTGAATACGTGAGAAATTTACCACTTTCAACCACTTCTGAAACATATCCGATGTTTCTTCGACAAAACGCATTGCACAGATTTCTACAATCGCTACGGCAATGAGTGAGGCCGGTCGGTAGGTCATAGATGGTGTGGTGGTCCGTAGTGCCGATGATGATACTGTTGTGGTTGTGTTTCGTAGTTTGATCTTTGATCTCTGTTCTCGATTGATCTTTGATCTCTCACAGGTCTTTCGCTCGGCAAGAAGATGGGCTTCGACGGAGTGCTAGTCCGTGCGATTGGAGCAGATTCGATCGCTGAGAAGGAAGGCCGGCTGAGGGTCGGAGACAGAATTATCGCTGTGAGAAATTTGTCTTACGCAAAAACATGAAAAAAAATACACCAACAATCTGTGACTTTCGTTCATTTGTGTTTTCTCAAATGCCTGATGTAAAGAAATCAAACGATTTTGTTGTGGCGGAGTAATATTTGAACCGTGAAACGTACACCGTTCCTACTCGAATATTGCGAATTAAGATATTTGATCTTTGATCTTTGATCTTTGATCTCAGGTGGACTCGGACAAAGTTCTCGACGAAACGCCCGCTCGCATCGTCGAACGTCTGAAGACCGCAATCGATCGGGTCGAGATTACCGTAATCCGGCAGGCCGCTTTCAATTCGATGCCGCGCACACCATCCACCGGCAGTCTGCACAAGATGGGCCGATAGACGACTACCGTAGTTCGAGCTCGATCGACAATTGACTTATTTGATTTAGCACAGATTTTCTAGAGATAATTTTACACAGACTTATCAAATGCCCCCACCACTTACACATCTCCTCCCTACTTATATGCTACATATTTATTGTGTATGTGTGATACAGTACTCCAAGTGCCTTACTCTCGTCGCCTCTTCCTACTCATATTGACACGCAATATCCCCGTCCCCCAAATTTTCTAAATTCAAATTTTATTTTGAAATGCTGCCTCTGCTTTCGCTTCTAGTTGGTGCTTCTTGTAGAAGTGAATCTAAAAACGGCCAAATCGTCCACCACAAATTTGCTCATAACCCCCGTTTTATCTATCGAGTTTCCTTGCCGTTTTCCCGCTCCCTCTCTCAATCGTTAGTTGTCTCCCTACCGAATACAAATGTTAATTGATAGAATCCCGTTCAGAGTATTTATTTCCTGATTTGGACCTCTTTCTGTGAGTTGTTATGAAAGCTCAACGACGTAATAAATGATGTTCAACTTCAAAGAGCAATTTTCGAATAACTTTTATTCCTGTTTGACATTCAACAATAGCAACGATGTGGCAAACTTATAGATCAGAATATAATTGACAGATTATGATTAAAGTTTATGATGTATTGTGCACTGGAAAGAAGTGGTTATGCGAGTATCGATTATTACAGTAGGAAAAGTGGCCGAGGAGGAGACTCGGGGAGAAGGGAGCACAAAATGCGAATTTGGTTGTTGTGATTCCCTATGTGTGAAACTACCGAGATGTTACCCATACTACGAAAACTGTTTAGAAACAGGAACAAGAACGAAATTATGCTAGCGGTGGGTGCGTGTATATAAATCAATATTCGCCGTAATTCCCTATCACAAAAATATGAGATCTCGAGAGTGAGAAGAGGGGCGGCCTAGCGAGGGAAGGGCGTACAGTGGGCGGGGGCAACGTATGGAAACTTGGTAGTATACAGGCCGAACCCGTGGGGCGCTTAATACTCGACGATATTATACAGAAGGGGGGGGGCAAATAATGAAGGCCCTAGCAAATAATGAAGGCATCAACATCTCCTAGGAAGCCCCGCCCCTACTCTGGTATTACTCACCTAATAGGCCACCTAATATCCCACCTAATAGGTGACAAGTTAGGTGGCATTATAGGTGAGTTATTAGGTGGCCTATTAGGTGAGCGGCGCTATTAGGTGGCCTATTAGGTGAGAGGCAGGGGGAGCGGGGCCTCCGTTATTAGGTGGCCTATTAGGTGAGAGAGGAGATGCCAGGGGGAGTGCTTATTAGGTGGCCTATTAGGTGAGTGGGTTACTGTAAGGAAAATCGACTCTCGCCGAAACAGTGAGATATGATATTATTGATTCGCATGAGTATGCCTCATACCGTAACTGAGCCACACATGGATCGTCCATGTACGGTAGTCACATCCAAAAGGCGATCCCTCATGGGATCGCAGTACAGTGAAGTCATGCTTGAGAGCAGACTGATATCAGCTGTTCGAGGGGATCTTGAAGGCAGGACGCGTGCTAGTCACGACGGGTACGAATCACTCACCCCAACGCGCTATTAGGTGGCCTATTAGGTGAGATGGGCTATGATATTAGGTGGCCTATTAGGGAGTGAGAGCCTCCTCCACCCGTTTATAGGTGGCCTATTAGGTGAAGCCTCTGCTATTAGGTAGCCTATTAGGAATGCTTATTAGGTGCCCTATTAGGTGAGTTATAGCTCTTCTCGGGTCAGACTGTTTATAGGTGGCCTATTAGGTAGAGGCCCTTGTACCCCTCCTTATTAGGTGGCCTATTAGGTGAGTAATACCAGAGTACTTCCCAATTGAAATTTTCGAACAAAGCTTGCGGCCATCGTGAGAGGGACCCTGAGGACTTTCTAAAAACGCTGTGAAAAGCATGGGTTAAATTTTGTGACCAAGACCCACACGCGTGATAACTCCAAAAAATCAAAAGCAAACACCCTCTGGCCACGCTGCGTATTAAAATCTAGTCGGACGTCTAATACGAATTTTTTTTTAAATCGACATCTAGTTTATAATACACTGCGTGGCCAGAAGCTGTTTGTTTTTCATCTATTTTTTTAGATTGTTTTTAAATGTTTTCGAAAGTTTCAAATCTTTTCACATTGAGTTGCGACTTTCTTCCCATTCCATCGGACCACATGGAACACGATAAAATCTCCAACCTTCCCGACCTCTGTTTGCTTGAGATATTCAAGCACCTAAACAGGTGAGCTTACGAAATAGTAATCTTAAAATTGTCTAATTAAAAGATCGACTAGGTAAGGTTCGAGGGTTCAGCCACTAGGGCCGAACAGCAACATCTCAGATCCGGACCAAAACTTTTTTTGGGGGATCTCCCTATGGACGCTGATCACTGTTTGGGTACATTCTAACATTTGACCTAAGTGGCTCCATTTATCTAAGGCGAATTTTTATTTTTTAAAGTTTGAAGCCCCGCCCCTTTTCGGGTTTTTGAGATATGGTCATAATATGTATAATATAATCTGGTCATAATATGTCATAATATATTGACCCAAACAGTGATCAGCGTCCATAGGGGCATCCCCCAAAAAAAGTGTTGGTCCGGATCTGAGATGTGGATGTCCGGCCTGTCCTGGGGTCATACCTAGCCGGTCTCTTAATTGAAGAAGATTTAACGTTCAATTTCAATGCTCATCACGCACGGTTCATCACAATGAATGAGGAAAGAATTGCCTAAGATAGGGGTCGACTTCGTTTCATAGAATTTAAAAACAACTTTTGAAAAATAATTTCAGAATAGACATATATAACATGAGGACTACCAGCAAGAGGATGCGGTCGATAACCTATGAACGATGTCTTGACAAAATTAAATGGGAGAATGGATTGCTCTATATTGCTCAGGTAGCGACTTTTGAAATATCGTACATCGTCCACATTACCGAACAAACGATCCTTTTTTCACATTTTTAAAGCCATCGAATTTGCTTCGAATATTCCCAATTTTAGTTTCCTTTTTTTCTCCACCCTCAATTCCGTGTAATTGTAAAAATTGAACGGTGAAATGTTAAAGGGTGAAAATTACGAGCAGCGAGTGCTAAATTTTGATTTCATTCTATTGCTATGCACGCAAAACCCTCTAAAAATTCTCATTTCTCAGCGCGCATTTCTCTCGTTCGGCGCTCGTTCGGCAGAGCGCCGTCACGCAAATGAGCCGCCCCCCCCCCCTTTGACCTGCTGTGCGAACTTTTTTCGAGCGAAAATTTGAATGAAAATTATTTTTCTGCCAAAAATAGCATTAATCGCGATTTTTTTCTCGTTTTTCGTCACTACTTTATATTTTTTCTTGCGCATTCTAAGCAACCTAGTTCATAGAGTTATAGCACGATGAATCATTGATTCTGAGAATCACCGATTCATCGCCGATTCTCAGAATCATTCGGAAAGAATGAGAAGAATCATTGATTCTCAGAATCATCGAAGAATCAAGTTGTCAACCCTACTGCGTACCAAATGACCCTGAAAAGCAGGCAACGAGCGAGAGAGTATGCAAAATGAGGAGAGCGCACCCTCTCATTCGTGAACTTTGCAGACGCCGTTCGGCTACGGATTCAGACTTATCAACCGATGTCCACGGTACCCGTTGGGCTATCTAATGAGCTACTACTATTGTGTCGCCATTAACAATTACGAGGTAACCGACTGACGTTAGATCGTTGACCACACAAAACCAGTCATCTTTACGGATGATAATTTTTTCCAACTTGCGCTGTTGTTGCGTCTTGATCCACTTTTCGTGTCCACATGAAACGACTAACTTTCAATATGCAAACTAGCTATCTGGGTTGACCTCTTGGTAGGAGAAGAAGCAGGACACAAAACAACGGCCGTTCGGCCATTTTTTGCAGGCGCACACACCGACGGCGCCACTGGAGAATATTCACCGTATTGCCGCCGACAATGGAGTCCATGAAGAACTGTGCAACGAGGTGGGTGTTTCGATATCACGCCTCTCACTTAAGGATCAACTCAGAGTAGCTGAACCTTGTCAGTGAGCAATTTTTCGCTGCCGAGGTTTCGACGATTTCGGACCCGCCTATCAATTCACCCTGTGAACGAAAGAGTGCTAGAGGTGACTCTCGACCGAGTTGCAGCATCGGTCAACTGCAGCAACCCAACTTCAACGCTCTTTTTCTCCCTTTCAATGAAGGCCTTGAGCACATTTTTTTTTCTGGGAGATAGGGCTACTTTTGGATGCTCTATCGATCTGTGCAGGTCTTTTATCGATATTTTATCTCTTATATGGGGATACGCATCAATCAAAGTTGGTGGGTCCCACCACGAAGAGCCTGAAACCTTTTAATCCTACTGTAATCAGGCCAAGCTCTTCGCACTTATCATTGTGACTCTGGGCAAAGAGATCACCATGGCTCGTAGCCTAGTGGTTGTGTTTATGCCTAGCTATCCAACACCCGCTGGTTCGACTCCCGTCGAGTGCACTTCTCACTATTGCATATATTTTCGACTGCTAATCCAATGAAATCAATATCTGAGTACAGTATCTTTCAAATGCCTGAAATATACTTTAAATATACTGAAATATACTTTAAAATTCTGTAGCTAGGTTCAAAGGCATTATTAGAATTTCGGATAAAGTGATCTCTGATCGGGTAGCCATTCTCTATCATTCCACGTTACCAGTTTATGCACGAAAATATTGATGCCTACCCCCCTTTAACACTGCTACATGCAGCGAGCATTGGTGAAAAAGTTCGTAACAAAAGCTGGGAATTTTATATTTTATTTTTTTCTATCGATTGATATGTTTGCACTCACATATCAAGAGGATTGAGTTCTATTTTTTACTTTTTTTCTGGATATGGCTGGCAAATGATGATAGTGATGCGTATTTTTTTGGGTTCTGCTGATGATTACGTGGTTTATAGATAGCATCGCGCAACTGCTGAGAAATCTCGAGGTGGTGGTGTTGCGATCCTCGTTTCTCCTATTCTCCATCTCATTTTAACCGAAAATTATTCTTCGGATGCCATTGAAACTGTTGTTATTGCCATTCACCGGTACTAACAAAAAATGAGAAAATTATTTGTGGAAAACCATGTTGTTACTGTTGTTACTTAATCAGTTTAGGTGTTTCCTCACGTTGGTTCTCCACACGATGCGTTTATTCCGGACTCCTTTTTTGAACAACTCAAAATTCTTTTGCGCGTCCATCAGGCGAACGTTGTCGTATTTAAACAGGTACACAATTTTAATATAATATGTTCTTTGTTCCACACTAGGGTTGCAGATACGGTATCGGCAATCCCGCGCGAGAGGGGCGATATGTGGCCGTTGGGTAATGCTCGTAGAGGCCTCAAATGTAAAGAGGGTGCGGTGATTCGACATCATTCTCCTCTCTATCCTCCCTCTCTTTGCTCTCACCTCGTTACATATCGCCCCTCTCGCGCCGTAATGACGAAACCGATCTCGAACCGGCAACATAGCCATATGAAAAGGAAAGGTGCTTATGTAATTCCTCTCTGTAAAACAAAAGTACGGGTTTTTAAAATTTTATTTCAATAAAAAAATATAATACTGCGTTTAGATTCCATTCGAATGGCGGGTTTTCACGGAGATGAAGGCGATTCTTGAAGGCCACAACGTTACTATTCTTCGGTGTAACAATATGAACATCCAACAGGTCTCCGATCACACTCGCAACAGGTTTTACTTCACACTTTTAGGAAAAAATATATATCTTGTGTTCAGCTTCGCACAATTCATTCGAAATGTGGAAACGGTTGATTTGACAAATTCTCGGCAGGATGATACCCTTATAAACGAAAAATTTCTTCGTGACTCGACCGGTAGCAAATTGAAGAATTTTTACGGCAATAAAGGCCCAAGGTCGGCTATGGTGAGTCGGTTTTGTTGGCTACCGAAGCAAAAATTGATAATTTGTAATATCACGCTTGTTATGAGAGAACGGAGCTCAAAACGTCTGTTTTTTGTTGTAAGTTTTTAGAGATTTGGTTTTTTTACTGTGCCAGACCTGGTAGAATCTGCTCGATTCTTGCGCAAGCGGCCGTTTGTACAATTAATTACCTTGAAGAGCGTTGTCACCTTCTGCCCGTCTGAGTCAATCCTCCATCGAATCTCCCGTCTACACTCGCTGTATGCAGCTGCAATGGTTGTAAAAGTGGAATGGGTTGCGAAATTTCTGACGGTAAATAACTTTTTGTGTCCACACAAAAACAATCACATTTAGATGGTGATCGAAGCAGCGGACGTTTATTACACGCACTATTGGATGTTCGGCGTCGATCAGCCAGTCACGTTTGAAATGATCGCTTCTCAGATTCGCAATCCGGACATTATATTCTATCATGAGGTAATTGCGTGTTTGCGGTGCTGACGCGATTGAGGCGTCCACTCAAAACGAACGATATTTTCTCACTTACTTGTCGTTGCAGCGTCCTTCTGAAAGCCACTACTTGGTGAAAAACATACTCGAGCACGTAAAGCTGAATATAAGGTACGATTGAAATGCTTCCTTTTGATTGTCGATCACGCGACTCGCGTAAGAATCGGCACAGAACGACTAGATCTTGGCATTGAGCAGATTTTCGCTATTGGGATTCCTATTGATTTTTCAGTCCCCAATAGGGTTTCTGAATAGACCGCTCCCCTCTAGCGAAGTAAGGAATCGAAAGAATCACAATCACGGCTGTCTCTAATTCGCAAGGAATCAAATGATTCCTTGGGAAGGAAATCTTGGAATGATTCCGAGTTCGTTTCACAGCGAAAACTAGGACAGTTTATCATGTTTGAAAGTATTTTTTGTAATGAAAGTTGATTGACAATGTATGGACTACAGTTTCCACTTATGGGTCATTCGACCTGATCAGGTAAAATGACGCCGTCGAAATACCTGATCAGGTATTTAAATTTAAAGACCTGACAGGTCAGACTACATTGTTCGGAGCGCGGAGCGTCACGGGGCGAGCGTCCCAAGCACGCTAGTCTCCCACAATATTCCTTTAACAGGTGGTCTAGGGGAAATCAATAGCGAAAATCTGCTCGATACCAAAGATTGTTCGAGTTTTAGGTGAGTCACATGAGATGACGTACTTGTAGTGCTCTGACGCACTCGAAATGTCTCCACATAAAAAATATAAAAAAATATCAGGGCGACGCTGCATCCGCAAACTGTCGGCGATCGTCATTTCATTGTAATGATATTTGCCAGATGTTCCGAGTGAAGCTTATTGTGAAGTGAAGTTCGAGTGAAGCTTATTGTGAATAAAGTGAAATAGTACAAGATCTTTGACTCAATGAGATACCCTCGCACAAAACCTGCCTGCTATCAATTGCTAGCTTATTGTTAGTGGAAAGTGATTGGCGACGGTTTTGATCATACTCCGCCAGCTTCTGCGATCTTCACTTCTAAAATCATTCATTGAGAATTGAGACCCATTTGACCCATTGAGACCCATTTGATCATCAAAACGTTGAGGGGGGGCTAAACGTAAACGTGACATAGGTATCAGGAGATAATGTACGCGCCCGGGAATTCCGCCCCGTTTTTTCAACCTTTTTTTCCGCCAAAAAAATTCCGCCCCGTTTTTTCAACCTTTAAAAAAAAATTTGTCGGGAGATAGAGGAGAGGATGACTAGACGAGAGGCGGGTCTTGGAGAGAGCTCCGATAGATAGTTAGTCAGAGGGGGGAGCAGCCCCAGTGTTGTGTGACTCCCGAGTAGGCGAGATTTAGGAATAAAGAGAGTCTTTTCTCGTTCGTGTTTGTGTTTTCCACATGTGATCGTCTATCGGAGAAGGAGTCGGGGAAAGTAGTATGCCAATGTTATTTTCTTCTCAATCATCTTGTCCTCATCATTCCGCAGGAGAGTGCACATCTCCCGATCTCACTTATGCCTTCTTTATCTCTTTCTTGTCATTCATTACTTCGGGTTCTTAGGCAGTCGCTTATACCTCGATAATCTCTTTTTGTGATGGGAGTATGCCTTGTTGGCATGGATTCGAATTTATTTAGCCAAATTGTCCTAAAGCCGATTTATAGTGATTTTCTGACTCTGAACCCTATTGAGTAAGAGATGTGGACTCATCTTCTTCTCAATCAATGTGTAGACTAGGGGGGGAAGATCTTTATTTCCGGCATGATCTGAACACGATAAAGTGCGAGGGCGCCCTTATACACTTTTTGAGCTCTGCATCACTTCTACCGTACTCTACGAGAGTGAGGTGTGGGCTCTCAAATCGAGTGATAAGGAGCGATTGAGCATTACTCAGAGGAAGAAGAAGCGAAAGATGTTGAGAGTCACGCTGAGAGACCGCTGAGCACAATCCTAGCAGGCTACCCCCCCCCACCGTAACCGTCTCTCCCCTCCCCTCTTTCTGTGAGTTATTATGAGCTCAAAGACGTAAAAAGACGTGAGTGCCGTTTTCCCGCTCCCTCTCTCAATCGTTAGTTGTCTCCCTTCCAAATACAAATGTTAATTGATAGAATCCCGTTCAGAGTATTTATTTCCTGATTTGGACCTCTTTCTGTGAGTTGTTATGAGAGCTCAACGACGTAATAAATGATGTTCAACTTCAAAGAGCAATTTTCGAATACCTTTTATTCCTGTTTGACATTCAACAATAGCAACGATGTGGCAAACGTATAGATCAGAATATAATTGACAGATTATGATTAAAGTTTATGATGTATTGTGCACTGGAAAGAAGTGGTTATGCGAGTATCGATTATTACAGTAGGACAAGT
Organism: Pristionchus exspectatus; assembly: GCA_911812115.1. NCBI lineage: Eukaryota > Metazoa > Nematoda > Chromadorea > Rhabditida > Neodiplogasteridae > Pristionchus > Pristionchus exspectatus. Next base: position 34,958,006 of record OU461582.1, on the reverse strand, counting down.
GGCCGAGGAGGAGACTCGGGGGAGAGGGGAGCACAAAATGCGAATTTGGTTGTTGTGATTCCCTATGTGTGAAACTATACCGAGACGTTACCCATACTACGAAAACTGTTTAGAAACAGGAACAAGAACGAAATTATGCTAGCGGTGGTGCGTGTACAAATCAATATTCGCCGTAATTCTCTATCACAAAAATATGAGAGCTTGAGAGTGAGAAGAGGGGGGCGGGGCGAGGGGCGTGGCCTAGCGAGCGAAGGGCGTAAAGTGGGCGGGGCTACGCATATGGAAACTTGGTATACAGGCCGAACCCGTGGGTCGCGTAATTATTATTATTCGAAAACACAATATACAAAGGGGGGAGGGGTGTAATTTCAGTACATTTCGACACAAAAAAAGACAATGAACATGATTGACTGGGTACGATATCAGAGAGGGGGCTAAGATCGGGGCGCATCGGGATCACTAGACTACAGTATGAAGGGGGCGGAGGTACAGTATCCTCAGAAGGCTACCGTATACACTCAGAAGGGGGGCGGGGCTACCGTATACTTCCTACTTGTAGTAGCTTGTCGGGATGACCGAGACCATCTTGTACGTGAACGTAGAGAGGGTACGGTAGATGACGGCGTCATCACGCACGAAGGAGATTGTCAACTGAAATAATAATAATAATAATTTATCTACGCCCGAGGCACAACGAGACACCGAAAAGTGACATTCATAAGGTTGAAAAGCAGGAAAAGGGATGGGGGACTCTCCTGCATTAGGTGAGTTTGGAAATGGCGAATAAAGGTAAAGGTGCATCCACGTGTCAAGCTATTCAAGCTATATTGTCAAGACCCGCTGATAAGGCCAGCTGTTAGAGACAAGGCAGAAATGGCCATTATTGATTTCTTATTTCTGGAGGAAATATTTTTTGCACTGTGACGAAAGGGGCACCATTGCTGCCTACAATATTCTCAACCTATAGAGCAACTGTGAAGCACAATCCTAGCAGGCTGAAATTTCACTCCACTAATGTATTTCATATTGCCCTGGAGCAAGTAAATAGTGATATTAGCAGACGCTGGGCTGAGCTCTCCCTTCAAGAGCAAGCTACCGTAACCATCTCCCCTACCGTAACCGTCTCCCCCCTACCGTACCGGCATGTCCACAATATTCGGTCCGTGATCGGGGTCCTTCAGCATCGCATCGGCAGAGGGAAGGGCAGCCACCGCCATCTCTTCGCTCCTGCACAATTTGTGGCCTTGTTATTAGGGTGTTATTTCCTATTATAAATACACGTACAGGTTCATGCTGATAGAGCAGGGGTCAAATGCTCAGGTCATGAAACCCAAAATGTGGTATGCTATTACAAAAGTTGATGGCCGTTGCACTTGATGTGGCAAGGTTTCATGAAAAATCTACTGATTTTGACAATCGGTGGTATGCTTTTCTCTATTTTTTTTGTTCAAATTGGCCTAAAAATGTGGCATGCTTAGGTCTTTTCGGGGGCGGTATTTGACCTATGTGATAGTGATATTGATCACGAAGTCTATTCGCTCTATTATGATTTGCTCGCGAAACACAAGAGTACCCTTTACAAGACCACCAAATCTTCACCTTACGAACCATGAAAATTACAATTAAACGGCTAAAATACCTGATGGTGGTGTCCAGTTCCACATCGTACAGCCACACCTTCAGATTCTGCGTGAATCCGTGCCCCGTCAGCTCCAATCTGCAGCACAATTTTGAATTCGCGCCCAAAAACCAAAATAAATAGCTCCCCTGTCAAAATTTGCACTAGACTTCACTTTCTAGCTCTAATTTCGGCGGGAGATTCAAATGTTATTATCCCACCGTTGTCGCTCCGTGGGACCGACGACCTCGACCGAGTTAAGCGTGGGCGCGGGAGAGATCGGAAGGCGGACCGGCCCGTTTGCCTCGTAGAAACGGTACTCCGCCTGAGAGATGAATGCAATTGATACATACCGAAGAATGTGAGATTTGGCAAAGTCATACATGAGCCAGGGAACTCCTTGAAATTTTTTGCCCTACCTGTACGGGTCTCCGGGTTTAAAATCCGCTCCAGAAGAACGGGTCACCTCCAATTTTAGACCAATTTCCGGCTATTTTTCATAAAAATCAACGGGTTACCGCTCAATTTTTCGAAATTTTCCCCTATATGAACGGGTCGCCGCCACCTCTTGGTTCCTCACGGAAATCGGCGCTCAGCTATGGGCAAAGTGAAACCGGCACGAATTGAGTTTCATCCCTGCTACATCTTCTCAAAATTTGCAACGGTAGCGATATGAATTCGGTAACTCTACCATACAGCCCTATCTTCATATGTAACGTTCTTGCTTCATCCCTAATTCAAACCGCAAAATTCCTACCACGAATAATCGTTCTCCCAACTTGTGAACCAAAAAATAACAATTATAAAGCCCCGCTTCCCCCCCCCCCCAGACTTCGCCCCTCCCAATCCCTCCCCCGTACCTTATCCGTCGAGATGATTGTCCACGCGGCGCCATCCGATATCTGGTGCCGCAGCGGGTCGCCGTGCACCGGCGTCGCCTATAAATAATTTAAAATATTTTAAATTATTTTTTTGCCAGACGCAGAGAAATTGAACATATATGCATAAAACACGTATCAAGACTCATTGAATCCGAACAGCTCCTTCCCAGAAACGTGAACGAATTTTTTAAAATATTATTTTATTTCCCAAGACTAATAGAGGTTGATTGTGCAAGAATTCGACTACCATGTATTCAGACTCATTGAAACCCAACAACTCCTTCACCGAAACATGAACAAATATTTTATATATTTTTGTTTTATCTTTCATGGTAGACACAGAAATATTGAAAACGAATTCTACTAGCACGTATCAACACTCATTGAAACCGCACAACTCGTGTTGTGAACAATTCGAAGGGATTATCCCACCTGGTGCTGGATGATCTTGTCGTGGCTCAGGCAGAGGTAGATGAACTCGTTGTCGATCATCTGTAAGCGCATAGTTTGTAAGCTCCTCCCCCCCTTGCAAGCCCCGCAAAAATAATCAGACCACTATATATTTAATGAAATCAGTCGTCAGGCCACAATATATCCACTATAGCACCTCCTCCGACCTACCTGGAAGGCGCACTTGTGCAGCTGAGACACGGGCTCCTCCGAGGACGTCTGGTCGAGCAGCACGTGCGTCTTGTCCACCTAGAAATCGAAGGTGAAAATTCAAATTTGAATTTGGCGCCCAAACATTGTCGAAAATTGTTCCGTGTACAATTTCGCACCAAGTCACGATTGGCTTTGGCTGTTAATATTGGCGACTTTCAAGATATTAAATACACCAGCCAACAAGGGAAGATGAACAAACTCCGAAACCAGAGACCACCTAGACGTCACGCAATATCAATTTGAGATCTATTAATTTGCGATTCATTCGTTATTTTAATGATACCGTAATCCTACCGTACCTTCCGTAATCTACCGTAATCCCGTAATCCTACCGTATCTTCCGTAATCCTACCGTACCTTCCGTATCCGCATCTTGGGCAGCGCGATGCCGGACACCGAGTCCACGAGCTTGATCGCGCTACCTGCAAGGATTATCGATTTGCTGTATTATGATATTTTTTCACTTCGAAATCATACGCGCACCAATCCCATTCAACACATTTCTCTCATAGCTAATATGTGAAACACAAATTGATCTTGTGTATTGACTCCATTCAAACTCTAGAAACTCGAACAAAACCAGTTCTCGATCGCCGCTCGCCGTGCACCTACCGTAGTGGACGAAGCCATCGCGCACCGCGAAGCTCGTCGTGTCGGCCGGCGTCGTCATCATGTGCGGATCGTCTGCAACAGGAGCAGAGTAGATTGGCATTCAAGACACATCTAGGTTTCAGCTTGCTGATATAGCCAGTTGAAGGCTATTTTTTTCAATGATTTTTTCCACTCCGTCTAAATAACACAATCCATTTCACTTCCGTGCTCCATTCGATAATCTACTGCATCCCGGATTACACAAATTACGCATGAATTTCTCCGACGTACTAATTCTACCTAGAATGCCACTACCGTATCCCAGTTACCGTGACCGGCTGACACAGATGAATATTGAATGTGCTCCACCGTACCCACCCACAGAACCACTATACCATAACCCAGTTACCGTACCCGGCTGACACAGATGGATTGTGAAGGCGCCCCATTTGGTGCTGGATGCGTGGAAGTGCCCGTTGTCCACGTGTAGATACCGCGTGGAGACCGTCTGCGAGCGCAGTCGGTTGAACAGCGCCACCTGCGGAGGTTAACGTTAAAGTAGCTTCCACAATCAAGGCGATTTCACAGTTGTCATGAGACAACCACGTCTGGAGGGGGTACACAGGTAATGCTGGGTAACTGCGGAGGTGAAATCAATAAACGAGCAAATTGCGGTAGATTCTAAATTATTCAACAGTTTGTCTGGAATAAATTGACCATGTCGTCTCGAACCGAATATGTAGAGAAGTCGCAACTCTAACTTGCTGGGTGATAAAAAAATTTCCAGCGTTTTTATCTAGATCTTTTTATCTTTTTATCTTTACAGTATGATGAATTCTAAAGATAGTTCCTCTGTTAATTGACCAAGTCGTTTCTACCCAAATATGAAGCAATCCCGCAACTCTAATTTGTCGGGTGATGAAAAATTGGGAGCGTTCTCGTTTGGGTCACACTTTGCTTTTTTTTAAAAATTACCATGCGATTACACTCGATACTCCATTTCCCCCTACCCATTTTTCACAGAGTACGAAGAACCCAATCCCCTCCATTATGATGTTTCCCCCTGCAGGCACTATGCCTTTAATCAGGATAAATGTATGTATGCAATGTACCAGCCAGATGGAGCGATTCGATCGCGGAGTACGCTAAGATGCCCTACAGCACTGGACGATCCATCCGATCGTCATCTCTACGCGCGCCTTACCAACACTGGACTACACGCGCACGCTATAGAACACACATGGAGGGATTGTGATCCACGCGGCCTCGCCCGCTGAAGATGGATCTACTGAGTAACTAAGAAGTAATGTACCGTACCTTGGTGCCGCTGGCGATGCAGAGGAACTTGCAGTCCGTGTTCTTCATGCTCTGCTTCTTCTTCGACGGCTTCGAGATCACCTGCAAGCAAGTCGGTGCTAACGAGCGGAAGTTTGAGGACGATAGCGTTTCGGAACGAAGAAATGCGGCTAGGGACGGTGCGGTTTCAATGAAACATCACATTTCATCAGTAGACAGGAAACTAATGGACATGAATTTTATAGATTTTATAGGCTAGGGACAGTTCGGTTTCAGAGAAACGTTACATAACAACATTATGTGGTGTACCAATTTGCGTAAGCAATTCTTGAAAAAAAATAAAGCAAATTATCGAATGATAAGAAGTAAATAAATAAGTAATTAAATAAATAAATAATTAGCTAATTAATTAAATAAATAATTAACTAATTAAATAAATAAACAACCTTAATCCTCGCGGACGAGAACAATCCGACGTCGATGGCGCACGCGTAGAAGAACTGCACGGACAGCTCGAAGTACTGCAAAATATTTAATATTTTAATCAATAATAAATCATTTATGCTATCTCAATGATTTTATCGAAAACTTTTCCCATTCACACCAATGTTTCAATCATTTCCCATAAGAACCGATCAGCGATATTTTTCAATTCATCGTAGGGTTGCGCTTTGAAAACAAATACAACTAAAATTACAAAAAGCCGATAGTACCGACTATCGGTGAATAGAACGAACAAATGAAAATACCTTGCGCTTGTCGCTGTCCGAGATGTACAGTGACTTGGCGGCGCAGTAGTCCTGAGAGGAAGAGATTGATTAGCTACCGTAATCAATCGATATCTACCGTACCCCTTCGATCGATAACTGAAGCTACCGTATACCTTGTGATTGGAGAGGGGAACATTGATTAGCTACCGTATCTGGCGATAGGCATCTTAAAATCAATCAAGGTCGAGGATATGTTGCTAACATAAGAGGAAAAAAACAGAAATATGGACACCAGGCGCGTTCAAGTTTCGAAATCTGTCAAAAATGTCAACAAACATCGAGAGATTGATATTTGTAGAGATTGCAGTGATGAAATAATCATAAATAACAATTCCACCTTATGGTTGGAGAAGTCGAATGACCTACCGTACCCTAACGATCAATACCTAGAGCTACCGTATACCTTGTGGATACCGTAATCAATCTATATCTACCGTACCCCATCGATCGATAACTGAAGCTACCGTATACCTTGTGATTGGAGAAGTCGAGCGATTGGCGTTCCTGGTCGGAGGGCGCGCCGATGCCTATGAACGCGCACAGCTCGCCCGCCTGGAAACGTTTTGTATAGAAAATTGAAAACAGAATTCCTGCTAGATTTTCTGCTGCTTCACGATGCCTATCTATTCAACGAAGTACCAATGCATCTAATATTACGATTTCAGCCGCCTAAAACAATAATTTCGAAACCAGCTCATCGCTGTTTCACCATATCCACTATAATGCAAGAGAGAAATACTTTTTCAATCCATTGAACACTTGCTTCGAGAAAAAAACGTCACAATTCACTCCACCCCCCAGTCAAAATTTGCACTAGCTTCCAATTTCCGTCCTAATTCCGGCGGGAGATTCAAATATTCAAATATAGCCTGCCCTAACCTGTGCCTCGTGGATCTTCTCCGTGTCGGGCGTGCTCTCCATGGCGCTGCCGCTCTTGAGCATCGCCAGTCGCGCGTCCTTGTACAACCTGTGAGGGCTAATCGATAAGTACGGTAAGGTAATCGATAAGTACGGTAGCTACCGTAGCTGAAGTGCACTTTAGGTAAAGTTAACGGTAAAGGTCATCCCGTTAATCATTGGCACTTGCGTCCTGTGGGAGAGTGACAACCTTTGAGGTAATCGATAAGCACGGTAACTATAGTAGTTAAAATGCACTCATTGCCAAATTACGGAAACCCCAGGTGCGCTCATGTTTCGGAGTCTGCCTATCTCTAGAGAGATTGATAATCGCTGGTGATGTGGATGATGATTTAAAAATCAAAACAACAACAACAACAATAACAATAACAAGCTCACCTGTCGACCTGCATCCGCTTGTGCTTCCATCCGTCGCCGCCCAAGTACACGCACGGAGGAGGACAGAAGAACCTGGCGATGAATTTGTGAATAGTTACAATTTCAGACCAGATTTTTTGAGTTTCACCGATACATCAATCCAAATAGCTTGCACCAGCTTCGATACGTTTGCGTTGCCTAGTTCGAAAAAGACAACGCATGCTTCCACCACATTCTTCGAACTTACAATTAGTTAGCCAATCATTCACTTTTCCGGTTCAAGATGCGTTCCTGTTTCACAGATCTTACATAGATACACTTTTCTCATCCTGTATTTCTGCTGAATTTGTGTCGGGAATTCCAAGGTCAATTCAAAATCCATAAAATCCCTTTCTTCTTCTTTCATAATTCATCGCTACTCCATTCTCCTTCCCTTCATTCCCACGGTCCGTTTTGCCGACTAGCTGCTCTCTCCATTCCCCATACTCTATCATTCTCTCTGCCCGACTAGAGAGCACGCGTGACGAAGAGAGTGACGATGGGCGAGAGGTAGCGAGAGTAGGAGTAAGTAACGAGGCGGCGGCGAGAGGGAATAGTCACGCGGCTACGCGGGATTACGGTAGCCTCTCTTTCTCACGCCTACTACAAACGTATCCATGTCACACCACCACAACACTACCGTAATCCCCCGAGGCGGCTATTCTTGTCCACAATCAATCTCAGAGAAGCTTTCCCATGACTTCGCGCGCCTCTCGCGGTCAAGTATCGCTGGGTACACACAAACACTGCGCCGGCTTCTTTCGGCATCTCGGGGTGTCAATTACCGTATCCTCTCACTTAGTCCTCGAAGGCATACCGCTAGCCACTTCTCACGCAATATTGCCAGCCAGCACCATATCCTTGCTCGCAACAGTGGGATTAAGTAATTTGCGCCCCCAAATCAGCTCGCGATTCGCACACGGATTACCGTATCCCTTGCTGCTACCAGCTGGATTGAATCATGCCCCGGGTTCCCATCACTGGTGGGCAAATACCCGCTAGATGGCAGGAGGCTCCGCCCCGCAGCCTAACGGTCTAGCGGGATATAGCCCAGCAGTGGTTCCCATATTTCAGTATTATCACCATCTGCACTCAATCACAATCAATTAGAAGGCTCGATTGACCAGGATCCCATAGTGATTAGTTACAGCGCCATTTTACGCATTCTAGTGAAGCCCGCTTGAAATTTTTCTATCAATTTAGCCTAGAAGGAACTACGCAATACGAAATCAAATACCCTCCACTCTCTCTCTCTCTTTCCACGGACTCCCGGGGAGTCGGTTCATTAGGCAATCGTTTACCTAAGGAGAGGTACACGCTACTCAGATTGGATACACTTTCCATGTTATTCCAGCTGCCCGCAATTTGCGCCGCCTTGTTCATACTACTTGGATTTCAACCCTCTTAAATCGAGGGATTGAGCTAAATCCCCTCTATGCGTGCAGTTGCCTAACTTCAGGAAATGCAAAAAAAACTAAAATTCAATACTATTTTTTTTATTAACGGAATCGCCAAGCAATATTGTCTACTTCTCAGTCAAACTCAAGTGCAAACAACGTTCCCTCAAATCACCTTGTAGATTTCTTCTCAAAGATTTCGAAAGACGAACTCTGCCCATATTACAGCCCCCCCTCAATCTGTCGCTAATTTGTGCATGCGCAAACAACGGCGCAGTGTGCGGTAAGGAGGAGAGGGCTGAGGGATAGAGTGGAGGAGGAGGAGGATAGAGGATAGAGGGATGGAAGGGAGGGAGGGGGACACCTAATCCTTGCAGCTGGCACTAACTGGCCTCCGTACGGCGAGGCAACGGAATATGCGAGTAGGATGAGTAGGAGAGAGGAGAAGGAGAAGAGATACTACGGTAGCTAGAGGGAAGATCGCACTGGTTCGAACCAAAATCGACCGGTCGTCTTGCGCTTCACAAAGTTCATGAAACCGTCGAGTCAATTGATATGGCAATTGGAGCTAGAAAAGCGCATTCCAGAATAATAAAAAAAAATTAAAACTGGCCCACCCCTACCGTACCTCTTCTCGTTTCCGTAGCTCTTCTGGGCGACCTTGGCGTGGAAGATGGTGATAACGCACTCGTAGGAGGCGGGGGATTGCAGATAGGCACGCATCTTCTCCCTGAACATCAGGGATGAATGATCTGTCACTCTCATTTCTCTATACTCTCTCGTTTCTCTGACTGATGAGAGATAGCGCAAAAAGAAAAAAAACGAGACCATTGCTCACATCAAGAGTTAGACCTACCGTAGCACCTAGTTGAGCTACCGTAATCTAAGGACAATAGATCGTAATCAGATGAGTTATCACTACTGAAATTTAGCCCAATGTAATTGCAACACTATTAGAAGAAGGGATCTGGCACGACTGAATGCTAGTTGGACAGGGAGCTTTTAAAGTTCGGTGAAACACAAATGATACAAGGAATGGTACAAATGACGCCATTCTTGCTACCCCCGCTTAAACTCTTCCTATTCACTTTTTTCGTTCGCTAGCTAGCCCCGTAATATCATATATTGTTGTGCACACGTAGAATAAGTCTATCTAGACTCGTGATAATCTCATAACAATATTAATATTATCAGGCGTCAAATACTAAGGTCATTAAACCCAAGATGTGGAATGCTATCATCATTGTCGCTCGGTGGTGTGCTTTTCTCTATTCTTTGTTCGAGTATTCCTAAAAAGACGTGGTGTGCATATAGGTCCTTTCGGAAGGGGTATTTGACCTCTGAATATCATCGTATACCTGCTCAGCAGTGAGGGCGCGCACTGCAGCGGCATGTGGGCGAGCAGCGCGTTCGCCTGCGGCATCATCTGCAAATTTTGTTTTTATTTAAAATAAAAATAATTAACTATATCATTATTACGCGCAAGATTACGCGATTACGCGCGTAATCATTGGCCTAGATAGCAGTGATCTCCCGCAGGACGCAAGTGCATTGATTAACGGAATGACTTTTGGCTGCGCAAAGAAGAAAATACGAACAAATCAATAAATTCAGAATGCGCATCTACGTTTCACGCGCTAGCAGTCACGATTGAATGTCCGCTGCCATTCCAAAAATAACAAACAATATACAGAAATTAAATTTACAAATTCAAATTCCAATACCGTACCTGGAACTGTACGACGCCACCTCCGCCCATGCTTCCGCTCCCGCCGAGACCACCTTGAATTATACATACACTTTCACTTTTAATCACCACACGAGAAGGGCAGTATGTGTGTAATTAATTAGTTTAAATTAGTTTAAAGTGATATCTTTTAAAATAATAAAATTACTATGTGATTAATAATAATAATACCTCCACCGAGTCCGAGTCCCATGCCGCCGCCGCCCGACCCAGCAAGCGACAGGCCCGACCCGCCATTGGAGAGACTGCCTGCAGATGGGTAAATGATTTTTCACAAAAACATTTTGGACCAAACCCTACTTCACCGTACCGACGTGAAATTTCATAGCTTTGATGATTCGCTGAAACGCGAATGTGCCAAAATTGAAAGTTTGTCTAATAGTCAAGAGATTGATGAGTCCGTGAAAATCGGATTACACAATTACTGCATGAACCATCACTTCCAAATCGCACAGGAAGGTATTTTGTTTCAGTTAAAACATAAATATTCTATGAGTTCAGAATCATCGCCAAACACAGAATTTCGCAGCTGTGACGTTCATGTTTCAGAAGTATTTCTTAATGTGTGTGCTAGCCAATCGTTCAATCGTTGCATTCCCTTGGCTCTATAAAAAAATCGATTCACGCTGCCTCATCTCCTTCCCTCAAACAAAAGCTAGCACTCTTCCAATCTTCATCCCTCTTCCGATTTCTCCCTCCTCTCCCACACTTCTCCCCTTTCCATCGTCGACGTATCATCCTATAGCGCGTCAAAGACCACAAATCGTATCCTAGTGGATCACAAACATTTTGGGGAAATGATAAATCAATGCTACCGTACCGTTCGTGTCCAGGAAGGAGTTTTGCGCGGACATCTGGTAGAAGGGATCTGCAATCGATCACTCTTGGCTACCGTAATCCAACTGAGGCAACCGTGTTTCTCATACCGTTGACTTTAAGTTAAAACTCTCTGCAGAAACGCGTCTGGACTCAAACTAGCATTTTTTTTCCGCATATCACTTCACCTACGGGTGCATAGCGCCACCTAATACAAGCTCACCAAATTGGCCGGCCATGCTGGCGGAGATGGCGCCGGGGTACAGCTGCAGCTGGCGCTGCATGCTGGTCGGCCAGGCGGCCGCCGCGGCCGCCTGCGAGAAGCTGCCCCACAGCGGGTCTGCGGCTGCGGCGCCGCCGCCGCCCGCGCCTCCTGCCACTGTGGCGCCCGTGGCGCCATAGTAGCCGCCGTACGGGTCCATGGCGTAGCCGGCCATCGACCATCCGCCTGCTGCAGCGTTGCTCAGGCCCAGCAGCGTGGCGGCTGCGGCGTCGGCCGCATCACGGCCTGCAGCAGCTGCAGCCGCTGCGGCCGCCGCTGCTGCCGACGAGCCCGACTGGCCGACCGCGCCAGGCGGCCCACTCTGCGACTGCGGATGGTAATCCATTCGGGAGGAGGAGTTGGGGAATCTTCCCGCGCTCTGTGGGAATATCGATTGGGGTGAGCAAGGGGGGGAAGGACGAAGAGTAGTGTGGGATGGGAAGATTGTGATGGTCCCTCTGATGTGAGTGTGTGCCCACCAGTGGGAAAGGGACAGGGGTCGATCCGACTGTGGGTATGGGAGTGGGAAGCTCCCAGGGAAGATTCACAGAGCGGCGAGGCCGAAGGGGACCTTCACACAGTGGCTGATACCGGAGAAGGGAGGAGGGGACGGCGAGGGAAAGTAGAATGTGGGGCTCTACTGGGGCTGGCTTCAGGCAAGGAGGGGGGATAAGCAGAGTCAGTCGATTCTCGTCGATGGGAGTTTCCCAGAGTGGAGAGCGGTAGTAGTATCTCCCTCTCCTTGAGAAGGGGAAAAGGGGCGGAGTCGTGCGGGCTCCTCCTCTCTCCATTCACTTCTTCCTCTCTCGCTCGTCGCGCACTCGAAAGCGCCCGCGGAAGGGGGCGGAGCTACCGTATACCCCCACGCTCGGTTCCCTTTGTGGGGTATACCTGTAGGGATATCTGGGTCCATAACAGGGCAACCAGACAGTGTGGTACCACTGGAGCCGTGTCTGTTAGTGCCATTGTGTGGGGCCGGATCGTTAAAATCTCTCATTTTTTATTCTTTCCGCTGTGCTTCTATCAACTACTAGGCGGTGATTCACGCCGTATCAATTGTGCAAACATTCAAGCTTCTTGCAATTTTTTTCTGCAATGCTTTAGCTAGATCAGAGAATTCAGCTAGATTAAAGTGGAAAATTATTTCGAAAGCCGACCGCTTGAATCTCCTCTACTACTAGTTCCTCTTTTTGCAAGTTTATTGTTAGTTTGCAGTCCTTAATCGCGATCAAAAACATTCAATATTTCACTTTGAAACGAAAAAAACCTGCACGCGGTTACCCTGTCCTCTAGGTGACACAATTCCCAGTTCCTATTTGGCGCTGATCGGTACTCATTCCCTACTTGCCCATCACATTCCCTTCCTTTAATGGAGGGAGTGTCATTCCCATCCAGGTGCTCCCAATCAGAGAGGGCGACTGTCTCTATTGCCAGCTGATCGTCTGTCTTGTTCTCTCGAGAGTATCTCAGCTGTTTCGAGTCCCTTCTTGAGACAATACCCTCTCCATCTAGTACAGTCTCTCGTACTTCTCTACCCTGCCACTCGCGCCGAGATCAATTGCGCAAGATGAGTCCAACGGGGGGGGGGGGCTACTACAGATGGTTCTGAGGACACGCGACGGGTGCGGACCACTTAGCGAACCACGTCGCGCGGGTCCACCATACGGTAACTTGAGTAACCACCCGGAGGAAGGGGATCATCCTATCCCCCGGAGGGACAGCGCCTTCTAGGATTGCGGGTGCTTCTCTTTGGGCCAATTAGCCACACATCGGCGCCCGTTTCCATTAGGCGCTTTTTTCCTTTCGACAAAAATACTAGCAGACTACGGTATTGTTGTTGCCATCTTTCTAACTGATACGGTATCCAGACGGAATATTCTCACGTTCGTTGATTATCAGCCTGGCTTGATAACAATTAACGTCTATTTCACTCTAGCATCTCTGGCCGCTCTCTCAAATCCCCGTTGTCTCTCGACCCCCTCGTCTTCTCGTTGGCGGCCTCGGCCAATCGACGAGTGTGGGAATTCGCTGGCGACGATGGTGGAAGGAGGGAGGAGAAAGGGGGATGGAAGGGAACACAATATTGAGTGGTTGAGGGACCGAAGTAACTCAGCAAGCTAATAATGGAAAGATATCGAATCATTGAAGGTTCAAATGATACTGGACGATTCTTTTGAACTATATGGCCTGAACTACAATAGTTCAATATTAACCGGATCAAGTGTCATTGAAAGATCTCAAATTGATTTTACAGAACGCAGAGAGCAAGAACTTGCAACGGAGCCAGCAGTACCCCGATTAATCATGTTTCAGGAAGCCTATATCGTCGGGAGCAATACTCGACACTCGGCACTTTAGAGCTTCTGTCACACGACAAATCCGCGCAGCGCTTCGCTTATCAATTACGTTCAAAACACGTGGAGAAATTTAAATCAAATAATAAACTTTTAAAAATAAAAACGAATATTTAAAAAAATAAAACTCACTCTCGTTGCCGGGCGATCCTCGCTGCTCGAAGGCCGAGCCGCGACGCGCGCGTTCCAGCTGCAGATTAATATATTAAATAATTTACAAATTTCGTCTGTTTATTTCTCCATGACTCGGATACAGAGAAAAAATCACAATTTTATTTGGGCAACGGTGAGATAAACTTTGGAACTACCGTCATCTTGTTGTTGAGATTTTCGACGTTCGCATTGCCCCTAGATTCCATACCTGTCCAGCACTGGCGGCGACGACCTTTTGTCGCAGTGCCCCAAATAAAATATTTTTGGGGCACTGCGACAGCCGGCGGCTTGGACACCTATGCTAGATTCTATAATTTCATCCGGCGTTGTGCAGCTCATAAGCTGATAAAAAGAGTACTGTAGCTCACCGAATTCTCGATGCCGCTCACGATCGGAGACGGCATGAGAGCCTCGTTGTGGGTGCGCTTCCTGAATAATGATTTTGATTTTTTATTAATCTAATTATTAATTTAATCAAAAAACAACCGTGAAGCAGCCTTGCCACAGGCACAATACCATGGGCTCGGGAGGACATTTTATGCATGTTCATTTTGTTGCTCCGAAAAAGCGCCGCTCTATTACATGGCAGAACTAATCTACGATTTGACACTGTGATGAAACACAGAACATACAAGCATAATTTGAAGGGTAGTGAAACAATTTTTCAAAGCAGGGATTGATCGCTAAAAGAGACTCATACGCAATAAGGAATAGATTTCAATTCAGAAACTACAAGTTAGAATATCAGAAGATATCTCACCTCCCAGGCGAGCTGCCATTGTTCGAACCGACGAGGGCGCGCGGAGGCGAGGAGGTGGATGGCTGTTGCACTGCCTGAGGAAAATCGATTATACCGTAATCAGAGGAATCGATCGGTTTCCGAGCTACCGTAATATTGCCGAGAGAACAAGCATTAGATCTAAACAAATACACTTGTACTAGTTTTATCAACAAATTGTAAAAATTAACCTTATTGATGTTGTTATCGCTGAGGCCGCGGGCGGTTTGCATGAGAAAGTTGTTGTAGACTGCTACCATGTCCTGGAAAGAATTTCAATAATTACACCAATAATATATGGGAGTATTATTATAAATAAGGATGACCGCTAAAGAAATAGTATAAATTTGAGCAATAGATAATACACCGATGTGTACCACAAGTGCTAAAATATAGTGAAGCCGGTAATAAAACGACACTACGAAATCGAGCAAGTAATATGCACCCAGTGGTGAAGCTTAAAAGTCAGTGGTATTTTTTAAATAATAAAAATAAGAAAACTCTGAGAGACTTACATTACCTAGTAGAAATTTCTCAGGTCATTGAAACTCAAATCCTACAGATTATAGGGGTTAAGAGAATAAATTTGAATACTTACCAAAGTAGAATTTTATAGTATTTAAAAGTAACTCACGGGCTGCATAATATTGTTCATCATTGCTGCAGCTGCAGCAGTCGCCGAATCGAGTGCTGCTGAAATATATTATCATTTGCATGCAGTATTCTAAATAAAAAAAACGATATAAATTGATTAACCACACGACCTCGAATAACATGTTTGAACAACCCACACATTATAAAGGATGATTTTTTTTATTTGAATGAACTGCACCACAATCGTTAAATATTGTGACGCCTGCTACTAGAACGGTACTAGAACGCAAACACGTCTCGTAGCGGTCAAGAGTCATAGTGTGTGCCAGTGGTTTTATTAAACAGGAAACATAGGCTAACGAAGCAAGCGCAAACATATTTTATGAATAGTGAGACCGGAAGTTCTCACGCACTAATCGAGCGCCATTTTCAAACAAGCGTCATACACCCAGTGGTTAAGGGTCATAGTTTTGTTTAACAGGAAATAGTAGCTAAATAATGAGACGCTTACATCCGTTATGCTGCTGCTGTTGCTGTTGCGTGGTCGGACTGGTCGTGGCTGCGATGACCGCCGCGAGTTGCTGCGTGGCCGGCCACATCAGCGGGTTGACGAAACAGGGAAATACGGCGAGCAACCCGCTGAGATCCGCGAAAAACTGCAAATAAAGTAAATTAGAGTGCACAAAAATGGGAATTCCGAGGCCACTGATAGCCATGGGCCACAAATTATTGACAGAGCTTGCGAGCGAGATTAATAGTGGACCCTCTGATCAACGAATAAATAAAAAAGAAGAGCAATACAAAATATTATTCAGATTTCAGCGTGAAATTTCGAAAAATTCAATTTCTAGTCGATCGATCACTACCGTAACGTCAAACTTGGAATGTACCGTAACTTCAAATTTTTTATCGAGTAGTAACTTTTTTTTGAGAATTTCTTAATATTGTTTTTTCCGCTATTTGTGGGTCATCTACAGGAGGACCCAGGGCGGATTCTAATCGTCTCATGTGATCTACGGTCAAGAAAAGCCTCATTCAAGAAGACTACTTCGTGAGTTTACTCTTAACCACGTAAGTTAGGACTTCGGCGGCTGGATGATCTACTTCTGGACTCAAGCCATCGACTAAGCGCAACGGGCCGCCGACAACACAAAGCTAAGAAGATATCACCCCTTGACCCTTTGATACTGAGTACGAAGATCCCAATCCCCTACCAAACGATGTTTCCTTCTGCAGGCCCATTGCCTGATGTCAGGATAAATATATCTATCTATCTATCATCAAATGTGTTGTCTAAGAATCACAAGAATAGCGGTGAAAATTCCTCAAATTTCGCGAACGCGGGAATTCTCTAACCCGTGAGAATGTGTTTACTATTTCGAGTGCAGCGGAAGAAGAAGACGGTTAGAGGGAGAAGGAAGGAATGGGGGAGAGAAGAGAGATGCGAGTTAGAGGTCGGTCAGTGAAATGGCGACTATTCGAGTGTGCCCTCATGACGCGTCGCGGTGAAACAGAGATCTCGGCGGATTTAGCCATGATACGGTATCCTAATCTGAGCAATCGGCTCGGATGAATCGATAAAGTGGCAGATTGATGACGAGATCGATACAAATGACATTGGGCAGGTTAACTAGATATCGGAATACCGTCAAGAACGATGCAGAGAAATAAAAGAAGAAATAAATCTCGCACTCAGCCCGTGACCGTTCAGAGATGGTAGATCACTCGGGGCTGCGCGGCTACAAGTTGATCTCAATTTTGACTCTCTCAAATCCGCATACTCACTCCTTTTCTTGGCAATCGAACTGTAATGTGGAACAGCGCCACAATTTAGGCGATCGACGATTTGTGGCCAGTAATATACTACAGAAAAACAGCGCGGGCGCATTACCGTGGGAAGGCGAGGGGTAC
Organism: Pristionchus exspectatus; assembly: GCA_911812115.1. Lineage (NCBI taxonomy): Eukaryota > Metazoa > Nematoda > Chromadorea > Rhabditida > Neodiplogasteridae > Pristionchus > Pristionchus exspectatus. Next base: position 34,940,861 of record OU461582.1, on the reverse strand, counting down.
CGTGAGAGAACTGTATGGCACACAGTAGAGTTCGAAATACGGGTCGTCGTCTCTTCATTTTTCACACTATCTCACCGGTCAGAGAGGCGAGAGAGTGTGTGGAATGAAGAGACGGCGACCCGTATTTCGAACTCTATGGCACAGGTTAGGGGAGGGAAAAGGAGAAGAGAGGAGCGGTTATGTGACAGGTCGCGCGAGCCAGTGTTCTATTCCTAGCTATAGGTATGAATGGAGATGGTAGAACCGTCGGATTGGTGATTTATTGCGTAACAAATGCTTTATGGCAGGCGATATAGCACACAAAACAGGGAGAGAATCTGATCCTCCGACTCGGAAAATTACTCGATTCTCACACACGCATGAATAACGCAATGCATCCGGAATAGGGGGTAGAGGGCGAAGGAAAGAGAGACTAGGAAGGGAGGAGGAAGAGGAGAAGCAATGTCCCCTTTCTGTCGCCCATAAAACTGCCCCCTTTGCGTGGTTCAGTCTCAACTTCAGACGGGCTGTGACTCAAGAGCTCAACGAGGAAATGACGAGAGTGCACGCGAATTGGGGAGAGCAGGAAGACGGTTAGAGAGACGCGCCTGAGGGCATGACCTACCTCTCGCGCACGATATTTTTTTTTGAATTGGCGCGCAGCCTCGGAAATTTGCGAAAATTCGGACAATTCCTGCAGGCAGCAAACCGGCCGTTGGAACAAAGAGGAGGGAGCAGGCGCGGTGTCCAAGCCGTTCGCCCCTAATGCACAGTGACAGGCAACGACTATCTCTCGTGAGATCAAAGATCAAAGATCAAACTGCAAACTACAATCTAGTAGATCAAAATGTGGTTTGGGCAGGCTGGCCGCAAAGAGTATGTGGGAGAATGTGCGGAGGGTGAGAAGGAAGGGTAAGAAGGGAGGATCCTTCCCCTCCCCTCCCCCTCCCCTCTGTGACCCTCTGCCCGCGCTCTGACTCTCCGCCTCCGCCCGCCCTCTCGCCTTCGCTCCGCCCGCCCGCTCCGTGGGAAAACGGCCCATTTGATAGGACGCGCGTGGGAAAGTTGACGAGAGAGTGGCGGAACGCGGCGAGACCGCCAGACGAGCAGAGCGGCGAGAGAGCGGGCGCAAGGAGGAGAGCGGCGACGGTCAGAGCGACGAGAGAGCAGGCGAAATCGAGAGGGCTGACGCCGAACAAAGCCACACACCACACTCTGTGCTCGCTATTGCTCGCACAATTAGGGTTTGGGCATACGAGAGAAAAATGGGCTGTGAGCGAGCAGGCGAAATACTTATGCGTCTCGGGTTTTTTTTGGTAAGGATGAAGACAATATTTGCTCGAAATCCGGCTCACATAGGGAAACTGGAGACTAGTGCGTTCCCAATTTTATGCAGAAAATGATTCATACGATGGGAACGAAATAATCAGCTACGCTACACCTAGTCTGCTGTGACTTTCGAAGAACTTTTCACTCAATTACTTTAATCGACTAGGGAAGAGCCAATCTCTTCATTCCCAATGCTATCTCTCAGTTAGAAAAGGCGAGAGATAATGCACAATCGAGAGAGCCAGACCATTCCCATCTTATCTCCACTTTCCCTCTCACTCCGTCTCTCTATTTTCGTCTGCGACCGGAAATGGCCCCTGATTTGATTAGCAGAGCCGGAGCCGTCAAATTGAACAGCCGACAAATAGAAAAGAGTACTGGGAGTGGGAAATCGCAGAAAACATGCGCAATCACTTGTTGGCGGAAGATCAGTTATCATGTGACAACATCTTGGCGCCAATAGACTTTAGTGGAACCGGTATTTGTCGAAAGAGGTTATCGGTTAAAGGAGGTGTCCCACGAATATCTGACTAACTGGGTTCTCTATGTGAGATGGTGGGTCATGGCTACCCGATAACACTTTCGAAACTCCCATGTCTTCAATTTTCGTTTGAACTGAGATATGAGCATTTGGCTGCGTTCCAAGTGACCTTGCGCGCGCAGGCAACGAGCTAGAGAGCATGCAAAGTGAGGAGAGCGCGCCCTCTCTCTCCTCACTTTGCATAATCGCCGGCGCGGTTCGTGGGACGCCTTCTTTAATGCGCATAGATCACATAGATCGCATAGATGACTATATATCACAATGAGTATCGATCGATATTTTGATTACAAACAACCACAGTATCAGTTGGTGAATAGCTGAGCCAAAAAGTTCATGTGATTTTCTATTGCGCAAATATTGACAATTAGAGCGAGCGAAGAACTGAATGGAATGATTGGACGTATGGGAAATTTATGCAGATGTCTGCAGTAACAACGAGTTTGGGGACTTTCCCGGCTCTGTGCCAGGCATCACTCCTGACTCCGCCCTAAATGATTCCGAAATTCAGCTGACCACTCCTGACCTCCACCCTCCCTGCAAGCTCCACTTCCGGGATCCTCCCCTCCCCTCCCTCATCCCTCGATTCCCTACTCCGAATTTCTGACACGGAATCCCTGCACACTCCCTGATTCTCTCGAAGGTACTCTCTCCATTTCGCGTGCTTTCTCATCCTCCAGATAGGGGCTATTGCAAGAGAGAGGTGTAAGTTCCCACAGGAGGAGACCGTGAGATGAATTATTCCGTGAATGGACGAGATTTCCTTGAGGAAATTGCGTAGTAGAAACGTCGCGCGGATTTGGGCGAATGGTAATGATTCACGGTATGAGAACTCTTCAAACAATGTCAGGCAGAATTGCTCAGATTATTTCGAAAACATTCGTGAATATCCAGAAACAAAATACGAAAGTATCATAAAGAGATGTTCATCGAAATGACCACATGAATCTAATAGGAATGGTAAATGTTGTGCCGTTTCACAATGCACCCTGGTTGAGCAACAGCGGTTCCTACGTTCTTCGTCATCTCACATTCAGGAAGTCGCACCCTATTTTGATCTTCGAACACGTTTTCTACTCTTCTCACATGTTCTCATCTCTCTATAGACTATTCAATCACTGCCGCGGCGTCATTTCCATCTCGAATGAAACTCTCTCCTCCTTCTCCGGGTTCCCTAGTTTTCCTCACTGGCGAGATGGCATTCTTGATGAAGGGGTTCGTTTGAGATTCACCATCACTTCCGAGACTCACTCTCACGCACTCTCTCCAAGTGATGTGGAGCAGACACGACAGAAGTAAGGAGGAAGGAGTAAACAGTACGCAGAGGCAATCAGATGGGTGTGGAATATTCAAGATCACCAAAGATCTCAGTTTTTGGAATTCGAAGAATGATCAGACCATCACTAGCTAACGCAATCTGAGCGATAAGGAGAGCCAGGTTCAATGAATTGAATAATGAATTGATGAATTGAAGTATTGAATAATAAATTATAAATGTGATTGGCACCTGATACGGATTAACGTTTTTTGTATAAAAACAGTCGTCTACCAAGCAATGATTTCGGTAGTTCTTGAAACGTTTTGTAGACTGCGTGAAACGCAATCGAATTTGTGTTTTTCAAATCTCGTATTTTATGTATGCAAATGATGAGCAGCGAGCTAAATTTGTATGAGCAAAACCAAACAAGATGATCAAAGATCACCCTACCTGCTGATCGAATGGCAGTACAGCGGCTTCGGGTTCAGTTTCGGCGGACGTTGGGCTACCTGTAGCGATACTATAGATTCGCAAAACATTGTGATTTTAGATACGGTATGTTTATTTACGCTATCAGGACATGGATATAAAGTGGACACTAAATAAACATTTATCATACCATTTTCTTCCTTCGGTGTTAACAACTCTTCTATAGGTTCCTGCTTGATTGGAGGCATTCTGGAAAAGATCAAAGATCAGTGAGGATCAACCCACTTATCAGTTAATCATGTGAACTAGAATGTCAATGAGATCAAAGATCAAATCTCGCTTCGCACTCGTATCGTATAGCGATGAGACACGGAACGACGCTATATTGTTACAGTGATGCTGCAGGCAAATGGAAACAGATAAGAGGGGAAATGATCGTCAGAGCTAGGGGAAGAGAAGGAAGGGAGAGAGTTTCTCAGAGTGTATCGGCTGAACATTTCCTGAGGAAAAGGGCTTCACAATTGACTGAAATAGATCAGAAGAAGAGATAAGATCAGTATTTGTGGCATGAAAAGAGAATGGAGAATACTTAGGCAACTTCTCAGGCAACTCTATCCCAGTAGATCAGCGATTGTCTTGAATCGGAAAAGTCTTTCCGGAGCATAATCCTAGTAGAGTTCGAAATACGGGTCGCCGTCTCTTCATTTTACGCACTCTCTCACCGGTCAGAGAGGCGAGAGAGTGTGGGAAATGAAGAGACGATTACCCGTATTTCGAACTGTAGATCCTCGGTGGCCCATCCGTATCTGGGAATGTGAAGCGTGATTCATATACGCGCCACAGGGCGTCGGATTACTTATGGGAAAGACCGACTCTCGCCCTCTCTACATATGGGCTGCCAGAATGAAGAATGCGTCTCTTCAATCCTTGTGGCCTCTCGTCACTCTGACCTCCGAGAGTCCATGAGAACTGAAGAGACGGATTCCTGACAGCCCTGCTCCTCTCCCCGCACTTCTATAGGTAGATCCACGGGCCAGCTATGAACTCGATAGAGTTCCGACAATCTGAGGCTCTATTAGTATGGTTCTTATGAAGCGTAGGTTGGCAGTTTAGTGCCTTTAGACTGCTCAGGCGCAGTGCTTAGGCTTAGTCTGATCCTGATGCGCGGAGCTATAGAAGTGTCCCTCTTCCAATCACCCCCCCCCCCAGTGTTCCTTCCGAAACCATGACCAATCACTCGCACCCTTTCGCAAACTATTCTCCCAGGAGCAGGGCGAGAGCGGCCAGAGACGCCAGACATAGCCGAGAAAAAATCAAATCAAGAGTGCGGTAGCTCCCATGGGAAAATGTGCGTTTTGCGAAGCGATCAGCGGGTCAGAGACGCAGGGGAGGCAAAATGGAATGTGGGAGCGGGCTCATCATATATTGGCTATGTGAGAGATTGGGCGCGCGTGGGAAATGGCATTTACGCATTACCCCCGTAGGCCAAAGCAGAGCTATGATAAAAATATTGGTCTACAGTTCTAAACCGTATCTGTCTTGAAACCCGCATTTGAGAACCGATTCCAGACCCTGAACACGGATAATGAGTGGTCTTCTACGATCATAGTCAGAGAGCCCGGCAAGACAGAACCGTGGAAGGCTCCGATACCCCCCTAAGACAAGTGTATCAGTGGGGGCTCCTACACAGTGATATACATGAGAAACACGGTCGGGATGGGAGTGGGAAAGGGGGTGAGAAGAAAGGGAGGAATGAGAGAGCGAGATGGAGATGGGGGAAGAAAAACCGAAACAAATGATTCACAAGCGCCTTCGGGATAGATAGAAGAGAGAGAGACGTTCCTGACCAAGTGAAACATTACTATTCTTTCCCAGGACAGCTCTATCGATAACGTTTGATCAGTTGTCGATCAGAGAAGGATACCGTAACCCTCTTCCAAAATCAGGATCCAGCTACAGTACCCACCGTACTCCCCACCGTATTAGTATCACACCAGAGCACGATCATAAGCAGAGCTTGGAAAGGCGTAAATGGCACTTCTTCCTCCACTATAAGACACCATTCGTTCCTCCTCCTCCCAAGATGGGAAATTATCGACAATAAAACGGACAGAGAAGGGAAAAAGCTCGTAGTGTGTGCCCTCTTAGTATTTCCCAAGAGCCGCAAAGAGTCATAACCAATCGCCCCGGCCGATCTTTGATCTTTCCGAACCGTAATTACCCTATGATTCCAAAGGAGCGAGAAGTGATAACGAGAGGAACTCGTATGCGGAGAACAATGCGAGGAGAAGAGACCGATCATTCAAAAATTCCGCGAATTCTACCGTAGCTGACTCATCTATCTTTCCAATGAAGTACCTATAAATCTGCAGGTACAGTATGCGATAGACTTGCACAACAACGTCCATTTGAGAATCAACCATCTTTATTCAAGGGTTGTACTCGATGGGGAGGTTCTTTCTGCGGACCATGCCGTCTCCCTGGAACCACTCGCGGCGGAACTGCTTGGCGGCTCCATCGGGGGTGTTGGTCCACTCGATGGTGATGCGGTCGTTGTTGGTGTCCTGAAGTGAATATATTGGAGGAGAAGCAAAGATTATGGTAAGTCTGGTGTCGAAGCAACTTTGGGAGGCTAGGGTTGCTGACCCCTTCGGGTTCTAGCAGGGGTCGACGGTGGGTGGGGGGATACCGAACCTCCTGGCCGTAGGCGAAGGCGTCGCAAGACACGGCGATGAGGGCAGCCTCCTTAGGGTCGAGCACTCCGGATCCGGGGTCCACTCCGAGTCTCTTCATGTTGGTGGTCTTGAATGCCCATCCGATACGGCGAGCGGACGAGTTGGTCACCTGAAATGACAGAGATTACTGTATAATGTGGTTTTGGAAGGGAAAGCTAGGAGTCCAAGAGATTGAGGATCACAGTGGATCTCAGAAGGCAACGGTAGGTGAGGATGGGGATGAAGTACCTTGATGTGGTAGGTGTGCTTGTCGTCGTAGGGGGCGTTGAAGACGATCTTGGTGCCGGGCTGGGTGGCGATATCTCCGGGAGGAACGGACTGGGCCATGGCGACGACTTGGTGTGAGGAGGCGACCGATGGGAAGGGGTTTTATAGGGCGGAATGGCTCGCTTACCATCGACTGAATGCAGTCAAAGAGGGGGCTCAGACAGGGGAGGGATCCCACTCTCTCAATTTGACTGAATGAGAGGGTCGAATAATAAGAATGAGGGAGATAATCTTTTGATGCGGAGATCAAATTAGAGAAATATTGATTTGGAAATCGATGAGAAAAAAGTACAGTACTATCTATCGAGAAATGGAGCTACCGTAATCACAATCACCAATAGGTAAATTCTCAGAATAGTTCAGCCCTGCACGACAAAAACAGAGAGATTTCAGTGTAGTTTTTTATTGAGGCCAGGCACATTTTATCGATCAATCTCGTTTATGAAATGTTTGTGACTCTCTAGCCACTAGTTGATATTGAGCGAGAGCAATCTTGCCAATTTCCGGATTTGTTTAGGAGCGAAATCTACCGTACACATTCATCTGCATCATCGATCGATGCCCAATTCGCAATATCGTATTTTCGAAAGATTACGGTATGTGTACACTTCTGTCTCCCATCGCACTGCTGTGAACCAACACTGATATGAACCAGAAAGATTGTTTATTGAAAAAGGGCCAATCAGTCTTGGCTGACGCCCACAGCTGAAGTGAACGTGTGAGACCTGTAAATTCGCAAAGATCAAAGATCAACGAAATGAATGAACTTACTCTCACTTCTCACAGAATGCTACAGATTCCGTGCGTGTTCGGACCATGAATACCGGCTCGGAGGCGCTCCTCCAAGTTCGCTGCAGTAACGTCGGCGGATTTCTGAAAGTGCGAGACTTGATCTTTGATCTTTATTCTCTCCCATAATCCCAAAAAGAATAACCAAGTATCAAACTCGCCTTCGAGTCCATAGCGAACCGCTCGTTGCAAAGGAAAGCCCAGAGAGTGAGAATGGCGCATCAATTCTCAATGAAACGCTTTACATATTAATTCCAGGTCAATTATGCGTCTGATCCTTGGCAATAATTGAGTTGAGAGCGTACGGTAAGCAATCGCGAAATGAACTTTCAGTCATTCGACAAATATTACTATTACAATATTACTGTAGATTATCGATTCTTCAAGATCATAGCTATTTGATCAAAACGGTCGGTGCATAATAACTCGCAACAATGCAACTGGGATCAAAAGATCAGAGATCAGAGATCAACTTTATCAGTTACATATCACTTCTTTATCGTGGATAAGGGGGACAGCGTAGTATTGTTGATCTCGCATCTTTGCAGAGGCCTTGGGCGATCTGAAGATGACAAAGATCAAAGATCTCCATCAGTAAGGTAGAGCCGGAGCCTTCGAATGCCGCCTATCCCTGACAACATTGATGGGAAAGACCAAAGATCAAAGATCAACAATCAAGGATCTTCATAAGTAAGGCAGAGCCGGAGCCGCTGAATACCATCTATCCATGGCGCAATTGATGGGAAAGATCAAAGACCAGAGATCAAAAACTAAAGATCAAAGATTAACGATCAAAGATCAAAGATCAAAGATCACCGTACCACATAAAGGTGCAGCCGAGAAGCCTGAAGAGCCCGTGCCGAGCCTGGTCCGGGTCGTCGACGTGAGCGGCGGCAGAAATGTCGGCGGGGTTCTGAATTATATTATTTATTTAAAATACGAGAAAAATAGAAAAAAATCACCTTAGAATCCATAGCAAACCGATTGCGGAGCACGAAAAGGAAGAGAATGAAAAGAGAAATCGACTCGAAATTTATGAGAGGGCAAATTTAATTAGTATTGCAATGGAGAGGTAGAAGAATGAAGGTAATCAGCATACATTACGAGATAAATGAAGAAGAAGATGATGAAGGCGAATCGCAAAGATCAAAGATCATCATCATCATCGTTCTCTTTTCTCAATTTTTTGATTGAGTCGAACGCCCGCTGGCATAGATAGTGAATTGGACAGAGACGCCAAGCCTCTAGAACAGAGACGCCAAGCCTCTAGAAAGACGCCTTTTAGAGATCAGCTCTGAGTATTTCGCTTCATAATTTCCATAGTCCTTCTCGAGATGGATCCTCTTGCTGTTCATGATCGCCTGTGCTTCGCGAGCCCCTTCGCCATGCTTGCGGGATGGACACTTTCTGTCTTCTCGTACATACATCTGGATGATATGGCAGGTTTGTGATGCTTAAACTTGGCAAATTTTTAATCTCCTTTTCTTTCTTTTCGCATATCGTCCATCAGGCATACCGAGGTCCTTTTCAGTGCCCGCCTCTTTTATGGTAATCGCTGTTCTCGCTGCCGCCTATGGAAACATATTCGATACGTTGCACTTCTGGAGAGTGCTCTCAGCGATGGAAAGAAAAGGATTGCCCATCTATTATGCAGCTATTGTGAGATATTTCTCATTTACGAAATCGGATTTTTTCGATGTCTGCTAAGATGTGATTAGCATGCATAATAGGGTTGATCGTTCGGCTTTCGGAACGGCCGAAGAATAAATTCAATTATCTCCACTTTTCCGGAACGAGAGTCGAACAAAGGAATTTTCTTTGTTCGGGTAGACTCTCGTTCCGGAATGACCATTGTTCGATTTTTAATCCGTTCCGGAATGAGGCGATAATTGAATTAAAAGTTCGGATTTTCCGGAATTCGTTCCGTTTCGTCAACCCTAATGCATAATGGTATTGTTTTTTTGCAGGGCCTACACGTGCACATGTACAGTGAGGGATCTCCTGAAGCTGAGCGGATTTGTGAGTTTATTAAAGTGTATTTTACACAGTTTTCCTGTTTTCCCTGAGTTTTTGGTGCTATTTCACAAAATAGTCGGTCATCAAAGTGCAATCGCAGCCCAATTAAAAAAAATTAAGGCGATGTCTACCGCCTCTCTTTTTCTGGAACTCTCCTTCTCTTATTCGGTCTCGGCTTCTACCATAACGGATACTTCAACGAGAGAAATGAAAATGATTAAGAAAAAGTGTTCATCTGTGCGTAATTTACACCTTGAATATTATTCTGCGAATGAATTCTGATTTTCCGATAAATACATATTGACATCAGATTTTTTATTTTTTATGTGTATGGATGAACAAAACTGAATATCACGGATACGGATATCTTATATTTACATAGATCAACACAATTTTATGAATAGCCTTCCTATTTCGTATTCTTCATCACATTTATTTCGTATTTTTTTGTAAAACTCAGGGATCGATGGATAAGTGCTTCCAAATCATTCACTGGCATTTTTTTCATAATATTTTATTCACATAAAAAATAGATTGCAATCTTGTCCATGAAATTCTTGCCTTTATCGCTTCTTCTTGCGGCGAAATTCTTTTCGATATGCTGAAATAGTGCATCTGTTTTTGTGTAGGAATCTAACGATTCTCGGTTGAATGTGATATACAAATTTACTTTTCGATTGAGTTGTCTCAATGACAAAAGAAAAGCGAGGCATAACGTTGCGTTCGCGTAAGATCCGCCGTAGTCCGTACAGCAAAAATCGACACACATTTTTTCGACTGACTATGTGAGACCATGACCCCCTACATACTACGACCCAAGGACCGAAACACCCGTCCGCTTATCTAGGAAGTATTCATTCGTAACCTTTTCGCAGTGCTTCTTGTGTAGAAACTCTATTCCGAGTCTCTTTTGTAATAGATAATTGTGAAAATTGTGTTCATGCGATCCTAATTTGCATAGATAATTAGGGTCAATTTGACTTACGCCTATCGTGTCCGTGTAGCATGCAATAACGTGCATATCGGTTGTTCCGGAGCTTGTTCATCACCGTTGTTCTGACCTCGGGTGATGCCTTTGCGAATCCGAATGTATGCGTCCTGCAAATGACAGTTAATTATTTTATAGTTTGCAGTTTGCTACGATATCAGTCATTACTTAGACACCACGGGGTCACAACGAACCCGTTCTAGGTCCATAGCTCGTTCCATTAGCACAGCAGTATCCCCACGTGACGCAGTTCGGGTTTTCAGCCATGAATCACTCGAACATAGATCGTGCATTGCTAGCCTGCAAACAAAATATATGAGAATTAATTGTCGAGATGTAAGAAGCGATGGACATACCTTTCCATCGTGTGTCTTCATATTTTATGTTTGAGTTTCCTTTTCAATTTGCTCTGAATTCTGAGCGATAGTCCGTGTGTAGAACGGACAATCTGCAATGGGTTTTGATGTGATCAGTACAAATTTTAAAAAAAAGCGGATGATCTCTGTTGTATACACAAGAAATGCTAGTATTAATATAGTCAATTGTCGATTGACATATTTATTGTGTGACTTACCGTAACTCCTAGTGCGCCGAGTGCAACTTGCCTACGTGCGCTTGCTCACACATTTACTAGACATTTTTGCGTCATTCTACGCATCATTCGCAAGGAGCTCGTTTCCTGAGCTCCCCTAGTTAGTTCACGTTTAGGTTCCCGTCTGTGCTCTCGTTTAGATTGGTTGTCTTATTTATTGTGGATAAACTGATAGTTTATGCCACGATAATCGACAGTGGACAACACACAAGGAAGGATACACAACAATCTCTTTATTTTATCATACTGTTTGAGAACATTTTCGAATGAGGAGATGATTAGTGATAACATCGCAATAAACGCTTTGAGCAGCGAAAACGGAAACGAATGGGTGTGGGTACGTGGAAGGGTAAAGGAGAGAAATGGGAGGCCAGTAAAGGATAAGGGTTGATTTAAACAGTGAAGAAATTATCACTTCAGAGAGAAAAGAGAGTATGAAAGTCGGGCTGTTCGAGTAAACGATCCAGTGAATGAAGTGATACGAGAAGAGAGCGGAGGAATGGACGCAATCTATCCATGCCAGGGGTGATTTAAATTGCATATATTCATGCATTACATGAATTTATCGTGACATCAAGACAATGGGCCTGCAGGAGAAAAACACCATTAGGGAGGGGATTGTCATATGAGTTGGGTTTGTAATGTTGAAATGTTCGTTAGTATAGCGGTTTCGACATAATATCCAATCATAAAGTGAAGAGAATAAAAAAGTACGGTTTGTTCTGTCTCGATGGAAATTGGAATCGGTGTACGTAAGAAGAAAGAGAGTTTATGTATTGAATCATATGAATGTAATGCACGTGAACTGTTGAGACTGCAATTGAGCGCGGAATGTGAAAGGAATATTTGGGAAAGTGCGCCACAAAGGGGGGGGAAGAGAAAATTTTAGAGTGAAAAGACATTCGAATTGGCGGGAGCGAGATAATCGGGTGAAACAGCAAAGAGGCCCGAAGGGGAGGTGAAATCTTCCTCCACTCGCTCAGCATCCTGGGAGTGAGAGCTAGCTGAATCGGGTAAGAGTGCGGAGGCAACACGATTTCTAGACAATCGAATCTTTTTGCCTCCTCCTTATTCCCGCCCCCTTCTGCCTTTACTACTCGCAGCCCTCAATGCGCTCTCACATTCTTTCCCAATATGTCACTGCTCTAATCCCACCAATCACTCAAGGCCCTCGCCAGGGGGGATTAGTAACCGCTTGACAATCTCAATCTCAGCAGCCGAGCTTGCACTAAATTGAGCATGGACCGTCATGGACCGTCCCGGCCCCGCCGGGACGGATTGTTTGCACTAGGGAATCACTGTACAACCAAAAAGCAGAGATAGATGGTGACGAAATAGAAAACAATGAAAACTACATCTGAAACTTTGGAAAATGATTTATGTTTTAATGATTATGCATTTGCAGGTTCTGACTAGAGTGGCTGAAGAAAGTTCAGAAAAGGCTCAAAAAATAGTAAAAAATTGGATTGAATGAGCATCGGTGTTTGATCACTCGCGAGTGCATCCATTGTTCGATAATCAAAAATGAGTTGCAGAGGGAATAGGATAAGGGTATAGGGACGACACTCTTGCGAAATAATGATAATTAATGAGAAGACTTACATAATCGCTGCCCTTCGACCGATTTTTCATCGTGATTGTTGGCGAAGTAGCACTGTACAAATAATTAATTTAGTTATTTAAATTATAAATAAAAAGTTGTTGTCTTCCTAGTTATATAGTAACATCGCCTATAACAGTCTCTCTAGAGTTGCCGAAGGAAAAGATCGCATTTTTTTACCACACGTCACCAGATCAGGAAATCCGAGTTCGAACAAATCTTACAAACTTGCCATAAAAGAGAATAAGAAGAGAATAACAAAAGAAAAAGAGAATAAAAGAGAAAAGAGAATAAGAGCCATAATCCCCGCCGTTGCCTGGATTTAGGGGAATTTATAACTCGGTTCATTGATGTCGCAGGCACATGAGAATTTCGGAATTCTGATATGGTTATGGATTGCTACAATGTGACGTTGACAGATTAGTCACCAAAATATTCATGTTACTCCTCCTTTAATCATTCAACGCACTTCTGAGCTGGGCGAAGTGGGCGTCGCCTCCATTCCATTAGTTACAATCGGGTAAAAGCAGTATGTAATTCGAACTTTATCAACAGGATCGCTACGGTTTAGATCTAAAGTTGCTTGAAAACTTTGTTCTGTAATATTCTGCACAGGTGCCTAATTTTTAAATTGAAAAAGAGGAAGGTGCTCGTATTTACGAGCCCGACCCCACTGGCATATCTTGATGGAACATGTCTCCGATTTATCTCTCCGACTGCATTGACATCGTGCCAGGGACGCCAAGTATGAGACGCCAGGAATAAGTATAAAAGGCACATCTCGTAGTTCGTGTTAAAGTTCAGTGCTTTGACTGTGGTTATCAAGTTTATTGCCTTCGTTAATTATCTAAATTTATTATTTATTCGCTATTTTTTATTCTCAGCTCAAGAATTGTATTAACAGGATGGATCTGATCAACAACATTCACAATCGTCTCAGGTTCGCGAGCCCATTCGTCTCGATCATTGGATGGACACTTTCTGTCTTCTCTTACATTCATCTGGATGATATGACGGGTTTGTGCTGATTTATTCTGATCATCTAGGATTCGCAATTACTTCTGCTATCAATACTCACATTTTTAAAAGGAAAATAAATTATTTTCAGTGCCCGCCTCTTCTATGGCCATCGCCATTCTAGCTGCCGCCTATGGGAACATATTCAATCATTCACACTTCTGGAGTGTGATCTCAACAATGGAACGTAGAGGAATGGCCATCTATTATTGCGCTATTGTGAGTAATTTCTGATCTCCCAATGTCGATATACATATTTCGGTTCTTGAACTACAATAAGTGGCGTTCTCTAGGACCGAGGGAAGTAGAGAAAGTGATAGATTGTTCTGAATAAATCACCAGAAATATTGCGAAAGGTAACCTACTAGAGCTCGAAATATGAGCCGCCGTCTCTTCATTCTGCACACACCCTCGTCCGGTCGAGTGACGAGAGAGTGTGCGAAATGAAGAGACGGAGGCTCATATTTCGAGCTCTATAACCTACCCAAGAAGCGTTCGACCGCATGATATTGTAGTCCGTCTAACAGCTGGCCATACCGGCCGGGCCACCTAGCGTTGTCTTATGAATGTAAAATCGCTTGATGTGGATACACCTTTACCTTTACCCTTACCCTTACGTTTGACATGGACAATGTATTTTCTGCAGGGCCTTCATGTGCCCTTCTGCAATGAGGGATATTTCGAATCAGAGCGAATTCGTAAGTTCATTGCAGGTTATTATTCACAGTCAATGTAAAACAGCCAAGAGTTGAATCTCTGCGTTAGTTTAGATTAAAATATTTCAGGCGACGTCTACCGCCTCTCGTTTACTGCAACGCTTTACCTATACGGCATTTCACTCTACTATATTAGATTCATTAATAAGGAAAATTAGAAATATTGTCGCAATCGTTTATCAGTGCGTATATTTAACTTCAAATATTATTATTGTAGTTGAATTCCGAATTCCCAATAAAGAATTTTTTATTATTAATACGCACAAATGAGTAGAAATTATTGTCACGGATACGATTCTTAGAGTTAGACATTTTACTATACATTTTGCTCTTTTTAAATATCATGAACTTCGTGTTGAGCACTGTACAAGACTGTATCGTGAGATTATTTCCCATTCCACGCGTAGTTGACCTTTGACGAACTGAGTGGAGGGAGGAGGGAGGAAGAGGTCGGGAGGAGGCTAGTGATCCACCTGCTCTCCTCCCCCTACCTCTTCCCTTCCTCTCTCTCCCAGACAATCAATACGCTAACCAGCACATTGAGTTTGCTGAGCATTTGAAACGCACGATACATGTGGATGAGAGACGTTTTCTGAAGGTTGAAGGGTGAACCTCGAAACTATTCGTGGAGTCACCCGAACTGCAATTAAATTGACCTGAAATGTAGAACGAATTGATCGAGCATGATCACATAAGTGCGATGGAAAGATGAGAAGGTGAAAGCTCTCGGAAATTATTGGGCAAGCGTGTGCCGAAGAGACTTCGATGCATGGGAAGAATGCATCATTCAACAAGCCCAGACCATGACGCTTGAATAAATATGTATGTATCACATGTGGCAGTGTCTCATTACAAAAATTCCCCGAACCAGTTGTGCTTACTCATTTTTGCTCTTCTCCTTCTTCCTTCTCACATTTCGCCCATTTACTCTTCTTTCCCTTCTCTGACTCTCTTCCTTTTCCTTGCTCTCTCATTATCTCTAACCACACAAATAGCAGCAATAATGGAGAGCGTGCTCATTTAGCCGCGCCCCGTGTTTGTTCTAAATCGACCCCCTGAGTGCCCCTTTCTAGCTGACTTCTGGGCGCCCACTTTGCTCTCATTTTTGCCTGCCTAAGCGCGTGTCACGCCGTGCTTTTGAACAGTCTCGGGGCAATTTTTCCTATTTTTAAATCATATTATTTGTCAGTGTGCATTTTTAACGCCATTTCTTCACTCTGATCGCAATTCCAGCAGTTTCCTCGCATCATTTCTCCGATCAATCATTGTACTCGTTTTGCGTTATTGCCTCTCTCTCTCTCTCCATTTTCTCCCCGCTTTCATCCCCCATTCCCCATGATCGAAAAATGATCTTGCTCTCATTGCTTCGCACGATCTCTCGCAGGTCAGAGACGACGAGAGAGTGTGCGGAACGAAGAGAGCGGCCGACGCACGATCACATTATTTGATTTCTCCCCACTCTCGTTGGTGATTTGCGTCGATCGGGAGCACTTCCCCTTTCATCTTACCGACGCGGCTTCATGGGTTTCGAATTGAGTCATGGCTTCAAGAAGCGTCTACCTATTTCGTAATTACAATTCGTGCCATTCAAGAAACAATGTCTTGTCATTGATACGAATATTCTACCATTAGAATAGTTCAAATTGATTCCTCTGCTCATTTCGCAACTCAAATGCAGCGAGTTCCTTGTTATGCCTTCTGTCCAGTCATGGGAAAGGCGCCTCTGAGATTTCCCGAATGAGACCGAGAGAAAATAATTATTTTTGCAATGCCCTCGACAGCTCTGATTTCGTTCGCACGAGACCGTTAGAGCTCGAGAAATGATACCGCCGTCTCTTCATTTCACACACTATCTCGCCTGTCTGACCGTTGCGAGAGTACGTGAAATGAAGAGACGGCGACCCGTATTTCGTACATGAGTCCGTACGAAATGGGAGAATCGAAGGAGAATTCAGCCTGCCTGAGACTGTGTCCTTTCTTCATATTTTCCTTGACCTTCTGGACTAAAATGTGCTTGAATTTGCGTCGGCTTCATTTTTCGATTACCCAACAACAAAATTCACCAATTCTTGAACGTCGTGCGAAACTCATGTGAATACTTTTTCGACTTGAAATCGTTAGCAAAATTTTCCCATTGAACACAATGATTTCCACCTGCTGAGCCTGAACGGTCAGCGCAATGAAAACAAGGCTTTCTTTTCTTCTCCAGCTTGACTGACTCTATTGTCTCCCAGTTCCTGGGACCAACCCCTAGCTTTTCCTGCTTTGTCAAGTCACTTCCACGCTTCATAACCATTTCTCATTGATGACAAAAAAGGATGCAGTAGGGTTCTGGTTCTTTTTCACTGGCATATGAACACAAACTTCCATTCAGTAAGATTTCTAGGGGAGCTCCCCAATCAGTCTGTTCCATTTCTCCCAATTGCTTTATCAAATCCCTCCAGAAGAGATCGTGGAAGAATTATCCCGACCTACCTCCTGCTGTAGTCGGGGGATTCTGTTGTCTTAGCTGTGTGTCGACTGCCACGAAAATGCATCCTGCCATTCCCTCCGTGCTTCAAAATTTCGTTGTCGCCACAGTACTGTTTTGCTCGTGTTTGTGGTCGTCATTTTTGTCCGGACAGTCAAAGGGTGGGCGAGAGAGCGTGTGAAATGGAGAGATCCAGACGAAAATGGCAGAATTGCTTGTCATTTCTGTCTGCATCCCCATACCAAGACGCGTCGTCCGCAAATTGGAGTCCCCAACCATGCATTATTCAACAGAGGAAGGAGGCAAATTCTACAATTGGACTCAGTCTAGAGGCGCTACAATTTGCTGCCACGTTACTGCTATCATTTGAAGAAATACCCGCTTCTTTCACGGCATTATGCAATAATTCTCAATTATGCTATAATTTCCATCTGATCTGACTAATTGTTATGATATTAGGACTACAAATTATGATATGTCAGATTTATCGTATGGGAAAAGAAACCAAAAATCGCTGGCGTTTATCATTGTCTCCATTATCTATGCATCAAAACACGGCAATTTGTGTCAGATGTGAGATACCGTACGGCCTACATAAACAATAGTCTGATTCCGGTGTTGCGGGAGAGAGCAATGCAGAATCTGCTATTGAGACCATTCATTTTATAGAAACTTTTTCACATAGGATTTACATAGCGAGCTTCTTCATTTATTTAACGTTCTTTTTTCAACAAGAAGTTTTCCTCGATAACTATCGCGTTATTATTCACTACTCTTCCACGATCTCTCATCAATTCTTCTCGAGACACAAATTTCTTCCGCTCGCTGTTCCGAATGTTTGTCATACATCTCTCTCTCCCTTGCCTGCTTTCATTCGCCTGATCCCCTATTCATGATGGATGAATTGAGGTTCCTCCCTTCGCTCTGCCCTCTCTTTCTCTGTTCTTTCTGATCTCTGACTAGTCAGAGCGAGCGAGAGATCAGGGGAAATGAAGAGATGCAGAGACTCGCTCGGCCCCTCTCAACAGGTGGTCTCTCCTCCCCTGCAATGAGAAGGGAGGGGAGAAATGACAAAGAGAGTGGGGAGGAATTCACACTTTCAGCTACTAATCGTCTCCGATTTCGCGACGATAGCCTTTGAACTATTTTTCGGGGGAAATTCAATAAATATTTCTGCGTTGTTCTTCTCATTTTTACATTCGTAGTTTTGTACATGAAATTTCAACACTCAATCCCGTCAAATTCTCACATAAGTTTCTGATTCATGGTTTGGTTACTAGTTCTTGAGCGATTTTATGCTCAATGAGTCGAAGAATTAGTCTGCGTCAACCTAAATCGCACCCGATTTCCGATGTGTTCTTTACATTTCGCTCCATTTCCCTGCGATTGAAACGGAAATGTATCCGATTAATTTGATGCACTGCATAAATGGATCTTTATCATTATGATAGCTCACCGTGCTTTGCATTTGATTTCGCTTTTCCCCAAAGATCCTAAGATCTGAACTAGTGTCAACCCCCCGAAGACTTGAGAAAGCACCGATAAGTCCCGTTTCAGCCACTAAATGTGCATTTGTGATGCCTTCCCATCGCCCATTCCCCATCTCCCTCCCTCGACATTCCCCTACATTCTTCATGACACGCACTTGGCTCTTCCGGTGACCGGAACTAGGAGGAGGCTAGGGCTGCTGCTGCTCGGTAGGAAAAGAGAGACTTCTTCATTCCGAGCACTTTCTCGTCTCTACGTTTCGCCTTATATCTCGCAAATCAGAGAAACGAGAGAATATTGCGAAATGAGAAGAAAATCTCGTCTTGGATGATTGGTGAAATAGCAGCGTGGCTTGAGGAGAGTCAGCTCCTTTTCATGGACTATAGCCAACCAGAAATCGAGCGATCTTTGGTTTCCGCAACTTCATGAACATTTTCTTTATTGCTGAATCGGTTGAAAAATCAATTGAAAAACTCTTCTATTTCTTTTCTTTGTTTTTTGCAATATCTTTCCATATGTTTTATCTCTGATATCTTCTGAGCAACGCCCTGCGTCTCTTCATTATCCTTACTCTCTCGCCTTCGCCTGCAGAAACGAGACGTTATCTTATTTCCCATTTCTCTGTTATTTTCTTCGCTACTTCTTGCAACTATAATCTCCATGGCATTTCCCGCTTTTCCTCTCCCGTTTCCCTGGATAAGATATCCTTATCTTCTCTATTATGTTCGCTTATCGGCGCTAGATGATCATTTGATTACACTGTATCTACCCTTCATTGGACAAAAACTGTTATTACATCAATGCTCAAGTTCTTAGTTGGTTGTTGAAACGTATTCTGCTAGCACAAAATATATCTTAATTTATTATGTTATTATTCTTTGTAGAAGCACATTAGCATTCTCTAGTAGATAACTCGGTCCATATTATCCTTATTTTGTGTGCTGTCATGCTCTGGCTATACATACATACATACATACATTTATCCTGGCATCAAGACAATTGGCCTGCAGGAGGAAACATCATGGGGATTGGGATCTTCGTACTCAGTAACAATTGGTCAGGGGATGGTATCTTCTTAGCTTTTTTTTGTCAATGACCAGTCGCTCTGCTCTGTCTAATCATTAGCAACTCTCGCCGGCGAGATAGAACGATGAATGAAGATACGAAATTATCCACCCTCATCGTTCTACTAGCAAACTCTGATCATTATTCCCGCACTCACACTTGTAATCCGGCAGGCAGCCGGGGCTACTCATTACCCACACTAATCCATTATTTTTCGCACGGTCGCGGGTACGCATTTCAGTTCGAAATACGGCTAATCGTCTCTTCATTTCCCACACTCTCTCACCGGTCAGAGAGGCGAGAGAGTGTGCGAAAAGAAGTGACGGCGACCCGTATTGCGCACTCCAGGACGCATGAGCTGCTGCTCTATGGGAATTCCGTACCGTACTTTTTATGCGGCCGCGACATCTCAATCGTCTGATCCTCTCGATTTCGAGTGCTATCTCATCTTCTCTGACCTGCAAATCAGCCCCGGAATTAGGGCTCGTGGGAATCGTACTGTGGTTTTTACGCGAAACCAACCTCTTTTTCTCGGCCAACTTTTTGATCTATTCATTGAGAAATACTAGTTGACAATAAACAATACATTATATTTAATATTGGCCTTTTTATTTCCTTTTCAAGAACACATTACTGAAATTTGTTCACTTGCTACTTCAATTATCATTGAAACTCAATCGATTTAAAGCGGCATTTCTGTTTATTTTCAAGCATACAGGTTTTTTCCTACGCGGAAGCCCGAACGCGTATTCCTAGCGATTCTGACTTCACCGCCCCCTTCGAAATCATTCATGATTCATCGGTCTGCGATGGCATCTTGCATGTCACAGTACAGTCCAGTGAGGAAGTTGGGAGGAAAGAGCGAGATAGCAATTCGAATTGAGAGACCTCGACCGTCATTTCCAAGTACGGTCCTATTTATGAAGGAAGTCGCGAAGCTGGCAAGATAGCGTGCAAAGTAATTAGAGTTCTTTCTGAATTATCGTCCACCTTGGGCGGGATATCTATCATCAATGCTCGGGCTTGCATGCGATAGGGAGAACGACAAGAATGCTTAATTCGGTGCTTGAGCGACATGTTCATAGCTGAATTTATGGTTGGTGTAGGCATTTTTGTACCTAAATGTGGTCGTTACTTAAAACAAAGGAGAGACATACATTGTTCATTCTTCGTCAGATTGTCTGTTGTAGTATGTGTGAAACTCAATCCATTCCATTTTCAATTCTTGTAGTACCTTCTTTTTCTGAGATTTACCATCTCTCTGCAGCTATCTCCTGAGATCTGTCATCGGCAGCATATTTCCATGCTCAGTCTTGCCCATTACTGTCTGGCAATACGGTCCCGCATTGCTCCGAGAGAGCTACGAGAGAGTGTGCGATTTGAGGAGAGCATTTTCATCGAGAGCCTTTCCTGTCGTGTGTCCGCCGATTTCCCACACTCGTCGAATTCTTGTTATTCGCCATTCGCACGCTTTTCCTGCCTGTCGTTGAAAATCATAACAAAAATCCTCCTCGCCGTCTCCCACTAGAGTCAATCAAATTTCACAGCCGCCGCAGCCGGGTGAAGTAACGTGATTTTGCTCGCGGAAGATTCCCATTGTGGGGCCTCGTTCACTGAACAAGGCACACTGTTCCTACAAATGTAGGCTACAATACTATCTGCTCAAGCCCGCTTTTCGATTTTTGATGCCAGGGGGGATTTCAGGCGGATTAAAAGGGTGCTGCCTGCTGGCTGTGGGGGCTGTGGTCAGGGGGAGTCGTCGCTGGTCCCAAGAGGGGAGCCGGGGAGGGGGAGGGGCTCCGCCCCTCCCCCTCCCTTCCTCCTTCCCTCCACGAACTGGTTGCCCCTCTGCCTCCCTCCCTCTCTCTCTGCCTCTCCTCCTCTCACAACTTGCACACACACGCGCTCGCTCGTTTCTCTTATAGCCCAGCTGTTTCGCGGCTCTCGACTCTAGTCATTTTTCACAATTAACGACGTTTAGGAGAAGTCGTCGCTCGATGCTTCTGACACCACGGCGGCTGGCGGCGGCCGCTGGTGCAGCGCTGCTCGCCGCGAGCGGCTCGCTCGCGGCCGAAGTGGCCGCCACCGGGGCGCCGCTGGCGCCCGCCGAGCGCACGTGCCCGGCGCCCGCGGGCGGCGAGCCAGCCCCGCATCGACGGGTACATTTGCCTCGATTTTTGCTTGATTTTACCCGAAATTTGACCAAAACTAGCACAAAAATGAGTGAAAATGGTCGTTTTTAGGTGAAAAAGTGCCCCGCGTTCAAGGACGACCCGAACAAGAACTACTGCTGCCCGTCCAAGATTGAGCTGAACGGCTTCTACTGCTGCACGGAGGTATTTTTAGCCTGGAATTTTGAGTTTATTGAAAACATTTCAAACTTGATCACATTTTGACAGTGCGACGATTTGGAAACGTCGAAACGACATCACACAAATAAATTGTTGACATAAAAGTAATTGCAGGCCGAAATGCACAAGCACGACGCCGAGGAATCGTCTCGTGCTTGGCGGGAATTCTTCTCTTCGTGAGTTCCACATCCCCATTTTGTGTCTTGTTTTTCATAAAATCGCTCGCGTTTTCCTCGAAATTCCTCTTCTCTCTCAGGAAAATCGCATTTCTTCAACGACGCGCGCGCTCGTTGTTTGCGTTTAGTAGCGCGCGCTTGCTCTCGTCGCTCATTTCACATGCATTCTAGGCTTGTTTTGCAGGGTAGGGTAGTCTCTGCGTTCCTATTGGCGAATGAATCTCTCTCGTATCACGCTTGCATGTAATCTGAGAGCGATGATTATTGCCTGTTTGCCTACAAATTGATACGATCGCTCAAAGATTTTCCTCCTCGGGGTTCCTCGTCTCCTTTGGGACTTGTCCCGTTTTTCTGGAAGGAAAGAGAGGGAGAGAGAGGGAGAAACATGGCTTGTCGACTACTAGGGTGAAAATTGAATCTATCATCGCTTCTCCCTCTCTTTCTTCCTCCCTTTCCTTCTCTCTGGGAAGAGGAGGAGGAGGAGGAGGAAAATCTAGACGTTTCTGCGTAGAAAGAAGGTCGTTCAGGAAATTGGACGAGTTGGATTAGGTGGGCACACCGAAAATTACATCGATTCTCGGTTGAGTGAGCAGATAGGAGAATGAAGAGACTCAAATACCCCAATCCCAGTCACAAGCTTCTCTGTCGCAAAGTCATCAAACTCTGTTGGGCAGCCATCTTCAAGGGTTTCTTACGAGAGTCTCGGAGCCCCTTCCCGTCCCTCACTCTTGATCTTTCCCTAATCCCTCTCTCTCCTCTTTCGGGCTCTCGTTCATATTGAAGAAAGGACACTCTTTCTAGACGAATAATCACCGAAAACAGCTCTCCGTCGCAGGCACTTTGCGAGAGAACGCGAGGCTGTTTACGAGCGGTTGTCGACGCTGAAAAACGTCTTGGCACCTGTACCCATCGCTGAGTAAGCCGGGGATCTTCGATAAGTCCTAAATCTTGGGTGTGTACCAAAAACGCGACGAGTGTAGTTCCCTATTTGCCGGTTCTTTGAGCGAATTTCCCGGCCCGGACCGGAAACGCGGCCGAAATCGTTCCGCTTCTTCTTGAAGAGTGCATTAGCGGCAGCTGTATGTCCTAAACGCTGTCTCCCCATTCTAAGCGCTTTCTCGTGGCTCAGACTAGTCATAGCAAAGGCAGAACGAAGATAGTTCCTGCACTTTCTCAAAATGTCTCTGCACTTGCTCAGTATGTGCACAACCAATTAGGCTCCACGCAGATTCTCTTAGATTCTGAGTGATTGCCAAGTGATGACGTAAGGACCGGCTAAGCTAACCATGACTAACGGCTAAGGTTACACAGCTATTTCGCGTGCTTGACGTACTTCTCTGCTGGAAATAGTTGTGCTGAGTCATATTTTGATAATCATCTATCTTTCATCAGAGCAAGCGTCCAGGGTGACGCCTTGAGCGATTGTTCAGCGATAAAAAATATCCACGCCCCTGACGCAGCGATTTCGATTATAAACGGGAGGAAAGTCTAGGCCATCAGGAAGTTTCTCGGTGTTGTTCCACCCCCGCGTTCCGAATCTAAAATAGGTTTCGTTGCCTAGGTCGACGAATTGCCTAATAATTGTAACGAGGAACGGCGGACGAGGGGCAATTTGCCAGTCAGCCTTTCCTCCTCCTCCTCCTCCCCTATCCATGTCTCGTATGCTACGCCGTCTCTGCTCTCCTTTCCCCTCACGGAAGTGGAGCGAACGACAGAAAACTACTACACAGAAGCAGGGAAGGAGATACAGGATACTTTGCCTGACAAGGCACAAATAAGCACTAAAATGCGGTGTCTCACGACAATTTGGGTTGGGAAACATGAGCGCCTTGCTGTTTCTGAAAATTATTTTTCTTTCGGCAGTCAGAAGACCAATATCTTAGAGTCGATGATCTTTCCCCTTTATGCACTGTGTGAAACTCATTCGGTATCAAAATGAGAAATGATCCCCCCTTCTCCCTCGAAAGGGACCTTTCGCGCGGTCCCTCGTTGCTTGTTGCCTGATTTGGGGGCCTCGTCGAGCAAATTGAGTTTGCTGAGGCAGAGTTTGTGCTTGCTCCGTCCAATTCGGCCGACGGTACGCTTGTTAGCTGAATTCAGGGAATAAACGATCGCCTACAGTACAGTTCGATATACGGGAAATCGTGTCATCATTTCGCACAGTCTCTCTCTCAACTCTGATGGATTAATCTCATCATTAGGAAAACCCCCGAGGGCGTAGTGTTCTTGATCGGAACGGTGTCCTCATTATTCCGATTGCGCAGAACTAACCGACCACTACCTCGCCCTTCCCTCCCTCGAGCCCCCCAGCTTGATTACCCAACGCTGACAGAAGAGTACGCCTCGGTCGAGATTGAAAGTGCTCGCAGGTCATGTGCCAGGGGGTAAATTTAGCGCCGCCTCTCCTGTCCACACGCGGTCTCTCGCCGGTCGACCAGTAATTCGAAGTTGGGGGGCAGTCGGGGGATGGGTGTGTTTTCAACCATCCGCCCGCGCTCGAAATTAATCACTCGCCATGCCGAGCATGTGCAACAACAAACACAAGAGTGGAGGAGCGGCTGCGAACACTCCGGGGATTGATAGCCGGCGAATGGTGTGGTGTGTGGTCGGTCGTGTAGTCGCAGGCGGCGTTTCCCAAGCGTCGCTTGCTGCACTAAGAGAAGATGAATCTCGACCTCGGGTTGTACTTTTGACTTATTCTTATTAGCGAGAGTGCGATTTATGCTGTCAAGAGTCTCTAGCAGCAAGGGACCGGCAAGTAGTAAGTTAAGCTCGAAACTAAACGACGGCTCCGGCCCATAAAACCCGGCTCTCGTCGCAAGTAATTAGGTGGCGCTGGCGCAGTAAACTCTCGTCGACACTAAACGAGCTCTCGAGAGGGGGGAGGGAAGGAGCGAGATGAGACTCGTACACAGGTGTTACTACAGCAGTTTATTGGCGCGTAGGCCTATTTTACGGCTTCCGGAGATCCCGGAATGGTCCCGAATCCGGGAATTTGTTCCAGTAATTGGGCCGGATTTTCGGGCCAGAAGTTCCCCGAATTGTCTCTTTCTGCAGCGCCGAGTCGGTTCCGAGGGGGGCTTAGCAGTGGAAAAGAGGAGTGATGGGGATTACTGCTGCGAGTCCGAACCCGTGAATCGTTAGAAACTGCGGGGCTTCTCAACAAAAAGCGGAGGGGGATTCCGAAGGCGAAAACGCCCCGAAAGATAATCGAAAAACAGATCGCAAAAGTGTATGCGGTTGTCAATCACAATCAATCATCGCTCTTTCGTGCGTCTTTTCTTCATCGTGATTTTCAACAGTTGTCTCTCATTTTCGTAAGGTTGCGTAGGAATGACGCAAATGGATGCTGTTATGAGTGGATGCTCTCTCGATTCCCCACGCTATTTCGCCTACGGGACGAAAAATACCGAGATTTCCTCGCCTCACTGTACACACTCTGCGACTCCAAATTCCACCACCACAGAGCTAGAATTGCTCGCCGAAGCGCGAATAATAATGCAACGGGAATTGGTCACTATTTCCTCCTCCTCCTCCTATCTTTTTGTAGTATAGTATAGCTATAGCTCCCGGCTACCAGCCAGCAGAGCAAAGAAAACTCTCTGGCATGAGGGGAAAAAGGAAAAGAGAATACTGTTATTGCCCCGAGCGGGGGTTGCTCTCATACATGGCTGGCCGCCGGCAAAAAAAGTGACCAGACAACCGTGAAATCGGTGATTCCGGTCTTCCGGTGCGATGTGGTGTACCGCTTTCTGCCGTTTTCCAAAGAACAGGGAATCGAGACAAAATTGCACTGCGTGAGGTGATTCTGTCGTTTGCAGGTACATCGGTGTGATCATTGCGTGCGTCGCAGCGCTCGTCTGCGTGAGCATCTGCGTCGCCTACGTCATCTGCCGGAGGTGAGGGCGGGAAAATGCAAAATTTTAATCCTTGATCGAAGCCAAATATTGAAATTGCAGGTACTGCCTGAAGCCACGCGAGTGCGGCTGGTACAATCGCGAGGGCGAGAATTGTGAGTGGTGCACTGCTTTCTGTCATTTCTCAAAAAATAAAAATCAAGGCAAATTTGCACTGCGTGAGGTGATTCTGCCGTTTATCACTGTCCTTGCAGACAACCCTGATCGCGTGTTCTCGAATCGCGCCAAGCGACGGCGAACTACGATTCGGTTAGTTTCGAAAATATATTCGGGCGAGAGAGCACGTGAAAAGAGAGAGTCTCTGAAAAAAGTGGCCATTTTCTGCAGAGAAGCTGAGCTGGCGGCGCAAAACGAGCGAACGGCGCCCGCCTATCGTCCGATCGAGGGCAACCACAAGATCTATGAAGGTGCGCTGATTGTTGATCTTTGATCTTTCCCATTCTTGCCCTAATTTTATCCCTGTGATTTCCTACACAAATCTAGCAAACAAAACGAGCTACTTTTGATTCTTCTTTGTCCACTCTAGTATACGGTAGTAAATAATTCCCGAGAAAGAAACATTTTCGCCATTGCATCACATGCTGAATAATAATAATCCGTAATTATGCTGCGCTTCTTTGTCGTGAGAAATCGTAATTCCTCATTGTCTGCGCTCTCTTCATTCACCCTTATATCTCGCAGGCTCTACCCTCAGATCTTCGCAACTAGTACTAATCCCAATTTCCAATTGTGTCTGCGCTCTCTCCATTCTGCCTGATCTTTCGCCTTCTCTGACCTCGACAAGGAATCCAATCATGCGAAGATTTCCCACGTTTCTTTGTCACACTCGCGCGCGAGCGCATCTCTAATTCGTATGCAGCCAATTCCTGATTGAGGGGAGGCCTGACAATGAGCGTCTTTTCATTTCACACACTCTCTCACCGGTTAGAGTGGCGAGAGTTTGTGAAGAATGAAGAGACGACGACCCGTATTTCTAACTTTACTGAGCAAGGAAGAGAAGATCTATTCTTTCCACCCGCTTTATATAGGTCTGAGTAGCGAGGTGCATGCCAAATGAGGAGAGTAATCTTGTCAATCCTAAATTGAGATGGAGGGAAAAGGCAGATGTGGAGTACAGGCAGATGCGCAATTTGTACAGGGCATTATCTCCATGGAAAATAGGTTCGAAGAAGTTAGGACCTCTGGACTGACGTGACCTTGAATAATCACTGATTTAGCAGTTATCTCAAGTGAAGACCAGTGAAATTTCCCACGCATTTCGCAACCCGTCAACCCGGCCAATTCACGGTATACATGGTGCTTGTGTTGAGTGCGTCTTTCCATTTGCCTATATACTCGGCGCCTCTTCCGGACTCCCCAGAGACACTGCCTAAATCAAAGTAGGGCACTATCGTCAGGAAGAAGAAAGAAGAAGGAGAAGAAAAGAAGGGGCGAAACGGGGGAAGCGCTTAATTGAATTGACGAGTCGAGACTACTGTAGTCTCTTCCTTGGAATCATACTGAAACGTGCAGGAAAGACACCCGCCTGAATTATTGGCAGTCACGAAAAGTGGGACCAAATTTGTCCTTGAAATTCCTCTTTCTCCTCTTTCACTAATTATTCAGCAACGTTTGGCTCACGCGAATGGACGTTTAGCGCCAAAGAAATGGGTTAGGCAGGATATTTCGTGGAGTCAGGGACCCGAGTTTGGTAGCGGAACCATAGCAAATTGGGCACTGTTGCTACCCAGATTGATGTGGACCATTCCCAGGGAACCGTCCTCACTTCTCCCTTTTCGGGGGCTATTTTCGCATTCACCAGCCGCCTACTTTTCCGCCGACGAGTCGTCCCAATTCAATTAGCTCGTGTGCGCTGTCAAAATGGACGTCGTCGTTTATCGTCGTCTGACTCTCTCGATACTGTGTGATCTCTCGCTCACTCTGACGGATGAAATAGTGCGCAACTATACTGTTGCTGCTTGACTCTAGCCTGACTTGGGGGACGATCTCTGGCAGGATAGGGGAGGGCGCTAATTGGATTCATCCCCGGTACACGATACTGTTCGCGGCTGCACGATAGGTTCAGTGAAGAGGGCTTAGAAATTGGAGTACAGAAAGAAATACAGAAAAAACGTTTAATATGTCCCTTGGTGGTAGAAATATCCGGCGAGATGTCTGTGAAAGGTGCAATTGATTTCCGGAACGTCCAGTATTTTTGTGCAAAATAGTGCAAAAAAGTGATAGCTCAAGGGAAATATTTTTGCAGTGCCCTCTCTGGTTCATACCATATGAGCCAAAGCCCCATAGGGCATCCGGGACCTGGGGGCGAAAAATGAATTCCGCCCTGCCACAATTGATGAACCAGTCCCTCGAGACCAGCGCCCATCAACAATTTCTGACATTTTGTTAGGCAAATATTGAAGGAAGTTGGGGAATCTGAACAAATTTCCGCTTTCTGAATGCAGTCACTCTCTAAGAAAACGACAGAGACCAATCGGTTTCAATAATCAGTGAAATATGAAAAATGAATCCACAAATGTTATTACCTATAGATCCAATAAAACTCTACCAATCAGTATAGACTGAGCTTGTCTCATTTTCAATTGTGTGTCAACCTACAGTAACCCTCCTCCCATTCCAGCCCCGCCACCGTACTCGCCCGCGACGACGTCTTCCGCGACGCACCCGCCGCACCACGCACCACACCACGGCCTACACCACCTCCCGCCGCCCCAATCGATCGTCGACCAGCAGAGAAACGATTGGAATTGTCTGATCGAGAACGAAGTTAACGATGGCCGACCGATCCTCGTTCCGTCCCTACCTCCTCCGCCCTTTTGAGACTACGGTAATCCCTGAGTAGAGTTTGAAATCGCCGTCTCTTCATTTCACACACTCTCTCGCCTCTCTGACCGATGTGAGAGTACGAAAAAGGAAATGACGATTAACCGTATTTCGAACTCTACACCTGAGGTTACTGTAACGAGAAGTAAAGGGTACCGTAACATCTTTCCATACTTTCCCTGCCCTGAGATTATCCGTTCATGCTCCCCCTAGTCGCGCGGGTTAC
Organism: Pristionchus exspectatus; assembly: GCA_911812115.1. Taxonomy (NCBI): domain Eukaryota; kingdom Metazoa; phylum Nematoda; class Chromadorea; order Rhabditida; family Neodiplogasteridae; genus Pristionchus; species Pristionchus exspectatus. The sequence goes on along the minus strand of OU461582.1, from coordinate 34,912,092 downwards.
TGTAAGTGCGAGTTGCTAATCATCGAAATGTGTGTTTTCCTCCCTCAATTCCAGTGCTTTTTTCGCGCCCCCCGTACGATTCGTCCCGATTTCGCTGCCGTTTCGTGCTATTTTTCTCGGTGTTTTGCTCGGTTGATCAGCGTTGGATGAGAGCCTAAGATCTCTTTGACGACAATCAACTGATTAGTTCTCATTCCACACTGATCAATCGACCCAATGCCCCGTTTCCCGATTTCTTCACTCGCTTTTCACGGGTTGTCTCAGTTTTCCGAAACGACGCTGATGCTTTCTTTCTAAGACCTTATCACTGTTATGCAACTGATAAATCGAATTTGTATTAAATATTCGTACGACTTCATCCACACCGAATACATATCAGATTGGGTGATTGCTCATTCAGACGGAGTGGCGAGGGAGGGAGTTGTACTGAGAGAAGCTCATACCCATTCGACGGGCACTTGCTCTTGATGGGGTTGTAGCTCATTCACTGAAAAGAGTCGTCTGACACCGTTTGTGCGCCAGAAACAGTGCACTTCCTGTGTCGTTTTTGATCACATCATCATCATGACCCTCACTATTCTCTCCAGATAAGAGTGAACGAAAAGGGTAAATCTTTCCCGCCGGTGCGAAAAAATCAAAATGAGCTCCTTCCACCCAGGCCTTTTAGTTCGATCCATGGAAAGTGCGAAAGTAGGTATGCATAATTCATCTCTGTCGGAGGACAATGCTGTTTAATGTGGTCATAACTGTGACGAGGTCATCTAACACCACTTGTGCGCCTTCATCAGAAGCGCACTTCCTCCGCGTCAGCCGAGTCTATTATACATTGAATGGTGCCCGGGAAGTGGTCGTTAAACGGGGCAGCAAGTACCGAGAGAAGGGAGAAGGGGGGAGGCAGAGTGTAGCAAATGAGAAGAAGTTAGCAGCCACAGGCAAACGTTAGCCTCGGAGAGAAGGAGGGATCGGCCGGGAAGTCGATGGCACTCATACGATCCGAAATTGCAGTCACAGCATTCTGACTCCCATTGTTCTCTCCAGAAAAGGGCGAACAAGGGGATTAAAGGAGGCGTATCATGAAAAATTAGTTGATGTCTTTGAGGACATGATCCGATTGGAATCTAGAACGATATTAGAATGCCGAAGTATTATATTAGAAGACGGTCGGTACGGTATGTACACTACGGGGAAAGAGGACAAGGGGGACAACGGTAGACACACCACTATGAAAGACATAACTGAACACAACGGGAAGGGAAGGGGTTACGAGTGGGGACACTACGGGAAAAATACGGTAGGCACATTGGTGAAGGGCAGGACAGGGAACACGCAATGAGACGAGAGGGACGAGAACGAGACTGACTAGACTATGGGAAAGACACTACCGAAATTACACCATGGGGATACGGTAAGGGACACTGCGGTGAGGAGTAAAACCAACACAACCGTTCGCAATCGGGAAAGGCTAAATTGCACACCAGAATACACCGTGTCATAGTACTGCACAATAGTACTGTAGATACACCACGACCAGGTCATACGACGTTACTGTAGCTCTAGTGACAGCTACAGTAACCCATTGATCGATCATCTCACTACAGTAACCCATCAATCGATCGTCTCACTACAGTAACCCATCGATCGATCGTCTCACTACAGTAGCCCATCAATCGATCATCTCACACACTGCACACATCCGCCCGACAGCCACTGGTGATATTTTGCAGTGGTGCCGGGGCGGGTAAAATACGATGAGAAAAAAGTAAACAGTACGATAGAAACGAGTGGGAACCGCAATAATTCCAGCTTTCCCTTGAATCGCCTCTTCAGGACGCATCTCCAGAAGACTTCTCACGACAGAAGGAGAAGGGAGGGAGGAGATACGAGCGACGAGTAGCCTGAATTTTTAATATTCTATTGATTCATTAAGTCGTATGTGCTTCTAACTTATTGCAGCTATTTCCGAATCATTTACGTTTACAATGCTAATGCAAATTAAGAAGCACTTTTAGTCGCTTTTAGTTTACAGCACGGATATATTTGGTTATCTGGCCTAATCGGCGAAAGAAACCGTGATTCACCGTTTCACTGCATTTTACAGTGTTTCAAATTAAAAATTGGCGATAGCCTCCGGCCACCCGATGGAAAATCAACACAAAAATAATAGTAAAATGCAATAGCGAAGAGCTCACCTTTGACAAAGAAAAAAGCGCGATGACGACTGACGCCCGGACAGTCTTGAACGTCAAGGACACTGCACTGAGATCTGCAATCACAGTTTATTTTTTTTTAAATAGACAAATCGGTTTCACGGTTCGAACTGAAGAAGGGTCACCCCCGTATCGGTTCCTGCTTGCCTTTTTACATGGGAATGGTCTGAACTCACATTCTCCGATCCTAACCAAATTTTCAGGTAGACTAATTCAGGGATGCTGATTTCAAATCTGTTTTCAAAAACTGCTTCAAAAAATTCTGAAACCCGGTTACAAGTGTTCAAAGTTTTACACACAAAATCTGCTGCGCCATTCGCGTGAGCTATCACCCACATCTCGAGAGAAGAGAACATGAGCAGCGGTGGTGTAGTGGGGTAAGGCGCTTGGTAGGGGGAACTGTGGTTCGACTCGCTGCTGGGGCTACTTTTTTTTTGCTCAATTTTTGCAAAGTCCGGACAAAGTTTTTTCAATCGGAAATATCATAATACGCATTGATGAGTGATAATGAACTTTCTCTTCGCGAATTTGACTGTTTTTTTATTACAAATTTTTTTTCATGCTTTGACTATCTACTTGCCCATGTTAATTTTTTTTCTGATTTTTTTCAAATTTGGCTTTCTTGAGTTCTTGTCAATTTCCATTAGCTGAAAAGCATATGATGACATTTCCGATTGAAAAAACTTTGTCCGGACTTTGCAAAAATTGAGCAAAAAAAAGTAGCCCCAGCATGGAGTCGAACCACAGTTCCCCCTACCAAGCGCCTTACCCCACTACACCACCGCTGCTCATGTTCTCTTCTCTCGAGATGTGGGTGATAGCTCACGCGAATGGCGCAGCAGATTTTGTGTGTAGATTTATTTTATTATTTACAGCAGATTTATTTTGAAAACAGATTTGAAATCAGCATCCCTGAATTAGTCTAACCTGAAAATTTGGTAAGGATCGGAGAATGTGAGTTCAGACCCATGTTAGTGCAAAATTAAAAGTAAATGGCCGAAGGGAACGGACCACGTGACAAAAAAACACCAAGCTTTTTTGAAGTTTTTGAATTGAGCAATTTAAAAATTGGCGATAGCCTTCGGCCTCCCTATTGAAAAACGCCACTGAAATAATCCCAAAGACCAACCTAATCTGAGGTGGAATGGACGGCTCCAATAGATGGAAGGACGAGTGGCTGGTTGGCGGCCAGAGACACTCATCGGAGGGAGCAAGATCAGAGGGACGAGACAGCGAGCCTGAAGAATAGGAGATGAAACATGATTTCAACAGTAGAAGGGCAGCGAAGACCAAAATACTAATTCACAATTTCAAAAATTGGCGATAGCCTCCGGCCTCCCTATTGAAAAAGTCACTCAATAAAGCACGTGGAATAAAAGCCCGAGCATAGCAATTTCAAAATTGGCGATACCACTCCGCCGATCCGCAACCCAAAAAAATAGTACATTGGTAGTTCAGCAGTGCTCCTCCCCGATGTCGTCCAACTACATACAAAATATTTAAGTAGAGGAAATTGCGGGCCGGCCGACCATGAAGTTGCTCCTCCTCCACGATTTCGTCCAACCACACAGCGGTATGTGGCGGCAATTGCAGGCCGGCCGGCCATGAAGTTGCTCCTCCTCCACGATGTCGTCCAACCACACAGCGGTATGTGGCGGCAATTGCAGGCCGGCCGGCCATGAAGTTGCTTCTCCTCCACGATGTCGTCCAACCGCACAGCGGTATGTGGCGGCAATTGCAGGCCGGCCGGCCATGAAGTTGCTCCTCCTCCACGATGTCGTCCAACCACACAGCGGTATGTGGCGGCAATTTCGGGCCGGTCGGCCATGAAGCCATAAAGCAAAAATTAAAAATAAAGATTCTCGGGAAACATAGATCCAGTGGGCACGAAATAGAGAAACTCAAAATAACAACTACTCACACGAAACAAAACGAACGCTAAATAACACAATTGAATGCTTAGGATAATTGAATCTATTAGAATCGAAGGCTTTTCTTTACAGATGCAGAATCACTTTATGCTCAATCTCTTTCCAATCAATCTTCTGAATCGCCATTCTTACCTGTTTGGGCGCACGATCTCCTCTCCTCATCGGAGGAATGAGTGGGAAGAACGGTTGAGAGAAGGACGAGGGAGGACGAAGAGGAAGACCATCTCTGAAACCATTCTAGGTTACGATGGTGACAACAATCAATAAAATATCGTATTTCAATTGAGCAGTAATATGTGATCAAAATTCAACGGTAACCATGTGATCTGAATTTTAGATGATACTTACTGAATTTCAGTACAGACATTGATCACGAAACATAAATTCAGTGGAAATCTTGATTCACCAACTACATACACTGAAGATCAAAACTGTAGGAGCTTGGAAAACGTAAATTCAGTGGGTATCAAGATAGACATGCTCAAGAATAATATCACAACTACACTAAGCAGGCGAATGAAATTTTAAAGATGATATCCATTGAATAGAAAAAAAGAAGCTCGGGAAGCAGAAATTAAGTGGGTAGAGATCTTAAAAAAAATTACACCTTCTATCACAGGAAATGAAACGAATATAGAATAATACAACATATGATGCCGTATGCGATAGAATCGAGCAGAGGCCGGCACAGGCCAAAAATATAAATTCTCTGTAACTTGGCGAATTAGGGTTCTCGAGTGTGCTGATAACGGTGGACACATTATTTTTTCACGTTGAGTCTCCGTTGGCTCCAGATGACGTCACGTCGAAATCAGATTTTGTTCGATATCTATGCGCTGATTTTCGCCAAAATTATGTGAGTATGGCTACCCGGGTAGAATTTCATGCTGATCACGCCTGTCTACTTTATTTTTCATGAATTTTTAATTTAAATTTGTTAGATGGAACTTTTTATCTAGCCACGTGCAAGTTGTGCAACATACACAGATCGGACCGGAATGACGACTAGGTTCAGTTCCCAAAATTTCATCCAATTTCCGCATTCCCTGTTCGAGAAAATCAAATTATAGTGTTACTGGCTTGTAAGTAAATTTGACCATCTTTCCGCTTGCTTCCTCCCATCCATTGATCTACCCGAGTCTCTCTACCTTGACCTCTTCCCCGACTCTGCGCTCTCTCCGTTTCCCCTGCTCTCTCGCCTCCCTCGGGAAGGAGAGACGGATCGATCAACGGAAGTCAACAACTGGGGGAACGATGGTCAAATTTACTTACAAGTCAGTTACACTATAAGTTGATTTTCTCGAACAGGGAATGCGGAAATTGGATGAAATTTTGGGAACTGAACCTAGTCGTCATTCCGGTCCGATCTGTGTATGTTGCACAACTTGCACGTTGCTGGATTAAAAGTTCTATTTTACAAATTTATATTAAAAATTCATGAAAAATAAAGTAGACAGGCGTGATCAGCCTGAAATTTTACCTGGGTAACCTCCTGGTGGGCACCTCGCACCTGGTGGGTACCTCGCATAATTTTAGTGAAATCAAGAGCTAAGAAATCTAACAAAAACTGATTTCGACGTGATGTCGTCTGGAGCCAACGGAGGCTCGACTTTAAAAATGGACTTGCCCATCGTCATCAGCACCCTTGAGAACCCAAAATCCGAGAGTTTCAGAGAAACCATATTTTTGATCTGTGCCAGGCACAGTCCGATCTGCTCGATTCTCTCGCAAACGGCCTCATATTTGGAATAATTTAAACTTCTTGAATCGAGGATGAACACACATAATCACTGTATTATCAATATATTTCCAAATAAGCTTCTTCATTTTCATCCACTCTTACCTGTTTGGGCCGAGAACGTCCTCCTCCCATTTCAGTTGAACAAGGGAGGAGAGAAGGAAGAAGAAAGAGACGGAAGATCATCTCTGAAACCGTTAGAGATTACGATTAGAGTTGGCGAAACCATAGGTATTACGGGTTCGCTACGAGTGAGAGAGCGTAGCGAGCCCGTAATTCCTCGCTATGAGAGGGAACGGCTAGAGATTGACGACAGAGTGTGCGAGAGGAAAAGGGTCCCCTTCCTTTCTCGTAGCGAGGGGTCGCGAGGAATTACCGGCTGGTTATCCTCCTCCTACGCTCTCTCAAACGCTCCATTACGCGACCTCTCCCTATACCCTATAGTAGGGTTGGCTAAACGGTAAAGGGATTACGGGGCCCGTTATGAAACAGGAAAGATTACGGGTCCCGTAATACTCTCCCTCCTCTGCTCTTCCCCAGGTCGCGGGCGAGAGAGCATGTGAAATGGAGAGAGCGCTTCCGATCTAGCGGCCTCGAAGGGAGGGGGAGGATTACGGGACCCGTAATATTCTCCCTCCCCTGGCGATTTGATTACGGGACCCGTTATGAAGAGGCGCGTCATTACGGCCCCCGTTATCCCGTATTGCCAACACTAATAGGGAGTCCGTTAACCTCATTTGGTCAATCCTAGTTACCATAGTAATAACAAACAATAAAATATAGGAAAAACTAACTACATCAACACTAAAGCAATTCACCATGGCCAACAAGCATTTTAAAGCAAGGCCAATTCTAAAATAAGAATAAAATAAGAAAGACTAGCCACATCAATCCTAAGCTATGTTACGGCCTCGTTATTATATAGACTGCTAAACACATGACCGAGAGGAGACGATTCCAAAAAGAACAAACGGAAAGACTAACTATAGCAACAAGTGTCTCGGACCTATGGCGTCATTATTAGGTCAACTACGAGACACAAAACGGTGGGGGAACCAATTCGGAAAAAAAAGAAACCGAAAGGCGAACTATATCAATCCTAGATCAGTAAGGGTCAAATAAAATGAGTCAAGTGAATGCAAACCTGGGAGATGACGTAGAGATTAGAGACGAGGGCAGACTGGAGAGTGATGGGAATGTTTGTGTAGAAGAGCTTGATGGCGTAAGACGTATTACTGGCCACGGTCGACACGGAAGCCCTGCAGATAACAAATTTGATCTTGTAAGATTTTTATTTAATTAATTTAAAATAAAATAAAATATCTCACCTGGAAGTAGATGACGACAGCGAAGACGAGGACGGTGGCCATCATATTCATGAGGTTGAGAAGGTTCTGTCTGTAGAAGGCCTCACGGAGAGCACGCACCTGTAATACGCAGCGTAAGTTGGTATAAACTTAAACGGAAAGTGTGACGGTTGTGATGCCGTCATCTCTGACATGAGGGAAAGGAAGAAAGTGTCAAACCTTGTCGGATCTGGTGGCAAGAAGGTGGAAGAGGGCAATGACTGCTCCCTCAAATTCGGTTTCACGGCCAGTGATCATTGTAGCAGGCGAGAAGGCCTTTCACACGATAGTCTCGCAGATGTTTGTAGCGATGAAGAAGGAGATTCCAGAACCGAGACCGTAACCCTTCTGAAACAAATTATCGATTAGTGAGGATAACAAATAAAGTAATTAACGAGTTAGCAGTTTGGTAGACCTGGAGGAGTTCCTCGAGAAGGAGCACGATAAGACCGGCGAAAACGAGCTGGACAACGATTAGAAGGCAGATTCCGGATCCGATGTCAGAGGGCTCTCCGTAGAGTCCAGAGCCAACGTACACGATAGCCTGTCCGACGGTGATCCCCATTCCGAAGACTGAAATAAAGCAGTATCATTAATTTGGTCTTTTGGGGAGCAGTGCCAATAACAAAACAGAAACCAAAATATTCACTTACGCTTCTGTGCTCCGTTGAAGAGGGCGCGGTTCTTGGGGGAATCTCCGACCGCGATGATCTTGCCTCCAGCCAGAAGCAGCATGATGAGACAAGAGGTGACGATGGGCGAGATACCGAGCTCCATCAGGGTTCCACTGTTGGAGGCCATGATCACTCGAAGCCAGTAGAACGGATCGGCCGAGTCAGTCGACATGATTCCTGCAAATAGCGCTTTACATTTAGTTTCTTTGTGGTTTACTTCCAATAAAAGAAGCAGTTTTGTGAGGAACCTGACCGAAAAGGGGAATCTGACAATAGCCGAGGAAGATGAAGAGGGTGATGACAGTCCAGAGCATCTTCTCATGGAACTGAATCTTCCTCTCGGGCTTCGCGATCTCCGGCACGAAACAGCCTGGAATATTAATAAGGAATAAGGACCACTCAATTGCTCGAGTACCTCTCATTCCTACCGGGGACATATCGTCATCTTCGACGTCGTCATCCCTCTGGCCGGTGTCCTCGTTGTTGATGTCGTCTCATCCGTCCAAGTGGAGAGGTGAAAAGGACATGGTTAATCACTTATCAAACTCCTACTGGGGGTTCCTACATTCCTCCGCTCACTCCATCCCCATCTGCCTATTGGTCCAATTCGCATAGCCTTTCAACTGCCCTCCCTACAGAGCGGCGAAAAGCGCCCGAAGGCACGAGAAGCCACTAAGAGGGCGAACCACGATCCCACCCTGGATGCCAGGGCCTTTCCCTTCTCAGGTCTGCGATTCCACGGAGAGCAAATCATCCGCTTACGGCTTCACGCGCACAGGAGAACGACTAAGCGGCATGAACTAATAGTCAAAAGGGGAGCGGAGTGAGTGGAGGAAAGGGCGGGGAAGTAAACGAACCTTTTATTAGATTGGCGGCGTCCTCGTCGATCGCTCGCTCCCATTGTAGAGACGGGATGGGCCATCCGTGGGAGCGGCGTCTGTCGGTACCTGTGAAAGCAATGATTAACCAGTGAAATCAGAAGGAAACCAATCGGAAAGCACGAGAAACGCACTTAGAAAGCGCCAAGGCATTGCAATGGAAGAGGGATTGGAAGACGAGCAACAAGGAACGATACTAGCACATCTAGTGCAGCTCAATACACAGGCGCATCTTCTCTATCCTAAGGAAAGCAGCGTGGAGAAAGCAGGTGAAAGCAGCAGTGACCAAAATAGGGCTTGATCACACGGAGACATACACGGAGCATTTTCGAAAATGAAAATTCAATCAAAACAACGCTTCGTAAGAGCTAATCGCAGCAAAACAGACCCATAGCCATGCGCAGAGGACGACAGTGTTGATTTAGCGCAGATGAAGGCATATTAGAAGCAAAGGAGGGACTAGTCGGCAGAAAAATCAGCGAAAAAGGCGCGAAAAATTTGCAACGAACGGAGGAAAGTGGGGGCGGCAGCACGAGCGAGCGATCGTGAGTAGACTAACAGGAGATGGGAAGGGGCTAGCTGCCCCCAGACGATCGATAACTGGAGTGGACCGAGGAAGGGTAGATCAAAAGGACGCTTCCTCCCTTCTTCCCATCTTCCTGACTCCCCGAACAAACTACACTCATGGTCATGAATGCGCTGTATTTTCAGCTCCAACTCTAGAAAAAAGTACTGTAAGTGTTATCATTTCAAACTTTTTTCACGTTAGCTTTCATTCCAAGCGCTTGCAAGCTTTACTTCCGCTTGTTTTGTTTTGTTTTGCTCAAATTTCATCAAGTACACGAATGTCTATTGTATTCGTGCTTCTTACAGGTCAGCTCCATTTGTAAGTGTGAGGAGATGGCGGTCACATCTGCGTCATGATCCCTTTTAGAGACCGGCCAAACGGCTTATTCCTTAGCCGATTGACATGAAATGAGTTTCAATCGCCCCATTCGTCAATCGAATGAAGAAATGAGGCGATTCAAAGGCGATTGAGGGAATCCCCTAGTCAAAATCTCATTTTGCGTCCCATCACTCATTCTCTATTAGGATCGCGCTGTGAAGGGGGAGAGAGGGGAGAGATGAGGCGATTGACGACGTGAGAAAGAGAACGTCAATCGTCGAACAAAGAAAAGGCGATTGAGCCAATCGATTGATGATTTGAATAGCTATTTCATCAATCGTTCTGCGCTCTCTAATCTCTTTACATCTCTAAATACTCCAAAGCTCTTTCATGCTTGACCACCAGCTTGGAAAGAAAACGGAGCAGTGAGTAACGCATGAAACCAATTTTTATTTGACCAGTGAAACGCAAAGCGTGCATGAAAGTATCACAATTTGAAAGGCAATCTTGGCTGATATACAATTTGTGAAGACGAAGCGTGAAACAAGATATTCCAACAATCTCTGATACAATATGCATTATACATATATTTACAAACGAATTCGTGTGAGTAACGATAGAACATGGGCAATCGACAACGTAATTACAATTCAATGGATGAGTGATCGGACCGGCGAGAGAGCAGGGGAAATCGAGAGAATCGATAATTCTTACAATGGCAATGGCAAATTGCATTGTGGGCGTTGATGGCGGCCATTCCAGCGAGAAGAATCCCGAAGGTGTCTGCTATGGAGACGAAGCCCAGTGCGAACTCGCGACGAGACGGCCAAATCTGCAAATCATACCGTAACCTAGTGAAACATATTATTGAGCCACCGTAGAGACATTAGCAAGCTCAAGCGCGAACTGGAGACATCCACTGACATTGAGTGAAACCGAAATGTACCACGATTATCTAATCCCTACCGGGAACTAAACAGATATCGTATTCAATCAATGAATAATCTACCGTAATTCCAGAAAATCAATGAATAACCGATCTACCGTACCTCCTTATGCATCGTCCTGAAGGTGTGGACGTAGGCCCTCGTACAGAACGATCGCCGCGCCTGAGATCAAAGATCAACAATCAAAGATTATCTCTCAATGTCAGAAATGACGAGTTGCGTTTAGTAGTCGTATGGTCGCGCAGGGGATTGTAATCGAATTGAGCAGAGAAACGATTGTTTCAATAATCTTCATGAAACGGAAATTCAACGACATTTATGTCTCAAATTTGGCAAAAGATATCACGTGTCTTCTGAGAGATTGCATGAAAACGGCCACCCCCCGGCACTAGGAGCCCCAACTTTTAGCAATCCCGATGAAAATTTTATGGTAGCCTATATTAGCGATGAGAAAATTTTTATAACACAACGTTTGTCCCAGAACCGGCTTTTAGGCATTTTCCGGCTCTAGGGTCGGGTATGTCATATCTCAGCTCCCAGATGAGCTAGCAACCTGCGGTTTGGCCCAAAAAATGCGGAAAATTATTTTGAACAACTTTTCTACCAACGACGAACAAATTAATTAATGAAGATATTAATTAATGAACAACAGTGAGACAATGATATAATATCTTTTAAAGGTACATTGACTCACTGAAGAGATCGTCTTGTTTACGTGTAGAGGGAGAAGCTCGTCCTGCTCTCACTACGCGAGTCACTCAGTCAGCAGCCGACGTCGTAGTGCTTCTCAAATGTTGAATATCTCGTTTTTGTTCCATAAATCAATAATCAAAATAATCCGACATGCTTGCACCCATTAAAAAAATTCGATGAAAGCTCCTAATATTATATTCGATCCATTCTACGAGAAAATCGAGGAGATATCAATCTTTCCATTTTTATTCGAGCCTTTCTCGAATTATTTTCTCGAACGGGATAACTGTTTCTTTTTACTTTACAGAAAAAATAGGGGGAAACCTTGTATCAGCTTGAAAAGAGAACGATGACTCACCAAAGTAATTGCGTCGTTTCTGCTACAGAAGCACATTCATCTTCTCGCTCTCGTTGAGTGAATCCACGAGCCGCCGAAGTCGTATTGCTCCTAAAAATGAAAACAATACCTCTCGTATGAGAGGTACTAGCGCTGTCGAGATCACTGATCTACGCCCCCTAAGAAATGCGCTGGCGAGATCACTGATCTACGCCCCCTAAGAAACGCGCTGGCGAGATCACTGATCTACGCCCCCTAAGAAACGCGCTGAACTTAGCTTGTAAATTCCTTTGCCAGCATGAGATAGTCCTTCCTCGGCCGGAGTGTCGCTAGCTAGTTCACGTGCATCTGCAAATACAGAAATCAGTAATAAAAGTTTAAAACTTTTTGCAAAGTGACTCAAAAAGAGGTAAAGTTTCGTCTGGTCAAGGTAACATGAAGTGTAAGGAATATTAAATGTTGAACTAGTTAACTGGCCGGTGAAGCGCAGTGTCTAATCATTCAATGGTTCTTGATAGAGAAAAGAAGCACCACACAACATGACAAAGTAACTAGATTTTACTTCTATCGCCGTGGCAAAGCTACCCTAATCAAATGATATCGATCGTAAATAATAATTCACCTCTCCATTTTCGTCGTCTTCCTTCCCTTCCCCTCTCTAGTTGAGATCTTCTTGCTGATTCTTGCCATAGATGGGAATCGGTCGATTGCCGGGAAGTGAACTGCCATTCGAGGTGCTGTAAATATATTAATTAATAAACAACAGTGAGACAATGATATAATATCTCTCAAAGGTACATTGACTCACTGATTTGTCGTCTTCCTTCCTTCCCCTCACCCGTTGAGATCTTCTTGCTGATTCGTGCCGATTGTTGATTGGCGTACTGTAACTATATTAATTAATGAACAACAGTGAGACAATGATATAATATCTTTCAAAGGTACATTGACTCACTGAAGAGATCGTCTTGTTTACGTGTAGAGGGAGAAGCTCGTCCTGCTCTCACTACGCGAGTCACTCAGTCAGCAGCCTACGTCGTAGTGCTTCTCAAATGTTGAATATCTCGTTTTTGTTCCATAAATCAATAATCAAAATAATCCGACATGCTTGCACCCATTAACAAATTGGATGAAAGCTCCTAATATTATATTCGATCCACTCTACGAGAAAATCGAGGAGATATCAATCTTTCCATTTTTATTCGAGCCTTTCTCCAATTATTTTCTCGAACGGGATAACTGTTTCTTTTTACTTTACAGAAAAATAGGGGAAAACATTGTATCAGCTTGAAAAGAGAACGATGACTCACCAAAGTAATTGCGTCGTTTCTGCTACAGAAGCACATTCATCTTCTCGCTCTCGTTGAGTGAATCCACGAGCCGCCGAAGTCGTATTGCTCCTAAAAAAATGAAAACAATACCTCTCGTATGAGAGGTACTAGCGCTGGCGAGATCACTGATCTACGCCCCCCTAACGCGCTGGCGAGATCACTGATCTACGCCCCCTAAGAAACGCGCTGGCGAGATCACTGATCTACGCCCCCCCCCCCCCCTAAAGCGCTGGCGAGATCACTGATCTACGCCCCCTAAGAAATGCGCTGGCGAGATCACTGATCTACGCCCCCTAAGAAATGCGCTGGCGAGATCACTGATCTACGCCCCCCCCCCCCTAACGCGCTGGCGAGATCACTGATCTACGCCCCCTAAGAAACGCGCTGGCGAGATCACTGATCTACGCCCCCTAAGAAACGCGCTGAACTTAGCTTGTAAATTCCTTTGCCAGCATGAGATAGTCCTTCCTCGGCCAGAGTGTCGCTTGCTAGTTCACGTGCATCTGCAAATACAGAAATCAGTAATAAAAGTTTAAAACTTTTTGCAAAGTGACTCAAAGAGAGGTAAAGTTTCGTCTGGTCAAGGTAACATGAAGTGTAAGGAATATTAAATGTTGAACTAGTTAACTGGCCGGTGAAGCGCAGTGTCTAATCATTCAATGGTTCTTGATAGAGAAAAGAAGCACCACACAACATGACAAAGTAACTAGATTTTACTTCTATCGCCGTGGCAAAGCTACCCTAATCAAATGATATCGATCGTAAATAATAATTCACCTCTCCATTTTCGTCGTCTTCCTTCCCTTCCCCTCTCTAGTTGAGATCTTCTTGCTGATTCTTGCCATAGATGGGAATCGGTCGATTGCCGGGAAGTGAACTGCCATTCGAGTAGAGTTCCGAAAACAAACGAGTACTCGTCGAGTTTTGGAAACGAGTACTCGTTTTCCGAGCCATTCGAGTACTCGTTTTCTCGGCGAGTACTCGCGAGCATTTCACTCTAAATGAGCGAGAGTGGGCGGTCGATTTGAAGTGAGAATGAAGGGAATGCCGAGATATGTTTCAAAGAAGAGATAAATAACGAATCGAAATTTATTTTTCGGAACACACTAGAACCCTTTCGCACAGAGTCTCTTTATAATTCCCTGATGAAACATATCTAGTTGTGAGGGTTGAATTTCTTTCAGCGCCGATCATTCCTCGATCCACCGACCGCGCGAGTACTCGCGCGAGTACTCGAATGAGATGAACAAATGCTCGTCGAGAACGAGTACTCGTTTCCTTTCTCTAAACGAGTACTCGTTTTCGCGCAATCACTCGTTTTCGAAACTCTACATTCGAGCTGCTGTAAATATATTAATTAATAAACAACAGTGAGACAATGATATAATATCTCTCAAAGGTACATTGACTCACTGATTTGTCGTCTTCCTTCCTTCCCCTCACCCGTTGAGATCTTCTTGCTGATTCGTCCCGATTGTTGATTGGCGTACTGTAACTATATTAATTAATGAACAACAGTGAGACAATGATATAATATCTTTCAAAGGTACATTGACTCACTGAAGAGATCGTCTTGTTTACGTGTAGAGGGAGAAGCTCGTCCTGCTCTCACTACGCGAGTCACTCAGTCAGCAGCCTACGTCGTAGTGCTTCTCAAATGTTGAATATCTCGTTTTTGTTCCATAAATCAATAATCAAAATAATCCGACATGCTTGCACCCATTAAAAAATTGGATGAAAGCTCCTAATATTATATTCGATCCACTCTACGAGAAAATCGAGGAGATATCTATCAATCTTTCCATTTTTATTCGAGCCTTTCTCCAATTATTTTCTCGAACGGGATAACTGTTTCTTTTTACTTTACAGAAAAATAGGGGAAAACATTGTATCAGCTTGAAAAGAGAACGATGACTCACCAAAGTAATTGCGTCGTTTCTGCTACAGAAGCACATTCATCTTCTCGCTCTCGTTGAGTGAATCCACGAGCCGCCGAAGTCGTATTGCTCCTAAAAAATGAAAACAATACCTCTCGTATGAGAGGTACTAGCGCTGGCGAGATCACTGATCTACGCCCCCCTAACGCGCTGGCGAGATCACTGATCTACGCCCCCTAAGAAATGCGCTGGCGAGATCACTGATCTACGCCCCCTAAGAAACGCGCTGGCGAGATCACTGATCTACGCCCCCTAAGAAATGCGCTGGCGAGATCACTGATCTACGCCCCCTAAGAAATGCGCTGGCGAGATCACTGATCTACGCCCCCCCCCCCCCTAAAGCGCTGGCGAGATCACTGATCTACGCCCCCCCCCCTAACGCGCTGGCGAGATCACTGATCTACGCCCCCCCCCCCCCTAACACGCTGGCGAGATCACTGATCTACGCTCCCTAAGAAACGCGCTGGCGAGATCACTGATCTACGCCCCCTAAGAAACGCGCTGAACTTAGCTTGTAAATTCCTTTGCCAGCATGAGATAGTCCTTCCTCGGCCAGAGTGTCGTTAGCTAGTTCACGTGCATCTGCAAATACAGAAATCAGTAATAAAAGTTTAAAACTTTTTGCAAAGTGACTCAAAAAGAGGTAAAGTTTCGTCTGGTCAAGGTAACATGAAGTGTAAGGAATATTAAATGTTGAACTAGTTAACTGGCCGGTGAAGCGCAGTGTCTAATCATTCAATGGTTCTTGATAGAGAAAAGAAGCACCACACAACATGACAAAGTAACTAGATTTTACTTCTATCGTCCGTGGCAAAGCTACCCTAATCAAATGATATCGATCGTAAATAATAATTCACCTCTCCATTTTCGTCGTCTTCCTTCCCTTCCCCTCACTAGTTGAGATCTTCTTGCTGATTCTTGCCATAGATGGGAATCGGTCGATTGCCGGGAAGTGAACAGCCATTCGAGGTGCTGTAAATATATTAATTAATAAACAACAGTGAGACAATGATATAATATCTCTCAAAGGTACATTGACTCACTGATTTGTCGTCTTCCTTCCTTCCCCTCACCCGTTGAGATCTTCTTGCTGATTCGTGCCGATTGTTGATTGACGTACTGTAACTATATTAATTAATGAACAACAGTGAGACAATGATATAATATCTTTCAAAGGTACATTGACTCACTGAAGAGATCGTCTTGTTTACGTGTAGAGGGAGAAGCTCGTCCTGCTCTCACTACGCGAGTCACTCAGTCAGCAGCCGAAGTCGTAATGCTTCTCAAATGTTGAATATCTCGTTTTTGTTCCATAAATAAATAATCAAAATAATCCGACATGCTTGCACCCATTAAAAAATTGGATGAAAGCTCCTAATATTATATTCGATCCACTCTACGAGAAAATCGAGGAGATATCAATCTTTCCATTTTTATTCGAGCCTTTCTCCAATTATTTTCTCGAACGGGATAACTGTTTCTTTTTACTTTACAGAAAAATAGGGGAAACCTTGTATCAGCGTGAAAAGAGAACGATGACTCACCAAAGTAATTTCGTCGTTTCTGCTACAGAAGCACATTCATCTTCTCGCTCTCGTTGAGTGAATCCACGAGCCGCCGAAGTCGTATTGCTCCTAAAAAATGAAAACAATACCTCTCGTATGAGAGGTACTAGCGCTGGCGAGATCACTGATCTACGCCCCCCTGACGCGCTGGCGAGATCACTGATCTACGCCCCCTAAGAAATGCGCTGGCGAGATCACTGATCTACGCCCCCTAAGAAACGCGCTGGCGAGATCACTGATCTACGCCCCCTAAGAAATGCGCTGGCGAGATCACTGATCTACGCCCCCCCCCCTAACGCGCTGGCGAGATCACTGATCTACGCCCCCCCCCCCTAACGCGCTGGCGAGATCACTGATCTACGCCCCCCCCCTAACGCGCTGGCGAGATCACTGATCTACGCTCCCTAAGAAACGCGCTGGCGAGATCACTGATCTACGCCCCCTAAGAAACGCGCTGAACTTAGCTTGTAAATTCCTTTGCCAGCATGAGATAGTCCTTCCTCGGCCAGAGTGTCGTTAGCTAGTTCACGTGCATCTGCAAATACAGAAATCTAGTAACTAGATTTTACTTCTATCGCCACTTCTAAAGTAACTAGATTTTACTTCTATCGCCGTGGCAAAGCTACCCTAATCAAATGATATCGATCGTAAATAATAATTCACCTCTCCATTTTCGTCGTCTTCCTTCCCTTCCCCTCACTAGTTGAGATCTTCTTGCTGATTCTTGCCATAGATGGGAATCGGTCGATTGCCGGGAAGTGAACAGCCATTCGAGGTGCTGTAAATATATTAATTAATAAACAACAGTGAGACAATGATATAATATCTCTCAAAGGTACATTGACTCACTGATTTGTCGTCTTCCTTCCTTCCCCTCACCCGTTGAGATCTTCTTGCTGATTCGTGCCGATTGTTGATTGACGTACTGTAACTATATTAATTAATGAACAACAGTGAGACAATGATATAATATCTTTCAAAGGTACATTGACTCACTGAAGAGATCGTCTTGTTTACGTGTAGAGGGAGAAGCTCGTCCTGCTCTCACTACGCGAGTCACTCAGTCAGCAGCCTACGTCGTAGTGCTTCTCAAATGTTGAATATCTCGTTTTTGTTCCATAAATCAATAATCAAAATAATCCGACATGCTTGCACCCATTAAAAAAATTCGATGAAAGCTCCTAATATTATATTCGATCCATTCTACGAGAAAATCGAGGAGATATCAATCTTTCCATTTTTATTCGAGCCTTTCTCGAATTATTTTCTCGAACGGGATAACTGTTTCTTTTTACTTTACAGAAAAAATAGGGGGAAACCTTGTATCAGCTTGAAAAGAGAACGATGACTCACCAAAGTAATTGCGTCGTTTCTGCTACAGAAGCACATTCATCTTCTCGCTCTCGTTGAGTGAATCCACGAGCCGCCGAAGTCGTATTGCTCCTAAAAATGAAAACAATACCTCTCGTATGAGAGGTACTAGCGCTGTCGAGATCACTGATCTACGCCCCCTAAGAAATGCGCTGGCGAGATCACTGATCTACGCCCCCTAAGAAACGCGCTGGCGAGATCACTGATCTACGCCCCCTAAGAAACGCGCTGAACTTAGCTTGTAAATTCCTTTGCCAGCATGAGATAGTCCTTCCTCGGCCGGAGTGTCGCTAGCTAGTTCACGTGCATCTGCAAATACAGAAATCAGTAATAAAAGTTTAAAACTTTTTGCAAAGTGACTCAAAAGAGGTAAAGTTTCGTCTGGTCAAGGTAACATGAAGTGTAAGGAATATTAAATGTTGAACTAGTTAACTGGCCGGTGAAGCGCAGTGTCTAATCATTCAATGGTTCTTGATAGAGAAAAGAAGCACCACACAACATGACAAAGTAACTAGATTTTACTTCTATCGCCGTGGCAAAGCTACCCTAATCAAATGATATCGATCGTAAATAATAATTCACCTCTCCATTTTCGTCGTCTTCCTTCCCTTCCCCTCACTAGTTGAGATCTTCTTGCTGATTCTTGCCATAGATGGGAATCGGTCGATTGCCGGGAAGTGAACTGCCATTCGAGGTGCTATCAAAACAAACCAGAAAAGTCCGATTTATTTACAGTGAGGCTTTAAATAACTTGATCAATACGGTATACTAGGAAGATACGCAATTGATTATATTTGCCCAAATAAACTGACCTTAGATTAAATTTTATTAATAGTACTTCTGCCGGCAAAATATAAGGAATCGTTACAAACGATGTCCAATCAAACCAAATCAGTATGCTCTTTCGAAGACATTTTAATCATGCTCAAATATAAATAATCAAGTGAGAATAATTATAACCAGTGAAATACCACTAATCGAGTTCACAACATATTGTAAGAGCGCAGTATCGACTATTCAACAGGCTAGCTATGGAACAATTGCATCGGTACATAATCAATGAACAAAATCTAGATACTCGTAGTTTACGACGAGACGAGCAACTTCCAACTTTTGAACATGATATCGATCGCCCGAAGATGCTACTTGTAGTTAACCAACTGCAACGAAAAAATGCCTTGGAAAACGTAAATTGAGCGGCTACCATGATACTAGTTGATAGTTAGTTGTTCAGAATTCATGATCGCTATCGCACAAATCGAAATCAAAATTGAAGAATACAACAATATGGACCAGTTTATGTATTTTTGTAAAAGCTCACATAATCAATTCATGCTCAATAACTGTCTAAACATGCTTTCTTTTTAACACTCCTACCTTCTTGGCCGAGTTATAAATAAGGTAATAAATAAAAAAGTAATAAAGCCGAGTAATAAAATGTAAAATGTAGAATAAAAAATAATGCTAACCTAGATGAATCGCCTCTGCTGATCGACAATCTTCACTCGATTTTGAGCGATCTGTAATAAATTGAAATCTAATCTGCTGTAAGCCATTCACAAAGGCACATTGACTCACCGACGAAATCATCTTCTGCCGTCCGTAATAGAACCTTGTCCTGCTTGAGTCATCCAGATGCCGAATTCCAACTGATTCTGAAATAGCAACCAATACCTCTCTTTTCTAAGAGAGGTATTGGTTGCTATTTCAGCCCACGCCTCTTCCCGAACCCAGGCAGTGGCCTGGTGTTCAGGTTGGGGCGCGGGAAACTCGAACCCAGGCAGTGGCCTGGTGTTCGGGTTGGGGGCGCGGGGAACTCGAACCCAGGCAGTGGCCTGGTGTTCGGGTTGGGGGGCGCGGGGAACTCGAACCCAGGCTGTGGCCTGGTGTTCGGGTTGGGGCGCGGGGAACTCGAACCCAGGCAGTGGCCTGGTGTTCGGGTTGGGGGCGCGGGAAACTCGAACCCAGGCAGTGGCCTGGTGTTCGGGTTGGGGGCGCGGGGAACTCGAACCCAGGCAGTGGCCTGGTGTTCGGGTTGGGGGCGCGGGGAACTCGAACCCAGGCAGTGGCCTGGTGTTCGGGTTGGGGGCGCGGGGAACTCGAACCCAGGCAGTGGCCTGGTGTTCGGGTTGGGGGCGCGGGGAACTCGAACCCAGGCAGTGGCCTGGTGTTCGGGTTGGGGGCGCGGGGAACTCGAACCCAGGCAGTGGCCTGGTGTTCGAGTTGGGGGCGCGGGGAACTCGAACCCAGGCAGTGGCCTGGTGTTCGGGTTGGGGGCGCGGGGAACTCGAACCCAGGCAGTGGCCTGGTGTTCGGGTTGGGGGCGCGGGGAACCCGAACCCAGGCAGTGGCCTGGTGTTCGGGTTGGGGGCGCGGGGAACTCGAACCCAGGCAGTGGCCTGGTGTTCGGGTTGGGGGCGCGGGGAACTCGAACCCAGGCAGTGGCCTGGTGTTCGAGTTGGGGGCGCGGGGAACTCGAACCCAGGCAGTGGCCTGGTGTTCGGGTTGGGGGCGCGGGGAACTCGAACCCAGGCAGTGGCCTGGTGTTCGAGTTGGGGGCGCGGGGAACTCGAACCCAGGCAGTGGCCTGGTGTTCGGGTTGGGGGCGCGGGGAACTCGAACCCAGGCAGTGGCCTGGTGTTCGGGTTGGGGGCGCGGGGAACTCGAACCCAGGCAGTGGCCTGGTGTTCGGGTTGGGGGGGGGGCGCGGGGAACCCGAACCCAGGCAGTGGCCTGGTGTTCGGGTTGGGGATGGGGGACTTAGCTTATGAATTCCTTGGTCAGCAATGGAAAGTCCTTGTTTGTCCGGAGAGCTCGCCCGCTTGCCCACGTGCAACTGCAAATAATACGTTCGTTGATAAAATTGAATTTGTTAAACGTTTTTAAAAAGTATTAATTTCCCATTCGCTCAAGAAGCCGCTCTGTAAGGAATAGTCTTGAAATTCCGGAGTGGTACATTGTCATGCGTTTTATGAAGCTTGACAAAGAAAAAATACTTTCAGAAATTTAAATCGTGCCATCACCTGTCACACGATGTAATAAAGGCAAGAACAAACAAAGGGAGGCTAGAACTATTTTGTTTACAACTTGTGGCAACACCTCAAACACGGATCACAAGCGACAGTAATACACGTAAATAAAAGGCTGGGATTACATTCTATTCTTTTATGGTCCACTTTCGGTTATTTCGCATAAATATGCTTCTTCCTCACCTTCTTTGCGTAGTCCAATCAGTCAGAAATCCACGTTGAAGATAAGGAAAGAGACGTCAAAGCGGAGGGAAGTGGCAGATACGAGGACGAGAGAGCGATCCTGGAAGGAGGAAGTTATACAACACAATTATACTTCACAGAAAAAAGAAAAATAGAATTTATTGGTTTTGTGAGAGAACTCACACTAAATATACATTTGCAAGAAATGAAAGAGTACACAAAACTGAGGAAGCAATTAATTTTTGGGATAGGGGAGGGGAAGTAGGATAGAGGAAAAGAGGAGGATAAGAATTTCAGTGGAGGGAAACAATGTAATAAAGTGTTCACTTTTTCCGTAATCGTAAGGTATCGATCGGTAAGATATATTCACCTTTACATTCTCGTCGTTTTCCTACTTGATGTCGATTCCTCTCACTCGTTGAAGGCATCTTAATCGTTTGGGCGCAGATAGACAACCGTTGATCGTCAGGGAGTGAGCGACCATTCAGGATACTGCAAATATTGACTAATTAATCAATGATATCGGGGAAATAATATAGTGAAAATATTTATGGACATGTGAAGTAGGAAGGAATTCAAGACTGGGTTGATAAAGATGAAATGCACGCCAGAAAAAGCTGGTATTTGAGCTGAGAAGATAGGTAAACACTGAAACATGATTGCTGCGGCAATGCAAAAAGCAAATGGAAAACAGTGAAAAGGTCGTATTGAACGAGAATCCTAAGGTATTGAGGGCAACATTTTCCGAAGGTCTCTAAAGGAGGAAGAAAAATGAATCGAGAACAGATATGCAATTCGTAACAGGAAAGAGGAAAACATTGAAATTTGCTGACAATATTGGGCAATTCTTAAACAAGCAGGTTTCGATTGACGGTTTTCTCGCTTTGAATTTGCAATATCGCACAAGAGAACAGTATGTAGCATTCAAGAATAAAGTGAACAAAGATGGTTAGCATTATAGATTAAATTAATGATAAATAATGAGAGAGCGCTATCAAAACAAACCAGAAAAGTCCGATTTATTTACAGTGAGGCTTTAAATAACTTGATCAATACGGTATACTAGGAAGATACGCAATTGATTATATTTGCCCAAATAAACTGACCTTAGATTAAATTTTATTAATAGTACTTCTACCGGCAAAATATAAGGAATCGTTACAAACGATGTCCAATCAAACCAAATCAGTATGCTCTTTCGAAGACATTTTATTCATGCTCAAATATAAATAATCAAGTGAGAATAATTATAACCAGTGAAATACCACTAATCGAGTTCACAACATATTGTAAGAGCACAGTATCGACTATTCAACAGGCTAGCTATGGAACAATTGCATCGGTACATAATCAATGAACAAAATCTAGATACTCGTAGTTTACGACGAGACGAGCAACTTCCAACTTTTGAACATGACATCGATCGCCCGAAGATGCTTCTTGTAGTTAACCAACTGCAACGAAAAAATGCATTGGAAAACGTAAATTGAGCGGCTACCATGATACAAGTTGATAGTTAGTTGTTCAGAATTCATGATCGCTATCGCACAAATCGAAATCAAAATTGAAGAATACAACAATATGGACCAGTTTATGTATTTTTGTAAAAGCTCACATAATCAATTCATGCACAACAACTGTCTAAACATGCTTTCTTTTTAACACTCCTACCTTCTTGGCCGAGTAATAAATAAGGTAATAAATAAAAAAGTAATAAAGCCGAGTAATAAAATGTAAAATGTAGAATAAAAAATAATGCTAACCTAGATGAATCGTCTCTGCTGATCGACAATCTTCACTCGATTTTGAGCGATCTGTAATAAATTGAAATCTAATCTGCTGTAAGCCATTCACAAAGGCACATTGACTCACCGACGAAATCATCTTCTGCCGTCCGTAATAGAACCTTGTCCTGCTTGAGTCATCCAGATGCCGAATTCCAACTGATTCTGAAATAGCAACCAATACCTCTCTTTTCTAAGAGAGGTATTGGTTGCTATTTCAGCCCACGCCTCTTCCCGAACCCAGGCAGTGGCCTGGTGTTCGGGTTGGGGGCGCGGGGAACTCGAACCCAGGCAGTGGCCTGGTGTTCGGGTTGGAGGCGCGGGAAACTCGAACCCAGGCAGTGGCCTGGTGTTCGGGTTGGGGGCGCGGGGAACTCGAACCCAGGCAGTGGCCTGGTGTTCGGGTTGGGGGCGCGGGGAACTCGAACCCAGGCAGTGGCCTGGTGTTCGGGTTGGGGGCGCGGGGAACTCGAACCCAGGCAGTGGCCTGGTGTTCGGGTTGGGGGCGCGGGGAACTCGAACCCAGGCAGTGGCCTGGTGTTCGGGTTGGGGGCGCGGGGAACTCGAACCCAGGCAGTGGCCTGGTGTTCGGGTTGGGGACGCGGGGAACTCGAACCCAGGCAGTGGCCTGGTGTTCGGGTTGGGGGCGCGGGGAACTCGAACCCAGGCAGTGGCCTGGTGTTCGGGTTGGGGGCGCGGGGAACTCGAACCCAGGCAGTGGCCTGGTGTTCGGGTTGGGGGCGCGGGGAACTCGAACCCAGGCAGTGGCCTGGTGTTCGGGTTGGGGGCGCGGGGAACTCGAACCCAGGCAGTGGCCTGGTGTTCGGGTTGGGGGCGCGGGGAACTCGAACCCAGGCAGTGGCCTGGTGTTCGAGTTGGGGGCGCGGGGAACTCGAACCCAGGCAGTGGCCTGGTGTTCGGGTTGGGGGCGCGGGGAACTCGAACCCAGGCAGTGGCCTGGTGTTCGGGTTGGGGGCGCGGGGAACCCGAACCCAGGCAGTGGCCTGGTGTTCGGGTTGGGGGCGCGGGGAACTCGAACCCAGGCAGTGGCCTGGTGTTCGGGTTGGGGGCGCGGGGAACTCGAACCCAGGCAGTGGCCTGGTGTTCGGGTTGGGGGCGCGGGGAACTCGAACCCAGGCAGTGGCCTGGTGTTCGGGTTGGGGGGGGGGCGCGGGGAACCCGAACCCAGGCAGTGGCCTGGTGTTCGGGTTGGGGATGGGGGACTTAGCTTATGAATTCCTTGGTCAGCAATGGAAAGTCCTTGTTTGTCCGGAGAGCTCGCCCGCTTGCCCACGTGCAACTGCAAATAATACGTTCGTTGATAAAATTGAATTTGTTAAACGTTTTTAAAAAGTATTAATTTCCCATTCGCTCAAGAAGCCGCTCTGTAAGGAATAGTCTTGAAATTCCGGAGTGGTACATTGTCATGCGTTTTATGAAGCTTGACAAAGAAAAAAATACTTTCAGAAATTTAAATCGTGCCATCACCTGTCACACGATGTAATAAAGGCAAGAACAAACAAAGGGAGGCTAGAACTATTTTGTTTACAACTTGTGGCAACACCTCAAACACGGATCACAAGCGACAGTAATACACGTAAATAAAAGGCTGGGATTACATTCTATTCTTTTATGGTCCACTTTCGGTTATTTCGCATAAATATGCTTCTTCCTCACCTTCTTTGCGTAGTCCAATCAGTCAGAAATCCACGTTGAAGATAAGGAAAGAGACGTCAAAGCGGAGGGAAGTGGCAGATACGAGGACGAGAGAGCGATCCTGGAAGGAGGAAGTTATACAACACAATTATACTTCACAGAAAAAAGAAAAATGGAATTTATTGGTTTTGTGAGAGAACTCACACCAAATATACATTTGCAAGAAATGAAAGAGTACACAAAACTGAGGAAGCAATTAATTTTTGGGATAGGGGAGGGGAAGTAGGATAGAGGAAAAGAGGAGGATAAGAATTTCAGTGGAGGGAAACAATGTAATAAAGTGTTCACTTTTTCCGTAATCGTAAGGTATCGATCGGTAAGATATATTCACCTTTACATTCTCGTCGTTTTCCTACTTGATGTCGATTCCTCTCACTCGTTGAAGGCATCTTAATCGTTTGGGCGCAGATAGACAACCGTTGATCGTCAGGGAGTGAGCGACCATTCAGGATACTGCAAATATTGACTAATTAATCAATGATATCGGGGAAATAATATAGTGAAAATATTTATGGACATGTGAAGTAGGAAGGAATTCAAGACTGGGTTGATAAAGATGAAATGCACGCCAGAAAAAGCTGGTATTTGAGCTGAGAAGATAGGTAAACACTGGAACATGATTGCTGCGGCAATGCAAAAAGCAAATGGAAAACAGTGAAAAGGTCGTATTGAACGAGAATCCTAAGGTATTGAGGGCAACATTTTCCGAAGGTCTCTAAAGGAGGAAGAAAAATGAATCGAGAACAGATATGCAATTCGTAACAGGAAAGAGGAAAACATTGAAATTTGCTGACAATATTGGACAATTCTTAAACAAGCAGGTTTCGATTGACGGTTTTCTCGCTTTGAATTTGCAATATCGCACAAGAGAACAGTATGTAGCATTCAAGAATAAAGTGAACAAAGATGGTTAGCATTATAGATTAAATTAATGATAAATAATGAGAGAGCGCTATCAAAACAAACCAGAAAAGTCCGATTTATTTACAGTGAGGCTTTAAATAACTTGATCAATACGGTATACTAGGAAGATACGCAATTGATTATATTTGCCCAAATAAACTGACCTTAGATTAAATTTTATTAATAGTACTTCTACCGGCAAAATATAAGGAATCGTTACAAACGATGTCCAATCAAACCAAATCAGTATGCTCTTTCGAAGACATTTTATTCATGCTCAAATATAAATAATCAAGTGAGAATAATTATAACCAGTGAAATACCACTAATCGAGTTCACAACATATTGTAAGAGCACAGTATCGACTATTCAACAGGCTAGCTATGGAACAATTGCATCGGTACATAATCAATGAACAAAATCTAGATACTCGTAGTTTACGACGAGACGAGCAACTTCCAACTTTTGAACATGACATCGATCGCCCGAAGACGCTTCTTGTAGTTAACCAACTGCAACGAAAAAATGCATTGGAAAACGTAAATTGAGCGGCTACCATGATACAAGTTGATAGTTAGTTGTTCAGAATTCATGATCGCTATCGCACAAATCGAAATCAAAATTGAAGAATACAACAATATGGACCAGTTTATGTATTTTTGTAAAAGCTCACATAATCAATTCATGCACAATAACTGTCTAAACATGCTTTCTTTTTAACACTCCTACCTTCTTGGCCGAGTAATAAATAAGGTAATAAATAAAAAAGTAATAAAGCCGAGTAATAAAATGTAAAATGTAGAATAAAAAATAATGCTAACCTAGATGAATCGTCTCTGCTGATCGACAATCTTCACTCGATTTTGAGCGATCTGTAATAAATTGAAATCTAATCTGCTGTAAGCCATTCACAAAGGCACATTGACTCACCGACGAAATCATCTTCTGCCGTCCGTAATAGAACCTTGTCCTGCTTGAGTCATCCAGATGCCGAATTCCAACTGATTCTGAAATAGCAACCAATACCTCTCTTTTCTAAGAGAGGTATTGGTTGCTATTTCAGCCCACGCCTCTTCCCGAACCCAGGCAGTGGCCTGGTGTTCGGGTTGGGGGCGCGGGGAACTCGAACCCAGGCAGTGGCCTGGTGTTCGGGTTGGGGGCGCGGGAAACTCGAACCCAGGCAGTGGCCTGGTGTTCGGGTTGGGGGCGCGGGAAACTCGAACCCAGGCAGTGGCCTGGTGTTCGGGTTGGGGGCGCGGGGAACTCGAACCCAGGCAGTGGCCTGGTGTTCGGGTTGGGGGCGCGGGGAACTCGAACCCAGGCAGTGGCCTGGTGTTCGGGTTGGGGGCGCGGGGAACTCGAACCCAGGCAGTGGCCTGGTGTTCGGGTTGGGGGCGCGGGGAACTCGAACCCAGGCAGTGGCCTGGTGTTCGGGTTGGGGGCGCGGGGAACTCGAACCCAGGCAGTGGCCTGGTGTTCGGGTTGGGGACGCGGGGAACTCGAACCCAGGCAGTGGCCTGGTGTTCGGGTTGGGGGCGCGGGGAACTCGAACCCAGGCAGTGGCCTGGTGTTCGGGTTGGGGGCGCGGGGAACTCGAACCCAGGCAGTGGCCTGGTGTTCGGGTTGGGGGCGCGGGGAACTCGAACCCAGGCAGTGGCCTGGTGTTCGGGTTGGGGGCGCGGGGAACTCGAACCCAGGCAGTGGCCTGGTGTTCGGGTTGGGGGCGCGGGGAACTCGAACCCAGGCAGTGGCCTGGTGTTCGAGTTGGGGGCGCGGGGAACTCGAACCCAGGCAGTGGCCTGGTGTTCGGGTTGGGGGCGCGGGGAACTCGAACCCAGGCAGTGGCCTGGTGTTCGGGTTGGGGGCGCGGGGAACCCGAACCCAGGCAGTGGCCTGGTGTTCGGGTTGGGGGCGCGGGGAACTCGAACCCAGGCAGTGGCCTGGTGTTCGGGTTGGGGGCGCGGGGAACTCGAACCCAGGCAGTGGCCTGGTGTTCGGGTTGGGGGCGCGGGGAACTCGAACCCAGGCAGTGGCCTGGTGTTCGGGTTGGGGGGGGGGGGCGCGGGGAACCCGAACCCAGGCAGTGGCCTGGTGTTCGGGTTGGGGATGGGGGACTTAGCTTATGAATTCCTTGGTCAGCAATGGAAAGTCCTTGTTTGTCCGGAGAGCTCGCCCGCTTGCCCACGTGCAACTGCAAATAATACGTTCGTTGATAAAATTGAATTTGTTAAACGTTTTTAAAAAGTATTAATTTCCCATTCGCTCAAGAAGCCGCTCTGTAAGGAATAGTCTTGAAATTCCGGAGTGGTACATTGTCATGCGTTTTATGAAGCTTGACAAAGAAAAAATACTTTCAGAAATTTAAATCGTGCCATCACCTGTCACACGATGTAATAAAGGCAAGAACAAACAAAGGGAGGCCAGAACTATTTTGTTTACAACTTGTGGCAACACCTCAAACACGGATCACAAGCGACAGTAATACACGTAAATAAAAGGCTGGGATTACATTCTATTCTTTTATGGTCCACTTTCGGTTATTTCGCATAAATATGCTTCTTCCTCACCTTCTTTGCGTAGTCCAATCAGTCAGAAATCCACGTTGAAGATAAGGAAAGAGACGTCAAAGCGGAGGGAAGTGGCAGATACGAGGACGAGAGAGCGATCCTGGAAGGAGGAAGTTATACAACACAATTATACTTCACAGAAAAAAGAAAAATGGAATTTATTGGTTTTGTGAGAGAACTCACACTAAATATACATTTGCAAGAAATGAAAGAGTACACAAAACTGAGGAAGCAATTAATTTTTGGGATAGGGGAGGGGAAGTAGGATAGAGGAAAAGAGGAGGATAAGAATTTCAGTGGAGGGAAACAATGTAATAAAGTGTTCACTTTTTCCGTAATCGTAAGGTATCGATCGGTAAGATATATTCACCTTTACATTCTCGTCGTTTTCCTACTTGATGTCGATTCCTCTCACTCGTTGAAGGCATCTTAATCGTTTGGGCGCAGATAGACAACCGTTGATCGTCAGGGAGTGAGCGACCATTCAGGATACTGCAAATATTGACTAATTAATCAATGATATCGGGGAAATAATATAGTGAAAATATTTATGGACATGTGAAGTAGGAAGAAATTCAAGACTGGGTTGATAAAGATGAAATGCACGCCAGAAAAGCTGGTATTTGAGCTGAGAAGATAGGTAAACACTGAAACATGATTGCTGCGGCAATGCAAAAAGCAAATGGAAAACAGTGAAAAGGTCGTATTGAACGAGAATCCTAAGGTATTGAGGGCAACATTTTCCGAAGGTCTCTAAAGGAGGAAGAAAAATGAATCGAGAACAGATATGCAATTCGTAACAGGAAAGAGGAAAACATTGAAATTTGCTGACAATATTGAACAATTCTTAAACAAGCAGGTTTCGATTGACGGTTTTCTCGCTTTGAATTTGCAATATCGCACAAGAGAACAGTATGTAGCATTCAAGAATAAAGTGAACAAAGATGGTTAGCATTATAGATTAAATTAATGATAAATAATGAGAGAGCGCTATCAAAACAAACCAGAAAAGTCCGATTTATTTACAGTGAGGCTTTAAATAACTTGATCAATACGGTATACTAGGAAGATACGCAATTGATTATATTTGCCCAAATAAACTGACCTTAGATTAAATTTTATTAATAGTACTTCTGCCGGCAAAATATAAGGAATCGTTACAAACGATGTCCAATCAAAGCAAATCAGTATGCTCTTTCGAAGACATTTTATTCATGCTCAAATATAAATAATCAAGTGAGAATAATTATAACCAGTGAAATACCACTAATCGAGTTCACAACATATTGTAAGAGCGCAGTATCGACTATTCAACAGGCTAGCTATGGAACAATTGCATCGGTACATAATCAATGAACAAAATCTAGATACTCGTAGTTTACGACGAGACGAGCAACTTCCAACTTTTGAACATGATATCGATCGCCCGAAGATGCTACTTGTAGTTAACCAACTGCAACGAAAAAATGCCTTGGAAAACGTAAATTGAGCGGCTACCATGATACTAGTTGATAGTTAGTTGTTCAGAATTCATGATCGCTATCGCACAAATCGAAATCAAAATTGAAGAATACAACAATATGGACCAGTTTATGTATTTTTGTAAAAGCTCACATAATCAATTCATGCTCAATAACTGTCTAAACATGCTTTCTTTTTAACACTCCTACCTTCTTGGCCGAGTTATAAATAAGGTAATAAATAAAAAAGTAATAAAGCCGAGTAATAAAATGTAAAATGTAGAATAAAAAATAGTGCTAACCTAGATGAATCGCCTCTGCTGATCGACAATCTTCACTCGATTTTGAGCGATCTGTAATAAATTGAAATCTAATCTGCTGTAAGCCATTCACAAAGGCACATTGACTCACCGACGAAATCATCTTCTGCCGTCCGTAATAGAACCTTGTCCTGCTTGAGTCATCCAGATGCCGAATTCCAACTGATTCTGAAATAGCAACCAATACCTCTCTTTTCTAAGAGAGGTATTGGTTGCTATTTCAGCCCACGCCTCTTCCCGAACCCAGGCAGTGGCCTGGTGTTCAGGTTGGGGGCGCGGGAAACTCGAACCCAGGCAGTGGCCTGGTGTTCGGGTTGGGGGCGCGGGGAACTCGAACCCAGGCAGTGGCCTGGTGTTCGGGTTGGGGGCGCGGGGAACTCGAACCCAGGCAGTGGCCTGGTGTTCGGGTTGGGGGCGCGGGAAACTCGAACCCAGGCAGTGGCCTGGTGTTCGGGTTGGGGGCGCGGGGAACTCGAACCCAGGCAGTGGCCTGGTGTTCGGGTTGGGGGCGCGGGGAACTCGAACCCAGGCAGTGGCCTGGTGTTCGGGTTGGGGGCGCGGGGAACTCGAACCCAGGCAGTGGCCTGGTGTTCGGGTTGGGGGCGCGGGGAACTCGAACCCAGGCAGTGGCCTGGTGTTCGGGTTGGGGGCGCGGGGAACTCGAACCCAGGCAGTGGCCTGGTGTTCGAGTTGGGGGCGCGGGGAACTCGAACCCAGGCAGTGGCCTGGTGTTCGGGTTGGGGGCGCGGGGAACTCGAACCCAGGCAGTGGCCTGGTGTTCGGGTTGGGGGCGCGGGGAACCCGAACCCAGGCAGTGGCCTGGTGTTCGGGTTGGGGGCGCGGGGAACTCGAACCCAGGCAGTGGCCTGGTGTTCGGGTTGGGGGCGCGGGGAACTCGAACCCAGGCAGTGGCCTGGTGTTCGGGTTGGGGGCGCGGGGAACTCGAACCCAGGCAGTGGCCTGGTGTTCGGGTTGGGGGGGGGGGGCGCGGGGAACCCGAACCCAGGCAGTGGCCTGGTGTTCGGGTTGGGGATGGGGGACTTAGCTTATGAATTCCTTGGTCAGCAATGGAAAGTCCTTGTTTGTCCGGAGAGCTCGCCCGCTTGCCCACGTGCAACTGCAAATAATACGTTCGTTGATAAAATTGAATTTGTTAAACGTTTTTAAAAAGTATTAATTTCCCATTCGCTCAAGAAGCCGCTCTGTAAGGAATAGTCTTGAAATTCCGGAGTGGTACATTGTCATGCGTTTTATGAAGCTTGACAAAGAAAAAATACTTTCAGAAATTTAAATCGTGCCATCACCTGTCACACGATGTAATAAAGGCAAGAACAAACAAAGGGAGGCTAGAACTATTTTGTTTACAACTTGTGGCAACACCTCAAACACGGATCACAAGCGACAGTAATACACGTAAATAAAAGGCTGGGATTACATTCTATTCTTTTATGGTCCACTTTCGGTTATTTCGCATAAATATGCTTCTTCCTCACCTTCTTTGCGTAGTCCAATCAGTCAGAAATCCACGTGGAAGATAAGGAAAGAGACGTCAAAGCGGAGGGAAGTGGCAGATACGAGGACGAGAGAGCGATCCTGGAAGGAGGAAGTTATACAACACAATTATACTTCACAGAAAAAAGAAAAATGGAATTTATTGGTTTTGTGAGAGAACTCACACTAAATATACATTTGCAAGAAATGAAAGAGTACACAAAACTGAGGAAGCAATTAATTTTTGGGATAGGGGAGGGGAAGTAGGATAGAGGAAAAGAGGAGGATAAGAATTTCAGTGGAGGGAAACAATGTAATAAAGTGTTCACTTTTTCCGTAATCGTAAGGTATCGATCGGTAAGATATATTCACCTTTACATTCTCGTCGTTTTCCTACTTGATGTCGATTCCTCTCACTCGTTGAAGGCATCTTAATCGTTTGGGCGCAGATAGACAACCGTTGATCGTCAGGGAGTGAGCGACCATTCAGGATACTGCAAATATTGACTAATTAATCAATGATATCGGGGAAATAATATAGTGAAAATATTTATGGACATGTGAAGTAGGAAGAAATTCAAGACTGGGTTGATAAAGATGAAATGCACGCCAGAAAAGCTGGTATTTGAGCTGAGAAGATAGGTAAACACTGAAACATGATTGCTGCGGCAATGCAAAAAGCAAATGGAAAACAGTGAAAAGGTCGTATTGAACGAGAATCCTAAGGTATTGAGGGCAACATTTTCCGAAGGTCTCTAAAGGAGGAAGAAAAATGAATCGAGAACAGATATGCAATTCGTAACAGGAAAGAGGAAAACATTGAAATTTGCTGACAATATTGGACAATTCTTAAACAAGCAGGTTTCGATTGACGGTTTTCTCGCTTTGAATTTGCAATATCGCACAAGAGAACAGTATGTAGCATTCAAGAATAAAGTGAACAAAGATGGTTAGCATTATAGATTAAATTAATGATAAATAATGAGAGAGCGCTATCAAAACAAACCAGAAAAGTCCGATTTATTTACAGTGAGGCTTTAAATAACTTGATCAATACGGTATACTAGGAAGATACGCAATTGATTATATTTGCCCAAATAAACTGACCTTAGATTAAATTTTATTAATAGTACTTCTGCCGGCAAAATATAAGGAATCGTTACAAACGATGTCCAATCAAAGCAAATCAGTATGCTCTTTCGAAGACATTTTATTCATGCTCAAATATAAATAATCAAGTGAGAATAATTATATCCAGTGAAATACCACTAATCGAGTTCACAACATATTGTAAGAGCGCAGTATCGACTATTCAACAGGCTAGCTATGGAACAATTGCATCGGTACATAATCAATGAACAAAATCTAGATACTCGTAGTTTACGACGAGACGAGCAACTTCCAACTTTTGAACATGATATCGATCGCCCGAAGATGCTACTTGTAGTTAACCAACTGCAACGAAAAAATGCCTTGGAAAACGTAAATTGAGCGGCTACCATGATACTAGTTGAAAGTTAGTTGTTCAGAATTCATGATCGCTATCGCACAAATCGAAATCAAAATTGAAGAATACAACAATATGGACCAGTTTATGTATTTTTGTAAAAGCTCACATAATCAATTCATGCTTAATAACTGTCTAAACATGCTTTCTTTTTAACACTCCTACCTTCTTGGCCGAGTTATAAATAAGGTAATAAATAAAAAAGTAATAAAGCCGAGTAATAAAACGTAAAATGTAGAATAAAAAATAATGCTAACCTAGATGAATCGCCTCTGCTGATCGACAATCTTCACTCGATTTTGAGCGATCTGTAATAAATTGAAATCTAATCTGCTGTAAGCCATTCACAAAGGCACATTGACTCACCGACGAAATCATCTTCTGCCGTCCGTAATAGAACCTTGTCCTGCTTGAGTCATCCAGATGCCGAATTCCAACTGATTCTGAAATAGCAACCAATACCTCTCTTTTCTAAGAGAGGTATTGGTTGCTATTTCAGCCCACGCCTCTTCCCGAACCCAGGCAGTGGCCTGGTGTTCAGGTTGGGGGCGCGGGAAACTCGAACCCAGGCAGTGGCCTGGTGTTCGGGTTGGGGGCGCGGGGAACTCGAACCCAGGCAGTGGCCTGGTGTTCGGGTTGGGGGGCGCGGGGAACTAGAACCCAGGCAGTGGCCTGGTGTTCGGGTTGGGGGCGCGGGGAACTCGAACCCAGGCAGTGGCCTGGTGTTCGGGTTGGGGGCGCGGGAAACTCGAACCCAGGCAGTGGCCTGGTGTTCGGGTTGGGGGCGCGGGGAACTCGAACCCAGGCAGTGGCCTGGTGTTCGGGTTGGGGGCGCGGGGAACTCGAACCCAGGCAGTGGCCTGGTGTTCGGGTTGGGGGCGCGGGGAACTCGAACCCAGGCAGTGGCCTGGTGTTCGGGTTGGGGGCGCGGGGAACTCGAACCCAGGCAGTGGCCTGGTGTTCGGGTTGGGGGCGCGGGGAACTCGAACCCAGGCAGTGGCCTGGTG
The DNA here is from genome assembly GCA_911812115.1 of Pristionchus exspectatus. NCBI lineage: Eukaryota > Metazoa > Nematoda > Chromadorea > Rhabditida > Neodiplogasteridae > Pristionchus > Pristionchus exspectatus. Next base: position 34,878,284 of record OU461582.1, on the reverse strand, counting down.
TTCGGGTTGGGGGCGCGGGGAACTCGAACCCAGGCAGTGGCCTGGTGTTCGGGTTGGGGACGCGGGGAACTCGAACCCAGGCAGTGGCCTGGTGTTCGGGTTGGGGCGCGGGGAACTCGAACCCAGGCAGTGGCCTGGTGTTCGGGTTGGGGGCGCGGGGAACCCGAACCCAGGCAGTGGCCTGGTGTTCGGGTTGGGGGCGCGGGGAACTGGAACCCAGGCAGTGGCCTGGTGTTCGGGTTGGGGGCGCGGGGAACTCGAACCCAGGCAGTGGCCTGGTGTTCGGGTTGGGGGCGCGGGGAACTGGAACCCAGGCAGTGGCCTGGTGTTCGGGTTGGGGGCGCGGGGAACTCGAACCCAGGCAGTGGCCTGGTGTTCGGGTTGGGGGCGCGGGGAACTCGAACCCAGGCAGTGGCCTGGTGTTCGGGTTGGGGGCGCGGGGAACCCGAACCCAGGCAGTGGCCTGGTGTTCGGGTTGGGGGCGCGGGGAACTGGAACCCAGGCAGTGGCCTGGTGTTCGGGTTGGGGGCGCGGGGAACTCGAACCCAGGCAGTGGCCTGGTGTTCGGGTTGGGGGCGCGGGGAACTCGAACCCAGGCAGTGGCCTGGTGTTCGGGTTGGGGGCGCGGGGAACCCGAACCCAGGCAGTGGCCTGGTGTTCGGGTTGGGGATGGGGGACTTAGCTTATGAATTCCTTGGTCAGCAATGGAAAGTCCTTGTTTGTCCGGAGAGCTCGCCCGCTTGCCCACGTGCAACTGCAAATAATACGTTCGTTGATAAAATTGAATTTGTTAAACGTTTTTAAAAAGTATTATTTTCCCATTCGCTCAAGAAGCCGATCTGTAAGGAATAGTCTTGAAATTTTCCGGAGTGGTACATTGTCATGCGTTTTATGAAGCTTGACAAAGAAAAAAATACTTTCAGAAATTTAAATCGTGCCATCACCTGTCACACGATGGAATAAAGGCAAGAACAAACAAAGGGAGGCTAGAACTATTTTGTTTACAACTTGTGGCAACACCTCAAACACGGATCACAAGCGACAGTAATACACGTAAATAAAAGGCTGGGATTACATTCTATTCTTTTATGGTCCACTTTCGGTTATTTCGCATAAATATGCTTCTTCCTCACCTTCTTTGCGTAGTCCAATCAGTCAGAAACACACGTTGAAGATAAGGAAAGAGACGTCAAAGCGGAGGGAAGTGGCAGATACGAGGACGAGAGAGCGATCCTGGAAGGAGGAAGTTATACAACACAATTATACTTCATAGAAAAAGAAAAATGGAATTTATTGGTTTTGTGAGAGAACTCACACTAAATATACATTTGCAAGAAATGAAAGAGTACGCAAAACTGAGGAAGCAATTAATTTTTGGGATAGGGGAGGGGAAGTAGGATAGAGAAAAAGAGGAGGATAAGAATTTCAGTGGAGGGAAACAATGTAATAAAGTGTTCACTTTTTCCGTAATCGTAAGGTATCGATCGGTAAGATATATTCACCTTTACATTCTCGTCGTTTTCCTGCTTCATGTCGATTCCTCTCACTCGTTGAAGGCATCTTAATCGTTTGGGCGCAGATTGACAACCGTTGATCGTCAGGGAGTGAGCGACCATTCAGGATACTGCAAATACTGACTAATTAATCAATGATATCGAGGAAATAATATAGTGAAAATATTTATGGACATGTGAAGTAGGAAAGAATTCAAGACTGGGTTGATAAAGATGATAAGCACGCTAGAAACACAGGTTATTTGGAAGATAGATAATCACCGAAACGTGGTTGGTCGGTAATTGAAAAGTGTGGAAAATAGTGATAAAAACGCAAGATGAATGATAATCCTAGCCGAATTGATATAACTACACGATTTAAGGGCTACATTGCGATGGCTTTTGAAGGAGGTTTTTTTCTCAATATTTTAAACAGAGATGCAGCTCATTAACAGAAGAGAGGAGAATATTAGAGGGTGATCGAGACGACGTCATCTACAATGCACCGATGATTTGACAACAAAATGGCCATCCTCATTTCGCGTGCGCTCTCTCATTTGTCTGACCGGTGAGAGAGAACGCGGAATGAGGAGAGTCATCTAAAGCAAAATTGCACATCGAGCAAAATAGATCAAGAGAAAAAAATAAAGGCGCGGGAGATCCTAATCGAAACAAGAAGTATCGATCGATTAGAATGAAAATAAGCTGTGAAAAACAATAAAGAAGATAACAGCAAGCAACGAGAATGCGCAAATTGCAATGAAGCGGCTTCTGGAACGGTAGCTGTCTAGAATAATCAAACGCAACAATCGATCCGGCGAAATTTCTTCCTTGAAAGGGGGGCAAGCGTGCGTAATTGCTTGAATAGCAAGGCTATGGAGGCTATTGGATCGAGTCGCCCGAGGGCGCCCCTCGAAGAACTTTTCGCGACACAAAATAGACAAAAACAACAGAAAAACAAAGCAAACGACCGACGAGGAAAGAAGATCGATCGATTGTGCGATGGGAAGAGGGCGGAGGAGAGGGGATAGGGTAGATCATGGAGAAGACGCAAGAAGAGACTGTCTGGTCAGAAGGGAAAGGGAGGCGAGAGAGTACGCGAAAGTGAGAGAGTGCTCACGTGCGCGCAGTTCAAAGGATCAACTCCCCGTCTCGTTCGACCAAACTTTATGTTAGACTAAGCGAGGGGCAGCTCTACACAGGACGGAGAGAGCTATCACAGATCGTGGAAAATCGATACAGACAAGGACAGATACAGTAACCAGGGGAGCGGGAAGGGCTACACCAGGCTAGGGAATAATCGATAGATGGGGGAAGATACGGTAACCTGGGACGATGAAGTATATTACAGTTTACCCTGATAATCGATATCCGAGGGCAAATACAGAATCCCGGGATTTCACGAGCAGAAACTCGAAACATGCAGGGAAGGATACTGTAACCCAGAATGGAGAAGAATATGGACACATGGCAAATCAATAGATACGGTTTACGCTTTTCCGCCTCTCGCACAACATCCTTCAGTTTTGTAATACTACGCAGGTGCTCATTACGAATGTGATCGAGTACAGTAACGCCTAGTATTTTTCGCTCAAGTTTGCGCTGGGCAACGGAAAGAATTTGTTTGTCTCGTTTACAAAGATACCATGTTTCGGCTCCGTATAGGAATGCATCGAGAATTACACCATCAAATACCAAATATGGACACATGGCAAATCAATGGATCCGGGAAAAGACAGTAATCATAATAATTTATCTACGCCCGAGGCGCAACGAGACCGGGAAAGTGCAGCAGGATACGTCGAAAGAGCGTGCAGAATGATGGCATTTTTACTCATAAAATTCTGCCACCCTTAATGTATAAAACAACGCTCATCTACTCGGATGCACGATAGACATTATATCTTCACGAAATTAATGTTTTAATTTGTAAGGTACACACACGAGAACATTTTGACTCGCTTATTCGAGATATTCAGATGAAATATAACCAGAACACAAATTTTAATCAACAAACAGAAACGTAACAGTAAAATGGAAGTCGTGTGAATGAATTATCGATTTTTCATGATCTACCGTACAATAACGAATATATCTACCGTACAACAATGAAAGGAGGAAAGGGTGAATTATCAATTGGTGATCTCGAGATCAATTTTGATCTATCGTTTCTTGTACAGACAGGGCTTAAGCACGAGCCCGTATGGTCGCTTGTTTTCCACCTGCAAATTAACAATGATGAAAAATGAAATCAACTCTTTAATCCTATTTTGCAATTTCTGCAGCTTCAGCGTTTGTGTTTCAACAGTTGAGACTTCAGCGGACAATCTAATTTGATTCAGTGTCATGTTTGCAGCGAATTCAAAAATCAATAAAGAAATCAACAGAAATTTCCACAGAAATTCAAGATCTACACTTTTGCGTTTCACTAGTGTTACTTATTCAACGGCGTGCACTTCATTCAATTTTATAAGTACCTCAAATTTTAAAAAAAATCAAAATATAATTAATAAATATACCTATGTCAATCTTGATGAACTGCATGATGATGAAGTAGTCCGTCACCGCATTCTGCGATGGAATCCATTAGAAATTTCGAAAAATTGGAAAATGGCGGGACCGAATAAAATTCAAATACTACCGTACCCTTTCGTGCACTTGGAAGCCCAGCTTGCACACCGCGTCACGTCACCTCGGCGAGATCTTGAGAATGCCGCTGAAATGAGGGAGCTGACCGGACGAACTCGATACCGTACTCTAGTCTAGGCTAGGCTCAGGAGTCGATCTACTACTCAAAACTCAACCGTAATGCTCGTCAGTGCAGCGAACACGTAATATCCACGATAATCACCCAGTAACCATCCTGTTTCATCCTTACTCCTTCAAGCTGATTGTGAGTTTCCCCGAAAATTCAGTAACTCTGAGAATTGCTTTAGATACACAATAATAATTCACCATAGCGTCTATTCCTCCATTACTTATCTGACCTAGCTCACTCGCTACCGTATTCCTCCCTTAGCGTACCCCGTCTTGAGGACCCTCCTCGCTTCTCGGATAAAATCGAGCAGATTCGTGCCCATCAGGGACAGGCAGAAGACCACGATGTCGGCCGTGACGTCTGTAATGCAAAAAAATGACCATTTTTCTTATATTTTTTTATGTTTGCGAATCGTAGTTAACATGCCTTGTCAGCGAAAAACATGAAGTGTAAGGAATATTAAATGTTGAACTAGTTAACTGGCCGGTGAAGCGCAGTGTCTAATCATTCAATGGTTCTTGATAGAGAAAAGAAGCACCACACAAAATGACAAAGTAACTAGATTTTACTTCTATCGTCCGTGGCAAAGCTACCCTAATCAAGGGATATCGATCGTAAATAATAATTCACCTCACCATTTTCGTCGTCTTCCTTCCCTTCCCCTCACTAGTTGAGATCTTCTTGCTGATTCTTGCCATAGATGGGAATCGGTCGATTGCCGGGAAGTGAACTGCCATTCGAGGTGCTGTAAATATATTAATTAATGAACGACAGTGAGACAATGATATAATATCTTTCAAAGGTACATTGACTCACTGAAGAGATCGTCTTGTTTACGTGTAGAGGGAGAAGCTCGTCCTGCTCTCACTACGCGAGTCACTCAGTCAGCAGCCGAAGTCGTAGTGCTTCTCAAATGTTGAATATCTGGTTTTTGTTCCATAAATCAATAATCAAAATAATCCGACCTGCTTGCACCCATTAAAAAATTCGATGAAAGCTCCTAATATTATAGTCGATCCACTCTACGAGAAAATCGAGGAGATATCAATCTTTCCATTTTTATTCGAGCCTTTCTCGAATTATAAACAATGAACACGTTCCGGTGCAGACCGGAGCACTACTCTATGCCCTACTTTTTTCTCGTCATACCTGAAAATTTTAACCCATCCAAAAACGTCAAAATAATGCAAATAAATCATTTTTGTAAGCTTCAGATTCGTTAACGAGACGTGCTTTTTGTCAATAATGGTTTGTGAACCAGGAGAGTAGATAAGTTAGATCACAATCTTCGAAGAACTGATATGCTATTCTCACCATGCACGCAGCATTAGTTGATTCTGGTAAGGAAGAACGGACACATGTGATACCCCTTTTTTACTGGTATCACCTTTCTGTATAACGCTTGTTGCACCACTACCGCAACCCACCGTACCTCTTGAAGAAGTGCGGAGTCACTCCGCTCGAGTACGTGTCCAAGTGGGGGCAGTCATCTAACTGCAAAATGGAATGTATTGACATAGGATATACATAAGAAATTGAAGACATTGACTCACCGACGAAATCGTCACGTTTCGTCCGCAAATGAACTTCGTCCTGATTGAGCCATTCAGCTGCCGAAGTTGAACTGATTCTGAAAAACAACCAATACCTCTCGTATGAGAGGCACTAAAGAGACACGCCATAACCTAAGGGGCGCACGACGGGGCACCTGACCCACGCCGTAAACTAAGGGGAGCTCGACGGGGCACCTGGCCCACGCCGTAACCTAAGGGGCGCACGACGGGGCACCTGACCCACGCCGTAACCTAAGGGGCGCACGACGGGGCACCTGACCCACGCCGTAACCTAAGGGGCGCACGACGGGGCACCTGACCCACGCCGTAACCTAAGGGGAGCTCGACGGGGCACCTGACCCACGCCGTAACCTAAGGGGCGCACGACGGGGCACCTGACCCACGCCGTAACCTAAGGGGCGCACGACGGGGCACCTGACCCACGCCGTAACCTAAGGGGAGCTCGACGGGGCACCTGACCCACGCCGTAACCTAAGGGGCGCACGACGGGGCACCTGACCCACGCCGTAACCTAAGGGGAGCTCGACGGGGCACCTGACCCACGCCGTAACCTAAGGGGCGCACGACGGGGCACCTGACCCACGCCGTAACCTAAGGGGAGCTCGACGGGGCACCTGACCCACGCCGTAACCTAAGGGGCGCACGACGGGGCACCTGACCCACGCCGTAACCTAAGGGGCGCACGACGGGGCGCCTGACCCACGCCGTTACCTAAGGGGCGCACGACGGGGCACCTGACCCACGCCGTTACCTAAGGGCATGATACAGGATGGGGAAGGTGACTGGGATGGAAGGGGGAATATGAGATTGGAAGTGGGATGGGAAAGCGACTATGTGAGATTCGACTACCATGTACGGAGTGAGTAAATTATGCAACTAGACGGGGTGGACTATCCATATATGTTACTACTCTTATTATGCATATAACAATGTGTGTGTGTGTAATGGGAATGGGGGCCACAATATTGCACAATGACAAGACTATATGGATATGAAAAACCGATTCACAGGCGTCGGGGGTCGATCATGGTACGGTATCTGGGGGCGATGGGGGGATACTGTAACTAGGGAAACGAGGGGCGGGGGACAATGTACAATCAATGAGCTACCTAACAGAACGCGCACTTTGACAACTAAAATATTAAAGAATTAAAGGGAAATTAAGCATAAATCAATACCAAAATTAAGAGAAAAAAACGTAAACTCAAATAATTTCAAAGTGCGCGTTCAGTTACAGGGATGGGCTCACATCAGGATTCGTCTAAAATCGGTTATAAGACTAACATACCAACTTAATTCAATAATCTGCACATAGAAAGGCGTCACTAGGTTGATGGTTCAATCATGACTATATTCACAATCGGGCTTAGAGAGAAATAAAGAGCAACGGGGAGAGATGCCAAGGGCGTCGATTTGAACATCGGGGGCGCAGATTACGGTAGTGTGGTGGTGTGGTGCGTGATGTGTTCGGTGGATTACGGTAGGGCGGGGATCAATCGATAACCTGCATGTGCGGCGGTAGGTCGACGATTACGAGAAGAATCGAGTGAAGATCGCCGTGTAGAGCTTGGTGAAGGCGGAGGCGGCGAGCGAGGGCTCCTGAGCGGATTATCGATTAGTCGCAGGATTACGGTAACTGGTCTGACTCTCTCATTTTCCAACGATCCCTCGCGTTTCTGACCGACGAGAGACTGTTGCGAAATGAGAGAGTTAGAGTCAGATTATTTGGTAATTGGCCTTACACAGCCCTAGGCAAAAAAAAACACCTGCCTGTCAAACCGCGCGCGCTACCGCAAAAGAGATGCGATCATTCATATTTCACAAGACAGAGAGGGGAGTGGGAGGCTGACCTAGTGGGGGACGGGGTGATGAATCAGTCCCTCTTTACAATTAGGAACCGGAATAGATCCTGGTTGGAGATACCGTACTACCTGCCGCAATCTAGTCAATTCGCAATCGTGATTCACCTCCCAAACCGCGGAACACTTATTGGCAAACATGACCAGTTGAGCAACTGTTGTGCACTGCTGGCTAATCGGCAAGAAGTACGCCAATTACCCGGCACATTCCCGTTTCGAGCTCATTATGAAACCAGCAGGGCTACCAAATCAGTGATGGTAACTCGATACCCTTCTAGAAAACACAAGCCAATTCATAACAGGTCCTGCTAACCAGCTCAAATATTTGACACAACCCGGCAGGTTCCCGCAGGAATCCCGCTTCTGCACTTCCTCAAGACCACGGCTTCTTTCTCGTCATAATGTGTGGTATCTAGCTTTGGGGAAAAACAACTAAATCTATTTTGACCACAGCAACCCGTCAAACGTATGTTTCACCACTATGCCTAGACTCCACATACTTCGTCCGTGCAATCTCTACCATGCTGCTTGCAGACCACTATTATACGTCGCCGCTTATTGCTCCACCTTCGTGAACTATACCATTACCAAGTAGGGAACCGTAATCAATAATCCACGCTACCGTATCCACCCTCTCTCTCCTGCTCCTGCTCCTCCTCCTCCTTCTGCTCGTCTCTCCTTCCTCCGCCGCCTCCTCCGAAGTACTCGCGGTCAAAGTCGTCGCAGAGGTCGCGCAGCCGCGCGGCGACGCGCGCGCGTCTCACGCACCACTCGCACCCGCCCGAGGAGCACACTGTAAGTGTTGATTGATGGGGGAGCAGTGAAACGACAATCGAGCATGTTAACAAAAAGTGGTTATAATAGTTTAATGTTTGCATAATCAGTGATGAGCACGGGGTCGGATATTGGACTATAGCCCGATTTTGCCTCTGGTTACAAGCTCATAACCCCCGATTTTGAGCGTTAAACCGGCGGTATTTGAGCGGTTTTACTCTGAACCCCCGAAATTGATCGGTCATCCGAGTATGGTGCTCATCACTGTGCATAATCGTAGTAACTGCCGAGGAATAATCACATCTAAACGTTACGCATCGAATATTGAGTATGTGTGAAGCACAAATCAACCATGAATCACTTGCACTAGTTAGAGAAGCCCACTACAAGGAATTATGATTGTTCTATAAGCCATCGTGGGACAATCATTTAATGCCCGAGTGGCGCATAGATACGCAAGGACTGCAGCGGCAAACAACCATGAGAAGAAAAAAAAGAAGGCTTGGCCTAACATGTGCCTCATTCATCTTCTTCATTATTTTAGACGGCAGTATGCTCTCATGATTAGATTTGGACAGCAATACGCCAACCTAATTGCAGCAGCGAACCACAAAGTAGCCTGGTTGACATGCACCACAATTCGTACCACAGTGGATTCCTTGTTTCACCATTCCATCATGCCCGCTAATCCAGTAAGTAGTTGGAGCACACTAGGACAAAAAAAAAGAAACCAACAATTCTAAAAGACTAGCTCAAAGGAAACTTTTCATAAAATTGATGATTAATCTAGTACGCTCACTAAAATTGGCGGCTAATCATTCACCTTGTTAGCACCGTGAAACATTAATTGTGCATGCTCGAAAATATTCCAATGCGAGAATCCTAGAAATAATCGATCCATAAAGCGCAACCGAAGCATCTCCGTTTCACCATCAACTCAAGATAGCGGCGAGAATCTCAATGCAATAATCTCTCGTCAAATGAATCAACAACTCCTAATCACGCCTCTTCTGGGACACTATTTTCGAAAATAAATGTCCTCTCCATGCACTCACGCCTATCGCACACAGCGTCAAAGCAGCCCCCGACCTACCGTGGCCCTCAGATTCTATCAATCAATCAATAACCGCCCAGATCTACCGTAACCCTCGGGAATCAATAACTCACGTCCGTTGTGGAGGCGCGCGGACTGCTCGGCGAGGAGCACGGCATCGTCCAGCTGGAATAGGGACGGAGAGGGAAGCTGCAATGGGGATAAGTAAATAAATGATAAACTAATTAAATATTCGAGAATCCTGGAAGTTCAGGAAGTTTTATTCAAGTTCAGAGAGGGTAGCTGCATTGGAATAGTGAGTAGAAGATTGTTAAGAAATCTACAATCCCTGTCCTCAAAAGAAGTAACTTTTATTCTGATTATTTTGAAAAGCAGCAGTTATCATCTTAGCAACGAAATTCTCCGATGCAAGCAGTAAACGGTGTAGTCAAACTCAAGATCACCTAGAACATTTCTCGCGTATTTTCAGCAAGATGAATTATGGTTTAGCAGGGCAGCGCGAAGTCCATCGATCATTGTGCCCAAAGCGACACTAATCCTGGTGACGAAACAGCGATCACCCAGTTATCCCTGTACTCTTGTCGCGGCGCCTAGATAATGAGGATGATCAGCGGAGAAAATGGTAATTTCCAAACAACGGACAGGATTTCTTTTTGTAACACCAATGCATCAAAATCATTGAAGGGTGGATTGGCTAACCCACTAATCCGGGTGACGAAACGGCGATCAACCAGACTCGCCTGGACCCTTGCTCCAGGCAGTACTGGTTGATCAACCTATAGATCCATGGATTAACTAGTGCGTTAAGTTTAACCTACCGTACCCGCTTTATTTGGTTTTGGACATAAAACGTGCCCGCCGGAGGCGGGAAGACCCGGAAAAATAGGGTAAAAATGGCTAAAATTAGAGATTTTGTTAAAAATGTGCCCGTTTTTTCGCCATTGAACTGAAAAACATACCCGCCTTAAACCATTGTTTTTACCAAGGTAATTGACCCCTGTATAGATCTGGCACGAGCGGCGCAACTGACAACTTCCTATTGAATTACAATTAATGGACGGAAATATATAGGAAAATCGCAAACTCAATACACTTGAAGGATAGATTGGCTAACCCACTAATCCCGGTGACGAAACCACGAGCACGCGGGCACAAATTCGACCCTTGCGATGCGGGTAAAAACGGTCCAGCATTGTAAGTTGTGAAATGTGCGCATCATGCTAAGATAGAGGAACGATATAGGAGCTAATCGATTGAACAACACGAGCCCTTTGAAGAATTGCCAAGAACGCAGGGGGAGCCATTCATCAATGTGATGAAACCTCGAACGCCCCAGTTTTCCTCTCCACAGCGAGCGCGACAGCCTAGCACTGGCCCCCACTACTACTTCCAACTAGAGCGTGGTTAACCCTAGATCAGCAAGAGTTCCCGTATATTAGCAGTACTAATTAGAACAATTAGTTAAATTAGTTAAATAATTAAACCAACAAGATAGTTGCCGGTGGGCGGTAGCTGCTGCTGCTGCTGCTGCAGTGTCATTGTCGCGCGCGGGTGGTGCGGAGGGAAGCAATCGAGTTGATCCGTCTGAATAGAGGGTGAATTAGAGGATTCGATGGAACGGAAAAAAAAACATGATACGCGAGTGACAAATTAATACAATATGATAAAATGATTAGCCTTAGAGGTGATGGATGAAAGAACAAGGTGAAAACAAACGCCAAATTATCAGGACGAACGAGCGGGAAGTGATACACGAACGATAATCGAAAACGAAAGGAGTAATGATTGGGGATAAGGAAAGAGGAGAGCATTGTTGATTTCGCGAAGCACGGAACAGTCTGGGTAACAAACGAGAAGGTATGATACAACCGAGTGAAATGAGCACCCGTCACACTCTGCTAACGGGCATAGGAGAAGGGGGGAATGAGAGAATGGGAAGTGAGTGAGAAGACGGGAGAGAAGAAGAGAGGAAAGGAGGGAACACTTCGGTCATCATGTCATTTAGCTGATCGCTCAAAATCGTGAAAGTCACTGATCAGTCTTGAGCATCGGCAATATGAAAGCGCCACGGAACGCAAAACCGCCGGGGAGAAATAGCTAGATGGACTGGGACTGATCACTGAAATGAGCCCTCGGCGACAAAGGTACACAAGAAACGTTATAGAACGAGAAAAAACACGAATTACGAGTCATGCGGGATAAACAATCAGCGATTCGCGCACTAGAATCACTAATCCCCGATGATGAAACCCAGATCATCCAGCCCTGTTAGCGAGCAAACCTTGCCTATTCGATCGGTCTTGACATGCGCGCACATTTGTGTTTCGCAAGGCCCACTTAATCATCAGAAAGATCGCCACAACCAATGGAACAGAGAAAAAACTTTTACTAAATAATATTGGAAAGGTGGGAGACGCCGACAGTTACTGGCAGACAAGATAAGACAATTCACAGCCGTTTCACATATTCAATACACTAGTCTGCCTAACAGCACAAAATCACCCGCGTGTAATAATGAAACGCGAGTGATCAGTGCCACGGTATGACCAACTGAATGAGATGAGCCCCTCACCTCTAAAGGGCATGGAAGGAGGGAGTAGGGAGAAGGGGAGGAGCGAACGATTGGATCACAGTGACATTTAGCCAAGGAGGAGAGGTGAAATGGCCCCTCGCGCTCTCTCCATTTCGCACACTATCTCGTCTTTGTGAATGGTGAGACTGCGCGAAATTGTGAGATTGATGAGGACAGTCATGGTATGACGTTACTTGAAGGAGCAGGGAGATGAGAGCTTCTAGGGATAGATTAGTGACGCGTCGAAAAACAGTAAGCAGCGGGGGAAAATGGAAAGGTCAGCGAGTGGTGAAGGATAGGCCCGAGTGACTCGCTTACTGATCGCAATCTACCCTGTGACATTTAGATCGAGTGAGTGTGGTGAGAAACAGCTAGGCACTGCCTAATACCGTGAATTGATGGACTTCTCCCACTCGGAAAAAAAAAGAAACTGCACAACTCGGGTAGGAATAAAACCGGGGCGGGGAAATGAGAAGGAGGGGGGGGGGGTTAAAACGGCTGGCAGAAACGGATTGGTGCTATCGCGATCGCAATCAGCCCCGACCATTTGTGTGAGTAGAGAAGGCGCGATTAACTGTGGGTGGGAGGAAAGACGGATTGAGCGTTAGAAGCAGACTGAAATTAGGAGGTTGAATACAAAGAGGCAACAATGCGTGGCAGCAGGGAGTGTGCAAAATACTAAACGTTGTGAATGAGAATTTTAGAAAAATTCTGAGAAGAAAACCGAGAATTGATCGCAGGGACAAGCGTTGTGAACACTTAACATTGCGGGAGAAACGGGAGTTTGTGGGGGTGCGGTTGCTAAAACATAGCGACCCGGTAAGATATGGAGAGGGAAAAAAGGATCAAACGCTAGGAGCTGATATGAATTACAGTAAATTGTGAAAGGGAGTTTATAATTCTTTCTAGCAAGAACGGTAGACACATTGAAGGGACAAGAGCAGCGGATTCAATACATTGTGGGTGAAACGGGAGTGGGCCGGGCTGCCGATTGCTGAAATACCGCTACCCGGTTAGCACATGCACCAATGGAAGAAGGGATAGGAGCAGAGGCAGAGGAGGGGCAGTGAATGAATAGATAGTGACTGCGGACCTCGCGCCTCGCACCATCGCGGTACCGCGACCGCGTACCCGTCCATACCTGTCTCGAGAGGGTATGGGCGGGAGGGGAGGGGGACCGATCGGTCGACGATCGTCGTGACCAGACGCGTCGAACAAGATGGAGGGTAAGGGGGTGAAGGGAAGACGGGAACACGGATACGGTAGCAATATAGTGGGAGGGGAAAGTGGAAAAGCTAGCGCACAAGGGAGAGATACGCGGCGAGCCGATTACGGCGGAGAGCCGGGAAACACCAAGGACCGTTAAATAGCTAGAGCCGGGTAATTTGAGTCACGGACGCGATCAATGCCGCAATCATGGCAAGGAAAAAGGAAAGATGCGGCAATCACACCAAACGGTAGTGAGGAAGAAGATGGGAAGAGGGTCGCGGGTCATCGGTACGAGTCTCCATTTCGTGCCCGAACACGTTTTCATGGTGTCAACAACACCACGAATCCGGGGAAGCGTGTCTAGTTTGCTCCGAATCTTCACGCAGCAGTGAAACGCGAGTGTCGCAGGTACTAGAAGTCATGTCGGGTTTGTGTTTCACCACTCACACACACTTGCCAAAAGAGGGAAAAACCGAAAGAACGTCAAATTCCTGATCCGCGATCATCACATCACTGAATGTGAACGCTGCAGCAGGCAAAAGGAAGCGACATTCACGGTCGTACACCCCTAGAATGCCAGAGCGCAGTGGCAGGTCGCGTTTCTAGTGGAGAATCGACTAGCGACCTGGTGGGATATCTAAAACAAGAGATTGACAGGGAAGAATGAGTGAGGCAAAGAACGATCCAATGGAAGGCAAGATGCGCGAGTGACACTGTCTCGAAAGAGTGACGGAGAGAATGCATTTCAGGGTCTCACTGGCGCTTTCCCTCAAGAATAGCATTGATCTTCGGAGTTTACTGAGATTCAGAATCGCAGATTTGCCAGCAATCGCGAATGCGCGAGGAACAGCCATTTTCCAAATCGCGAAAGGCCGGAGGAGTGCAGGCAACTCCGCGATCGGCCATGGGATAATTATCGACACTGGAAAACCGAGATAAATTTCGCGATTGCATTCGCCCACCTCGATTTGTCACCATTAGATTGCGCAAGGAACAGCGCTATTTCATCGCGCCCATCTCACAACTCCCAAATGGTGCGCTAACCGGGAAAGAGGCTTGCTCCTATTACCCTTTGCTCATTTCGAAATGCTTTGTCGCTGGTCAGACGGGGCGAGAGATCGGGCGAAAAGCGGAGAGTCCGAGAACCCGGGCGGCAAGTCATAAAGGCAGTGGTACCGAACGGCGATCGGGCCAAATTGACCCATCAACCTCCCCGTGGGTGCATAATCCATCCACAGTAATATTAGATGGGGATCTGCGAGGTAGGTCGGGGAACAAAGGGAATCACACTGTAATTGGACATCACACACTGCATGGATGCATGTAATAGCTGTCAGCAGATGAGGAGGGGGAGTGATCCGTCCGAGCCTGGTGCCACCTGCATTATTGTTCGCGCATCTTACTGACATGAGGACCACCCGGTATGGGGGCCAATCAGTCAGGATAGGGGAGTCACTTTGATGCGATGCAAACGGAGACCACCCGGTTAGAAACTAATCAGTCACGAACGATCGGTCAGTTGGATTTCGGCAACATGTAGGCCTCTCTCACAGTGAGGTAATCAGTCAAGGCAGGGGATTCATTTTGATGTCACAATGATTGATCGCCATGATCAATCAATGAGAACAACCCATTTGAAGATGCCGGTGCTCTCATTAGCGCCCCGCTGAGACCTCCCCTGACTGGGGCAGTGACAGGCTGTGAGAAAAGAACCAGTCGGCAGATGAATAAAGCCCCCCCCCCCCATTCCCCGCGCGATTAAATACTAATATTAGGGGGGCTCGAAAACAGGGAGTTCTCCGGGAAAAAGTTTGTAACAGAAACTGGGAGCGATTGGCTATAAATCAGAGAAAGCCTCTTAGCGGATTCGGGGGCGAAAGCGAAAGCAAAGAGGCGCCAGCCGGCAGATGAATAAAAGCCCCCATTCTCCGAATAAGCACTGCGACGATATTAGAGGGCTCGCGCGTTTATACAGCGAGTCACAAGGAGACTAAAGGCAGATAGAGATTGAGTGGTGGGGCAATCAAACACATAATGGAAGTATGTGGACGAGGGCTGGCAAAAAATGCAGGGACGGAACAAAGAAGGCGCGCGTCCGCAAAAGAGATAGCTACGAAAAGTCGTTACGTATCCGCGCCGGGCAGGCGAGGGGAGGGGGGCATACAACAGCGCGAACCGTTGAACTAGAGTGGAACAGGCTGAGGACGGATTGAGATTACCATGACCCGAGAATAACAAGCAATTAAATGACTAGCTCGTCACGACGCACGAATCAGCAAGACAAAAACGTATAACAACAGTCGACAGGGACGTCAAAAACGCGAAAAACAGGTCAAGAAGGTCGAGAGAAATTGGAAAATCTGCGACCCGAACGTTACCTCACACGGTTGGGGCCGATTGGGACAAGGGATTTCGATTATCACGATGGGTAATACACTGGGATCAGACATAAAAGAACAGAAAACAATAAATTCCGAAAACAGATCGCGAAAAAATTTCACACCAAAATTGTAGTTTGTAGCCTAAAAAGGACTCAAATATCGATCCCGTCCGCTAAACTTACCGTAGTTATAGTTATTAATGAACACCGGCTCCGGCTTTTTCTTATTCTTCCGGTTTTTATTTTCCGGCTTTCTTGTTATTTATTGCTTGGTTTCTTAATTTGGATATTATTTTTTAAAGAAGAACGATTCTCTAATATCCCCCTATTCGTCTCAACAATTCCCGCATTACCCTTCATAGCTCCATGTAGAATGACCCATTTCCATATCCCCACCTCTCATTCTGGCCTATAAAACGTTAGCCTCTCGGCCTCCTCCTCACACCAAGTCGTCGACATGGCCCAGTCCGTTCCTCCCGGAGATATCGCCACCCAACCCGGCACCAAGATCGTCTTCAACGCCCCCTACGATGACAAGCACACCTACCACATCAAGGTACCCTATCTCTCGATATCCCTGGATATTTTTGTGTACCTACCGTTATCCGTCTCCAAATTCAGGTGACCAACTCCTCGGCTCGCCGCATTGGATGGGCTTTCAAGACCACCAACATGAAGAGACTCGGAGTGGACCCCGCCGCCGGAGTGCTCGACCCCAAGGAGAACGCTCTCATCGCCGTCTCGTGCGATGCCTTCGCCTACGGACAGGAGGTACGGTTTAGCCTTGGCCCACTCGTACCGTTCCCTCACTCCTCCCCTGCCCACGCTACAGCAACCTGATCTCTCTGGCCCATCCTATCGCTTCCTTATCTGCCTGGACTACTGTAGCTTACCGTACCTTGACTTTGCGATCCTACTGTATCCTATCGCTCCCTGAGCTCACTGATCTGTTCTTGCCGAACCGTGTCAACCGTCCTACCGTATCCCGTCCCTACTGTAGCATGTTCACCTGGCCTCTTCAGGACACCAACAATGACCGTGTGACCATCGAGTGGACCAACACTCCCGATGGAGCCGCTAAGCAGTTCCGCCGCGAGTGGTTCCAGGGAGACGGCATGGTCCGAAGAAAGAACCTCCCCATCGAGTACAACCCTTGAATAATAAAGGATTTGTGATTTTGTGATGTATCATTGCATCTGCGAGGTTTAGAAATAGTAGACAAAGTTCAAGAAAAATTAGAAATGTTGTCAGACGTTCTTATTGTGTTCTCAGCATCTCTCTGAACTCTTCACTTCTCGATACTCTCATCTCTCTTTTCTTGTCATATTCATTTGAAGAACGATTGGAAGTTGCTTCATGATCGCAGTCGTAGTCTAGTTCTTAAAACATTCGAATCGACAATAATGCCTCTTCCCTCAATGAAGAGATACGAGGCGGAAAATTGCAGAAAAGTACGTGTTCTCGGGATGCAAGGCCAAGCTACAGTATCCTTAAACTTGAAAATGTGATTCGGGGGGCAGAGTAAAGAAATTTATCTTCTAATTTCGCGTGCTCTCTCACCACTCTGGCCGGCGAGAGACAAGAAGGTTTGAAGAGACTGATTCTTCATTTTGGCAACCCTAATTGTGATCAGTCATTTGGTAAGGTTCTCACTTTTGCATTCCACAAACTGCTGTAGATTGCGGTAACCGGTAGGTACGGTAGTGTACAAATTTATCGATTTCCCCCAATAGCCAGGCAAGGTCTCCCACAACGCTTCCATCTTCATTACGATGAACATGATAATCAAGCCATTTCCCAACAGCAGATACCGTACTGCGATGTGGGCGTTGTCGCCCCAAGTCATCATTTTGGATATCTGGCTTCTCCCTTTCCGTCTGACCTTTCCAATTACCATGTCTAGCAATCGTCTAGTATCTTGCCAGCAATTTCATTTGCATGTTGGCGTCACTCTCAGCTCATCACCATTTGCATAATTACCGAGCGAACCCTGTAAAAGGACGTCTCTCCCTCCATTTGTCTTGCACTAACTCGATTCTATCCAAGAGGGTGGAATATACCAACATGCCAACAGGGTGGAATTCGAATCTCGTTCACCCCTGTTCCCTCCTATCACATGTCAACCCCGCACTCGAAGCCGCTTCCATCAACGTGTCCAATCAGAGCTGCAAATCAATTTCAATTTGCCTCTCACTAACTAGCCTTCCTTCCCCCTGCTCTCTGTTTTGGCCGAGATCAAAAATCCATGAACGGGAGTATTGATCGTCTGGCGCCCCGGCAAACGAGACTCCCCCACTCTCTGCGCTCTCTCTGATCTACACACTCTCTCGCCGGCCCCTTCCCTTCTCCTATCGACCATTTCACAGGTTTTGCTCACGTTTCTCACTGTTTCCCTTCCTCAATCCATCCTCCGACCCCTTTTCTATCACATTTGATTGGTCATTCTCGACGTTTAGCGTTGTTAGCGTCGCTGTTTCGCCGCGTTTGCTTGATTTTCTGAGCATGGGAAGAATCGCGCGCTTTGGCATACTTTCCCAAACGTTTCTGCGTACTTTGCGCTTTCCTTTTGCCTCGTTCCCCCGTCTATTCAACTCTAAATCAAGGGTTAGTTCATTTAGCAACTACTTTTGATGACTTTAGCGCCTCGTTGGTCCTTTTTCCTGTTGTTTTACGTTTTTCGAAAACATGCAAACTTCGTTGTCATTTTTGCTTCACGCGTTTTGGCTAAATGTCGCGTGTTAGAGGGGCGCTATCACTCATTTTCGAAATATCATCACTCATTTTGGACCAGCGACCAATAGTTCTCGTGTTTCTTACATACTGTTCCGGTTAAAATGGTCTGCCATTTCTCATGTTGTGCGCACGTGCTTTTCTTGTAATTCCCGATTGTTTGCTTCCGGCTGCACTGTTTAATCACTACTTCTTTCGCAGCTGCCGTACGATGAGCGCCCACCTCTCTTCTGATGGCCCCAACACGCGACTCAACGGGCGAGCTTCCGAAGAATAAAAGGTTCGTTTACTTGCCCCGCCCCTCCCCTCCTCTTCCTATAGTCCTACCATCTTGTATTGACGTCCTTATCCGGTGCTCGTCTCCTTCCAACAGTTTCCAAGCGTTCCTTGGTGAAATGATGACAATTCATTAGAAGATGATTTTCGAAACTATGTTTTCTTTTTCGCACGTACCCCTGATCCGAACATCCTTTCGTGTTAGATGCTTCCGGAAGATTATGACCCTCTTCCTTTCGCTTGAATTGTCATCATTTATTTTGTTTACTTCGAATTGATGATTCCTTTCCTTCTAGAAGCCTTTACTGACCACATTCTTACTTTACCATCGCCTTCATAGGTTCCCACACGTCTTCCTATTTGTTTCTATTTGGGTGCGTCCACGAGCGATGCCTTATTCATCGCTGTAGTGTAGCTATTCCATTTACTTTTCCGGCCTATCGCGATCAAAACCATCCTCTTTGCATAATTTACGGGAGTAAAGAGGTAGAATGCTAGATAGGAGAAGTACAAGTAATATGACAGTAGGATAAGCCCCAGTGCTATCCTACTATCCGCGAGATGAGATAAACAATACAACTACAGATGACCCCAGTGTCAGATGTAGAGGTGAGCAAAGGAATACAACTACAGATGACCCTTGTGTCAGATGTAGAGGTGAGCAAAGGAATAGAAGAGAGATTTATCCGTGGTTGAGTTCAGTGTAGAGTGAGGACACACGAGAGAGGAGGCGGGGCTGGGGGCGCCGAGAGAGAGGGGGGAATACGTGGGCACCGTGACCGATACACTGGGGGGGAGGCGAGAAAAAATGGCGAAAATTAATAATAAAGGTGAAGGGAAGATACGACAAGGGGGAAATATGCTCACGAAGGATCGTCTCTCTCTAGCCCTATTGTTATCATAACCACTCCGAGGTGGCAAGTCTCGGGACGAGGGAGAGGGTCTCGATGCGTGGTCGTTAACGCGACTTCAGACTAGAGAGAGAGCGATCCCAATAAAAAAACCTAGGGGGGGGTAAGTGTGGTGATGAGAACGAGAGAAGAAACGATAATATGGTAAATACTTGAGAATGAATGAATTATGAATTACGAGAAAGAAAGTATTTAATTGAGGGACGGGGGGAACAAGGGGGAAACAACGAACTCTCTCTCTCTCGGCTCATCATCGTAGATAATCTTCGCTTGTTGATTATCTTGGACGGAAGGGACGTATCGGTCACGGTGAACAGCAGGGGAGGAGAGAGGCCACGGGGGATGATGATCTACAAGGAGTAACTGTAGGACTGTAGGGTGACTGGGGGAAGAAAGAAGAGAGAAAGAGAGGAAGAAAGGAGGAAGAAGAGAGAGATTGAACAAGAGAGGAAAGAGAAAGAAACGAAAAAAAAAACGTCCTTGGGGCTCGTGCTTGCTGGGTGTCCGAGCGATGAAGTCTCCTCGATTGGCCACTGGATACCTGGGAAGACATTAGGGGGGGGGGGGGTAGGGGAAAGGACAGATTGATGGGGAGACCAAAAACAGAGGGGAGGGGGGGGGAAGGTCGCTCAAGCTGATTCGGCCCTTTTATGAGTGGTATAACGAAAGAGAGAGTGAGATGGAATGAGTAGGGGATGGAGGGGAATGCTTGAACGACTCATAACAGTGGTCTCGTTGAGGGAGAGGGGACACTCGACCTTAACGATAACGGAGAGGGCACATGGCGGGAATGTGGGTGAACCCACACTGACAGGGGGCGATGCGGCACGCGCCACCGTGCACCGGCATCGCGCAGCGTGTGCACAGATTTCTCGAGTGAAGCAGCTCCTCTCGCATGGGCGGGGGGAGGGGGCAGTCAACCGAGGGATGGCTGCAAGTGCAGAAAAGACAGGCGGGGCCCTGATTGCCCCTCTGCATGAGGCCCTGGTACTGCCGAGGGGCTACGACACCTCCACCGGCTGCTCCACCCACCGCAATCGGTGCAGGAGTGCCGCCGTTCATGCCGCCACCATTTAGGAAGCGTGTCTTGTCAGCGACGGGCACCGAGTTGGCCTCAGACATGCCCTGAGGTTGCTTCTTTCCTCTGCGACGAGTGCGCTTCTTGCGGGGCTCGGAGGAAGGATTCTGGGTCTGGGCGGTCATGTTGGAGGGGAAGAAAGAAGAAGACTGGGCGTTGGGGTTATTAGAGAAGGATCTAGATTAGCGTATGAGTAGGAGAATCGGCCCATAGTAAGGGTCCCTGAGGGTGAGCATCGGAGAATGAATGCGATGTGTTGATCGCATTCGACTACAATGGAGGAAGTCAAGGGTGCGGTGCATGTAGCATTGACCGACGAGCCAACATCACATCGGTAGCACCCAGATGCCTCGGTGAGGGACACGCGAGCATCCGAATCGCTCTGTGCCAGAGTTTGAATCGTGACATTATCATCGATCGCGAGCTCTAGCGTGATGGCCTCGTGAGTCTCATAGATAACTGTGGAGTTCTCGAGACGGAGAATGCCAGAGGGGGTGGTGATGGGGAAGGTGGTATCGTGATTAAAGAGGGACTGAAAAGGGGGAGGGGCACAAAGACAAGACGGTTTGAGGGGGCCGGAGGCACATTGGCAAGTGCTGATGACCGTGCGGTTGGCCATGTCCTCCTTCTCACACTGCAGTGGAAAGGTCATGGTGGAAGGTACGGTTGTAGCGGAGTGATTGGAGTGTAAAATTCGCTCCACTTTGGTAGGGGTGAGGATGGATACAGATTGGGAGGAGAGTGCAAAGGAAGGAGTGCGGAAGCTGTGTGCCTTAGAGAGAAGGGCAAGTGAGGAGTTACTCATTCCATTAGGAAGAGTGACCGTCACTCGCACCGTGGCCTGGTAATCCCAGAAATTACATTCCGATAAAGTGTACCAGGTGGGATCCAGCGGCTCCTGTATCTCCGATATCAAGAGGCATCCGGGTACTGGCAGAGGGCATCCACAGAAGATGCTCCCGCATGAGGATAAACATCGAGAGACTACGGGGAGGGTGGTATTCAATTCGGGGAACTTATGTGAGGGAGGGAGGTCATAACAAGAGTATGAGGAGCAACTGCCCATTCCAATGCACCTTTTGGTACTCAGAATGCGTGCTACCGAGTTCCGAGTGTGCATCACTACTGAAGGGGAACACTTCAGGTCGACTTTCTCAATAAGGATACGGTATTCCTGCAGGAGAACTCGATCAGGTGAGTACACTCGAATACATGTGGTACGAACTAGAGGGGAGAACTGAATCGATGTCGTCTGCTGTACGTGGCAAGATATTCCCATATGGGACTCTTTGCAACGGGTCAGGGGGGTGTTATGCACAACTGACTCCTGACAGAAGTCATGAGGATGAGCAGAGACGAACGCGATACAGCATAGAGTGATAATAGTGAGATGGATATGATCCCGCATTAGGCGCGGAATGCGCACATGGCGAAGAGGGAGGAGGAGATGTGTCTCCTCATCCTCGTCATCGGTCCAGTGTCTTCTCACTGTCCTAGCCAAACGTCTCATGAGACGTCGGGCCATCAGGAGGCAGGAGAAGATGAGTGCATTGATGAATGCCACCACGACGAGCGAGAGAAGAGCATTACATTGGGGATTGAATAAAAAATCCGTGCGGAAGGTGCACGGAATCTCGTCACAGTGATTATGGGTCAGTGAAGAAGAGATGTGGGGGGTGGGAGACATGGTACTAGAATGAAGGATTGGGAGTGCTGTGAGTGCGCTTGCAACTACGGTGTGGTTGGTGGCGAGTGGGGGAATGGGTGACGGTGACAGGTGGGTCACCGGTGCCGCGTTTGCGGCGGGGATGAGGTGAAGGGGCACGATTGCGCCTCTTCCGAACATCCCGAGAGGGTGCAGTGCTGGGTGCAGGAGAAGTGTGAAGTGCTGAAGGGTGGTCATTTAATGGGAGATCCAATTCGAGGGGAACTACAGCTGAGGGGGGCCTTCTAATGATCCTCCTATTAGGGAGGAGTAACTCATACTCTCTTACTGCTCCGTCGGGACCCACTAACTCTCCGATCTTACGAACCAATGGGTAAGAATTCCTACCGACCAGATCTCGTGAGAGTAGGAAGACCGTAGCGTGAGTAATAGATGGGAGAGAAGTTCTGGAAGATCTGGATCTCACGCAATGTTCACGGAGTTCGGACAGATAAACCGACACGAAACGGCGAAACACGTCAGCACGGAGTGATTCAAGAGAAGAGAGAGAGGAGTTTGCAGCAAGAGATAAGGGGGTTTGATGGGGATCGGGGATATGAGCAACAGCGGCCTTAGGGTAAGGAATTGTGGGAGTGGACACATTTAAGTGTGGGGAAAGGAGATCGATCGGGCGAATGCAATGATCCCTTCCATCCATGGAAGTCAATGGACGGTTATTCAGCATTGCCTCCACCTCGGTCACCAGAGTGGAGAAATCAGAAAGCCGCGGAATCATCGACGCGAGAGATTTGTAAAGTGCGAGCTTCACTGATTTAACCATGCGTTCGAAAACGCCGCCTTTCCACGGCGACAACGGAGTGTTGAAATGCCACTGGATAGGGTGCGTGTGATCGCGTTGTAAGAAGGCCGTTACTTGGGGGTCAGAAGGGAGGGAGGACCACATCGCATTGAGCAATTTCTCGCCTAGTCTAATTTGCGTCCCGTTGTCAGAAGTTACTGTGTCGTCGGGACGCCGCGTCGAGCGATAAATCGCTTGAACGCGTTTAGAAACTGGGCGGTTGACAGGTCATCAGTCACCTCAAGATGCACAGCACGAGTGACGAGGCACGTGAATAATAAAATATACGTTTTTCTGATGGTCTCACTCTCTCCTCTCGTCGAGAAGGGACCCAGAAAATCGCATGCACTATGTTCGAATCCGCGTGAACAAGCGATACGTTTGAGGGGGAGATCTGGGGTAACGGGGTAAGGGACGGGGAACTTATTGAAACGCTGGCAACGGACACAACGTGAGATACATTTGCGGATTGCTTGAGGGAGAGCAGGGATGGAAAATCGTTCTCGTATTTTCGAGAGCAGATGATCCCGTGGGATATGAAGTGGGAGGTGATAATGTCGAACGATAAGCGGGACCAAGGGGGATGATTTGCTAAGAATCACGGGGTTGCAAAACGAGTCACCCAGCGCCGCAGATTGGATTCTCGAATGGAAACGCTGCACGCCATCTCGATCCAGAATCAATCGCTGCTGAACAGCGACGGAAGGGGGGTGATCGACTTGATCCAGACGGATCACCAGTGCCTCGGCCTTTGCCAATTCACTGGCAAGGATTACGGTATCGGTAGGGGAGGGAGGTATAAGATGGGACAGACGCGAGAGAAAGAGAGGGGAATTCTTGAAGAGAAGAGAAAGAGCCCTAATAACTCTAGAGACTGATCGAAGGACCAAGTGATAACTAGACACATTATTAATTAAGGAAGAAAAAATGGAGCGTCTGTTCTCCTCGCAAGCCGTCGCTCAACTGAGGAGCACGAGCGAGGCGGAGGGAGGCGTGGTCTCAGGCACCTCCGCGAGAGGAACGCAGAGTGTGGGGGAATCGGGGAGGGTGCAGACAGGCGAGAGACCGAGATCGCTATCTAGACAGGGGAGAGGGGCAGAAGGAGAAGGAGGGGATGGGAAGGGGAAGCTGGGATGGATCATCGATTGCTGATTAGATTGAGATCGTTCAGAGGATACAAGATCAGACTCGACGATATCAATCGGGGAATCAAGTGATTCACAATCAGAAACGGAATCGAAACCATCGATTAAAGTGGGATTATCCTCTGAGAAAATCACATTGCATTGTATAGTGGGGGTCTTAGCCTTGGGGGGAAGGGGGGAAGAGGTGATTTTCTTATTAGGAAGGCAGAGCAACTTGGCGTCCATCGGATCCATCTCTTCCGGGAGACACTCTATCGATTTCGTGGGCCACTCCGATTCGCACGAGCGCAAGAACTCGGGGCCATGAAACCATATATGCTCCGGCGAAAGATCTTCAGGACCAATGCCGCGGGAAGCGCAGTCTGCTGGATTCAACTCAGTCGGAACATGGTAATATGAGGGGGTAACGGGAAGTTCCTTCTGAATCAACCGAATACGATCCAGCTGGTTCTCAACGAAAGCATTCTTAATTCGGCCTGACTTCATTTGTTGAAGTACTATCAACGAATCAGAGAATACTTTGATTTGCATGAAATGGAGAGGGAGTTGGGCAATAAGGAATTTGGCCAATCTCATACCACAAAGAAGAGCAATAAGCTCTAATCTTGGAATTGATACAGATTGCGAGAGAGGTGTGAGGCGGGCCTTAGCCATAATGAGAGTGGGAGAAGGGAGCGGGTGAGAAGTGGAAGATGAAAGAGAAGGGATGGATGGGACGTGCGCGGGATTAGCGGCTGGTGCCAAATACGCACATGCGGCGTATGCTAACGTCGAAGAGTCGACGAAAACATACAGAACAACTGCCTCAGGGATCATTCCTTGTGGGAAGATACACCTCGGTCTAGTGTAGACATAGTTCTGGCATGATTGATACAGTCTGATCCACTCAGCTGTCTCAGTCTCGGATAGCAACTCGTCCCACTTGTACTCACGTTTCCAGAGCGCCTGGTGATACATACGCAATCGGATTAAGAGCGGGGCGAGATAACCCAGTGGATCGTATATCGCAGACAACTGTCTGAGAGTCGATCGTTTCGTGGGTTGCAATCTCTTAGGGGAAGGAGTAGAAAGAGGGAGGGAGGGTTCGGGTTTGCCAAAAGTGAGGGTATTGTCAACAGTATTCCACCCAATACCGAGTAATTTTTGTTCGGTGTCGGTAGAACGGTCGTCGAGGGGAATCTGCTCATTCACCAGAGAGGAATTGGAAATAAAATCTCGCAAATTCATCTTCATCCGATTGAATAGCGATTTGAGAGTGTTATATGTCCAGAGGCCCTCCTCGGTGGAGTTGATACCAATAACCAAATTATCTACGTAGGTGTTGCTACGTAGCTTTTTGATGAGGTCTAGAGTAGGTTGATCATCACTGGAAGTCTCCAGTTGATCATAGAAGTACAGGATCACTGCCGCCAAAATGTATGGTGAAGCATTGATCCCGAACGGAACTCTGGTGTGTCTCAAGTGTAATAAGTTGGAGGGGGATGGGGGCTTGTCACAGTCTTTCAGCCATAGCAAGCGAGTACAATCGCGCTGGGACTCCAGAAGACGGACACAATGGAAAGCTTTCGCCACATCCGAGATCACAAGATAGGGATACATCTGGGCACGTAGCAATACGCCCACTATGTCGGGGATCAGATTGGACGAGGGATCAATGAGATCATTGAGGGAGTATTTGCCTTTCTCGTGGGAACTCGCGTTCATAACAATGCGAATTTTGGTATGGGTTTTGGAGGGGGTGAATACGGGGTGGTGGGGGAGATAGTACACAGGACCTTCCGGAACCTCGGGGGCAATCTCTAATATGCCGGCCTCGATTTGGTCCCTGAATATCTTGTCAAGTTCTTTCCAGACAGGAAGGGCCTGGAAGGAATTGCAATTGCTTCCGAGAATCGCCTTTGCTATTCTCTCATTACTGGCCAGATGAATAGCGGTATCTTTCTTAAAGGGAAAAGAGACATGAGGACAGTCTCCCTTAAAGATCATTGTCTTATGGAAAGATGCGAGCTCCAATGATTTGATCTCATCTGGAGAGTGGATAGAAGGATCTTCTGTGATACCAATGGTATCAAGTTTCCACATCTGCTCTCTATCCAGTGAGTTTCATTATCAATAGCAACGAGAGACGAGTCGTGATCTTTTACGAAAACAACTGTTTGTACACGTGCTAAGGGAGGAAGGAGGGGGGGAGCTCGGTGGGAGGAGGGACAGCCATAGATACATCCGCCTAATCTGGTATGAGAGAAGGATAAGCCTGAGGGAAGAATAATGTCATTGAGGGAGGGGGCAATCAGGCGTTTCAGATCGACGCCGATTAGAATAGACACGTGTATCACTTCTCGATCTACCGTATCCAAGACCAGAGATCTCTGTTTCAGAAACTTCTTATCTTCGGATGATAGCGGGGGATTGGGGGTGGGAATGGAAATATGATCGCACTCGAAAAGGGGTAGGGAGATCACCTCATGATCGACAGTCATCAAATCGAGTATGAACCGTTTGAATCGACGAGGATGACTAGCAGTCGGGCAATTGAAAGTAGCAATTGCCATCGGATACTCATCGAGATAGACGGGGGACAGTCTTTCTACAAGAGAGTGGTCGAGGAAGCTCCTCTGACTTCCGGAATCAATCATGACATCAACGTCTACCCATTCATTCAATGTTCGATCCCTCGCTTTTGCCCTGATCGTCATTAGATAGGAAGGAGGGAGGCAGGGGATGTTTGAAAACGAAGATAGTACACTGTGCTCGTTCACAGTGCCCTTTTCACCGTTTTTTGAAAGGGTGGACAGGGGATAAAGAGCGGGGAGAGGGGAGGATGGAGGGGAGGGGGAGGGGATGAAGGGGACAGAAATGTCATCAGATATCGCGACCATTGTAATCAGGGGAGGGGAGGGGGAGGAAGGGGAGAGGGGAGAGGGAGAGGAGAGAGGAGAGGGGAGAGGAGAGCTACCGTATCCACCAGATTGCGATGGATGTTTTGGGAAAAGAGGGGAGTCGGAAGGAGCAAAGGAACAAAGAGGCTCCGAAAACTCAACATTGGCCTCAGATGAGTAATGGTCAGCCGAAAGTGTTGCTTTGCTTACTTTGTCTGTCCCGTGAAAGGGAGAGGGGGTAATTGGGGAAAAGTAATGGGTAGGAAGGGAGTGTGAAAGAGACAAGGAAGAGTTAATGGGAGCGGGCAGAAGGGACGCGGAAGACGGGTTGCGGTAGGCAGACGGGGAATGAGGAGAAAGAGAGGAATCGCACAGGGAATCAGAGATATGAATAGGGATGAGAGGAGGAACATGCGCCTGGCCACTCACTGATCCTCCATCCCTTTGGAGTTCGAGCGGCCCTCGGAAAAAGGGCGCCTCTCAGTCGGGCGTCCACGTTCACGAGAGGGAGTACGAGGACGACGATTAGGGGAAGATGTGGGTGTAGTGGGGAAGGGAAACGCTTGGGGGATTGGCCCTGTCGGGAACGGACCGCGGAAGGCGAACGACCACGGTAAGCATCCCGATTCCAGTTGTGGTATTTCGGGCAGATACTCACATCGTGGTATCGATCACACACCGAGCAGGGGGGATTCGGGCACTCTTTGGACATGTGCTTCGAACTCCTGCAGTTGTAACATAGACCGTTTCTTTGAATAAAGTCTCTGCGAGCCTCGAGAGTAGGAGTGCGGGTGCAATCCTTCGCCATGTGTCTCTCAGACTGGCAGAATGTGCAAGGAGCGGGTCGGGGAGATGGGGAACGAGGTCTATGGGACGAGGAAGAAACAGGAGTAGGACGAGAGTACATCGCATTGACAGATGTCAAGGAGTAGGCAGGACCCAGCAACTCCTGTTTGCGTTCGAGAAGTGCAATCTCATCCGAGATGAACGAAAAGAGTTGCTGGAGTGTCCATTCAAGCGACTTCTTGTCGGCACACTTCTTTTCCACTAGTTTCTCAAGAATGGCAGGGGCAAACTTATTGAACACTAGGGAGTGCAATACGGGGTTAGTAGACTCCTCACAATCGGGAAGCATGGATACCAAGCCGCGAACTTGGTTCAGACAAGCTTTCTGCGCCTGGGGGGAATGATTCGCCCTCGGAATGGCCTCCAACTCTCGCACGAGGCGATCGGTGAGATACGGTTTGTGGCCGTAGATCTCCTGAACCTGAGCCCACGCCTTAGCGTAGTCAGTATTTTCATACATACCGATCGCCTCCAGTGCCTCGCCTTGAAGAGATTGCTTCAGGTGGAGCATTTTCTCCACCTCGGAAATATCTCGCTGATCAACAACAACCTCGAATGTTGCTTTGAAATTGCGCCATTCCTTAGGATCACCATTGAATGTCGCGAGTTTGATTTCCGGTAGGCGAGAGCCGGTCTTGGCCTGGGAGAGGGGATTCTGATCACCAGGGATAATACGGGGAAGGATGGAATGTTGGGGGTGGGGTACCGGATACATCTCGTTCTCAGCAGCGCCATCGCGATAAAGGCGGGCATGCTGGTACGGGGAATCCTGCACCGCGTACTGAGCCTCCCGCGCCGAATTGTAGCTAGTGAACCCAGCGTTCGATTTAAACCCAGTGGGGAAAGCAGAACACGTCGGCGGGCGATGATCAGTCGGAATGAAAGGCGGATCGTGGGCCAGAGCGGGAATATGAGGCATGGTATGGGAGGGATTGTGCGGCATAGGGTTGTTAGCATATGAGTTGTGAGAGAAAGTCGACACTGGCAAAGGCTGCAGTGTCTGGGGATGGGTAGGACGAGAAAATCTAGTAGGGGGCTGAGGAGAATCGGGCCGAGTATGAGAATGAGAATGAGAATGATTGGTATTGTAAGCGAGTCCGGGAGGAGGGGGGTGAGGGAAAGACAAGGGATATTCTCCAAGTGGAGGAATAGATAGCTGGGAGAGGCCGCGCTCTAATCCGGAGACGAGAGCGGACTCGATCCTTGCAAATCCATCCATCATCACTGAGCTCATGACAGCAGTTTGACGGTCAAGCTTCTCTTCGAACATGTGAAGGGAAGGGGAGGAAGTGATAACGGGATACAGGCGAGAGGGACGGACAGAACCGGGTTCTGAATGCGAATCACCGTAATTACGAATGGGATAAGATACGGGAAGAGGAGTGGTACGAGCAGGAATTTGAACCGCAGCGCTAGGGCGAAGGGTCGTCATACCTTGCTCGTAGAGCGTCACGAGGGATCTCAGCTGATCCAAAAGAGAATCAGCATTGGCCTTCGTGTCGTCCGCGACATCACTCAGAGCGTTCTCGATCGAGGAAAGAATATCAGGCGACATGTCAGGATGGGCCTTCATTGCCGAGAGGTTCTCGCGAGCAGTAACAAAACGGGACAATTTGGTAGTGATGTTAGTGATGAAGAGTCCAAGAACGCCAAGCTCATCCTCAATCTTATCCGCGAGGTCCTTTCTCGCATCTACCTCGACCGGAAGCTCCGTAGGATCATCCGGGAAGTAGATGTTAGTGAGATGAGGAGTGGCCTAATTGTATTCAGCCGAGAGAGCATTGTACGTTTTCGTATGGTTACTCTTGAGGCCCTTGATGGCACTAAGGGGAGGGAGGGGTTGAGCCGCAGCCACTGGTGTGGGGGCGCCGTCAGTCGCAGCCGCCGAGGCGGGGACACTTACGGCCGGGTTGGTAGAGGTCGGATGCACCATTTACGGGAGTAAAGAGGTAGAATGCTAGATAGGAGAAGTACAAGTAATATGACAGTAGGATAAGCCCCAGTGCTATCCTACTATCCGCGAGATGAGATAAACAATACAACTACAGATGACCCCAGTGTCAGATGTAGAGGTGAGCAAAGGAATACAACTACAGATGACCCTTGTGTCAGATGTAGAGGTGAGCAAAGGAATAGAAGAGAGATTTATCCGTGGTTGAGTTCAGTGTAGAGTGAGGACACACGAGAGAGGAGGCGGGGCTGGGGGCGCCGAGAGAGAGGGGGGAATACGTGGGGACCGTGACCGATACACATAATCCAATATCCAATGCTCTGTATTTCCTTCCGTTCTCTGTCTTGTTTAGCTACTTCATGGTCTTTCTTTTGTTCGTGTCTTGTCATGCTCCACTCTTAACGCCATTTGTATTTTCAGAGGGTACCTCCCGATGTCCATCGACGGTGGCGTCATCCTCCACCTCCTTCCAAATGCCCTCGAAGACGTCCACAACGTGCACGCAGGCAACGACATCGA
Source organism: Pristionchus exspectatus (assembly GCA_911812115.1). NCBI lineage: Eukaryota > Metazoa > Nematoda > Chromadorea > Rhabditida > Neodiplogasteridae > Pristionchus > Pristionchus exspectatus. Next base: position 34,847,772 of record OU461582.1, on the reverse strand, counting down.
GCGGAGATGAAAAGATAAGTTTCTCCCCCCTCCCATCCCCTGGGTTTTGTGTGTGTGTGTGAGAGAGAGTGCACCTAACGCATTTGGTGACCTCTGGTTGCCAATGCCTAACTGGGTTTTACGGTAGCGTGTGCTTAGAGCACCCGTAGGTAATGCGTGTCTAACGCCCCCGTTCGTCATTGTGCCTTGTGCACAAGGCGGTCAACGTAGGAGTGTATGATGAGGAGAGCTCAGCCCACAACTCCTAGTGGTGCCTCCTCGGCGGGGTAGGAAGAGACCAGGGAAGGGCGTCAGATATGGGCAATATCTGTCTGGCTCAGTCCGTGCCCGGAGCTTGATAGGGTAGCCTTACCCGACCCACGTAATGTGGGGTCATGACTCCAGATCTAGTTGTGCGACCGCGGCTGACAGGGTAGCCTCACCCGACTCCTCGGAGTGTCAGCTTGTTGGTTGCATACACTCCTTGGTTCTCTGTAGGCAAGAGTGCAGGCAGTTCCTGAGCTACGGTGCGTCATCCCCCTATCAAGGGCTATAAGAGCATGAGCTCGCCCGAGTTGGTTCGACCTGAATCCGGATAGGGGAGTAGCCAGCAAAGGTTATACAGCCGAGAGAATGTACACTTGAATTGTATACTGCCAGTGACACACGTTGCTGGCCATTTGGATATAGACATCTTCCCTATTAGCTCTAGACGTCCCACTTGATTACCATGTGCCCGCGAAGCCGCCGAGTACGCTATGCGTGCTCGAATCGCCCCTCGTGGAGGGAATGCCCTTTAGAGTTAACTTCTCTTATGGGCTAGACCGGGAGCTCCATGGGGTGATTGAGTGGGACGGAAGGAGCTGAACAGGAAGAGTTAATGGAGTGAGTGGAGGAGATGTATGTAACCCCCCCCCCCATTGGTATCGATAAGAGTACTGCCTTCCCCTTTTCATGCTCGTGATATCGATGGACGAAACGCGATGGAGAGCAACGAGGCATGCAACACGATTCGACCCTGCTCCGACGCCACTTTTTTCAATCGATCGACGGGCGGATACGGTAGGCATGCGAGGTACTGTGTCAATACAATGCGTTTATTAATTTCCGTTCTTACAGTGTCTCATGGGAACGCCTGCTGAAAACTACATCAACCACGCGATTCGACCCTGCTCCGACGCCACTCTTTTCAATCGATCGACGGGCGGATACGGTAGGCATGCGAGGTACTGTGTCAATACAATGCGTTTATTAATTTTATTGATGCATTTGAATGTTTGCTTTCTTGTAGTCGTCTCTCGATGCGATGGGATGCGAGCGACGTCCATCCCTCTCTCAGTCCCCCGTCCTTCCTTCCCTCCCTTCGATGAGGTCATCTGGCTGTGGAGGGGTCACTTGGTGGGGATGAAAGGTAATCCATCAAATACTTTAAAAAAATATCTATTCGTTTTGTTGTAGTCTTCTCTCTACGCGATGGGATGCGAGCGACGTCCCTCTCCCGTCCTTCTTTCCCTCCCTTCGATGAGGTCATCTGACTGTGGAGGAACCAGTCGGTAGGAATAAGAGGTACTGTATCTATCTATCGCTTATTGATGTATTTGATTATTCGCTTTCTTGTAGTCGTCCATCGATGCGATTGGATGTGATCGACGTCTCGCCCTCTCTTCCCTCGTTAAATGGCTCCAGCAGTGGAGGAGTTCCCGCGAGATAGGGACTCTTCGGTAGGAATGAGAGGTACCGAAGCAATTATTTATATATATTTAACCTTTGTTTGTTACAGTCTTCGATCGGCGTGTGAGGGCGCGAGCGATGTCCCTCGTCCTCCCTCTTCCTTCCTCTTCTTCGATGTCGGACTGCGGAGGTACGGAGGTACGGCGATTATTGATTTATTGACTTATCAACTGTCCATTCTAGTCCACTATCGATGTGATGCGACGCGGGCAGCGTCTCTCTTCTTCCTTCGATGAAGTGAAGAAGGCCATTGAGAGCAGGTGCGAGCACTCGAGAATCAGCGATCAGGGAATCCGAAATAGATACTACACTCGACCTATGGATAGTAACTCAGAATAAAAAAAAACACTTTGGTTCTGAGCTTCTCATGGTTTCATGGAGCGAATTTCTCATGGTGCAAGAACGTTTGCTCTTTTTAGAATATTCTCCTGTTCTCCTTCCATCAATTGGATCCGCCCATTCGACGGCAGAACAGGTTGGTCATTTGCATTAATTCAGTGGCCTTTTTCAATAGGGAGGCCGGAGGCTATCGCCAATTTTTAACTTGCGTACTTGTATTTTTGCATTCTCTGCTCATATCCTGTTGAAATCATGTTTCATCTCCTATTCTTCAGGTTCGCTGTCTCGTCCCTCTAATCTTGCTCCCTCCGATGAGTGCCTCTGGCAGCCAAGCAGCCACTCGTCCTTCCATCAATTGGATCCGCCCATTCGACGGCAGAACAGGTTGGTCATTTGCATTATTTCAGTGGCCTTTTTCAATAGGGAGGCCGGAGGCTATCGCCAATTTTTAACTTGCGCACTTGTATTTTTGCATTCTCTGCTCATATCCTGTTGAAATCATGTTTCATCTCCTATTCTTCAGGTTCGCTGTCTCGTCCCTCTAATCTCGCTCCCTCCGATGAGTGCCTCTGGCAGCCAAGCAGCCACTCGTCCTTCCATCAATTGGATCCGCCCATTCGACGGCAGAACAGGTTGGTCATTTGCATTATTTCAGTGGCCTTTTTCAATAGGGAGGCCGGAGGCTATCGCCAATTTTTAACTTGCGTACTTGTATTTTTGCATTCTCTGCTCATATCCTGTTGAAATCATGTTTCATCTCCTATTCTTCAGGTTCGCTGTCTCGTCCCTCTAATCTTGCTCCCTCCGATGAGTGCCTCTGGCAGCCAAGCAGCCACTCGTCCTTCCATCAATTGGATCCGCCCATTCGACGGCAGAACAGGTTGGTCATTTGCATTATTTCAGTGGCCTTTTTCAATAGGGAGGCCGGAGGCTGTCGCCAATTTTTAACTTGCGTACTTGTATTTTTGCATTCTCTGCTCATATCCTGTTGAAATCATGTTTCATCTCCTATTCTTCAGGTTCGCTGTCTCGTCCCTCTAATCTCGCTCCCTCCGATGAGTGCCTCTGGCAGCCAAGCAGCCACTCGTCCTTCCATCAATTGGATCCGCCCATTCGACGGCAGAACAGGTTGGTCATTTGCATTATTTCAGTGGCCTTTTTCAATAGGGAGGCCGGAGGCTATCGCCAATTTTTAACTTGCGTACTTGTATTTTTGCATTCTCTGCTCATATCCTGTTGAAATCATGTTTCATCTCCTATTCTTCAGGTTCGCTGTCTCGTCCCTCTAATCTCGCTCCCTCCGATGAGTGCCTCTGGCAGCCAAGCAGCCACTCGTCCTTCCATCAATTGGATCCGCCCATTCGACGGCAGAACAGGTTGGTCATTTGCATTATTTCAGTGGCCTTTTTCAATAGGGAGGCCGGAGGCTATCGCCAATTTTTAACTTGCGTACTTGTATTTTTGCATTCTCTGCTCATATCCTGTTGAAATCATGTTTCATCTCCTATTCTTCAGGTTCGCTGTCTCGTCCCTCTAATCTTGCTCCCTCCGATGAGTGCCTCTGGCAGCCAAGCAGCCACTCGTCCTTCCATCAATTGGATCCGCCCATTCCACCTCAGATTAGGTTGGTATTTGGGATTATTTCAGTGGCGTTTTTCAATAGGGAGGCCGGAGGCTATCGCCGATTTTTAACTTGCGCACTTGTATTTTTGCATTCTCTGCTCATATCCTGTTGAAATCATGTTTCATCTCCTATTCTTCAGGTTCGCTGTCTCGTCCCTCTAATCTCGCTCCCTCCGATGAGTGCCTCTGGCAGCCAAGCAGCCACTCGTCCTTCCATCAATTGGATCCGCCCATTCGACGGCAGAACAGGTTGGTCATTTGCATTATTTCAGTGGCCTTTTTCAATAGGGAGGCCGGAGGCTATCGCCAATTTTTAACTTGCGTACTTGTATTTTTGCATTCTCTGCTCATATCCTGTTGAAATCATGTTTCATCTCCTATTCTTCAGGTTCGCTGTCTCGTCCCTCTAATCTTGCTCCCTCCGATGAGTGCCTCTGGCAGCCAAGCAGCCACTCGTCCTTCCATCAATTGGATCCGCCCATTCGACGGCAGAACAGGTTGGTCATTTGCATTATTTCAGTGGCCTTTTTCAATAGGGAGGCCGGAGGCTGTCGCCAATTTTTAACTTGCGTACTTGTATTTTTGCATTCTCTGCTCATATCCTGTTGAAATCATGTTTCATCTCCTATTCTTCAGGTTCGCTGTCTCGTCCCTCTAATCTCGCTCCCTCCGATGAGTGCCTCTGGCAGCCAAGCAGCCACTCGTCCTTCCATCAATTGGATCCGCCCATTCGACGGCAGAACAGGTTGGTCATTTGCATTATTTCAGTGGCCTTTTTCAATAGGGAGGCCGGAGGCTATCGCCAATTTTTAACTTGCGTACTTGTATTTTTGCATTCTCTGCTCATATCCTGTTGAAATCATGTTTCATCTCCTATTCTTCAGGTTCGCTGTCTCGTCCCTCTAATCTTGCTCCCTCCGATGAGTGCCTCTGGCAGCCAAGCAGCCACTCGTCCTTCCATCAATTGGATCCGCCCATTCCACCTCAGATTAGGTTGGTATTTGGGATTATTTCAGTGGCGTTTTTCAATAGGGAGGCCGGAGGCTATCGCCAATTTTTAACTTGCGCACTTGTATTTTTGCATTCTCTGCTCATATCCTGTTGAAATCATGTTTCATCTCCTATTCTTCAGGTTCGCTGTCTCGTCCCTCTAATCTCGCTCCCTCCGATGAGTGCCTCTGGCAGCCAAGCAGCCACTCGTCCTTCCATCAATTGGATCCGCCCATTCGACGGCAGAACAGGTTGGTCATTTGCATTATTTCAGTGGCCTTTTTCAATAGGGAGGCCGGAGGCTATCGCCAATTTTTAACTTGCGTACTTGTATTTTTGCATTCTCTGCTCATATCCTGTTGAAATCATGTTTCATCTCCTATTCTTCAGGTTCGCTGTCTCGTCCCTCTAATCTCGCTCCCTCCGATGAGTGCCTCTGGCAGCCAAGCAGCCACTCGTCCTTCCATCAATTGGATCCGCCCATTCGACGGCAGAACAGGTTGGTCATTTGCATTATTTCAGTGGCCTTTTTCAATAGGGAGGCCGGAGGCTATCGCCAATTTTTAACTTGCGTACTTGTATTTTTGCATTCTCTGCTCATATCCTGTTGAAATCATGTTTCATCTCCTATTCTTCAGGTTCGCTGTCTCGTCCCTCTAATCTTGCTCCCTCCGATGAGTGCCTCTGGCAGCCAAGCAGCCACTCGTCCTTCCATCAATTGGATCCGCCCATTCCACCTCAGATTAGGTTGGTATTTGGGATTATTTCAGTGGCGTTTTTCAATAGGGAGGCCGGAGGCTATCGCCGATTTTTAACTTGCGCACTTGTATTTTTGCATTCTCTGCTCATATCCTGTTGAAATCATGTTTCATCTCCTATTCTTCAGGTTCGCTGTCTCGTCCCTCTAATCTCGCTCCCTCCGATGAGTGCCTCTGGCAGCCAAGCAGCCACTCGTCCTTCCATCAATTGGATCCGCCCATTCGACGGCAGAACAGGTTGGTCATTTGCATTATTTCAGTGGCCTTTTTCAATAGGGAGGCCGGAGGCTATCGCCAATTTTTAACTTGCGTACTTGTATTTTTGCATTCTCTGCTCATATCCTGTTGAAATCATGTTTCATCTCCTATTCTTCAGGTTCGCTGTCTCGTCCCTCTAATCTTGCTCCCTCCGATGAGTGCCTCTGGCAGCCAAGCAGCCACTCGTCCTTCCATCAATTGGATCCGCCCATTCGACGGCAGAACAGGTTGGTCATTTGCATTATTTCAGTGGCCTTTTTCAATAGGGAGGCCGGAGGCTGTCGCCAATTTTTAACTTGCGTACTTGTATTTTTGCATTCTCTGCTCATATCCTGTTGAAATCATGTTTCATCTCCTATTCTTCAGGTTCGCTGTCTCGTCCCTCTAATCTCGCTCCCTCCGATGAGTGCCTCTGGCAGCCAAGCAGCCACTCGTCCTTCCATCAATTGGATCCGCCCATTCGACGGCAGAACAGGTTGGTCATTTGCATTATTTCAGTGGCCTTTTTCAATAGGGAGGCCGGAGGCTATCGCCAATTTTTAACTTGCGTACTTGTATTTTTGCATTCTCTGCTCATATCCTGTTGAAATCATGTTTCATCTCCTATTCTTCAGGTTCGCTGTCTCGTCCCTCTAATCTTGCTCCCTCCGATGAGTGCCTCTGGCAGCCAAGCAGCCACTCGTCCTTCCATCAATTGGATCCGCCCATTCCACCTCAGATTAGGTTGGTATTTGGGATTATTTCAGTGGCGTTTTTCAATAGGGAGGCCGGAGGCTATCGCCAATTTTTAACTTGCGCACTTGTATTTTTGCATTCTCTGCTCATATCCTGTTGAAATCATGTTTCATCTCCTATTCTTCAGGTTCGCTGTCTCGTCCCTCTAATCTCGCTCCCTCCGATGAGTGCCTCTGGCAGCCAAGCAGCCACTCGTCCTTCCATCAATTGGATCCGCCCATTCGACGGCAGAACAGGTTGGTCATTTGCATTATTTCAGTGGCCTTTTTCAATAGGGAGGCCGGAGGCTATCGCCAATTTTTAACTTGCGTACTTGTATTTTTGCATTCTCTGCTCATATCCTGTTGAAATCATGTTTCATCTCCTATTCTTCAGGTTCGCTGTCTCGTCCCTCTAATCTTGCTCCCTCCGATGAGTGCCTCTGGCAGCCAAGCAGCCACTCGTCCTTCCATCAATTGGATCCGCCCATTCGACGGCAGAACAGGTTGGTCATTTGCATTATTTCAGTGGCCTTTTTCAATAGGGAGGCCGGAGGCTGTCGCCAATTTTTAACTTGCGTACTTGTATTTTTGCATTCTCTGCTCATATCCTGTTGAAATCATGTTTCATCTCCTATTCTTCAGGTTCGCTGTCTCGTCCCTCTAATCTCGCTCCCTCCGATGAGTGCCTCTGGCAGCCAAGCAGCCACTCGTCCTTCCATCAATTGGATCCGCCCATTCGACGGCAGAACAGGTTGGTCATTTGCATTATTTCAGTGGCCTTTTTCAATAGGGAGGCCGGAGGCTATCGCCAATTTTTAACTTGCGTACTTGTATTTTTGCATTCTCTGCTCATATCCTGTTGAAATCATGTTTCATCTCCTATTCTTCAGGTTCGCTGTCTCGTCCCTCTAATCTCGCTCCCTCCGATGAGTGCCTCTGGCAGCCAAGCAGCCACTCGTCCTTCCATCAATTGGATCCGCCCATTCGACGGCAGAACAGGTTGGTCATTTGCATTATTTCAGTGGCCTTTTTCAATAGGGAGGCCGGAGGCTATCGCCAATTTTTAACTTGCGTACTTGTATTTTTGCATTCTCTGCTCATATCCTGTTGAAATCATGTTTCATCTCCTATTCTTCAGGTTCGCTGTCTCGTCCCTCTAATCTTGCTCCCTCCGATGAGTGCCTCTGGCAGCCAAGCAGCCACTCGTCCTTCCATCAATTGGATCCGCCCATTCCACCTCAGATTAGGTTGGTATTTGGGATTATTTCAGTGGCGTTTTTCAATAGGGAGGCCGGAGGCTATCGCCAATTTTTAACTTGCGCACTTGTATTTTTGCATTCTCTGCTCATATCCTGTTGAAATCATGTTTCATCTCCTATTCTTCAGGTTCGCTGTCTCGTCCCTCTAATCTCGCTCCCTCCGATGAGTGCCTCTGGCAGCCAAGCAGCCACTCGTCCTTCCATCAATTGGATCCGCCCATTCGACGGCAGAACAGGTTGGTCATTTGCATTATTTCAGTGGCCTTTTTCAATAGGGAGGCCGGAGGCTATCGCCAATTTTTAACTTGCGTACTTGTATTTTTGCATTCTCTGCTCATATCCTGTTGAAATCATGTTTCATCTCCTATTCTTCAGGTTCGCTGTCTCGTCCCTCTAATCTTGCTCCCTCCGATGAGTGCCTCTGGCAGCCAAGCAGCCACTCGTCCTTCCATCAATTGGATCCGCCCATTCGACGGCAGAACAGGTTGGTCATTTGCATTATTTCAGTGGCCTTTTTCAATAGGGAGGCCGGAGGCTGTCGCCAATTTTTAACTTGCGTACTTGTATTTTTGCATTCTCTGCTCATATCCTGTTGAAATCATGTTTCATCTCCTATTCTTCAGGTTCGCTGTCTCGTCCCTCTAATCTCGCTCCCTCCGATGAGTGCCTCTGGCAGCCAAGCAGCCACTCGTCCTTCCATCAATTGGATCCGCCCATTCGACGGCAGAACAGGTTGGTCATTTGCATTATTTCAGTGGCCTTTTTCAATAGGGAGGCCGGAGGCTATCGCCAATTTTTAACTTGCGTACTTGTATTTTTGCATTCTCTGCTCATATCCTGTTGAAATCATGTTTCATCTCCTATTCTTCAGGTTCGCTGTCTCGTCCCTCTAATCTTGCTCCCTCCGATGAGTGCCTCTGGCAGCCAAGCAGCCACTCGTCCTTCCATCAATTGGATCCGCCCATTCGACGGCAGAACAGGTTGGTCATTTGCATTATTTCAGTGGCCTTTTTCAATAGGGAGGCCGGAGGCTGTCGCCAATTTTTAACTTGCGTACTTGTATTTTTGCATTCTCTGCTCATATCCTGTTGAAATCATGTTTCATCTCCTATTCTTCAGGTTCGCTGTCTCGTCCCTCTAATCTCGCTCCCTCCGATGAGTGCCTCTGGCAGCCAAGCAGCCACTCGTCCTTCCATCAATTGGATCCGCCCATTCGACGGCAGAACAGGTTGGTCATTTGCATTATTTCAGTGGCCTTTTTCAATAGGGAGGCCGGAGGCTATCGCCAATTTTTAACTTGCGTACTTGTATTTTTGCATTCTCTGCTCATATCCTGTTGAAATCATGTTTCATCTCCTATTCTTCAGGTTCGCTGTCTCGTCCCTCTAATCTCGCTCCCTCCGATGAGTGCCTCTGGCAGCCAAGCAGCCACTCGTCCTTCCATCAATTGGATCCGCCCATTCGACGGCAGAACAGGTTGGTCATTTGCATTATTTCAGTGGCCTTTTTCAATAGGGAGGCCGGAGGCTATCGCCAATTTTTAACTTGCGTACTTGTATTTTTGCATTCTCTGCTCATATCCTGTTGAAATCATGTTTCATCTCCTATTCTTCAGGTTCGCTGTCTCGTCCCTCTAATCTTGCTCCCTCCGATGAGTGCCTCTGGCAGCCAAGCAGCCACTCGTCCTTCCATCAATTGGATCCGCCCATTCCACCTCAGATTAGGTTGGTATTTGGGATTATTTCAGTGGCGTTTTTCAATACGGAGGCCGAAGGCTATCGCCAATTTTTAAATTGCTCAATTCAAAAACTTCAAAAAAGCTTGGTGTTTTTTTTGTCACGTGTGTCATTGTTCAAAGTTTTACACACAAAATCTGCTGCGCCATTCGCGTGAGCTATCAGCCACATCTCGAGAGAAGAGAACATGAGCAGCGGTGGTGTAGTGGGGTAAGGCGCTTGGTAGGGGCGACTGTGGTTCGACTCCATGCTGGGGCTACTTATTTTTGCAAAGTCCGGACAAAGTTTTTTCAATCGGAAATGTCATCATATGCTTTTCAGCTAATGGAAATTGACAAGAACTCAAGAAAACCAAATTTGAAAAAATCAGAAAAAAAATTAACATGGGCAAGTAGATAGTCAAAGCATGAAAAAAAATTTGTAATAAAAAACAGTCAAATTCGCGAGGAGAAAGTTCATTATCACTCATCAATGCGTATTATGATATTTCCGATTGAAAAAACTTTGTCCGGACTTTGCAAAAATTGACCAAAAAAAGTAGCCCCAGCAGGGAGTCGAACCACAGTCCCCCCTACCAAGCGCCTTACCCCACTACACCACTACACCACCGCTGCTCATGTTCTCTTCTCTCGAGATGTGGGTGATAGCTCACGCGAATGGCGCAGCAGATTTTGTGTGTAAAACTTTGAACACTTGTAACCGGGTTTCAGAATTTTTTGAAGCAGTTTTTGAAAACAGATTTGAAATCAGCATCCCTGAATTAGTCTACCTGAAAATTTGGTTAGGATCGGAGAATGTGAGTTCAGACCATTCCCATGTAAAAAGGCAAGCAGGAACCGATACGGGGATGACCCTGCTTCAGTTCGAACCGTGAAACCGATTTGTCTATTTTAAAAAAACTGTGATTGCAGATCTCAGTGCAGTGTCCTTGACGTTCAAGACGTCAAGACGTCAAGACGTTGACGTCATCGCGCTTTTTTCTTTGTCAAAGGTGAGCTCTTCGCTATTGCATTTTACTATTATTTTTGTGTTGATTTTCCATCGGGTGGCCGGAGGCTATCGCCAATTTTTAATTTGAAACACTGTAAAATGCAGTGAAACGGTGAATCACGGTTTCTTTCGCCGATTAGGCCAGATAACCAAATATATCCGTGCTGTAAACTAAAAGCGACTAAAAGTGCTTCTTAATTTGCATTAGCATTGTAAACGTAAATGATTCGGAAATAGCTGCAATAAGTTAGAAGCACATACGACTTAATGAATCAATAGAATATTAAAAATTCAGGCTACTCGTCGCTCGTATCTCCTCCCTCCCTTCTCCTTCTGTCGTGAGAAGTCTTCTGGAGATGCGTCCTGAAGAGGCGATTCAAGGGAAAGCTGGAATTATTGCGGTTCCCACTCGTTTCTATCGTACTGTTTACTTTTTTCTCATCGTATTTTACCCGCCCCGGCACCACTGCAAAATATCACCAGTGGCTGTCGGGCGGATGTGTGCAGTGTGTGAGATGATCGATTGATGGGCTACTGTAGTGAGACGATCGATCGATGGGTTACTGTAGTGAGACGATCGATTGATGGGTTACTGTAGTGAGATGATCGATCAATGGGTTACTGTAGCTGTCACTAGAGCTACAGTAACGTCGTATGACCTGGTCGTGGTGTATCTACAGTACTATTGTGCAGTACTATGACACGGTGTATTCTGGTGTGCAATTTAGCCTTTCCCGGTTGCGAACGGTCGTGTTGGTTCTACTCCTCACCGCAGTGTCCCTTACCGTATCCCCCATGGTGTAATTTCGGTAGTGTCTTTCCCATAGTCTAGTCAGTCTCGTTCTCGTCCCTCTCGTCTCATTGCGTGTTCCCTGTTCTGCCCTTCACCAATGTGCCTACCGTATTTTTCCCGTAGTGTCCCCACTCGTAACCCCTTCCCTTCCCGTTGTGTTCAGTTATGTCTTTCATAGTGGTGTGTCTACCGTTGTCCCCCTTGTCCTCTTTCCCCGTAGTGTACATACCGTACCGACCGTCCGTGGCGTGGATTCGGTTCTGTTTTCTACATCATCTTACATTCTCGTTTTACACCATTATTGGTCACTTTTCCCTCCTCTTTGATGCGACTACCGTATTTTGCTTTAAGTATTCTTTTCCTGCTAGTGGCGTCTGTAATAATTCAAGTAGTTGTATCACATTAGGATTTGATATTAGCAATCCAGGTAATATCAATAATCCAGTGATTACTATTAGAATTACTCAAAACAAACAAAGAACAGCATCAAGGACCAATCACAATTCCAAAATTGGAGAGAACCTTCGGACGCTCTGATGAACCCCAGACAGAGAGTAAGTAGAACATAAGCTACCTCTCAGGGAAAGTGGAGTAAGTAGAACGGAGCTACCACCACAGTGAAGTATAAATACTGTGAGAATCGAAGCCGTAGCAAAACTATTCGACGGACAAGGTAGGAACGGAACGCTAAAAAGTACGGTATTTTTTATTCTTTGTGTCTCGTTGTGACACTTTTGGCGACTCTCTCTTTCTCGCCAGTCATTTCATTTTCGGCGCGATTATCCCTCGATTATTTATTTCATTTTGTTTTTAATTGATTACTAATTGTTCGCTCCACGCCTTTACCATGTCCCCGCAACGTTTACAACCAAACTCTAGTCACCACGCACGTTTTTGCATGTTTGGGCTGTGGAGTTCAGCTCGTACTTTGTATTCTGGCCTTATTTACCCTTTTCAGATCACCGGTAGAGCTGCATCCAAGCTTTCCAAGATCAGAGTCGTCCGCAAGAACATCGCCCGAGTTCTGACCGTGATCAACCGGACGGGCAAAGAGCCGTACTATGTGTCGCGCTCTCACCAAGCACGTGGCTTCCATCAAGTCGGCCAAGCAACTAGCCATCACGGGTGCGTTCTTCTTAATTTAACGACCACATTCGCTGCTATAATTCAGTAAATCTCTGTATTGTTGGGACAAATTATGCCCCACTTTCGCTTTGAAAAGGGTGTCATATCGGAATATTCTGCTTGATTCTCACTTGAAATGCGTGTTGTTGCTTATTTTGCTTAAATTGCTACCCAAATCTCTTCATATTGACATAAAAAATGATACTATCAATGTGTCAGCCACGTTGTTTTCAACTGCCCTTGTCAAACGATTGATTGAATCGTCATTTCAGGCAAAGAAGTGCCAGCCCACGGACATCAGATACAAGAAGACCCGTGCTATGCGTCGCGCTCTCACCAAGCACGAGGCTTCCATCAAATCGGCCAAGCAGCTAGCCATCACGGGTGCGTTCTTCTTAATGTAACGACCACATTTGCTGCTATAATTCAGTTAATCTCTGTATGGTTGGGTTTTACTATTTTGTATCTCTGATTTGAGTATAGAATCGGTATTAAAAAGGCACATTTAACTATTTATTGCCAATTAAATAAACAAAGTAACAATGTTAATACAAGCGAGTATTGTTCTTATCAAAACTCGACAGACATTTCACTCATTTCTTCTAGATCGAAGACTTCATCGTCATCATCATCGTCGATGAGGGCGTCTGCCTCTTCCACCACTTCCTCCACAGTGAGTTGTCTTGGATCAAATGATATTCCTCCCTCATCTATGCGCGACTGAAATGAATAGTGGTTTCGTCAGTTCCCCGGGTAGCACTAGCCTCTTCCACTCTTTTGCACTTTTCCATATATTGGCTTGCTGTATTCGCAGGGAATCTGAGCATCCAATCGATCAACTTGGTACGAATTACAGCCCCATCATCAGTGGTATCGATTACATCGGCCATTGCTTTTTTCATCGATGACCATCCGTATTCTATGGGGGCATATTCCGCCATATACGGTGGAGTGCGCACGAGAGTGATCCCATATTTCCTTAGATTATTATTCTTAGGATTATTGGGTATAATACACTAACTTGGCCATTTCATCGACTATATAGACATTGTAGTCCCTTCTGTCCAATTGCTTGAGTGCCTCAATCATCTCCTTCTTCTTCCATGAATCAGGGCATGGCATATTGTGGTCCTTTAGCCACTTGGACATGACCTCCTTGCGATCGTTCTGGCACGGCATCTTGTCACGTACTCTATAGATTGGGGTACGGTAAGAATAGTGAATTGGTAATAGCCAAACCTCGAGTGATATTTGGCATTGTCCATTTGAAGGACAGGAGTTTTTTTCTCCCTTTGCGCTTCATCCCTCAAGGCAATGAATACCGTTTCGATGTAACTTTCGAATTCCTGTGAATAGTTTTTTTATATAGGTATTCTTTAGAATTTATGAACCTCGGCATTCATTTCTGCATGATAGTCGCCACCATCATCTACCCTTCCAGTCCTCCACACTTTTGGACAACGAAATCCCTCGTGGGAAAGGCAAGCTACAATGACTAGTCTCTCTCCTTTCCTCCATTGAGCACTGTTTCCTGCCTAGAATGGGTTTGATTCATTTTTTTCTCTATATTAGTTCTCACAGTGAGTCCGTTCTTGAGGAAAGTCAGCGGCTGCTTCACTGCTTGCATATCTTGCCATGCGATGCGTGGGCGCATTCCCTTGTGGACCCACGTTTCATCACAGGACCAAATCATGAGATTGCCTCGATCTCGCAACTCTTTCATGATTCTGTGAAGCATCATATTATTTCTCACTACTCTGAGGGTAGGGTAGATTACCGCAAGAAGTTGGCTTGCAGTTTGCAGAGGCCGGGATCCATGTAGACATGGGTGCGCGATTGAAGTTTTACAAAGGAAAATTCCATCCCATGGAGGAGAATTCGAATAACAGGGATAGAGGGATATCGATCTTTATCTCCCTTTAATATGTACTGTATTGAGATAATGCATAGCTGGACGAACCTCGCCAATCCACTCCTCTGTCCTCTGTTTCACTTGCTTGAGCGTAAGCCGTTTGTGAACTGCGAAGTACTCCTTGTGAATAAATCGCCGCAGCTTAAATTGATCTGTTTTGACTTGTTCAGTTTGTGTTTCACACCTTTTCTCGTGTTTCCGACGTGAAACTGGCTGTTAGACGATCTTGAATCGCCTTCCGAGACATTTTGACAAGAGGAGGGCCGCATGGAGGGAAACTGTTCAGTGGATCAGCAGAGGGGGGCTCACTCAGGGTTCTCGTAACTGTTTGTGGATGGATAGTGAGGAGCAGTGACACGAAATGAGGGGTTAAATCAGCGACACCGTTGGAGGAAAAAAGAGAGTGGATGCGATGAATTAAGGCTCTCGTTTTGTCGCACTGCACTAATTTTGATTTGCGAGTGGAGGAGGGACTCTGGTCGGGGACTGACAAGGGAACAAGAATATTGAGCAATGCAGCAATGTGGTATCTAATGGGGTCAATCTTATGATTAATCATTACAGAATTATCGATGGAACGACGACGGGAGGAAGAAGAAAGGAGTGAAGTTGGATGAGAAGGAGAAGAAAGGGGTTGAGAGGGAGAAGAAGGAGATGTGAAGAGAGAATGAGGAGGGAGAGATTGAAAAGATACAGGTGAATAGATGATAGGAGTTGAGAATGAACTTGTAACATTAGTGGAAAGGGGAATGAGGTCACAATTCGAGAAATTATTTGGCGATGAGCTATTAGAAACAGTAGTAGTGAATGGAGTAGGGCAACGAGAGGGAATGTGTACGGTAGATGGGGATACATGTGGAGGTAGGTAAGGCCTAGAGAAGTGTTTCGCCAGTGTCGAATGAGAAGAGGAATTACGATTAATGTAGGGGGTACGCTGGTAGGCACTTCGAGTAGGTGTTACGGAAATATGAGATGGAGTAGAGAAATGATGGATAGGGACAGAGACAGGTGGCAATATGCCCGAAAGCGGTGATAGGGAGGATACGGTAGGCGATTCAAAGAGGGATGCAGAATGGGGAGAGAATGAAGGGTTCTGAGGGAATAGCCTAGTCCTTGAATTCACTGGTCTTTTCGGTGTTATGGTCGGAGACGTGAACTCGCTTAGAGACTGAACAGTACTTTGCTAGGCATGATAAATAGATAAATCCATACCTCCTCTCTCTCTCCTCCCTTGTCCTCTATCCCCTCATAGCGTAAATTGTTGATGTTATTATTGTCTCCCCAATCGCTCATCTTGTAAATATTTGTAAATCTCCCTCATAATGCTTTTTTTAATAAAGATACATTTACTAGTCGCTTGTAATTCAACAATGGGAGATGAGAATTTAGCAGATCGCAATGTTCATTCCTCCTTTCCAACAATAAGCATGCATATATTTATCCCAATGCGAAAATGGTACAATTCACTTTTGTTCTACAGTGGGGAAAAAGAAAGGGGGAATCAATAAATAGTGTGGGAGCAGGGTAATTCATAACAACTCACGAGGGGGTGACATAAACAATTTAGAACTATTTCAATCAATTTCCGGAAACTACTGTAAAGAAGGTGACTAAAATACACAGGGGAATACGGTGGCTCAAAAAGGGGCGGGACCAGTGTCCCTAATTTAGGGCATGGGCGGGGCCTGCTCGTTGGCCGGAGTGGAAGCGGCGAAGGGACCGCTGGCCGCTCCCGACAGCTTATCGATCGACGTCGACGCAGTCATCTCAGCCTGAGGAAAATCGATAAATGACGTGGAATAACGTAATCTTTTATTAATCCCTTTTGCTACAAATTATGGATTTTTGTACTCAATCCGATCACGCATAATGTCACAAATAATCATGCAGTCATCACTTCAACAAACCACTCTACCAACTCTTAACTCAAAAACCAAATTTCTATGGTGTGCCCCCGATCACATTCGTCGCCTGCCACATCTTCCACTATGGCTGCTGATTTAGTAATCGTCGCCCTCTTGCTCACCGAGGTGTAGGCGGTGCCCAGTTTGCTCTCGAAGCTCTTGAACAGGGACGAGTTGCGCATGTCGTTGAACTTGGACTTGACCGTCTCGGTCGTGGCTGCAGCCACTTCGGACGTCTGCGGGTACCTGCAAATTTCAATTTATTATTATTATTGTAATTTCCTCCGAACTCGCGCGTGTCGATGTTCGATGTCAAACAGTAGATGTTCTAATCAAATCAGTCAGCAATAACCAAAAAAGGAGAATCGGGCTGTATTCGACAAGCTCACCTAATTATCGTCCCTTGCTCCATACGAGCCTTGCGGCCCCTCGACGAGCCAGTTACCTGAATATTTAACCACAAGCCAAACCTGTTCATCTTATGAAAACGTGGACGAAACAAGGATGTACCTGATCAAATTCACTTTGCCTTGCTGCTTGGCCGATTTGATGGAAGCCTCGTGCTTGGTGAGAGCGCGACGCATAGCACGGGTCTTCTTGTATCTGATGTCCGTGGGCTGGCACTTCTTTGCCTGAAATGACGATTCAATCAATCGTTTGACAAGGGCAGTTGAAAACAACGTGGCTGACACATTGATAGTATCATTTTTTATGTCAATATGAAGAGATTTGGGTAGCAATTTAAGCAAAATAAGCAACAACACGCATTTCAAGTGAGAATCAAGCAGAATATTCCGATATGACACCCTTTTCAAAGCGAAAGTGGGGCATAATTTGTCCCAACAATACAGAGATTTACTGAATTATAGCAGCGAATGTGGTCGTTAAATTAAGAAGAACGCACCCGTGATGGCTAGTTGCTTGGCCGACTTGATGGAAGCCACGTGCTTGGTGAGAGCGCGACACATAGTACGGCTCTTTGCCCGTCCGGTTGATCACGGTCAGAACTCGGGCGATGTTCTTGCGGACGACTCTGATCTTGGAAAGCTTGGATGCAGCTCTACCGGTGATCTGAAAAGGGTAAATAAGGCCAGAATACAAAGTACGAGCTGAACTGCACAGCCCA
Source organism: Pristionchus exspectatus (assembly GCA_911812115.1). Classification (NCBI taxonomy): domain Eukaryota; kingdom Metazoa; phylum Nematoda; class Chromadorea; order Rhabditida; family Neodiplogasteridae; genus Pristionchus; species Pristionchus exspectatus. The sequence goes on along the minus strand of OU461582.1, from coordinate 34,830,533 downwards.
AACATGCAAAAACGTGCGTGGTGACTAGAGTTTGGTTGTAAACGTTGCGGGGACATGGTAAAGGCGTGGAGCGAACAATTAGTAATCAATTAAAAACAAAATGAAATAAATAATCGAGGGATAATCGCGCCGAAAATGAAATGACTGGCGAGAAAGAGAGAGTCGCCAAAAGTGTCACAACGAGACACAAAGAATAAAAAATACCGTACTTTTTAGCGTTCCGTTCCTACCTTGTCCGTCGAATAGTTTTGCTACGGCTTCGATTCTCACAGTAGCACGAAGCTACCCTCACATACAAGATAACCGTGTTTGATAGGTATAAAACAAGACGGAAATCAGGGAGAAAACGAGGACTCACGTTACACAGCCAACTTCTTGATTAAACTAACAATTCTCTTGCTCCATGTTGATGTGCAGGCCGGACAGCGCGAAAATACCACGAAATAACACGTCAGACAAAGCCGAACGATTAATTACGATCCTGCCGGATAAACACAGAATGCAAAGTAGGAATGGTTCGTTGGGGCGCGGAACGGTTTAATGTGTCAACTATTATAATTTGAATATTCTAATAATTAACAATTATTGTATTAATGAAATTAAATAATTAGCATTGATTAATTGGCAATAATTAGCATTAAACGGGCAACGAGTGGGAAATAAGGCAAGCAATATAGAGGGATGGCACATTCCTCTACACGCCCCCGTTCTCCAAAACGAGTGTCCTCACTCGAATCTTCACGTAGCTCTCCACATCTCCCGTGGGCACAAATTTCTTCGACGAATTGACGTTGCACTCGACCACGATCACTTGAACACGATGGCGTTGCAGTTGCACTTGAACACGATGTAGTTGAACTCGGCGACGACCCATTGCACTTGGACACGATGACGATGTAGTTGCGCTTGATCACGCTTTTACTTTGGCCATTGGTATCAACCGGCACATTTATCATTTATTCCTCCTTCACAGAACTCATGTCTGTCTCTTTATCGGTAACAACCGTTGAAATCAAATGCATCAGTTAGACTGCATTTCCTCATCTTAGTGACATTCAGGATAATCACTTCATATCCATCACACAATACATCCAATTACACTTTGGATAGACATTCATTTCCATTTGCTCTTCCTCCTCTATAAGAGACAAATCACACAATATCATTTATTTAGTCATGCCGGCAGCTCACTGTATATTGAGCACTGAGTTGCTCTCAACGACTCCGCTTGCACGACATCCCTTCTTTACTTTCATCGCATCATTAGATGCCTTACATGCACATTGAATAAGCAGTGCATTCTTGACTTACACAGTCATCACAATACGGAATTCACATAACCGAACGTTGCAACTGCTTCGTGCTGACAGGAAAACGCGACAAGGTGTCGCTAACACTACCGTAACATCCGGAGCCGGAAATTAGGTTTCTCATCGGAAAATGATTTATTTTCATTTATACGAATTTCAGTGAATACACGCCATTTCAAAGCACGATTTACAGGTTGATGCGAAAAATTACAGTAATTTGGTGTCGGATTAGTCGTCGTACACACGGAACCTTAGAGCGAATATTTATTTTTCAAATTCCTCAAATTTGAATTGGCGGGCAGTTGTTAAGCGTGTTGACTGTTAGTCTGAGTGGATACTCAGCTGACCGGGGCCGGTGTTTTGAGCGGGGCTGCTACGCAGTAATTACGGTGGTTGATCCATATTGATTGGTGGGCGCTACGCAGCAGCCAATCAGCAAAAAGTGGGCGGAGTCTTGCTTTTGCGTGGACCCCAAATGCCGTGGAATAAAAAACTATTTTTTTCTCAAAAATCCGCGTCAGCATCGCGAGAGAGGGTGAAATTCCAATTTTCAGCCCATTTGAACATCTCTAAGTGGTCAAACTCATTTTTCCGCAATTTTCCGGGAAAATCTCGGAAAATCCTAGTGATCGTTCATTTTCTTCCGGTTTATTGGTACATATGTAAAGATCTCCCCCTTCTCTGTCGGAGAAGAATGCTGTGCAGTGTTATCATGAAAATCTATTGCAGTATCCAAAGCGGCTACAATTTGTTATTCCGCGTATATTTTTATATTCAAAAGCTCCCTTTGGCAATGCTCGAATTTTGGAGCTAAAGAAATAATTTTTTAATCAACAATTTGATCGATATGAAAACAGAGGGAGTGAAATCGCTAGTAGGAAAAGGAAAAGCTCGAAAGCATTATCTGATATTTGCGAAAAACAAAGAAACAACCGGTGGACGATTCGTCTGAGATTATAATACACGTAATGGGATTGAAAATAATTCTCATGAAACTACACACTGGCCGATGGTGCTAGATAGCTTTCTAGTTCGGAGGGCTAAAGATCAAAGATCAAGTTCGATCGGTATCCTTCCTATCGCTCTCGAGCAGTCGATCCTCACGATTTCGTGCTGCGAAGCATCTAAAAAGTATTCGGTGAAAAAAAGAAAAATCAATGTCCTAAGATCAAAGATCAAGTTCTCACCTTGTAAATAACGGCTTCGTGTAGACATATAGCCAAATTCCTGTCAGCGTCACGAGCGAAATCTGGAAATATTTTTGAATAATGAAAGTATTTTTTGGGCGGAAAAACGAGACGTGATCAATTCAAACCGATGTTGTCCTATTACACATTCTTGTTGAAACAAAATCGAACCAAAAGGGTTCTTTGAATATTGTATAACGTTGAATGGTTCTGATTCATCCGACATGATCTGACGATAAATCATCGTGATCGTCCAAAAAAACGAACCGGAATGGCGACAATTCCCGCAGATCCGATGCCTGCTGCAAGAGCGAAGACTGTGCCAGCGACCGCACCTAACAAGGAAGAGATATGATCAAAGAGCATCGATAATGTAACTTTATCTATCCAAGTGTGGAAATATAATTGGAATACCTGTACTTCCATAAAATACGCAACAAACCTCCTGCCGCAGTGCCCAATCCCAATCCCAGCAGTACGCTGTCTCCACAGGCCGTGAGCGTATGCACGCAACCGGGCACCTGTAATGATTTATTGAAATAATACTCGAATATTTTGGGCGCTATTCTCTGATTCAAAAACGCTATTACTAAAAGCGAAAGCTTACCTTCTTCGACGAGTTGACACGCTTGTAGCGCTCGAATTCGGCCTGAAATATTTTTTTTGAATTTCGGATTGTAATTAAAGTTATTTGATATTTAAAAATTTATTTACATTTATAAGCTCCTGCAGCTTCTCGTGATTGTCCTTCTGGTCGCCCGCTTCGGCGATGATTTTCGGATGCCTGAGAGAGATCAATTATCAAAGTGCGCATTTTTTCGGGGTTTCTATCACACAGATTCAGAAGGGAAATCATGAACTATGCAACTAATGGATGTTGAAGTATTCGTGAAACACAGTTCGTTCAATCATTCTAAAGCCGATGTTTCAACAGAAACCTATCGCATTTCAGATGTCAAAGAACCCCTTGTAAATAATAATTGCTGAAATTTGCAGAAATTTGCATGGCACAAAATCAGAACCGAAAGCTCAAAGATAAATTATTTCCTTATCTACTAATGTTCGAGATTTTCCATAGCACGAGTTCAAATTCCAAAGATCAACTATTCCTTACCTATCATAACTACTAATCGCGTTGATTCCGCATCTGATGTGATCCTCGAGCATCTTCTTCTCTGGGAGCATCGAGTGCCCGCTGGTGGCCTGAATATTTCCAAAATAATCTTAATTTAAAGGCGTAAATTCTAACGCAACTCAAGAATTTACTGTTTCTATGAATGGGAGACAGTACAGTACGACGCATACATAGTTAAAGGAATAAAAAAATATTATTTATTTTTATTCATTTTCAACCAACGACAAGATAAAATTGCTAAAGAATCCATCACTGCAATATCATCATGGTGTGAAACTCAATTCATCAAATATTTTCGAAATTCAAAAATCAGTCGTAACCCACCCGATCCATCATCCGGCAATAAATGATCTTCGCGTCTTGTGTCGCCTCGTAATTTAGTAGTCTGAAAACAGTTTGTAAAAAAAAACAAAATGAAGTTGCTTCCACAATCAATGCGATTTTACAGTTGTCATGAGACAGCCACGCCTGTTGGTGTACACAGGTCAGGCCGAGTACGGTAAGGCCGGTAAAAAATAAAATAATAGTAAACAAATCCTGCCTCGCATTCGCTTGAAGTATATTCATTGGCAGCGGCATTGATGAGGAATCGAACGTCGCTGCGTATTCCTGAATGTTTTTAATATTATTTAAAAATATTTATACTGAATTATACTGAAAACTCGTATCGCTGCGGTCAATCTACAGTTCATTCTCACCTTGAAATACTGTATCATCCTCTTGCACGTCGCCGGTTTTCCGTTCACGATCTTCGGTTGCAGTGCCTCAGGGGACAGCAAGGAGATGACCATCTTGCGTATTTCCTCGCGAAAAACTGGACGGAGGTCTGCAAGGTTTCACTTTTTTACTTTATTTCCTACAATTTCTAATCGGCCTTTCAATGTTCCCGTAGGTAAACAAAAAAAAGATAGGTCTATTCTACGTTAGTACTCTTGTGTTTCTGATCAAACGAGAACTACTTTACAGGTAGTTACCGTACCTTTGACGTGTCCTCGGAACGAGTTCCTCTCCGCCACTCGATGACCCGGATGAGGTAGTAAGTAGCAGATCAACTCGTTGAAGCAAGATCCCAATTGATCACGAGTTGCGCGGAGTTCGGCCGCTTGGCCGGGAGGCGTCTGTATGGTTATAATTATTATTTTAGAGACTAGAGATCGTAGAGGAATTGGAGAACACTCTTTATGTAAAAGTTAAGTGAGACGTGTGAAACATACTCAATTTTTTCACATTGTTCGCCATTCGCAGTTCTATCGTGAGATTATTTTCCATTTCACGCGTAGTTGACCTTTGACGAACTGAGTGGAGGGAGGAGGGAGGAAGAGGCCGGGAGGAGGCTAGTGATCTACCTGATCTCCTCCCCCCTACCTCTTCCCTTCCTCTCTCTCTCCCAGACAATCAATGCGCTAACCAGCACATTGAGTTTGCTGAGCATTTGAAACGCACGATATGAAAAACATGGAAACCCGAGTTCAGAATTTCTGTAAATGTTACAGCAGCTATATAATCAATTCAAATTCACAAATATACTCACACTCAGCACATGTTCCATGTACTGACTCCCTCCCTCCTCTCCGTACGCGTACTCCTCCGGCGCCTTGAAATCGCGCACGCAGAAACACAGCGACTGAAAGAATTATAGTTATCTTTTTAACTGTACGAAACGAAATTTTGAACTGTGCTGATGCTAAAGAATCATAAAATATTTTCGAGGAATCTTCCTCCACCGTTCAGAATACATAGTATTGTTTATTGATAATTTTTATATGGCGAAGTCTGAGATTATTCAACCTGAAATGGCGTGCCGAAACTCCTTGCATGCGTCATCGCCAGCTTGCCGTACTCGACGAAGAGCGAAAGGTTCTGCAGTGCGTCTTCCTGAAATTTCAATTGGTGTTTATCCAACGTACAACAGACAACTATCGGTGAATTTGCCAATCGGGTGTAAAAAATGCGCGATGAAACATATGTGAACGATATACTTTTCACTTTTGGCTATACTTTTCATCTTAAAAACTTGCATAAAACCATGGGTTAAATCGTTGAATAAGATAATTTTTTTAAAAAAATTCTAAAGTACCTGAATGGCGTCGACGACGTTGTAGATCTGTAGCGAGCTGACGATCGTCGAGAGGGCGAAGATCGTCGTGCATTGCTGAGATTTTTTTTAAAAATTTGATAATCGATTTTACCTATCATTGAGCAAGTAATCATTTTGCACAGCGACATCAGTAATAAGAATACATGTTGAAACTCATTTCAAATATTTTGAATTTTCTAAAAAAAATAGTAAAACCAGCCGAGGCTCTGATTCGCAATTGCTGATAGTTTTATCAACAATGAGCCTGGGACGGTTTACCTGATACGTAGACTGATTGTCGAAGGCTCCTTGCGTGTCCAGTAGCACAACAGCAAGATTCTCGCCCGTCGGCGACTCGATCATGATCGGCTCGCCCCACATCCAGATTCCAACCTACATGGGGGAAATTGAGATCAGAAACGGAGATCAGAGATCAGAATGTGAGACCAGAAAAACGGCTTTTAGATACCATTTGTTGTGAAGGATACATGATCAGCACTGTCAAATTTCTGTTTCTGCGACTGAAGTGCGAAATTATTTCGCGTTTTATAAAACCTGACATTCTAAATTGAACTCGGCTTCACAGATGAAAGTTCAAAGACCACTCTTACCGTATCTCTTTTAGCTCCACTCCTCCAGTGGAAACCGTGCACCTGCACCTCCTCACCCAACCAGTCGAGTGGAGTGTCATTCTGAAAGAGATTAAAGATCATTGACCGTCAAAATTTATGCGACCGAAAAGCTACTCTATCTTCATCCTTCCTTTTACTTTTCACTCGAGTTCTTTTCGTTTCGAAACAGGAACTGTGCCGGTTTAATAATATCACTATTCTCTTCACTTTCAGCGATAAATGGAGTGAAAAATACCTGTTGTGGCTATCTCGAGTCTAATAAAACCGCGTAAGCTATGAAATCGACTTTCCCTGTTCGTGTTCGTCAATGATAGTGAAAGTGGATTTCAACAGTCATTCGATTGAAATTGTTATCAGATGAGTTTCAGAAAGCTTTCATCTATCGGAAGACGACTAACTATCCAATATCTTTTACATAGCTTCTCAAAATTCACCTCATTTATCGCGCTCTGTTACATGTGCAGGATCCATGGCCCAAACTTGCTGCACTAGGCACTGGTTGGTAATAACGAAACATTAAAGTTCAAAGATCACGAACCTGCTGTGACTTCTGTAGGGCGTAGAGGTACTCGAGGAAGAAGTTGAGCAGGAAACTCTTGCCCTTCCTGAAGGCGCCAGCGACGGAGATGATAACCACCTACAATAAGATCAAAGAATATTTGATTCTATCGTATTTTTGCAAGAATTTTCCTTGCGTTTTAGTTTAAATTCGAACTGACACATCTCGTTATTCCGATTGATTCTGGAAACGAGAGTGTGTGCAAAATACAGAGAGCCTGTCCTCCGAGTGCCATCCATAGTCTAGATCCGACAGTAAGATAGCCCAAAGGGCGCAGCTCCTTTTTCTTCCCAGTTGTTATTATTTACGATGACCAAAAAAGAGCTGTAGTTCGACTTTTATTGGAGTAGGTTGCTACGAACTTTAGTGCGTCTAGCTCAAGGTGACTTCATTAATCCCAAATCGTCTGGTCTACCCCACATCAGCATAGTGGAGTGTCATTCAGGTAAAGACCAAAGATCAAAGATTATCAAAATTTATGAAAGCATACTAATTGATTTACAGCTACCGTAATCCGTTCGGATGATCTACCTCTGCTACTGGCAAAAAGTCGATCGTGATTGACTGCTATCCTTAATGGGAGTGGGAAAGGATAGATCATGATGGGGAATTGTCTGACTCTCTTCAATCTCTGTGCTCTCTCGCTGTCTCTCACCGGCCTGCTAGGGCTGCTGAGAAACTTGCTAGGTGCGGGCGCCTTGGGCCGGGCGCGCGCGAAATGATAATCCTTGGAACATTCCTTGCCTTCCCTTCCCATTCTCCTCTTACAGCCGTGTGACGTAAGCAAAGGACAACTACTGGGAAAATGCCCTCCTAATATCGCGTGTTATCTACGTTCACCAAGGCCGTGCGAATCATGAGCATGATCTATCCTTGGTTTAGATGGACTGACTCTCCTAATTTTGCGTGCTCTCTCGCCTCTCTGACCGGTGAAAGGCCTCCGGAAACCAACAGTTTCTGGAGCAAACAACTCAGTGTAATGATATGGTGGAACAGCAATGATGATGAACAGTGGTGATCGTAAACAAGGGAGCGGTGAGACAAAAAGTGCGATCATTGTGAGAGATCAACCCCCGTCGGCAGCCATGGAATGCCATTGAATGAGAGGAGTGTAACAGACCTTTGAGACAGGCAGCAAAACAATGATTAGGGTATGGAGACTGTTCGAAGATCATATGGTCTCAATACACAGGATCACTTGATTTGGAGGAAACCCAATAGATGTGACTCTTGAGTATGGAGAATTGAATATGTTTCACGAAACCCTTATCAGGAAAGAATTCGTTTAGAGTTTGATTATACTGAGGTTTGAGTCCAAAAAAAAGAAAGATAGCCAATACTTCATGAAAGCAAAGACTGTGGGCGTTCAATGAACAATATAATGCCTATTCATTCTACAAAGTAGAAAGTCTGCACATTTGACGGTATCCCCGCTATGGAACAACTTCATGAATAGACTCCGGCGTTCGTCAGATCAACCATTTCTTGAAGCGATCACTTCACTCCAAACCGGGCGAACCTTCCCGGCACACACTCCATCAATCATCAATTCCCTTTCTCTCCTCTCCCATTGTTTCAGCCTTACGCGATCCGCCCAGGGAAGGGAAGGATCGGCAAGGATGATCGCGCGGAAAAACGACCCCAAACGGGGAGAAAACGGTGAGAGAGCATGCAAATCGAGGAGAGTTCGATCGCTTAAGGTAGAGAAGCGAGATAGTATTGCCTTCGAGGTGAGCCCAGAGCGTCAGAGATGCGAGATAGCACACGATTTGAGGAGAGTCTACGCGAAAATATGGCGGAATGCCGGCAGCAAGCCTGGCCCCACCCATCCCCTGCGCCAGGCCGGGTACTATAAAAGCCGCGGCCAGTGCCGGTAAAGACAGGAACCAATCCTCCTCTCCATCTCATACATGGATATCGACACCAAGATTAGAGCGTACCGATTCGTCGGTTACGCCGCAGTCACCTTCTCGGTAAGTGTCTCTTACCACGACGATTGGAATACTGTAGCCTCGTATCGATCTACTCCTTACTGACCTTCTGTAGCTCTCCTATAGCCCTCTTATCGATCTACTCGTCTTTTGCTCAGCTACCGTACTCTGATCTGCTGTAGCCTACTACTGCTTGTAACTTCCTATTGAACCACGGCTCATTAGCATTAGCTACCGTTCCCTGACCTACCGTACCCCCGATCGATACCTCGCCCCCCCCCCTTACCGTACCCTCTTACAGGCTGTGGCCGTGCTCTCCGTGTGCATCACGCTGCCCATGGTGTACAACTACGTGCACCACGTGCGCCGCCAGATGCACGCCGAGCTCAACACGTGCAAGGTGAGTAATTTGAATTTGAATTTCCCGCCGAATATTTGCCACTTTGAGCAGTCTTGTGCAAATTTTGACAAGGAGCTAATTTTCGGAAAAGTGGCGCCAATTCAAAAATTCAAATTTGATTCTGCAGGGAACCGCCCGCGACGTGTGGAACAACGTGTACGCGCTCAAGGACATGCCCGCCAACCGTACCGCCCGTCAGGTACTGTAGCCTCTCTTGGCGATCGTTAACTGACTTTCCAAACCACCATATCCATGCCCTCATCTCAGGTCGGCTACGGCGACTACCCGCCCGCTCCCTCTGAGGCCACGTACGGCTCGTCGTCCTCTCCTTCCGGCAACTACGGCTCCAACCCCGCGTACCCCGGCTCTGGCTCGTCCAGACCCGCCGGAGGCAACGGAGGCCGCAACAACGGACACAACAACGGAGGACACGGAGGCTCCAGACCCGCCGGACCCAACAACGGTGGATACACCAGCGGCCCCAACGGCGGCCACAACGGAGGACACTCCGCGTCCAACCCCTCCGGAAACACCAGGTACCGTGCCAGGCTCCTTTCTACTATAGGTTTCTTATCCTTAAAGGCACTCAGTACTACTTCTCTTCTTCTTTCATGCATTTGATCCAGGCAACATGTTTATCCACACCCTTACAGATTCGGACCCTCCGGATCCCAAGGATCCTCCTCCAACAACCACGGTTCGTCCAGCTCCAACTTCGCGGCGCCCGCTCACCACGGAGGATCTGTTGACGAGACCTGCTCTGGATGCTGCCTGCCCGGACCCGCCGGACCCGTCGGAGCTCCCGGAAAGTCTGGAAAGCCCGGAAAGCCCGGAGCCCCCGGAGCCCCCGGAAACCCCGGACGCCCGCCTCAGGAGCCTTGTAACCCCATCACTCCTCCTCCGTGCCAGCCTTGCGCCCAGGGACCCCCCGGCCCTCCCGGACCCGCTGGACTCCCCGGAGACAACGGACCCCAGGGACCTCAGGGCAAGAAGGGCAACGACGCCGCCCCCGGAGAGCCCGGACCCAAGGGACCCCCCGGACCTCCCGGAGCACCCGGAAACCCTGGACAGCCCGGAGCCCCTGGAGAGGACGCCAAGTCCGAGCCCGTGGTGCCTGGACCTCCCGGACCCGCTGGACCCACCGGACCTCAGGGACAGGCTGGAGCCCCCGGCCAGAACGGATCCGACGGAAAGCCCGGAGAGCCCGGACCCAAGGGAGCCCCCGGAGACTCTGGAGCCCCCGGAGAGGACGGAAAGCCCGGTCCCGACGGAACCCCCGGTCAGCCCGGACACCCCGGAGAGAGAGGAATCTGCCCCAAGTACTGCGCTATCGACGGAGGAGTCTTCTTCGAGGACGGAACCCGCCGTTAAGAAGCTGGCTCAGCCCAGTGGTGAGCTGCTCGGTGCGCTCGAGCGACGACTGTTACCAATCATCGCCCTTCTCGTGCACAGCAGCGGCACCGCTCGACCACACCACCTCTAATTTATTGATTATAATATCATGGCTGAATAAAGAGAGTGCCATTACGAGTTTAGTGTATCAATACATTCAATGGAAAGGGGCAAAATCACAAATCGGTTATCTACACCTGAAATCTCAAAGCATCTCCTTGAACAACGTTCCCAACTTTCTGCATTGTTCCATTTCTTCTAGTCCAACTATCTCTCTGATTGCGACATTTCCCCAACTTTCACTAGCGCCTCCGGCATTCCTAAGTGTATCCATAATAGCGCGAAAAAGTTCGCGATCTCATTGGAGGAAAGGAGCCCATTGTCCTCGCATCCCCTCATCCTTAGCAAGTTCCAGCGAAATGAGGGAAAGGGAAAGGGAAGGAGGAAGGTAATGCAAGATGATAGGATGGGGAACCTGCTCGCTTTCACCAGCTTGGAACTTGGTTGGGAAAAATGAGTCTATCACCATTAACGCCATCACATGGTACGAATTGCTGTGGAGAAGAGGTGCGGCTTGAAAGTGAAAGGAGATAACCCTCTCCTTTCTTTCTCTTCGCGTAATCGGTTGCATTGGAAGCAACGAATGAACCTACTATTTTCGAGGATCCAACCCCGTGCCCTATCTCACCTTTCTATTCTGTATCGCCGAATGGCCGAGTACCGATCGCAGTCCGTTCTCGTTGAGACGAAATCGATCCCCGTTAGCGGACGGGACGAGAATCTGCAGGGAATTATCCATTTTTTTTTGAAGATGAAGTATGAATTGGCACCAGCCAAAAAACGAATTAATTTGTCATTGGTGTGAAACATAGGTAGACAACGAGCAAAACTAATGAGATTTCCATTTTTGCTAAAGTTCGATTGAGTTTCATGCGGATGAGAAAGAACAATTTATTTGGATCTTTTCAATATCATTATGGCTGATCGGAATTTAAATAAATATTTCAAATAAAAATGTCACCTGCACCGGCCGGATCTTGTGTCGGTTCGTGATCTGATCCTTGGTGGTGAACTCGGGCTGGAAAAAAGGTAGGGTAATAACTCTGACTCTCTCAATTTCCCCTACTCTCTCGCCTTCTCTGACCGACGAGAGAGCATGCGAATTTGAGAGACCGAAATCTTACCTGGAAAGGCGCTGTGAGATCGAACTCGAACGACATGGCTTGATCTACCCGGCTGAAAAGGGGCAAGGTTACGGTAGGGTTAATCGCGGACTAACTTGATTATAAAAGCATGCAGAAACATTAATGAGCGATAATACGGTGACGAATCGCGATCGAAAATAGCAAGATGAGATGAAAAAAGAGAAAAGTGATGTCTGAAACACTGAGGCGAATCAGGAAAATTAACGCGTTAGCCAGTCATGGAATCATTCCCTTTTAGACGATTCGGGAGAATGAGGAATAGAATTGAGGTGCAAAATCAGCAGAGAATGCTCTTTGGACTAAAATATTGTAAACATTTGCGTGCTTATCTATTTTGGCCTAATCCCTACATCAGAAGCCACTATGTTGAGAGAGCAGAAAAAAACCGAAAATGAGACGCAACCGAGATTCCGGCTCATTTCCTCTATTGTCTCGTTTTCACACACACACTAGAAGGCCGGAAACGGGGGGCGCCCTCTAACGTTACCGTGCTCTCTAGGGGGTCAGAGAGACGAGATAGTGTGCGAAACGAGGAGAGTAGGCGGAGGCCTAAATGAGGCGTAAGCAGAGGGGCCATGCGGCGCCGTCCTCTTAGGACTGCGCTGGGGTTTGAATGACTAAATAAAGAGAGAGAGAGAGGAAAAGAGGAAAAGACCGGAGGAGAAAGGTAAACACTGAAGGGCGAGAGTTGAATGCAGAGCAATGACGAATAAATGATGCAAGGCGTGGATATAGTGATAGTAGAATCATTGCAATCTATCTAATGATGCGAAATACGAGCGAGATTGATCAAAGTTGATATGATAATCAACGCACAAAACAGTCGTTGTATTGTAGAAAATATGAGGATATGGATAGAAGATCGAGCACATCTGTAATACCTGGGAGGGCGAAGGTTTAAATTAGTATTACAAAAATCCAGAAGCCCTTCGAACTAATAAAAACATACGAAGAACATTAGAGCGAATTAGTCCTCTTCACAAAGCGAAGGCAGACATAGAGAAAGAGAAGGAGAATACATTAATGATCACGCCAGCCCATTCGGGATTCCGTTTTATTGTGTGTATTTCTGCTCTCTCTCTTCTGGTTTCCGCGTCTCTTCACTAGTAGAAATTGTTAGCAAATAGGTCACGTCGCAAAATTGTTAATTCGTAGTACGTTTATGTCACATAGCTAATCATGCCAGGCTACATCTCAAACTTTAGACGAAATGAGTTTCAAGCGTGCTACAATTGCGAATGAAAAATGCAACGTTGATAGTGTCTGGAGACCAATCACTAGACCAAATAAAGTGCTTAAACTTTGCAAATGATCGATGGATTGATTACTAGCGAACTTTTAGTGAAGAATCCATAAGTGATGCCTACGATTTACTCTCTGTGATTCAATGATGAACAGAGACAGCGAGACAGTATGCAAAATAAAGTGAGCCAGGCTGACAGATTCATTAGTGCCAAAGTAGAGAAGGGCTTCCCTGAAGCCATACGTGATAGGGAGCACAGAACTAGCGAAGGTGAGTCGGAAAATGGGAAATTGTGCCGAGGTATAGTCATTTCAAAATCAATGTTGATCATACGAACGAAACTAACGAAAATGAGTCTAACGGCGTTCTGCACTTTGGACAAGGAACTTCGGTCCCAAGAGGACGGAGATGCCAAAAAGAATCTGATGCAAGCTACTCCTTTGAATAAAAGGCTGCAATGAGCGCGATAAGAACGGCAGACGGCAGGGTCTCAAGGGAAAAACGGAGAAGAGGTCATCATTGGGATCATTGAACCTTGGGGTCGGGTAAACCCCCGAATAGATAGATAAAGCATCTGTAATTTCACGATGGATACAAAAAACCGTCCATCCTCAGTTCAATAAGGATCTGCAACCAGGACATCGTTAAAATATGACTTAATTAGTCTTTTTTCGACTATGTTTCTTATCAGATCAGCGTCAAGTGCTCGATCGTTCACGGGAGCCATTAGTGCAATCCACTCGGCGCGAATGCAGACACAATCGAGTTGTTAGCACAATGACTAACAATGGGATGTCTACTTTCCCATCACTTGATTCTCCAGAGTACAGTAAGATTGCAAGAAGATAACTTTTTTCAGACTATTAATTCCTACTCTAGAGTTAAAAACTGAAATCGAGACCTATTGAGAAACCGTTTGAATAGAGTATCCCGAGAAACTGAAATGGCACAATACAACAAGTTGAAGAAGTTCTAAGAATACCCCCTCGCAATATCGCGCTAAACGGCCCGGAAGGAATGCTACATTCGCTCGTGAAATCTGGGCATCCGGGAGTGGAGGAGGAGAAGCCAAAAGAGAGAGAGAGGCAGACTTTTAGATGATGAGGAGGAAGAGAGGGAGGGGAGGAAGAGGAGGAGGAAAGTAATGGTCTCTTCATCAAGCACGATCTCTAACGGGTCAGAGGGAGCGAGATAGTGCGCGAAATGAAGAGAGCGGGGCTTATCTGGGCACGGCTAGGCGAGCCCCCCTTCAGAAACGTGTGAAAGTTCCCGCTGTGGTGTAGAGTTCGACATACGGGTCGCCGTCTCTTCATTTCACGTACTCTCTCACCGGTCAGAGAGGCGAGAGAGTGTGTGAAATGAAGAGACGGCGACCCGTATTTCGAACTCTACTGTGGTGGTTGGAGGGCGACGAATCCGGGAAATAGGAAGTTTTCCGGCTTTACAGGCCTTAAAATTTGGCTGAATTGTATAATCTATGAAACCAACTTGACCATAATTCTGATGCACACTATACGCTCGTTTTATGAACACTTTACCAATATAAGCATAGGCATAAATTGTTCAGGATGTCTTCGATGACTTTTACATCAGCGCATTAGTTGCTTGCCTCATGGGACGGTTGATTACGAAACTACGTATGAAATAGGGGAGTGTACGAGAAGTTTTCGAATAATGAAGTTGAAAAGCATGGTTCGAAATAGGAAAGGGGCTTGACCCGAGAGATAGCTAGCAAAATGAAGAGCCCCGTAAGAGTAAAGCTGAAAGGCGAACAAAGCTAGGCACAAGAACAAAAGAAGGCGTGGGTAATGGCGCGAAAAACATGGAAAGTATGGGCGCGCATTATTCGACAAGGGAAGGGGAAGTGATGATAGGAAGTGCGAAGATTGTGGAGGAAGGGAGTACTCCAAGCTCCATCTACCTCACTTTCCATTTCCAGCGAGTGGGATCTAGGCTAGGAACTGAAAAGGCACGAAAATTCCAATGGGATGCTTCAATTATTTGGCGTGTCTTCACATCTCCGGTTCTGATGAATATGTATTCAGTGATATCGAAAAGGAAATTCATTTTTACGAGTTCATCGTTCCTTGGTTCGAACATAGCGGGAGTAGATTGTGACGTCCAAAGATGTGTAGGAGGGCTATTATTTCAGCCTGATTACACATTCATTCTGACTCTGCAGTGCAGCGTATTTTGCTAGCACGTTGAGCTTGGCGACCGTACATTCTTGAAACTGCACTGATTCGCAACGAGTAACCATATATGCCGTGAGAAAGCGCGGTAACACCGACTCTAACTTGCAAGAATACTGAACACGGGCGCAGACAGCTCTTAGACAATGAGGAAAGTAGCACCTTACCCGCGGGTGGAACTGATTTCCACACGGGGCTTTCCTCTCTTCTCTTGCTTTCAGGATGCTCCAAATCCGATTGAACCCCCTCCTCCTCTCTTCCCTGCCCCCCTTCTCAACAATAGTTTCTGTTTCTGCCCCTTTCGGCCCTCGCTGCGCGTCGAAATTAACAGGAAAGGGGCGCAATTCGGTTACCCTCAGAGAGGCCTCTCACGAGAAATACACACAAAAAGGATCAGAAATCGAGAGGCTTTACCGGGCTTCCTATTCCATTTTCAAAGCGATTGAGGTTGTCTTGCAAGTGTGCAGTAAGAAAGAGAATAGATAATAATTTTAACAATAGATAGCTCAGCGAAAGAAAACTGTAAATGCGCATCGAGTGGGTGGTCCGAGCGGCAAACACGAAAAAAAGACAATCAGAATACCGGGAGTGGATCCATTTCCTGACAACACTTGAAGCGATGAATGACGATGGCCCTCCCAATTCTACCTTATCCCTCTCAAGTCAGAGAAAAACGCACGATGAATCAAGCAAAATACAGCGACCACAAAGTGATCCGACCGACGAGATAGCATGGTTAATTGAGAGACACCGCCCTGCGTCTCTGCCCCGGACAAATCTCGTAGTCAATCCATGGGGAGAAAGTCGTCATGTTTGCGGATATTTGCCCCCGAGAGATCGTTGGGATCAGCGAGAGTGCCAGACGAGCAAAGCGAGCGTACGGGAATGGGATTCGAATGGTCTGACCCTCTCGATGCCCCGTGCTCTCTCGCACTGTCTGACCGACGAGAGATCAGGCGATATGGAGAGAGAGTAATATCCAGGGAGAAGCTTGTAACGAGGGTGTATGTGGGAGAAACGGCATGTTTATTCAGAGAGAAAGGGGGCGAGAACAGCGCCCTACGAAAGTTTCTCCTTGACGTTATTGTTGTCGTTGTTGTTGTTGTTGTTGTTGTTTTTCTCGGGCACCTTTCGGTTCGCAAACTCCAGTTCGAGGCAGGTTTGATTGAAGAAGTAACCGAGGGTGAGCAGATGAGCCAGGACCAGACCAGCGGAGGGAATGCTGAAATGGAAGGAATTATGAACGTTTTAAAACGCTTGATATCTGGCCAAGATTGAATGTCTCTATAGAAAGAGTGCGAATTTTTTTTCGAGGAATCGCGAGCAAGATCAGATTCGGCCTGTCAGTGCGATGCTAAAGAAAGGGTGCAGCATAACCCATTCTGAACGAGCGCAAAATTCTTCCAAATCATAAAAAAAAACATTATTTGTAGAATGGGATTTCTCAAATACTACACGCTTTTAGCAGACCCATTAACGATGGTGAAGTCGAACTTGGCGATACCGAGAAGACCGTTGAGCAGGACCTGCAATAAAAACAATCAACACTTGTTATTGACTCATCGGCGTAGCATTTGAGGAAATATTTTTTTTGAAGAAGGATATGTGGAAGCATTAAACTCTTCGTGATTCGAGAATTGATAACAAAAGACTGAAACATATTTCATTTACGCCGAACATTTGGAAAAAATGGAACCGTTCAAAAATAAGAAATATAAAATCAATCAAACCCTCTCAATGAGCGCATCTCCGAACTCCTCACCGCCGAGAAAGTAGAACACGCCCAGAATCCCTGGAGCGACCTGAAAGTTTTGAGATAGAGCCGGAACCGGATTCCAGGACCGGGAAATCCCCCCCCCATCCGTCAGTTAGCACTCACCGTCAGGTTCATGCAGCACGCGAGCAGCCGCCGCAGCCACACCTCGCCGATGCGTGCGCGGAATTTCTGGAAATGAAGGCTGATCGACGGCTTCGGCTCGGGTTCCGGCTCTCGATCCGGTGGTGTATTGAATAGGGTTGCGAAAACGGAAAAACTTTCGTCGTCGAAGAATACGCAATGAACTATCCGTATTTTGTCCGGATTCTTCATCTGTTTTCGCAACCCTACTATTGAATGATAATGTCCGGCAGCACAAAGCCGGAAACTCGAAATTCTAAATTCCGGCTCCGGCTTTGGAAAACGACGGACCTGGAATCGCCGGCTGTCCCAGATGAGCACGCCAACGCGTTCGATGACCAACTCGAGCGCGGACAGGCAGACCTAGAATTAATTTATAAATAACTCGTTGATTGTGTATTTAACAGACTGCTCCAAACATTTAAGCGGAATAAGTTTCACCCACTCTATAAATTTCTGGAAAAATCCAAATGATTGATTAGTTTCTTTTTATTTGTAAATAAATCTCTAGTCATGCCAGGATAAAAGACAAAAGTCTCACCCATACGACGCAGTTCCGGTGGCTGCCGTGCCACGCAACGACGATGAGAAAGGCCGAGACGAGGGCGAGTGGACGGGCCATTCCTGCAATTCCACTTTGGATTCTGTTCATTTTTTGTGTGTCGACTAGGGTTGGCTTGCCGAGAAATGGCATACTCTCTCGTCGATCCGAGAAGCGAGTGAGTGTGCAGAATGATGAGAGCCATTTCTCAACACTAGTGTGACGGGGTGACCCACCTACCTACGATATGATTTTCACCGCTGAAGTCTTATCGGAAGCCTTGAATTATACAATTCTACTACTTAGAATTAGAATCGATATGATTCAATGATGAGCGCCTACTTATCGTGCGTTTCAAATGCTCAGCAAACTCAATGTACTGGTTAGCATATTGATTGTCTGGGAGAGAGAGGAAGGGAAGAGGTAGGGCGGAGGAGAGCAGGTAGATCACTAGCCTCCTCCCGGCCTCTCCCTCGCTCCTCCCTCCACTCAGTTCGTCAAAGGTCAGCTACGCGTGGAATTGAAAATAATCTTACGATACCGGATTTGAGATACGGGTTTGTGAGCAGCGGAATGTACACTTGGTTCTGAATTATTTTAGGTTAGATTATTTTTCAAAAAAAAGTTCCCACTTTGAGGAAAGAGTACAATCCAGCATCGAAGTGTCTCCACATTCGTGAGTATCGAGAGACGCGAGAGATGCAGATGGGTGGAGGTGGTGGAGTCATGCCTGATCATTGTAGGCATAACGTTTTCAAATAAAGTTTTCGATATTGCAATTCATTATGTCACAATCACTGAACGCACTCACAAAGGTTAAAATTTAACAATCCTGTGAAACACATTCGTAATTCCTTTGTTTTTTTAAAGCTTGCGTCAAGAATATGCATCAATCCAGTAAACCTTTGAAGGCAGTTGTATCTCTCCTTTTTGAACAACGGGATTTCTTAGTCCGCTTATAAATATCATTCCGCCTTCCAATGTTCCTTACCATCGATTCTCGCGAACAGTGACGACACTCCGAATAGGACGACGTACTTGACGTGGAAGTACTCTCCGATGACGTATGCGAGTGAAAACACTGAAACAGTGAAGATGACAGAAGTAAAAAAAAGCAAGTCAACCCATTACTCAAGGTAAAAGAAATTTAAACTAAGCTATGAATGATGTTTGACCAAATCGTATTTAGCCCCGACTATGCCGACCTTTTCAAAATCCATTTCATGATCAAGTTAGGATACAACGCAAGTAGGTTGAGTGTGTTATTCAGTGCTAGCTCACGTTGATATCCATTCAGCCTGGAACTAGTGGCGGCTTGCGATGCGAACATTGCCCCGGCGGGGACCAAATGGAGGAGGACAGTGTAGAGGGTGGTCGAGAGCAGAAGACGGAGGGAGAAGAGGAGGTTCGATCTGTTGTTATTATCATCATTATACACATTGTTGATTAGGGCAGTGAATTGAAGAGAACATGCTCAATCTTACATTAGAAGTCAATGTGCAGTTCACGAACCTCCAGCCGAAGGGCGTCTCCCGCTGTTCGCTAGTCCGTTTCTCAATTTGATCGACGAATTCCTGAAAATCATAGAGTTAGAATTTTTTTTAACTTTAAAGGGGGAGGGGCACGAATCGAAATTGGTGAGTCCCACAACGACGTGCCTGCACCCCAACTGTACCTACAGTAATCAGCACTGGGCTTGACTCTGTCCTCTCCCATAACTAGGCCGTCTAGACTCAACGAATATAATGGCACGTAGCCTGGTTGTTGTACTTTTGCCTCGCTATCCGGCACCCGCTGGTTCGGCTCCCGCCGTGTGCAAACCTCACTATTGCTGCTATTTTCGATTGTCAATCCAATGAAATCAATACGAGAGTACAGTTCCCCAAATCGTGCCTGCACAATCAATGAAACTTCAAAATTCCGTAGTGAGGTTCAGAGGCATTTCTAGGACTTCGGATAAACTGATCTCTGATCGGGTAAAGCATCCCTATTACTCCACATGCTCTGCTTATGTGCGAAAATATTCGTGCCCCTCCCCCTTTAACATCTAACAAATCGTCGCTATCTATCGCAAGTAAAATGCACATACTCATGAAACGTATCCGATTGATCTCCGGATGAGACCTCCGGACTACTTTCAAGTTCGAACGATATGTTTAGGATACGGTAGCCTCACCTCGTAGAGTACGATTATGGTCGTCGCATACGGCAGGTAGGTCATGTAGTGGGCGATCGATAATGCCCAATTGATCGATACTTGACGCTCGGGTTTGCGACAGAAGGCGGTGCAGACGGTGATGATCTTCAAATTGGTGAGCGATTTTGATCCATTATTTAATTATTATTAGTGTATCGACGGCGTCTGACGCATCAAATTGAATTTTTGCAGATGCAGTTTCCTCGTTGTGTGAAACGTATCGAAGCGCTCAGCTTTTTATGTTATTTCGTTATTTTAATAGAAAAATACCTTCAACGCTCCATACAGGTACATGTTGAACTCTCGATAGTGAACGTAATCATCCGTAGAAAGCGGTGCTATCTCGAAGGCCTTTATGATGAAGCCAACGCAGAAAATCCAGGCAATCTGAAAGATCAAAGGTCAACAGATTCAGAGATCAAAGATCAACTCACAAACTCCCGCCGGAAATAGGCTGACAATGTGATGGTGACCAGCGCAAATGCGGCCAGCACAAGCATACATGTGAAACTGAAATAATAGTTTTCATTTGGAAATCAACTCATTATTCAAAAAAAGAAGAAAATATTAACCGACCTTGTAACCCAAGCGTGTAGGACAAATCCGGCCGCAATTTGCACTAGACGGGCCCGCTCGATGGAGAGGAAACGGTACGTCAACCTGAGCATTTGTTTTTTCATAAATTATATTTTGATCATGGTCAAGCGAAGACTCAATGTAGAGAATGACAAAACCTGAATTCGAAGGTATCGTGAAACCTAAGCGGATCGATGCGAGCAAAAGTGTTCAAATTTATCATGGGAGTTGAAAAAACGGAAACTGATCGAAGTAGACCAAAGATCAACTCACTGGAATATGACGGAGTGTGACGCATGCGCGACAAGGGTGTTTCTGAAGAATAATGAGCATTAAATGACTCTAGTGAACCCAAGTAAATGTTCCCTCTGCACAATGATCGCAGTAGAATCCCCCAACCTCCGAAACAATCGCATTACCCACCTCAAATTGCGGATGAAGAAGTGCCACTCAGTGTCCGTCGGGTCTACCAGCCAGCCACGAATATAGCTCAAATAATAAAAACTATTTTGGGCTTTTAAACCTTGGTCCTCCTGCAGGCAGGTTACCTTGCTTTCTTGATAAAATAGCATGATTAAAGTAAACCTTGGTCCTATCGAGAACTTGCTTTATCAGGGAAAATTTCGAAAGATGACGACTTACGGGCTACCGTGCAGATAGTCATCAAACCACATGCGAAGAGGGCCGGTGCAAGCACTGAATGATTAATTAATCTTGATCTTTGATCTTTGAACGATAATTTGTTGTTCAAGAGTATGAAGGGCTGATTGGAGCGAATACTACTCACTAGAGCTCTAAATACGGGTCACCGTCTCTTCATTTCTCACACTCTCTCGCCTCTCTGACCGGTGAGAGAGTGTGCGAAATGAAGAGACGGCGACCCGTATTTCGAACTCTACTACTCACAGATAGGCCAGGTAGAACGCGCCGAGACTGTGCACTATCCACACAGCGAATGAGAGCGTGAGCTCCCATCTGGGAAGGGCGGCCGGGTGGAAGCGGCCTGGGATTAATTTCACGTTGATTAGTCGCCTCTTTACGGATATCGTGGACCCAACTAGATATCACGATATTCTGTTGGTTCCACGATATTCGGTTGAGTCCAAGATATCCGTACAGAGCCGAATAGTTGTGAATTCGCATGAATTCGTAACCTTTGATTTACCTGGATTCAGCTTAGAAGTCTGCTCGACCATTATAGTGCGCTGAAAAGGACGAAATGAGATTAGGGGGGGGACAGCAAAACGTGAGGCAATAAAGTTAATGGGAATAAAATTAATGGGGTGTACATGCGAACGAACTCAATAGGATCAAAGCATCTCTGCAAACACAGCTTTTTCATGATCTGGGAAGGAAGGAAGATCGGGGAAGGGAACTTATCTGTTTTTTTTGGCCCGGCCTACGACCGCTCTGAATGCGAAGGGGTAGTGAACGAAAATGACGGGGATGGAATACTCTGCGAGAAAAGGCAGAGAAGTGCCCTGGGAAGAAATAGTAAATCTCATGCACGAGCAGGAACGAATCAGGGCAGATGTCAAGAACGCATTGATGTTTATGGGAAATGAGACGAGAAAACGGGCCCTCCCATCAAGAACAATTGGATCCAAGCACCATAATTTCAGAGAGCATCGTGATTGGAACAGGTACGGTTCATAATCTCTTCGCATGGAAATCGTTCAATCCCGGAATATAGCAAATTTTACAAAAAAAAAATCAAATCTGAGAAACGCAGGCCAAACTAGGATGCTGATAGAGACAAATGTGTCGAGATTACCAGCTGATGAGAACTCTGCCTAATTGGAAAAGCGGATGGTAACCGATCGAATCGAAGAAACATTTTCACTCTTTTCCCCGCTAGCGGACTTGCGCGGGGTCACTTTCCCTTTCGAGATCTCCTTTCTAGGTGTAGAAAATAAGCACGTACATATGAACGTGATACATTCAGCAACTTATTTGGCACATGCAAAGTTATCTGACAGTATTGCATAATTCAAATTAAAACCGGGATATTGAGAGAAGAAAGTAGATAGATATGTCATAGATGAACTAAACGGCAGCAATCTTCTCTAGTTACTAACTCCCTTCCTAATAGTTGGAATGCAGCAAATGCACGTTCATCGTTTTAGCGCCTGCTTTTGCTTTTTTCACAGTAGGTCAGAAAAGGTTTCCTCGTTCGTTCATAAAAGCTGAGCATCCACTCAATCCATTCCCTAATACATTTCACAATGATCATTTCCGTCTCTTCATTTCTTCCCTCTCTCATTCACTCTCCATATTCCAATCATTCCAATCCAATTATCGATCTGTCATCGTCGCTCGCATTTCACCCCTCTCCCTCACTCGTCTCGCGCGCGCGCTCAGCTGTCGGCAGCTATGTCGGTTCGTCACCCCCTCCCTATCTTCGCCTATTTTTCCACCGTACCTGGATCGATAACCCAGAGATACCGTACCCCTACCGTATCCCACGAACACTGCAGAAGGAAGACGGCAAGCCGCACAACGACGATGACTACTTTGGCATCGAAGCCGACCACGGTACGGTAACGATACCGTACCCCTCCCCTCGGAACCATTTCGCGATTGGTTACCGTATCCCGCGTCTACAGTACCCCTTGAATAAAGTGCAACGGACTATACCGTTCCCTCATCCGAGTGTCTACCGTACCCTACCGTACCCCACCTTGCAGACCACACACCACCAGCCGGGCCGCCGGTGGGCTCGAACTCGGCACCGCCCGCGTCTGCGAACAGCGCGGTATGGTGATATCCAAGGGACTACCGTACCCCGATACCGTAATCCCACCGTTATCGATTGCCTCGCTTTCACATTCGCCCTCACGCCAACCGATCAAGTGGTTGGTTGAGAGACGGAATGAATCGGTGAATATTGCAATAGACTGAATCGATTACTGAGGGATTACGGTATCGTAGCCAATCGATGTTGTGTTTTACAGTTACACTACCGCATCCATTTACAGAACTCGAACACGACAAATACGACCACAAACGCGACCGGCACCGAGACGGGAGGCGACAAGGGGTACGGTATCCCCTACCGTAACCCGATACCGTCTATACGGTATCTGTGTACTGGTGCCGAGATTACGGTAGCTACAGTACCGCTCATCTTTGCAGAGCGACCACACCCACTACTCCCAAAGAGGACGGCTCGAGTCGAGGTACGGTACAATGCATACCGTATTCCAGACGGTTGTGGTACGGTAACAGCCCCTCGATTACGGTACCCTCCCAGGTCACAAGGACTCGAGCAAGCGCGCGCACAAGGAACGGGATTCAAGTCGGCGCGGCCAGAGAGGTACGGTACCCTACAGTGCCCTACAGTAACCTACCGTACTCTACCGTACCGTACCCTCAGGCCACAAGGAGTCGGGTCGGGAGCGCGACCATGGCGGTCATATCGAGGACCACAATCGGAAGCACACGCCCCGCAACCAGCAGCCACCGCCCGGCACCAATTCCTCCGTGATGGATGTACGGTGTCATAAGTGTTACGGTAGCCTAGAACTTAGGGTAACGGTACTTAGTGTAAGGAATATTGTATCTGCGAATGTCACGATAGCTGAACGGAATAACGTAGGATGGGTTCCTTTATTATCGTATCTAGGTTACGGTGGTGCAATCGCAGACTGACTTGTTATTTTCGCTCAGGATCTGGAAGAGATGGAGTGCTATCACGGGAACATCCTCGAAGACGAAGTGAAGTACGGTGTAGACTACGGTATCTACATCACTTATCGATTGCCCCCTCAGGACGGTACTCAACAAGCACGGCGACTACATCTTGCGCATGGCCGTTGACAAGGACGGAAAAGGGGTACGGAAGCTATCGATTGATTACGGTATCTATCGATCGATATTTGTCGACTACGGTACCCTATCAATCGATATTCAGATCATGGTAACGATCATCTGGAACGAGGAGACGGTAAATATACCGGTGCGGGCGAAAAACTTTGATACGGAGGTACTGTAGGCTACGGTAGGTTACTGTATCGATCGATGATTGCAGGGAGGGAAGGAGTACCTGTACACGCTGGATAGTAAGACACGCTGCCCCACCATCAAGGACCTCATCCGGTAAGGAGGAGCGAATACGGTAGCGTTTGATCTTTGATCTTTGACCTTTGGTAATCGATACTCACTTCAGGAAGCACACGATGATGTCCATTCCGGTGATGCGCAACAAGATGGAGGCAGGGAGAGGCGGGAGGGATTAAAGATAAAAGATCAAAGTTCAGATCTGGCTGCTGAACCCGATCGCCAAGCAGAGCTGGGAATTGCGGCCGGAAAACGTGGAGCTGCTCAAGAAGCTTGGCGAGGGCGCCTTTGGAGGTGAGACTCTCCGCCCACCTCAGGCCACGCCCCTCACGTCTAAGGACACTATACTATAGATCCGCGGGCCACACGCTGACAGCCTAGAGCTTCAACAGTCTTACTCTTAGTCATAGTGCTTAGTGTTTAGGCTTAGGCTGCGCGTCTGACCGTGGCCCGCGGATCTATAGAAGTGCCCGTCTAAGCCTTGATCTCTCTACTCTCAAGCGGCGATCAGCCTGTGATCAAAGATGCTCTGAAGACTGTAGGGGTCAAAGATCACGATACCGTCTCGGGGCTTAAAGATCAAAGATCAATCTCGCCCCATCGTCAGAGGTCTACTCGGGCAAGCTGCGCCTGCCGCTCAAGAAGTTCTGCAACGTGGCCGTCAAAGTGGTGAGAGCTACCGTATCCTGTGACCTGAAATAGTCAGTTATCGATCGGCAACTGGCTACCGTATCCCAGGACACCGTAGTCAATCGATAACTGATGCTTTTGCAGATCAAACGCTCGGCCAACACGGAGGCGGCAACGATGGAGCTGCAGAAGGAGGTGAGGCAGAGATCTGATCGGTAATCTTTGATCTTTGATCTCTGCAGGCGGCAATCATGCGCAAGCTGAAGCACGTCAACATTGTGCGCTTCTTCGGAATGGTGAGGACGAGGATGCTCTTTGATCTTTGATCTCTCGCTCAGGTCGTCAAAAAGGACACGATCATGGTGGTGATGGAGCTAATTAATGGCGGCGGCCTGGACAAGTACCTCAAGAAGTTCCCCGAGGTGGGTGGAGAGAGATCAAAGATCAATCTTGGTTGATCTTTGATCTTTGATCTTTGATCTTTTGCAGACGTCTCCTGAGGAGCGCACCGGCTTTGCCGTTCACATTGCTGCCGGCCTGGCCTACCTACACGGACAGGGAGTGATGCATCGGTGAGATCAAAGATCAAAGATCAAAGATCAGAGATCAAGATCTTGATTGTAGCGACGTCGCCTGCCGCAACTGCTTGCTCGACATGTATCGCAAGGTGGCCAAGGTATGAACAACAGCAGCAACAAAAACAACAAAACAACCTGCTCAGGTGTCCGACTTTGGTCTCGCGCGCACTGGCGCCCAGCACAAGCTGCGTCCCGAGGAGCGCATTCCGATCAGATGGTGGGTTGAGAGATTGATCTTTGATCTTTGACCTTTGATCTTTGATCTTTGACCTTTGATCTCTGATCTTTGACCTTTGATCTCTGATCTTCGATCTTTGATCTCTGATCTTTGCCAGGACCGCTCCCGAGGTCGTCAAGACGTACATCTACACGCAGAAGGCGGACATCTACGCCTATGCGATACTCGTTTATGAGGTATATTGCAGTTTGATCTCTGATCTCTGATCTTTGGCCAGATCTTCTCGAACGCGGCGCTGCCCTTCGACGGCTACACGAACGCGCAGATTAAGGATCAGATACATGTGAGTTAGAGTCACAGTCTCTTCATTTCTAATACTCTCTCACTACATGTCGAGAGAGTGTGTGAAATGAAGAGACGGTGACCCGTATTGGGAGCCTGCGAGTCAATGAGTGATGCACTGGTGGCCTACGTGCCCGAAATCAATAGGGGGACTGCATAGTAGGAGCCGAAAGATCTTACCACAAATCGATAACGAAGCAGCATTACGATGACGTAATTGATTACAGACTAACACGTTTCGTCCCAAGTTTCCCGAGAACACGCCGCAGAAAGTCATCGAGGTACGGGTTCGAGTTCAATCGATAATCACTATCGTAACTGGCAAATCATTATCGAGATTATCCACTATCGTAATCGGCCAATAGAAAAACACTACCGTATCCGATCAGTCCTACCGTACCCGCAGGTGATTTCGATGTGCTGGCACGGCGACCCGGCCCAGCGGCCCCCGCTCATCGACGTTTGCCGCGTCCTCTCCGGACTGGCTCCAAGGTAACTTAATTAATTAGATTTAATTAATTATATAATACAAATCTAATTAATTAAAAATGTTAATTAATTAATCAAAGATGCGAGGACGAACCGGAACGAGCCAACAAGAAGGAGGAAGGCAACAAGGGCACATCGAGAGAGAAGCGTGAGTTTATCTTTGGTCTTTAATTTCTGATCTTTGATCTCTGATCTTTAATCTTTAATCTTTGCTTTCAGTGTCAAAGGCGAAAGTGAAGCGGTCGAATCGCTCAAAGGAGCGCAACCCGAGGGGCGGAGGAGGAAAGTCAAGGGAAATGCTGAAGAGTGTCAAGAGCGGCGTGAGTTGTGCAGGATACTGTAGGATACTGTGGAACAGGGTGAAGAATCCGTCCCTTCAGCCCACATAGTGAATAATTCTGACTACATTACTACAATACGATATCCCACCGTACCCAGTTACTCTATAGGCACCCGGCTTCTGACTGCACTGCATGAAGCCGGGTACCTATAGAGTCCTTGGGTTCGGAGGGATACTGTATCTGAATACTCTGGATACGGTAGCCATAATCGATTGATTGCAGCGCACGAAGCGTGAGGGCCGCGAGGGAAAGTCACGCGAGCGGACGGACTAGAGCGTACAGCGGGCGGACTTGGATTACGGTTGGTTACGGTAACTTGGGAGTACTGTAGATTATGGTGGATTACTGTAGCGTCGGAATACGGTAGCTTTTGAAGGGTTGCTATAGCTCCGAATTACTGTATTTCAAGGTGCGTAACGGTAGCATAGGATTACTGTAGATGAATAATGATAATGAATCAATAATTGCAGATTCAATCGTGGATCCAACCTTCGCAACCGCCCCCCCGCCCAGTCGTCTCTCTTGATTACAGTATCATTAATTACCACTGACTGATAAAGAAAGGGTCTCAGAAATTTCGTTTGTCCTATGCATCATAAAATGATTGTTGATTGTTTATCTGTTAGCATAGTTACCACATACTGA
Source organism: Pristionchus exspectatus (assembly GCA_911812115.1). Taxonomy (NCBI): domain Eukaryota; kingdom Metazoa; phylum Nematoda; class Chromadorea; order Rhabditida; family Neodiplogasteridae; genus Pristionchus; species Pristionchus exspectatus. The sequence continues at coordinate 34,802,797 of OU461582.1, read as the reverse complement.
ATGAAAATAGGTTGAATTTTTTTCAAATTGGTTCGAAATTCATTCATTCACATAAGTGCGGCCAAACTCAATCTTCTTGAGATTTTTAAATTTGAGATCGTTGCACTCTTCATCAGTGCCACTCTTGCAGAAACTGATATGATTTTCATGTACTTTTGTCCTCAGATTGTCTTTGAAATTGAACAATATTTCAGGAAAATCTGTTTATGAATATAGTTGACTCTGTAATAAAATTTTCCCATTTTTCCCACAACCTTTATCTATTACAACTAGGGGAATCTCGATATTTTTTGGAAGACATTTTTTGGCGGAATAAATTGGATTAGCGAGAGAGGAGAGTAATTCAATTAGTGAGAGTCGAATTCATTTCTCGGCTCGCGCGCATAAGTAAGCGGTTCGCGAGCGTCCGCAGGACGCTCGTCACTTACTCCATCCCGTTTGACCGATTCTTATTCGAATTTGATGTTATCATTTCGCAAGTAAAGACTTGATTTTGTTCGATGCACGGTTACTCCCAAGTAAGATTTCATAAATTCATCCACGACTAGAAAGATTTTGAAATTTTCCATTTTGCAGTCGCCTTTCAGCATTGTCTGCAATTAGATTTCATCATAGCTGGTCTTTTCTAATAAAAACATGCATTTCGAATGATAACTAGATCCATTGCTTCTAGGTTTGTGCAGGTGTGACCGATTGAAATCTGCCGCATTTTTTGAGCCATTGTGAGAAGAAGTGAGAAGTCGGGCAAATGAAGGGTTAACTGCTGTTTCTGAATTTATCTTATTTGCATTTTAACGAACTCCAGTTACGATCACTGCCAACAAACATTTACCCTTGTCATAACCATCTCATTTGCGTTGAATTGAAACGCCGCCTCCACAACATTATGTATCTATACGTCAATCAATTCTCCAACGCTATCCGGGTCATAAAAAACGAGAAGTAACGAAAAAGTGAGCGCACAAAGATACATGATTTTCACGCTAGAACGCCGTGTTTAGAAGAGAATCCGCAACGGATCTGACGCAAATTATGAAACTAAAAAAATCATTGAGTGACACTCTCATAACTCCAAAAAAAATGTATCGGCGGATGGTTTTTTGATGTGAAAACTTTATATTTCAGACAAAATCAATTTATTGCCTTCACATATGCGAAAAATATCACAAAAATAGATCGTCTTCTTGCTTGGTGTAGGAATTGTTGAACTGGATTTCGTGAAGGTCTTTGATTTGATCCGATTTCTCTTCAGCTGTTATCCTTTTGAAAATTATGCGATCTACATCGACTACAGTCTTCAGATTATCAGTAAAGTGGATTTGATTCGTGGGAAATTCGTAGTTCGAGTAGAGCTAGAATTTATTTCATTGTGAAGAAGAGCTCGAAATATCTGCCGCTGTCTCTTCGTGTCACACAATCGCCTGCTGCGGTTGTGATAGAGTGTGATGAACGGAGAGATCGCGGCTCATATTTCGAGCTCGATTGGTGAGTTAAATAACAAACCTGGAAAGGATGCAGCTTGGGAGGGCACGTATAGAGCATGGCCGGCTGGTAGTAGTCTTCTTCATCGATAGTAACATCGAAAGCAGCCTTGACGAAGTCTCTGCCGACGTCCTTATGGACCATAATGGAGAACGATTCCAGCTTACTCGCGCCATTGACGAGCGCCTGCAAAAGAAACCGTTTTTATTTTTTCAAAAAAAACAAAAAAAACGCATGGCAACCTTCCAAAAGATGCACAGATCCATTCCTTGAAGGCCATTGCAAAAATGATCGATTGTTACTTCTCTAATATTTGCACTCATCACAAGAAGTGAGGAGAAATCGAGAGCTTGAATGTTGTAGGCTTTGGTTTGAACATACTGAATTAGAGAAGTAAAAAAATAAAAATTATATTTTTCAAAAAATACATCGTTGAGTGCAACCAGATGATCGGCGTTGAATTGAAAGAGACCCTTTATTGCTTGTTCAGCTCGCTGAAATAATACAGCATTGATCATTGAATAAAAAATTGTAGAAAATTAACGCCCGAAGCACAACCTTGTCAAATGGCTTATTGATTGTAAGCTCAATCTTAGGCACGTAGGTAATATTGGACCATCTGTTCAGTCCTTGGGCTAATTCTTGAAGTTGAGTGAGATAATCAAACTGTCGAATATAATCCCGCTTAGTATCTTGCATTGTAAGGCGGCAGTCCATGAATCCGAGCTCAATATACACGTTATTTAATCATTTGTTTAAAAAAGTAAATATACATCCAGTTCAATTTTTTGAAAATTGAGATGTTCGTGCACTCTTCGCTCGAGTTTCTTGCTGAGTCTGAGAATCAGCCCTTTACCCAGTTGTCCAACCCTGATCAACTCCAGAAACAAATCGTCAGGCAGATCCATTAGCGAAATCTGAAAATAGATTTTTGAAATGTATAAATAGATTTTAAAAAAAACTTTTCTTTCTCCATTTTCAGAATCTTGACTGTCAGCCTCGTCCTCCACAGCGAATTGCGCCTGAATTTGTAAAGAAGTGAAAATAAGAAACAGTTATCTATCAAAAAAATGCTTGCCTCCTGCTCATATTTCATTTTCTGAGATGCAGTAGGCGATAGACTTATGGAACGATACAAACTGCTGCTATCGGACATCTGTAAGATAACACATTTTTTAATTGAATTATCGTGAAAATATTTTCCGTTCCACTCGTAGCTGACCTTTGATCATTTGCTGAGCTTTTCAAACGCTTTTCAAACCTTTGACTACCGTTCGATGGGCGGAGTTAGGAAGAGGCCGGGAGGAGGCTAGTGATCTACCTGCTCTCCTCCCCCCTACCTCTTCCCTTCCTCTCTCTCCCAGACTATCAATACGCTAACCAGCACATTGAGTTTGCTGAGCATTTGAAACGCACGATAATTTAAAAATGAGGACGATCCTGAAGAGTGGTTGCCGATCCCCGCTTTTTTTCAGAATTGTCACGCCTCCCAATATAGTAAAGGTAAAAGCTAAAGGTGTATCCACGTCGAGCGATGTTACGTCGTAAGACAACGCTAGGTGAGACCCACAGGTAGGAGTTAGTGCTACTAAAAAAAACAGGTCGCTTTACCTCCTCCTCCTCATCCTCTGGAGTCTTGTCCGAATCACTTATGTCAATAGCAGAATTCTGTTGACTCATTGCCACATCAGACGAGGGGCCTGTTGGGCTGCCCGAAGAGGGCGCAAGTGTCTGAATGATATGATACGATATTTCATGATATGATATGATATGACATTTCATGATTTGATATGATATGATATTTGATGAATGATATGATATGATATTTGTCTGCTATATTTCTCAGTCACCGTCATCAACCCTTCCTTCCCTTCCTCTCGCGCTATTATACATGTTCTACGGTGAAACAACTACATTATTCTGCTTTCTGTCGCGTATCACTTACTTATTTCTCCGCAAACACCAGTTGAAATCTACCTCCTTCTCCATCTCTTCGTCGCGAACGCATACGTCGTTTTCAGGTTGAATTGGAGGTGATCTATCCATTCTTCCGCCTTTTTCCTTGTCCTGATCACTGCTTCCCTCGTCGACCATGTTGTTGTCCCTGCTGCTTTGCGCCTTTAGAGAGAGCGAGTGGGGACGAGAAGCTCTCGCCGGAGAACGACTTCGCTGTGGACTGGAATAATAATAGTCTTTAACTTTTATGGAATTTAATATATTGTACCAATTGAAAAGTCTTTGTAGGTGGTGGTCTGAAACCAAGAACCACAGTTACTTACCTCCTTGCCTCTCTTAGCCTCCTGCGTTCCCCGTGGCGATCGCTGCTGCGTGATCGACTTCTCGACCTCTTCTCTTTTTTATCACGATGCCTGGAACGATTCGGAGAGCGGCTGCGAGACCTGAATGATCATTTTCATTTTTTTGATCATTTTTTTGATGCACAAGGGTTGGCGCAATCGATCTCTGTATTCAAACCACAGGGGACAGTAGTCCACACACAGAGTCCTCGAAGAAATTGGCTCCTGGTTTGACACCCGGCCTATCATTTAAAAAATAATTTTGAAGAAACAAGCCTTGAACGCGATCGAGATCTAGAGCGCCGTGAAGATCGTGATGATCGAGCAGCCGATCTATCATAGTGAGAGCCTTTCCCGCGCGAATCGTTGGCGAACTCTACCGTCACGCTGTAATTCGATCAATTTTTTTTTAAAGAAGGAGAGGCACGAACCGCGCCGATATGCAAAGTGAGGGAGAGCGCTCTCCTCATTTCACACAGTCTCTCGCTCGTTGCCTGCGCTTCAGGGTCACTTGGCAATCAGCCAATTGAGTATATCTCGGTTTATACGAAAATTGAAAGCATGGGAGTTTCGAAAGCGTTATGGGGTGCTCATGCCACATCGTCTGACATCGCTAACTCAGTTAGCCAGATATTCGTGCCACCCCTTCTTTAAATTCGGGTTTCTTCTACAGTGCAACAAACAACGCACACTAATACAATTATTCAAAAAATAATGAATTGAAAAAACATGATCGATTGGAATATGAATAAGGCCGAACCGTTCTCCGAGAATGCTCTTTCCATGTAGATCGTCGACCGCGTCTTCCGCATCACGATAACTGTCGAATTCAATGAAAGCAAAGCCGCTTTTGAGCGAGATATCGGTAATTCTTCCATAGCCGCGGAAGAAATCCTCAATATCGCGACGCTGAGTAGCCAAGGGGATTCGACCAAGGAATATCCTTGTTTTGCCCATCTCTAAAAATGCTCATGATAAAAAAAACGAAAGAAGATCATAGTAATAATACATTAGACGTTAGAAGGGCAGATCACGGTATATCATTATAAATTTTTCATGGATAGCAAACAGGTCTGACAAACGTTAATGGGCCTTAGGGAAAAGCTTTCTTCGAGAAGACCCCGTGGTAACGCTTAACAATTATGAATTGCACACAAAACTTTGGGCGGAGTCACAAAACAGCACATTGAGTTTGCTGAGCATTTGAAATGCACGAGACCACAAGTAATTTGACGGCGTAAGAACTGCATAATTCTTTAATGTATCGACAATTTCGATAATGATGAAAGCTTTATCGTCATGAGATCATTGACTATAAGTAGAATCGATTGTTTAACGACGAGTTCCATCCTCGAAGAAGATTCCTCCATCGAGAGCGCAATACTTGGGACAGATTCCCTTCTCTCCCGATCCTCCGCTGTTTCCATCCTGACCAGCCTCACCAGGTTGTCCGTCGTTTCCAGGTGCTCCAGACTGACCGGCCTGTCCAGGGGCTCCATCGTTACCGGGAGCTCCGTCGTTTCCGGGAGCTCCAGCGGGTCCCTGAGGTCCCTGAGGTCCGGGTGCTCCAGGTTGTCCATCAGGACCGGGGATGGGACGTCCAGATTCGGATGACTTTCCAGGGGCTCCGGGTCTTCCATCGTTTCCGGGTCTTCCGGCGTTGCCATTGTTTCCGCGAGCTCCATTCTCTCCGGGATGTCCATCGGATCCCTTGGGTCCGGGAGATCCGGGTCTGCCGTCGTTTCCAGCCGGTCCGGGGGCTCCGGGAGCTCCGCGACGTCCGGCGGGGCAAGGCTGGCAAGGAGGAGGAGTCAGAGGCTCGCAAGGAGTGCTAGGAGGACGTCCGGGGTTTCCGGGCTGGCCGGGAGCTCCGGGGTGTCCGGGGGTACCGGCACGACCGGGGGTTCCAGCGGGTCCGGCGGGTCCGGGGAGACAGCATCCATTGCACTGAGCATCCTCCCAGTAGGCCTGACGGGCGGTTCTGTTGTGAGAAGGAAGAGCCTTCATGGCGAAGACATCAGACCAAACTCCCTTTGCGTGCGACTGAAATGAATGAGATTAGAAGGGGTACGGTAGTCAGATGGAGGGATACGGTAGTTCGATAGGTCAGTCACTCGCCTTGCAAACGTGGAGCTCATGGATGGTGGATCTCCTCAGTTGGGCGGCACTGCTGTACAACATGGGAAGGGTAACGGCGATAGAGATAACAGCGACGGCCTAGAAAAATTATTTATTTATTGTTTGAGGGCAACTAATTTACACTGTACTAGATATTTTAGAAGGGATAGATTCGAAACATAGAAAGTAAAAGTGGCTTACCGAGAAAGTGACAGCTCCATAGCCGACCACTTTGTACGCCTTAACCTTGGATGCACACTCGGAGTCCATTACTGACCTGTCTGATTGAGGGAGGCAGCTCCCTTATATAGTAGTGATGCAGAGTAAGATTCGATGTAATGCACTCTTTTTTTGGGTTTCTTCCCTTAACGAATTCGATTGCTCTCGCCCGTTCATTACGAACTCGATAGACGAGCTCTGTCATTGGTAATAGCGCACAAATCGGGGAGAGGCAACTCCCCACGGCTATTCCGACCGATGATAGCATGCGCGCGTGTGTAACAACGTTCGAGTTTGTCACTGTTCCCTCCGTCCCTCGAGTTCCCTTCCCTCTCGCTCGACCCATTTGTGACCACTGCGATCCGTTGGGCACTCATTGCTATGTCATTTTTGTGGATTTCATTGATAAATGACATGGAAAATATATCATGGAAAGCATTTTATGAAAGAATACAATATTAGACAGCGAAGATACTGAAATAAAAAGTATTAGGAAAAAAAGTATTATTTTGTGTTGATAGATAATGTATAGTTGCATGTCGTTTTATTTCTCGGCAGTCTGATCTATCTCGATTTCGAACAGTTTCGACATGATATTTGCTTGTTCATCGCCAATCATCCTTTTGAAGCTGATTCGATAATCACCAATTTCCATTTTCAGATTTCCACTGAAGGCAATCAGTCTCATAGGCCATTTTCGGAACATTTGTGGGCCGAAACTTCTCGAGTACAGCTGAAACAATGAAAATTGGGAATTTATCGCACACTTAATTCGCTTAATTCTCTGTTCGCAGAGTTCCCCCATAAATATTGAACTAAAAAATCGTATGTCAGAACCTACTTTAACCGGGTGCAACGATAGTGGACTCCTGTACGAAACGGTATTGTAGCGAGTCTCGTCATCTTTCATGGATACTTTGAATGCAGACTTCAGAAATTCTGCGGAAACTCCGTCTTTGAGCATGATCGAAAAGGATTCAAGCTTACAATCGTCTTTTAATATTGCCTGAAAATAGCAGTTTTCGTGTGAAAAGCAGAAAGGTCTAACAATAAGTTTGTAATACCTTCCATAAAATGCACAAATCCATTCCTTGAATTGAAGTACAGGTGAAATCGATAGATACTTCTCTTATATTTGCTGCCATTACAAGCAAAGTCGTAAAATCAAGCTCAGGGAAGAATACGGGAAATTGAGTCTTAAATGCAAAGCTTTATTGTAGGTTTTGCGTTTAACGAATGTAATTCTGTAAGCTGTCCAAGAAAAAATAAACTCGCTTCATTCTTAATCACCAGCTTATTGGCGTTGAATTGACAAAGAGAGAATAGCGTGGTCGCAATATTCTACAAAAGTAGAGATATAAAATATATTTATATGCCATTTAGATCAACCACAAACTTGTAAGAAAAAGTGGGATAATGTGAAAGGAACCGACCTGTTCATGTCTCGCATATTCGATTATTTCGATAACGCGAACATTCATTGCGTCAGACCATCGAGCAAGAGCCTGTGACTTGTAATAAATCTCCACAAGATCAGTCTTATTGAACAAAGACGTCCTCGAGTTCAGAGTGAGACTGTAGTAGGTAGGATGAATCTGCAAAGTTGTTATATTGGAAATGACAATCAATTGTAAATGTGCATACTTCGAGCCGAATTGTTTTCAGTAAAGCGTGAAGCCGCAGTTCCGTTCTTTTATTCAGCCGCAATTTGAACCCAAACGGGCCAATATTTGCAGACTCGAAAATATTGCGGAGGATATCATCAGGTAGGTCGAAGAAAGTCATCGGAATCGAGGGAAGTGACTTCTTAATTGGAGTCAATTCAGTGAGGATTGTAAGATTCTCCGATCTAACCTGTTCCGGCGGAACATTGTGTGGTTCTTTTTCTTCTTTACTGGCGAACACCTTAGCTTTATTAGTTGAATTCTTGTTTCCCATGACGCTCCTGTTAAAGAAATTAGAAACTGAAGAAAAGAAATGAGAACAAATAAGGTTACATGTAGATTACGTAAATAATGACTAGATGTTTTTTGATGGATTTACTCGGGTACCATAACAATTATGATTTGAAAATAGACGCCAGCCAATATCCAATCCAGTCGTTGTTTCGGTCGGGAGTCATGCGAGATTACCCCGTGGCGTCGATTGTGAAGCGGGAAGAAACATGCATCATTTGAACAGCAATCGATAATTTCACCGCTATTCCTTTTCGTATCATTTGACCAATATATAAGTACTCGACTGTTTATGTTATCACCACTGAGCTGAGCGGGTATTAATTGCAAAACTCTAGATCGCTTCGAATCAAATTCTGGTACACATTCACAGTTTCATTGAACAAAGAAATATGTCACAAAGCAAGATCATTAAAGGTGAATGGTGATTTTGGCATTATCCTCGCTAAAGGGCGGGCTAGCCACCCCAACGCCGATTAGCAACTTGAGCCTATCCCGGGACGACCAGTGGCTGGTTGCGAGGCTTTACCGCCCGTGTTGTGTGCACGTGGTGGGGGATTTATTTGCTGTGGCTTTCACCACTCCCAACATTTCTTAACCCCCTTGGTTTTGGGTGGATCTGGGGGCGGGCGGGGTCGAACTCGTGACCTTTCGAATCGCATTCCTGGCACACAACCACTGCGCCACCGCGCCACCTTGGATTGCATTGACTTGGATGGATTGGACAACATTGACAAGGATTACAATAACAATATTAGTGGTTGAAAACATTCTGTACAAGCAGATTCTTGAAGAATTCTATCTCTCGTAAACATTGTCCATTTTTATTTCACGCAATTCTTTCATGAGCTCAAACTTCTCGTCTTCCGTAATCCTATCAAAGCTGATACGGAGATCGTTAATTTCCGTTTTCAGATTTCCATCGAATACAATTTGGTTCAGAGAAACCTTTTGGTCTGGTCCAGAACTTCTTGTGTACATCTAAAACGAAAATGTTGAGAAAAAATGTTTCTTCATTCCTCCAACTGTATCAGCGTTCTTAGTAACTAGAGATTCTTCACCTGATACTTAGCCTAAGAAATCCCTACTGACCTTAACAGGACGCATCGATAGCGCACTTCTGTACGTTACGGTCTTGTAGTAGGATGGATTATCCTCAATGGTCACTTTGAATGCAGCCTTCAGAAATTCCCGTTCTACACCGTCTTTGACCAAGATCGAAAATGATTCCAGCTTACACTCTCCGGCAATAAGTGACTGGAATAAAATAATATTTTAATATGACAAAGATTGGTTGCATTACCTTCCAGAAAATGCACAAATCCATTGCTTCTAGAGCCGAACAGGCGAAATTAATTGTGACTTCTCTAATATTCGCTGCCATTACAAGAAGTGTAGTGAAATCGAGCTCAGAGAAATAGGCCGGAACTGGAATCTGAAAAAAATCCGATTATCTGAAAGATTTCTTGAAACTCACAAATTTCTTGAATTTTTGATCCCACTCCTTGTTGCAGTACGTTAGAATAGAATCTTCATTCTGAGCAATTTATGTTTTTTATCTTCATTTTAAAATATTTGTACTTACTTCATTATTTAAAACCAGTTGATCAGTGTTGAATTGGCAGAGAAACAGCATAGCGGCTGCGATGTTCTATGAAAGAAAGGTTATTTTAATTCCTTGTGCATTTTCCCGGATTAATGTTAGAAAATATAAGTAATTGACTGAGTATGAACCACTGACCTCATCATGCTTATAATATTCGGCAACTTCGATCTTGCGAGCATTCGTATTGCTTGACCATCGATTGAGCGCTTGCGATAGGTGAAATACATCCTCGAGTGCGAATTTATTGAACCGAATTGTCCACGAGTTCAGCGTGAGATAATAAGCAACGCGATGAATCTGAAACGTCGCGCTTGTTCGGCACGCAATTAATCGAAAATGAGTGTTACTTCAAGCCGAATGGTCCTCAGTAATGATTGAATCCTGAGTTCAGTTCGTTTATCCAGTCGAAGTGGCAACCCCAATGGTCCAAGATTAGCAGTCTCGAAGATGGTGGTGAGAATTTCGTCCGGTATGTCGAAGAATTCAATCGGTATGGAAGGAAGTTGCTTCTGAATTAGTCTATAGGAATAAGGAGGAATAAATTCTACCTCACCATTTCTACTGCATCAATCACTTCAACGTTCTCAACGAGCACCATTTTCTTTGCCGAATGCTTGTTTCCCATTACTTGTCTGGATTTAGAAACCCTATAAAATGCAAATGAAAAATCGAATAAATGAATGAAACAAACGCATTTTTGCTTACATCAGTTAGCTTGAGAAACCACTTCAATTGAATATAAAGGACCGCCAGAGGGGCCAGTGTCCAGCGAGGTGGTTCGATATTTCCCAGTGGCCTCTATTGAATAGTTGTACAAAAATTCGTCGCCGAAAAAGGGAACGATAGGATGCAATGTGCCCCATACATTCCTCAAATAGATAAAAAGATGATGATAGAGTGAAGGTCATGCTCGATTTCGTCCAAACGAATGAACCTGAACAAACAGAACACAAATTCGGAATACGGCAGTCAGAATCTCTCTCGAATTTGCCTTATTTTTCTCTGATTATGTCTATCATGAAGCAGAATGTCAATAGAAAAATGCGGGAATGTTTTTGCACGGAATCCAGTATAAAAGCACGAAAAATGCAAGCAACGATACTTCATTCACTGGACTTTCCGTCCCGTCCAGTCATGCTCTCCCTTCTCATTCTTTTCCTACTCTCAACTTCAATTATCGGATCGCCTCTTGGAGATTACGAGAAGGAATTGAACAAGGAGGGACTCAATGTGGAGAATATTCACAAGGTTTGAGTATCGATCTATTGATCTATCGATTACCGTAACCTTGAAGCTCCTGAAAGAGGAATCGAAGGAGGTCGAGGAGGAATTCGGCAATGAGGAGACAAAGGCTGAGGTTTGACCTACCTGTCTCCATTTATTGATTTATTCGGTCTGTTGTAGATCAAGAAACTTCGTTCGCTCTACGCCTCTTCATGCCCAGCCAATGGAACTCTTCGTCCTGTCAAGACTGAGCTGGAGATCAACGGAGAATTGGCCAAGGATCTCTTCGAGGGAGACATTGTTCTGACTCCGTATGAGTAATTAGCATAATTAACATCTAATTAATCTAATTAAGTGAGCAGTGGAAGGTAGCCCTTGACAAGGACCCTGAGAATCCGATGCAGAGACGTCAGGTATACGGTAGTCTCGAGTACGGTAGATCATTGATTGATCCAGGCCCTCTCTCAATCGATCCAACTCTGGCAACCGATGGGCGCGCCAGTGATTCCCTTCACTTTCGAGCCCGGATTTCGTAAGATTCGGGAATATTCGAAAATCGATAAATCGATATTTTAGCCGCTGACAAGAAGCAGATTATTCTGGATTCGCAGCGTTTCTGGGAGCAGAGAACTTGTGTGAGATTCCGTCCCGCGACTTCCGCCGATAGAGCTGTGTGAGTGATTAGTGATGGGATTTTGATCTGACTCTTCAGTCTATTCTATCCATTACGGAGGACCGAGTAGGTTCAAGCTACAATTTCGATAACGATTGCAAAAGGCATTTTGATTGATCCCATTTTCTTCAGTGTCTCATACAACCACAATTCTGCCGGATGTTCATCGTCCGTTGGAATGAGTGGAGCCAAGCAGACCATCAACCTCGCTCCCGGCTGTTTCTCGGTTTGATCTTTGATCTCCAATCACAGAGCATTCTTCGTAGGTCACCGTTGTTGCTCACGAGCTCTCGCACGCTTTCGGAACCCTTCACGTTCAATCGAGATCCGATCGTGATAAGTAAAACATTCATTTGAGATCCCAAATCAATCTATATTTTAGCTACATTATCGTCGACACTGCCAACATCCAGAAGGGAACCGAGCACAACTTCATGAGAGTGAGTGATCGATAATCTACCGTAACTTGAGATTTCGTTGTAGGACCCTCCCTACTACGGTACACTCTCAACCTACGGTATCCCATACGAAATCGGATCGATGCAGCACTACTATGAGAAGGCGTAAGGGATTACGGTATCATAAATTGATTGATAACTGTAATTCAGTTTCTCCATCGACACCAATCGTCCTACGATCTACACTAAACCCGCGTACTCTCAATACCAATATTCAATGGAGGCTCCCCGTGCCACGTTCTACGATACTCTTCTCATCAATAAGATGTACAAGTGCACGGGTAAGATTGATATATTTGAGGTCCCACCACGAATGTCTGGGTACGGTAACTACAAGTAATCATTCAGACAAGTGCCAGAATCGTCTCGCCTGTCAGAACAATGGAGTGCAGGACGGAGCCGATTGCAATAAGTGTTTCTGCCCCAGAGGATGGTCAGGACAACTCTGCGATAGACGGGTACGGTACCTACCGTAACCACCGTAAGTAATCCTTTCAATAATCAATATTTTCAGCCTGCGGATGCCCAGATTGTCAACCTTTCCGGATCGCAGAATCTTCGTGTTGAAATCGGTGATGGAGTGGATAGAGGATTCAGGGAGAAACTGTACATCATCCAGGTAATTTTTCTAGCCAAATATATAAATTCTGAAATTAAAAAAATCCTAAGGCCCCTGCTGGCAAGAGAATCGAGGCTACCGTGACCAGAGTCGGAGAGTTAGTGGATTGCGAAGCAATAAATCTATAATCTTCCCTTTCCAGCTACCAATGGTCAATGTGCCGTTCAATCGGAATGGAAATCGTCGCGTCTAAGGATACTCGTGTAGCCGGATTCAGGCATACGATATCGATCGATAATAGATCTTTTCAACCGATGATTCAGATTCTGCGCCAATTCTCGCATCAAGCCGATTGTGACCGATTCTAATACGATGCTCGTCTGGGTTTACGTCGATAACGCGTACAAATTCAACGCTGATCTCTCACTCAGAATCGGATAAGTAGAGGATAATTGAGATCAGGGACGATAAATAATTAGCATTTGTTTTTATATCGCACAACACAACAAAACAGAGGCTCTTTGAACAATCAACAAGCGATTCTCGAATCAACATTTAGCGTAGGGTATCTGAGAAGAAATGTGAATTTAGAACCTTTAAAGGGGGAGGGGCACGAATCGAAATTGGTGGGTCCCACAACGACGTGCCTGCACCCCAGCTGCACCTACAGTAATCAGCACTGGGCTTGACTCTGTCCTCTCCCTTAACTAGGCCGTCTAGACTCAACTAATATAATGGCACGTAGCCTGGTGGTTGTACTTTTGCCTCGCTATCCGGCACAGGCTGGTTCGACTCCCGCCGTGTGCAAACCTCACTATTGCTGCTATTTTCGATTGCCAATCCAATGAAATCAATACGAGAATACAGTACCCCAAATCGTGCCTGCACAATCAATGAAACTTCAAAATTCCGTAGTGAGGTTCAGAGGCATTTCTAGCACTTCGGATAAACTGATCTCTGATCGGGTAAAGCATCCCTATTACTCCACATGCTCAGCTTATGTGCGAAAATATTCGTGCCCCTCCCCCTTTAAAGAAGGAGAGGCCGATATGCAAAGTGAGGCGGAGCGCTCTCCTCATTTTGCATGCTCATTGCCGTTGCCTGCGCTTCAGGGTGACCTGACATCTACATCGAGAACTCAGTTAGCCAGATATTCGTGCCACCCCTTCTTTAAATTGGCTAATCCTTGGACCGGCAATAGAGGACAAGTTATTGCCTGATGAATACCTAGATTTGGTCTGTTGTGAGATTCGAACATTCGATGCGAGTACATGATGGGATCGTTCCTGTTCTGAGACAATTCAATCTTTGAAAATAATAATTTGGGATTCACGAACCCGCTCGAACCGCCCGCAATAGGTACTTCAGATAGACAGACGCCTGAATTTAATGATTTAAAATAATTTCACCACAATTTTACGATTACCTGAACACCCGGAAGACTCCACAGTGAAAACGTGAGCATTAGTGTCCAATTATCAAGATTTGCACCGGTGAAAATAAACGTGATGAAAGTGGCGAACGGAATAGAAAGAATTGCGAGCGGAATGAAACCCTGGAAGAAAGTTCGGTAATGAATCGATTGATTTATCGACTGATGTAAAATATGATCGGAAGATTTACTGCTCGTAACTCAAATAAAGAACAACTTTTTTTAAAGATTAGCATTGATAATTTAGAAATAACCTGGATCAACTGCATGCGAATAAATCTGCGCTGCAAGTCGATCGTTTTCACGCTCATTTCCGTATTCACTCGAGCCAATTCGTGAACAATTCTGAACGGGATCTTTGATCTTTCTTCTAAATTCCTATAAAAATCAACCAACTTGAACACAGTGAACCCGAAAGCAATGTAGGTGAGGAAGTAGGAAGGCGCAATTCCATAGAATGCGAGACCCATAGCGGTTCGGTTACCCTGAATTTGATTTTGAAGTAAAAACATTAACTCTCAAGATACAATAAGTCCTCACATTCGCCGGGTCCTCATGTATACCGATGCCGTAAACGACGTATCCCCCTTCGTCATCTGAATAAACATGGAAATCATTTTTGTAGAATTGTTTTGAGATTGAAACAGTACCATCTAGCTCTTGCACCCTTTTCGCAATGTCTCGCAGTTGCTTTTCGATTGCTGGATACGGAACGAAGAGCCAGAAATAGGGCTGAGAATGGGTTCGATCGTCGTTACGGAAATGTGGAAACGGAAAAAAATAATAAAACATCACAGCGTACATACAACTCACAGCGGAAAGTGCCATCGAGAACACCGTAAATAGGTAGGCGATCATGACTTTCGCTGGATTTGAAACAGATTTTCTGAATTTTTCTAGGCTCCTTTGTTCAACAAATTGCTCAAACCTAAATAATACTAAGTATTGGACGATGCATGGAGCTGTGATAAATTGCCATAGCGAGAAGACCATAAAAACAGCCACTGCGCAGACAAGATCTCTAAACATTTATGAATTATTCCTTTCCTTATTTTTTTTCCCTTCTTCCTAGCTTAACCAACTCACACCTGCTTTTTTGCTAGTATCTAAACGCCTTTGAAGTGTACGTTCTAGGGATGGCAAAAATTGTCTGAGACAACGCATTGGACAATTTTTGCCATTCCTAGTACGTTAATTCATTGTTCTCTTGATATACACTCGCAAGATTATCAAAAAAAACATTTCTATGCATCACCGTGATAGATAAAGAATGTGTGAAACATACCTCAGCCATTTCGGTGCATATTTCACCGGGCCGTATACGATTGAAATGAAGAAGCCGTCGGAAAGGACATGGGTCTGAAACATAATAATTTTGATTTTTTTTTACAGAAACATGGCGCATACCCAGAGTCCAGCAATGAGCAAACCGCAATTGAAGGCGCCTTGAGAAGCATTGATTGCAATGCAGAGCCTTGAATAGATAAACAATTATGGAGGTGAATTGTCAGAAAAATATGCCTATAGGCGGTGACAGTAATGGCTGATTTTTTTGCAATGAGTATGTAGACAAGGAAGATGTTTAGAGCGAGGCCGATTATACCTGAAACAATCGCCCTTTACCAGTAGAAATTGCAGCGTTAAGTTCACCTTCTGTGCCACAAATGAAAGTGCAGAGAATTCTCCAAAGGCTGGCCATGAGGATTAAGAAGTAAGTATTTCTAGAAAGGCAATTGTCAAAACAGGTTTGATACGTGAGAATAAGAAATTCAGTTCACGGGGAATCTAGAAATAAGCACGTGCTTTGAAAATGAAATATATGTTGTGACAGGCTGTACTCAACAAGCGAAGCGGAACAATAACTCAAAATAGTAATCGAGTTTTCAGCTATTAGAGCCAGGATATTAATTGTTTATTCCATAAGGAATACTTGCACATGCCATTTTATTGTGCACAAAACACATATCGATTAATCTATGGTCTCTACCAGATCAGAGAATCTCTGAGGGGGCGGTTTTTCGAAAATAAGTTTGTAGAGAAGGAAGATGCAGTGGGCATTTATACATTTCGTTTCGATTAGAAAAGTGTGCCAGTAATGTCACATGACCAGATGACTGATTGTACATTAATTTCAAAACGCACACCTCTTGTTTCTGTTGTGTGTTCAAATATAGATTATCTTTGGTACAGTTAAAAAATTCCTATCGTTTCAGTATAGAGCGTTTGAAATGCTCAGCAAATGATCAAAGGTCAGCTACGAGTAGAATGGAAAATATTCTCACGAAACCAATAAAAATAAAGAATAAATAATAAATTTGAATATTTTCAAGATGAATGAGCATAAGTACATGATTTCGAGCATGTAAAACAAACAAACATTTTTAAGGCGTATGACAATATGCATTGTTAGCTCTCCTGTTTTCTATGCACGCACCTGACAACAGTTTACATGCTGTCTTTGCCTCTGATAAAGGCAAATACAAAAATTATCTGTCAGAGTTACCTAATTAGGGGGCGATTTGACTAATCCCAGAGACAGGGGAGAGACGACCGACCTGACGAGGTGAGCAAGTTTCATCGCTTGATAGCCCCACCGCGCGATGGTTGAGACTCCTAAAGGACCCACGAAATCAGCGCTTCCTCCCGAGGCCTCTCTCTTCCCTCGCCCTGAGCGGTCGTCTCTCCCCTGTCTCTGGGATTAGTCAAATCGCCCCCTTCTGCCTCGTCATCACAAGAGCCAACTGCCCCTTCGACATCTGCTGCAGCTGCTGCAAGCCTCGTCGTCGCTAGCTGGCAAGTGGGTGCCGGCGCACGGGTGCGGTTAATAACCCACCTGACGAGGTGAGCAAGTTTCATCGCTTGATAGCCCCACCGCGCGATGGTTGAGACTCCTAAAGGACCCACGAAATCAGCGCTTCCTCCCGAGGCCCGTGCCCCCGTCCGTTATGCATCCCAGGATTCAGTGGATGCCCTGAGTGCCAAGGTGGATAAGATGATGCGCGTTCTGACCAAGATCGTCACTATCCTTGAAACGCCATCTCCCACTCCTCCTCCCTCTCTTCCCGCACTCTCTCCCGTTGTGAACATGGCTAGAGAGGTGTACGAAGCGTGTACCAAAGCAGTGATGGATAAGAATGAGTATGCTGATAAGGAGACTCGGGCAGTCGTCATCGGGAGTACTGAGTCGACGGTACCTACCGAATCGCTGAAGAAGGATGAGGAACTGGTCGCCAGTCTCATCGACTACTCGGACTCTGACGCGGCCAAGAAGGCACTCGCTGATGGGAAAGTGACTCACCATCGTCATCCTGTCGACCGCCCTGCTCACAAGAGACCTCTCAAGATCAAGTTTGAGTCAAAGGAAATTCGTGACTCGTTTCTGAAGGGAATTCGTTCGAAGAAGGGTCGTCCTCCTCCACTCGTCTCTCCCTCGTCCTTCGTCCGAATTGACCTAACTCCCACTCAGTTGGTACTCGAGCGTGAAGCAAGACAGGAAGCTGTCAAGAAGAATCTCGACGCCGGTCATCTTCTCTACGGCGTTCGCGACTTCTCCCTCATTACGTACAAACATCCCCGCGCGCTTCCCCCCCCAATTACGGAACAGCCCGGGCTTCCCGTGAACTCTCTGCTGCCGATATTCCCTCTGCAGATACTTCCTCTGGTGCACCATCGACTGCCTCTACTGCCTCATCGTCCGCTCCCGCTCCCACTGCGAAGGCTACCAACGTGACCATTCGTGATCGAGGAGGACGTGACAAGCAGTCACAGCAGCAGCCAGCCACCTAGGACGCCGGCAGCAAGGGTATACCCTCCCTCATGTCCATTCCCATTTCATCATTTTCGTTCCCCATGACCAATACATCTAGTACCGTAATTCCATCTAGTACCGTAAACCCTCTTAGTACACGTGCACTATCGATTCCCTCCTCCTCTGTCTCTTCTTACTATGCTAATTGCCGCTCCGTCAGATGCAAAGTCCCTCAGATTGCTTACCTCCTCTCCTCTTTTGCATACAAATTGATCTCTCTCACCGAAACATGGTTACTTGAGACTGATAGTGACGCTCTTCTCATAGGTGGATTCCCTGATTACCATTCATTCCGTTGTGATCGCGCTCTTTCTATTGATTCTGGTCGTGGTGGCGGTGTCGCCCTCATCGTTCACAACTCCCTTAACCCCGTCCTTGTCTCCACTTTTACTGCTTCCCTGTTAGAATCTTGCATCGTTGACCTTCACCTCACTTACTGTACTTCACTACCATTTCGTAAAGTTAGAGTCATCATTGTATATAGATCACCCTCCTCCCCATCTCAAGCATTTACATCTTTCCTAGCATTCATTTCCCCTTTGATTTCTCAAGACTTCCCATGTATTCTTCTGGGCGACTTTAACTACCCTAGTATTGACTGGAGCTCAATGACATCTCCCAATAACGAGGACATTATCGATTTTGCGTGTGACCATCATCTCACCCAGCTTGTATCCTTTCCTACCCGTCTCCTCAGTTGTTTAGACCTCATTTTCTGTAACTCCGACATTGTATGCAATCTAGCCCCTTCCGTGCCCCTTAGTGACCACTTGTCCTTGATCTTTGATCTTCGAATCCCTTCCCCTCCCTCTCGCACTTTTGCACCATCCAGAATGTACAGGCATGCAAATTGGGATGCAATTAATGACCACATTTTTTGCCATGATTGGACTATTGCCCTTTCTTCTCTTGACGCGAGTAGTGCATACGAGTATTTTGTACAATTCATTAACAGTCTGCTAGATCAGTTCGTTCCGTTGTCTAAGACCACTCCCCACTCTAGATACCCACGATCCTCAAAAATTCTTTATGGTAAATGTAAATCTTTGACTAGAGTTGCCCCAAATAGTATTTCTTGTATGATGATGTCTAAGCGTTTCCAGAAAGCTCTTTACAAATTTCATTGCTCATTAGAAAATCGTATTGTCTCTTCCGCCAATCCAAAATCATTTTATAGCCTTTGTAACGATAGACTCAAAGTTCCTAAGACCACTCCCTCTGGATTAATTGACTCTTCTGGTAACATTCTTCTCACTGATAACGAGAAATGTCTTGCATTTTCCTCATTTTTCTCTTCTGCTTTTTCTGTGCCCCAGAAATCCCCACTCCCCCTCCCATCACCTAACTTGATCTTTGATCTTCCCGTTATCTCACAAACAGATATTTTGTGTGCTCTTCGCACCCTCTCACCGAAGATCAATGTTTCCCCTGACCGAATCCCCAGCCTTGTTCTCTCTAAATGTAAATTCACCATTGTTTCTCCTCTCGTTATTATTTTCAACAAGTCACTCCTCACCTCCCAAGTCCCATCACTCTGGAGACAGGCCCTTGTCAAACCCATCCCTAAGAAATCTAGCAACTCAGTATCAGATTTCCGTCCTATTTCCCTCACTTCCCCGACTTGTAAAGTATTAGAGAAGATTCTGACCAGAGAGATTACATCATTTTTGGACAGCAACAACCTTTTTGACCCGCAGCAGTTTGGTTTCAGGAACTCTAGATCCACCTCTTCCAACCTAGCCGAAACATACTCGCATTACCTGCGCATCGCGCATAGAAAGTCTGCTTTCGACACAGTTTACATTGATTTTAAGAAAGCTTTTGATTCTATTGACCACAGGTTGTTGCTGCACAAATTATCTGAATTAGGCCTCTCTGATCACCTTGTTTCCTGGTTCCGATCTTACTTGTCAAATAGAACCCAGTCTGTTTTCATTGACTCATCGTTCTCCCCTCCTTCCCCAATGATCTCAGGAGTTCCTCAAGGCTCTTGCTTAGGCCCGCTCTTATTCATTCTCTTCATCAATGATGTTTCCTCTAAATTCCCTAAAACCGTTAGATATTCTGTATATGCCGATGACCTTAAACTATTTGCTGAGAGTCCCATTCACTCTGATGACCTTCAAAGTGCTCTTAACGTTGTCTCTTCCTGGTCCTCACAATGGAATCTTGGCTTATCCGAGACCAAATGTACAATTATGTATTACGGTAGTAACAATCCCCGTAAACAGTATCACATTAACAGTATCCCTCTTGTCCCCCCTCCCGATAAGAAGATGTTTGTCAAAGATCTAGGTGTGCTTTTTTCTCCTTCGTTAACTTTCTCTGACCACATTAACAAGGTAATCTCGAAGGCCCGATCTATAACTAACTTACTGTTCAAATCCTTTCGTAGCACGTCTACTCTTGTCTATAAGAAGTCCTTCACTACCTTCATCCTACCCCATTTAGAATATGGTTCTATCATTTGGAACCCCGTGCATAGTGTTGAATTGACTAGAAGTGTTGAAAAAGTCCAGCGTGATTTCACGCGAAGACTCTATGCTAGATGTAATCTCCCCCATGTGCCGTATCGCCAGCGATTGATTGACCTGAACTTTATGACGCTAGAGAACCGTAGAATCATGATCGACCTGTCGTTTGTTCACTCCATTATGCACAATAGAACCCTACTTGACACCTCATCTCTTCTTTGCCTTTCCCCTCTCTCTCGTCCTCTTCGTAATTCGCACAACCTACGAATTTCCCTTCCATTTTTACCTTCCAATTCCCATACCACAGTTGCATCGCGCACTATCAGTCTCTGGAATTCATTGCCCTCCACCACTGTATCATCTAGAAGTGACTCATTCCGTCTATTTATTGCGTCCCAACCTTCTTCATTTTTCCCGGTATCTATAATTAAATCTTGGCTTGATCTTTGATCACTACCCCCCCCCTCCCCCCCTCCCCGAATTCCCCTACCCTTGCTGCCGCAAGAACCGATTCGACAACGTCGACGTACATCCGTCTCTAGCAAACAACTCTATTGCAATTCCATGTACATTAACCTGACGGAATAAATATTGAATTGAATTGAAAATTGAATACACCTGACGCAATACTACTTATCTTGCTTCAAATTCATTTTGACTACAAAAATGCATAGGCGTTAGAGCAAAATACAATATTGTCTCCGCTCAAATTCCATTTCCGAAAGGCAACACTCCTTCTGTTTTTCATGCAACATCTCGGCGTTGATCTATTCACTCGCCCGTCTGGCGGAGGTAATTAATCGTTATCTCTATTTCACCTGCTCTTACAGATTACAGAAACAAACGACCACTCGTTATGAAGAGACTATTACTTGGCCTGCCTCACACTCGCATAGTTGTGCTGCCATTGCGATCGACTCATAAATGACCAGCGGATGGAAACTGCTGTGCATGATAGTATGCGGACTGGAGGGTGAGCCATTTTCTCTATTATGGCTAGTTGGCTGGCCGTCAAAGAGCAGGAAGGAATCAGTCTTGACGTTCAGGTGTAAGCGGGCTCCTTCTTAGCCTATTCCTCCTCTTTGTAGTGGGCAAGAACAGAGCGGGGACTACGGTTGCGGCATACCGGTAACTTATAGGATGGATGAAGAATTAGAGTATCTTTATTCTGCGAGCTCTCTCATCACTCTAACTCGTGAAAAACTGTGAGGAATGAAGGGACGAATTCTTCATTCTGACAGTCCTAATAACAAATATCCAGGATCTGTATCGCAGTCAATGCTTCCCAGGGCGCTTTCAACTGCATTCTGCTGATTTCAGGACTCTGGGTGAGTTTTTGAAGCTACAACTTCCATTCTTGGCAATCTCGATGATGGAGAAATATTCATTTTGCAGACTCACGCATTATCTGATGGCTATTTTCTCGCAATCGTGTACGGGCCAGTGAAGTACGCACCGCTGTGGCTTAGGTGTGTTTTTTTCTTTTTTAAATGTTGCCAAAACTAATCTGCGCTGATATCAGTAGCTATTGCACGTGATGGTGTACTTGATATGCCATTGAAATTTATGCGGTGACATTAAAATTGACGATTTTTTGAACGATTTTGTTTTTTTTTTTGAATTTTTTTTTTGATTTTGAACGATTTTGTGCTGTGAGAGTACAACAACTTCTGCAGAGACATCATAACCTCTCTTGCTGTCTTTATGGTTTTCTCGCTATGGCAATTCATCACTGCGCCGTGCATCGTCCAGTATTTGGTGCTCTTCAGGTTTTTTTTGTACTTTATTTCCCTTGAAAAATGAGTAAATTCAGAAAAACGATGCCTAACGCTGCCCGTGTTGGCATCGCATATCTATTCACAGCAATATCGATGGGGATTTCAGTTGTGAGTGTCAATGTTTTCGATTTTGCATTGCGACCTCTTTTTCAGCCCTACTTCTGGATCTTCGTGCCTTATCCAGCCATTGTTGAGCAGCTTCGGACCATTGCACAACGAGTGCAACTACTGACTGGTAAATTTAGCAAGTACGACAATTGACAAATAAATTGAATTTCAGACGGTGACACCTACGTTGTTTACGGAATCGGCATGCGGGAAGATCCAGCGAATGTGAGAAATTCAAGGGGCTGGGGAAGATGGAATATATAAGAAGAAATATAGAAGCAGAAATGTAAATTAACAGGGCAATCGTACCGCATTCGGCCTCGCTTTCTACGGCATCGCCCCTTCCTACTCACTGACCTACGCTGTGTTCGGGTTCACAGTGCTCAAGTGGGTGCAGAATATGATTCAATATTTATTTGTTTTTTTTGTTGTGATTTCTTTCCACGCTTACAATTCTTGTTATTCAGAATTGTCCGTTTACTGGGACGTGTGAATACTGAATTGAGCATAAAAACGATCGAGTTGCAGCGGGGATTTGTGAAGATGCAAGTCATCCAGGTGATTTATAATTGTTATTACTCAAACAATGAAACAGAAATAAAAAATAGAATGAGTTAATTTTAGGGATTCATTCCTCTCGTTATTCTCACCATTCCTTTCGCTACTTTCATCACGTTCATTTTTACTGGCGCAAATCTGGATAATTGGACGTTGATGCTAACTTTCTCACAGTGGAGTCTGCCCGCGGTTCAGGTTTATTAAAAATATGACATTTTAAATTGACAATATGATTAAAAATAATTTCAGGCCATTGTCTATCTGAAATATCTCGTTCGAGCGAGGCGCTCTGGTATAACGCGTTTTTCTATTAATTTCCATATTTCAAAAAAATATAAATACATATTAATATTTTTCAGAAGATGAGCGCAATCGTCGCATACTTTCGGCGATTCCGAACAGCTCGAATTGAATTGAAAATGTCGACGAAATATATCAAAATATTCAGTCTTGTTTAGAACACGCAAATAATAACTGAAGATAAATGAGCCACTCATCTCTACTTCATTGTTTTTTTCTGTAAAAGCTGTGCATACTTGAAGAGGATGGTTTTTCGATTTCCACCCCTGAAGCCATATTTCAAGTGCCTAGCACCACTAGGAGTCGAGATATAAATTGCGGGAATACAAATCTGTCCTCTTCTCTTTTACTTTTTTTCACAGCAATTCAGTTCAGAGTTCAATTACACTGATTGTGAGCTGCCGAAAGGCGAGCGACGTTAGAGAAGCAGAGAAAGCGTGCGGAATTCAATGGGATCTCTCGCGATTCCGGGCCCACATCCCTGCTCTATTACACCGCTGCCTGCTGATTTCGCTTCTCGCCTGAAAGCGCCGGATTCAATTCCTTTATTCATTAATTCATTAAGTGCCGCATATTTTAACGTTATCTCTCTTGAGTCAAAAAATATTTCTTGCTCTCCATAACTTGTATCGATAATATTCTCTTAATATATTGGAAGATTCGCGATGTGCTGATAAAACGGTGGCAACAACAACGCAGGCGCTAACATTGAATCGAACATTCGCCCCCACAACCTCCTCCTTCTTTCGTTGGATTCTCTTACTTATCGTGGATTAGCTCAACAGATAAATGTCCCACAACGTGCCTACCAACAACCGAGAAGAATTGATTGTATCCCCACTCGAATCGCTGCCTCGCGACGTTCTGTGGAAGATCTTGAGAATAACGTCGGAATCAATTCTGGAACTGAGACTGGTAAGTAATTCTCTGCCAAGACAATACGTTGTTTTGCGAATCAAACACCCTTTTTTTTTAGAAAATGTCACTATTCGGAATCTTATTCAGACATGCAAGGGGCTTAAATCGTGCGTAGACGAACTTGCGTTGATGCGTGGAATAATGCAAGTGGAAGGTCCACTGAGCATCGGATCACAGTATCGGCAACCTATTCGAGTGAGTATTTCTTTAAAGTTGAATTTTGCGATAAAGATACTTCATTGGTCAGATATATTTTTTTTCAATTTTTGATTCCTTGATGTTTTAGAGCTTTAATAGTAGAGTGTTCCAGCACAAATCACCCGTGCACTCACTGGAAATCGTAATTAGTGTCCCCAGAACGATGGTGAAGCTCACAAAGCTTCGCATTTTTCTCTTCAATCCTCTAACCAACCAAGAGTCTTTCGACTTTGATCAGCATGTTGCAGTGAGCTGTTTTTTTTAAATTTGTTTCTTTAAATCACGAAATATCTAATTTACCAAATGTAGTCAGCTCAGATCAATATAAATGTGCTAATCGACGATGATCGAATGATCGAGTGTCTGAGAGACGGCTTGGGAAGACGCCTAGAGGAAGTGCATGTGAGATGTAGCGCAAAGCCCTCGCTCGAACTGGTTGAGACAATATTGGAAGGAGTTCATTCCGAGCAACTACGATTGATGACCAGCACGGTTACAGATGATGTCATGTAAGAAACGATTCAGCAAAAAAAAACAGGAAAAAAACTATTATTTCCAGAACCTTCATTAAAAATGCCAAGGCGGATGAGCTTTATCTATCAGTGTGCGAAGTTCTGACAATAGATCCAGGTAATTGTAAACAATAAAAGTTTGAAATCCGAAAAAAATGTTTATTCAGTCGATGCGCTTCTTGAATTCTCATCACGCTTTGCATCGCTCACTATCGAGCAACTTCCGGTTCCCGGAATGGCCCTAGTGGAGGAGTATTTCTTCGGCTTACACGATATCGAATGGGCGCCAGCGATACTGGATATGTTTTCGGGGAGAATGGACAGTCTTCGCATCATCAATCATTACGGATGGTTCCTGTCGAGCAGCTGTGCCGAATTGCTGATTGAGGTAAGTAACGAGAATCCTAAAGTTAAAAAGCCTGACAATGCTGAATGATAATTGATTTTGGATTATTAATAAATAATAAAACTGAATATTACAAAAATCAATCGTTCAATTTCAGCGTCTTCCAACATTCGGAAAGCAGGTACGCTTCGAATCTTCGTATAAACGTGGATCTAATGAAGAATGCTACATGACAAATGAGTACTTTGTGCGAGGTAATATTTTTGAGTAAAGAAAAAGTAAATTGAGATGATTTTCAGTCGAGGATGATACTTTGAAAATCACGCGTGCTTCAATACAGAACGAATAGATTATTTACGCAATGGAGATCACCTATCTTTTCTCTGTTTAATAATGTTTGAGTGTGGAATAAAACCTTTTCATACGGCGTTTGAAGGATTCTCATAACAACAATCACTTTTGAATCTCAGATTCGAATGGCAAGTCTAACGATGTTTCTAATGGCATTGCTTGTTATGATTGAGTGCTAATGGAACGCTTAATCTCGCGTAACCTTCACACATTTCGAAGTGTTGACTACATCTCTAGTATCTTTTCATTTGCGGCCTCATCATGGAACCTGCAAAGCGTCCCTTCCAGTCCGTTCCAAATCAAGAACCAAAACGGTCCAAACTTGCCGTCGAAGATGCCGTTCCCGCATCGATTCTTTCTCGTTTCGAGTTGCTTCCCCGTGATCTCATGTTGAAAATCATTGAAGAGATACCAGAATCGGTTCTATATCTGCGACTGGTTAATTTTGTTTATTGAAAAGCATTGTTTTTTTTATATATAATTTGACTACTGTTAAGCAGACAAAAACATATTTTTGCAGGTTTCTAAGGTGACCAAGACTAGCGTCGAAGATTGCGCTATGATCAGGTCTACAATTCATTTGGTCAAAAAACTTTCAATCGTCGGAGTACTTAAACAAGATGTTTGTTAAACCTTTTTCAGCCTCTTTTAAGACATTATAGGGAGTTATCAATCTGTATTCAGTACGATGCTATTTAAAGTATCTAGAACTCAAAACGAGTTTAGATATTCTGCAATACAATCAATTTTTTAACAGCAGAAAAACTCTGTTGGACCTTGTCTCATCGTCGTATTAAAAGTAATTCCGCATTCTTCTAAATTGTTTAAATTACGCTTATTTTTACGTAAATCCTCCTTAGTTAAAAAGGTGCACCAGAAAATTTCAGAAAACGTGAGTTTTTTAACGACATGTTGTTATTTAATTGATTCCTCCCTTAGATCATTTCTATGAAGTACTTTATTCGGGAAAAAGGAAAAGAAACAACTTTTGAAAGTCTCAGAGATTCGATAGGAACAAGACTGGGAAAAGTCGTTGTTAATTGCAAAAAGAAATCGCAGCTATTGCTAGTATCAACTGTACTCCAAGGCATGAAAATAGGACATATTTTGGTTCAGGTCCACACAATGACGACTGACATACAGTAAGTATAAAGTTTCAACGATTGCAATAAATTCAACTTTAGTGATTTTATTGTCAAGCCTACTGACGCAAAGCGTGTTGCCATCCACGTGACTGATTTGGCAATACCTGATCCAGGTCCATAACGATGTATTGAAATATATAAAAAAATACTACTTCAGTGAGCATGCTATTTCGTTTATCGAGCATATATAAATCGATTATTGTGAGACAGAATGCGAACCCTTATGTATCGGGAAACAATGAATATTTCTTCGGTGTTCTTTATGCCAAGTGGGCGCCAATATTTATTGATATGTTTTCTGGAAAGCTCCATGAATTGATTATCTCAAATACTTCGTTCCCGAAATATCTTAGCAAAGACGACATTGATCTTCTACGACAGGTTTTTGGCATGACTCATTGTATATAATTGTAGAATTTCTTCAGAAGCTTCCGGAAACCGGGAAAAAAATATTCTTCGCAGCGTCATGTGTGAATTATCCGGATCAGCTTGACTATATAACAAATGAGTATACCGTGAAAAGTGAGCATGATAATGATTCTTATTAATAATATCTTCAAAAATGGTCATTGCAGCTTGTGAGGAATCTGGAAATTTCCAAGTGTTTCACCGTTCAGCTGAGAAATATGAAAACATCTAACCTCCTCATGTTTTGTTGTCTATCTCATGAACTGTAAATGTTGAGTGTACCGGAATAAATAGTTGTATAGCCTCGTTTTCAAGGATTTTCATAAGACGCTATCTATATTTTATTACTAAATTAGCTTCCTATTTTAACTCAAACGACATTCCTCATGGAAACGCTCACGTGACAGAGTGATCAAGAGTGCATTGAAACTCTTTTTTCACTCGCCCAGTTTTCCACTACACGTCGTGTCCTGGCTACTTTCAACATCTTTCAACATGGAATTAACAAAGCGTTCCGCCCAATCAGACTCGGTTCAACCACCAAAGCGGTTCAAACTCTCCGCCGAAGATGCTTGTACGGAATCGATGCTTTCTCGTTTCGAGATTCTTCCACGCGATCTCATGTGGAAAATCATCGAAGTGACACCGGAATCTGTTCTGTCTCTGCGACAAGTAAGTTTTTATCGAGATTCGGCGTTCATGGTTTTCCTTCGTTTCAATCGTTTCAGGCTTCGAAAAGTGCTAAAGTTTGCGTTGACGAATTCGCAATGTTGCGGTCCACAATTCCTATGGTCAAGGAAATATCAGTCTTCAGAGAATGCAGACAGACCAATTTGGTTTGTTTCGACCTTTCGCTTATTGGCTTGCCTGGAGCAAATTCTCCACGTTTTAGGAACAAAACAGGTAAATCCGGAAGCATAGGTCACTTGAAATTTCACCAAGCGATATCTTGTTCTCTCAAAAGGGATCTGTAAAATGTGTTTACCGCAAAAATGTGGATTTTATATTTATGCCTCTTCTAAACGCAAATATTTTGCAGACCACACCGGCGCGTTCTTGTCTTCGCACCCAATTGAAAGTTCTCTCGCGTTCTACTAAATTGTTGAGATTACGGCTTCTTTTACGTAACGCATCTATTATCTCGGATCCGACGAAAAGTCAAGTTACGGGAAACGTAAGTTGGAAAAAAACATGAATTGATTCTCAGATCAAATCTATCTCAGAGCACCGTATTGATGTACAATATCTGGGAAGGTCAATCAGAAATAGCCGATCTCCTTCGACAGTCGATAGGTGCACGAGTGGGAAGAGTAGCTGTTTATTGCTGTACGAAAGGAGAGCTGCGTATTGTATCAAAGATAATCGAAGGAGTGAAAATACGAAAACTCCATGTGGAAGCGTACACAATCACGAATGACATTCGGTAAGCTTCAAAACTTTTTGATGTACTGATGATCAATCCTAAAATTCAGCGATTTTCTTCTCACGCCGATTAATGCAGGACTTCTTTCCTTATCCGTTACTGAATTGGTAATAGCTGATCCAGGTAAGGAATTATGACAGCATTAAATTAATATAGTTTATATTTTAGTGAACATGTTGATTCGCTTATCGGCGAAATTTAAAACTATTCATGTGAAACAGAATGATAACAATTACATAATGAAGGAAAGGCGTTATTTCTTCGGAGTTCATTCTTTAAACTGGACGTCTGTAATTCTTGAGATGTTTTCGGAAATGCTCGATGCTTTGATTATTGATAACAGTTCGTTCCCCCAGTATCTTAGAAACGACGATATAGATTTGTTACGAGAGGTATGTTTGCCAAACTAGCGTAGTACAATCACGTTTTCAGAAGCTTCCGAAATTAGGTAAGGAAATATTATTCAAAGCGTCATGTGCAAATTATCCGGATCGGCTTAATTACACGGTTAATGAGCACTACGTGAGAAGTGAGAACGAGAAATTATTTAACAATTTTATAATCAAATTTTTTCCATTCAAAATACAATAGAAATTTCAGCTGGAAAACTTGCAAACTCGGGTTGCTTAGAAATAATACATTCATCAAAAGAATATGCAAAGATATTACAGTATTAATAGTATTATTTGTACTAATCATTTCATTTATGAACTTATTAAAGTTCAGTAATAAACAAATAAATCGAAGTATCGTACGTTCCGTTTGAGCACCATTATGATCAGAAACAAGCGAACCATGCTTGCGCTGTTATCCATCAACCCATTGAATCATGCCATAATTTTTATGCATACGGCGTATTTTTGTGTAGAAAATTAATCGCCTATATTGCTCAACAAACACCGCTGTGGATTGCTATGCCGATCGCTATTTCACGGCCACACTCATAAGTTGACAGGGTTGATTGAGAGAGATAAGCGAACCTCTTCATCATGATTGCCTCTTTCTTACGCGTGCTCTTTCGTTTCTGTAACCTAGAAGAGCATAGATACGAATTGCTCACGCCATCCACAGATATCATTACTTTTCACGAGGAGTGTCAGAAGAGACGCATTTTAAAATTGGCCGATTTATTGTATGTTAAAAAAAATGTTAAATAAATATTGGTTTACGCGGTATTTCGAAGGCTTACCAAACATTCAATTAAAAATCAGAAAAAAATCAGTCTATCAATTTGAGAATATCAATATTCCTTCTGGCAATGCTCATGATCTCGTAATTGAGTACAAGCGAAAAGCAATAACGCTTAATCTTCACTCATAATCCAAAGTGATAACTACATCTTTCGTACTCTCCATTTTCAACATGGGCCTTACAAAGCGTGCTACCGAGTCAGGCACGAATAAACCAACAAAACGCTCCAAACTCTCCGCCGAGAATGCCGTTCCCTCATCGACCCTTTCTCGTTTCGAGCTGCTGCCTCGCGAACTCATATGGAAAATAATTGAAGAGGCACCCGACTCCGTTCTTTCTCTGCGACAAATAAGTTTTTATCAAAATTCGGCGTTCATGCTTTTTCCATTAGATACACTTGCACCATCAGTTTTAGTGCTACTTAGAATGAGATACGCAACTAAGAAACCCTTGTGCGTTTTTCTAATGACCAACGTACAACCAGATATTCGTTTCAGGCTTCTAGAAGAACTAATGCTTGCGTGGAAGAATTCGCGATGTTGCGGTCCACAATTCCTATGGTCACGGAAATTGACATCGTCAGACTGCCTAACATGGTTTGCTTTCAAATTTTTATTAAACAAGATTGCAAAAACAAAAAAAAAATCGAAAGGCGGGGTCACTGGTGATGAGAGGTTTTCCTGAGAGCTCTTGTATATTTTCACCATACAAATCTCTTACGCTTTTCAAATATAAAGAGAAAATACCAAGTTCAGACCAAGCCAACGCATTGTCATCTCCGCATCGAATTCGAGATGAATTCCCGTTATACTAAATTGGTGAAATTACGGATACTTCTACGTCAACCGTCAATTATCTCGTTTGAGCTGAAAAGCAATGTAACGCAAAACGTAAGTTCAAAAAAGTTAACTGAACTGAATTCTCTATCAGATTGATCAGACCTCATTGATCATGAATATTTCGGAAGATCATCTAAAGTTTGCCGCACGTCTTAGAGAGTCGATTGGTACACTAACTGAAAGAGTAATCGTCCATTGCGTTACGAAAGCAGAATTCTGTTTCGTATCTAAGCTGATTGAAGGAGTGAAAATGCAAGAACTGTTTGTACAGGCGCACACAATTACGACCGATATTCGGTAAATTTCAGAACATTTTATAGACAAATTAAAGAAGGCGTACCACGAATATCTGGCTAACTGAGGTCTCAATGTGGGATGATGTGTCACTGTTAGGGTTGACAGTTCGGAATCACGTAGTTTCACTCCCATTCCGTAGTTTCACTCTCGTTCCGGAATGAGACTCACACAATGGCCATTCCGTATCGATGCGGCGATGAGTGGGAATGATTTGCATCGATACGGAATCGATACGGAATGACCATTGTGCGAGTCTCATTCCGGAATAAGAAGATAATTGAATCAATGTTACGGAATTTCCGAATTCCGTTTCCGAATGGTTAACCCTAGTCACTGTTACCCGATCATACTTTCGAAACTCTCAAGTCACAATTTTTCGTTTAAATTGAGATCTGAGCATGGCTGTGTGCCAAATGACCCTGAAGATCCGGCAACGACCGAGAGAGTATGCAAAATGAGGAATTCGGGCACTCTCATTCCTCACTTTGCATAATCGCCCGAACGGTTCGTGAGATTCCTTCTTTACAATATCATTCAGTGATTTTGTACTCATGCCTATTGATTCAAATAGCATTACCCTATACATGTTAGATTCGGCGATAAAGGATCCAGGTACTGAAGCTCCCATTAAAATATGGCAAAAAAAATCATTTAGCGAGCCTACTAATTCGCCTATCGAAAAATTATAAAACGATTCATGTGAAGCAGCAAGATCACGAATATGTGGACAATGATAGTCGATATTTTTTCGGAATTCATGATGGAATGTGGGCACCAATAATTCTTGAAATGTTTTCGGGCATACTCGATGAATTGGTAATCGAAAATCGCGCGTATCCCCAGTATCTCAACAACGGCGATACAGACTTGTTAAGAAAGGTATGTTCACATAACTAAAAAATGAGGGAAGTACAATCAAGTTTTCAGAAGCTTCCGGAGCTAGGTAAAGAAATATTATTCAAAGCGTCATGCGTTAAATATTCCAATCGACTTAAATACACGGTAAATGAGCACACAGTGAAAAGTGAGAATGTGAAATCATTTTTTCATAAATAATTTAATAATCGGAATTCGAAACTTTAAAAATCTAAAACGCATTTCAGCTGGTAAAAAATCGGGTTACATAGAAATAATACACTCGTCGAAAAAAAATTCAGAGATATTACAATATTAACATTATTACTCGTTTATAACAAGTAATTCAATATGTAAACCTCTCAATCCCTCTTCTCTTGCTGCCTTAAAAAACGCATCGACATCGTCGACAGGCATTCGTCTCTCAACTCTCTCGTACCTCTTGTGTATAATACTCTGACAGCATAAATTGTGCATGAATATATAAAAGGAATATTTTTTTTTATTCATAAAATAATAAGTAAAGAGACCGTATTTAGTTGTTTATCTAATAATATTGAACTTTTTACTTTTCCGAAATAAATTGTGTTCATGTATCGTTTAAAGGATTGCCATAAGACGCTATCTATATTTTGTTACTAAATTAGCTTCCTATTTCAACTCAAACGACATTCCTCCTGGCAACCCTCACGAGAGAGAATGATTATGGCATGTACTCTTTTATTACACGCATAGTTTTCCACTAAACGTTGTGTACTGGGCCACTTTCAACATCTTTCAACATGGAATTATCAAAACGTCCCGCCCAATCGGCCGCGGATCAACCATCAAAGCGGTGCAAACTCTCTGCCGAAGATGCTTGTACGGCATCGATGCTTTCTCGTTTCGAGCTGCTTCCACGCGATCTCATGTGGAAAATCATCGAAGAGACGCCGGAATATGTTCTGTCTCTGCGCCAAGTAGGTTGAATGCACTTTCACGATCAGTAATTGCAAACTATTAATCAAAGTTCTTGAGACGCTATCGCATGTACTTCGCTCGCTTTTTTTCACTATCACACTAAAAAAATAAACTAATCATTTCCGGCCTCTAAGAAAGCTAAAACTTGCGTTGACGAATTCGCGATGCTACGGTCCACAATTCCGATGGTCAGAGAAATTTCAGTCTTCAGAGAATGTCGACAGCCCGACTTGGTCAGTTCTTACGGTTTGCCAATACTGGAGCGAATTTTTCCAATTTAACGGGGAAAAAAGAAAAATCCAGAAACGTGGGTCTTTTTCCCCGGAGCGATCTCTTATACCTTTAGAGGGGATCACAAAGGCAGTAAAATGTGTTTACCGCATAAATGTGGATTTTATATTTATGCCTTTTCTAAATGCAATTATTTTGCAGACCACTCCGGCGCGTTCTTGTCTCCGCACCCAATTGAAAGTTCTCTCTCATTCTACTAAATTGTTGAGATTACGGCTTCTTTTACGTAACGCATCTATTATCTCGGATCCGACGAAAAGTCAAGTTACGGGAAACGTAAGTTGGAAAAAAACATGAATTGATTCTCAGATCAAATCTATCTCAGAGCACCATATTGATGTACAATATCTGGGAAGGTCAATCAGAAATAGCCGATCTCCTTCGACAGTCGGTAGGTGCACGAGTGGGAAGAGTGGCCGTATATTGCTGTACGAAAGGAGAGCTGCGTATTGTATCAAAGATAATCGAAAGAGTGAAAATACGAAAACTCCATGTGGAAGCGTACACAATCACGAATGACATTCGGTAAGCTTCAAAACTTTTTGATGTACTGATGATCCATCCTAAAATTCAGCGATTTTCTTCTCACGCCGATGGATGCAGGATTTCTTTCCTTATCCGTTACTGAATTGGTAATATCCGATCCAGGTAAGGAATTGTGACAGCATAAAATTATGATAGTTTATATTTTAGCGAGCATGTTAATTCACTTATCGGCGAAATTTAAAACTATTCATGTGAAACAGAATGATAACAATTACATAATGAAGGAAAGGCGTTATTTCTTCGGGGTTCATTCCATAAACTGGACGTCTGTAATTCTTGAGATGTTTTCGGGAATGCTCGATGCTTTGATTATTGATAACAGTTCGTTTCCCCACTATCTTAGAAACGAAGATATAGATTTATTACGAGAGGTATGTTTGCATAACTAGCGTAGTACAATCATGTTTTCAGAAGCTTCCGGAGCTAGGCAAAGAAATATTATTCAAAGCGTCATGTGCAAATTATCCGGATCGGCTTAATTACACGGTTAATGAGCACTACGTGAGAAGTGAGAACGAGAAATTATTTAATAATTTTATAATCAAATTTTGAACCTTTCAAAATATAATAGATATTTCAGCTGGCAAACTTGCAAACTCGGGTTGCTTAGAAATAATACATTCATCGAAAGAATATTCTAAGATATTGCAGTATTAATAGTATTATTTGTACTAATCATTTTATTTATGAAAATTAAAGTTCAATAATAAATAAATAAATCGAAGTATCGTGCGTTCCTTTTGAGATCAGAAACAAGCGAATAATGCTTGCGATATACATCAACCCACTGAATCATGCCATAATTTTTATGTATATACGACGTATATTTGTGTAGAAAATTTATCGCGTTTTTCTCAACAAACCCCGCTGTGGATTGCTGTGTCGATCGCTATTTCACGGCCACACTCATAAGTTGACAGGGTTGATTACAGAGAGATAAGCGAACCTCTTCATCAATCATGATTGCCTCTTTCTTTCGCGCGCTCTCTCGTTTCTGTAACCTAGGGGAGAACATAGATAGACACTGCTCACGCCATCCACAGCTATCATTGTCGATCACTTTCCCTAGTTACTTATCACTAGCGATGTCAGAATGAAGAATACGTCTCTACATTACTCGTACTCTCTCACTAGTCAGAGTGACGAGAGAGCACACTAAATGCAGAGACGAATTCCTGACATCCAACTTATCACTCTCAACCCTATGAAATGCGGGAACACGCAAAAACATACGCTGTTTATTTTGCGCTGAATTCTGCGGATGCTAGAGTGCTATTTTGGAATTGAGTAGGATATTTGTCGCCTTTCTTTAGCATGTACCTGTGCTTACTTACTGAAAGTAAAAAGAATTTCCTTCCGCATGTGATTTTGCAAGACGAGCCGCTTGATATTTAGCGTCAGAGCTTACTTCGTCAGTGGGAAATTGTTTACTCAGCGTTGTAATTTGTGAGTGCAGTTGTTTCGCTGCTTTTTTTGTTTATAAAATTGAACCAGTAGTTAGTTATTGTCAAGAAGCATACTCGCCGACTTCATCTTCATACCTTTCGGCTGTTTCTCTAATTCATTAGTTCTTTATCCAACACTCTGCTCCATTTCGCTTACTTCAATCGTTACACCCCTTCCATTTTCCGTTTCACACTGCTCTGCTGATATGTCTCTTCATTTCGCTTAGTCTCTAGCAACGAGGGAGTGATTGGATTGAAGATGTTTTGCGCACTACACTGCAATGAGAAAGAGAGAAGGTCGAGAGGTGTCCAGTAATCTCGGTTGTTCACTGTAATAACTTTCTCTTTGTGTGTTTCGGGAAGGGCGGGAAAGGTCGAACGTACTTGCGAGTTTATTTGAGCCGCGTGTCACGCTATCCCTCTCAGTTAACCTTCTCATTTATCATTCATGGTCGAGAATAGGGCTAAAGGGAGCAGTTCTTCATTTCGCATGATGATTTGAATAGTTCTTCTTCATCTGTATTTATCTGATAACTTTGACAGCCTGTGTCAAACGATCACGCCATAATCGTTCTCGCCATATATGATAGACGAATCACTCCAACGGAACAGCACTCACAAACTCGCAAGTACTTCCTTTTCCCTTTCCGTTTGTGTGTAGCGCTCGATTTGTCCCGCAAATCTTACCTTTTTCATTCACAAATCAGATAGGCAAAGATACAATGCGAAAGAGATAGACGATATAAGTATTCTGCATGAGCAGATTTTGATATTCCCCCACTATCAAAAGAAGGAGAGACGCCGACAGTTCCGCCTATTGCAATACAATATCACTGATCACGCCACTCTTTGTTGATCTCTTTGTCGCGTTTTTTCGTATCGTCACATTTCCACTCTTGGCTATAAATTCAATGCAAAAGTAATCATGGTTTTTCAGAATAAATAGGAACTAAGATGATTCGGTTACTTGCCTTATTCGCCTCAGCACTTTCACTGATTCTCGCCAATAGTGGGCAAAAGGTGAGTTTATATTTATAATTATCGAATTTCGAGCCTAAATTGCTCGTTTTGAGGTTCTCCTCATCTCGTTTGATGGTTTCAGACACGACTGCCTGAACGATACATTCGTGAGTTTACCGATTTTTTTCGTGTAACAGTTGCCAGAAAATGAAAGAGAGTATGGGAGAACGAGAAAGTGTGAGGGAACTTTCACACAAATTCAACACCCATTCACTTCATTTTAGGTCCCGAACATCCATCGATGGGCGCAGAACAGCTCCTGGTTTAAAAATGGAGTAGAGTCACAGTGAGTTTCGAGTATTTCCGCATTTGTTAAAATTAATCAATTTCTGAATGAGTTTCACATAGTTGTCAAGAAGCAAGTGATGCCGTCGGTTTCGTTGCATCAACCTCATTCGCGTAAATATTGAAAAAAATTAGTTACCATTATTGACAAAGCATTGAAACTTTGCAAAAAAATAAAAAAAACTTTCCCTGAGATCTCACTTCACCCATGTTCAACCCTAAATAAATTCCAGACGAATCACGATGACGGCTCCCAATCATCTCTCAATCGTCACTGGACTGAGGGAGAGCGACCACGGAATTGTCGGGAATTTCTTCTACGATGAGGAGAAGGAGCAAGTGTGAGTGGCTGATTACTGAATATGTTTCAAACAAGACACGAATAATAAGAGCAACAGCTTGTATAGTTAATTCAAGTTGTATGCCCTTTAAATTAATTCGATCTACTTAACAGTTCTTAAGCAAGTTACGGTCGGGGGGGGGATCATTGAAGGTCCGCTTCCTCCTTTTCTTCCGGTGTTGTGCATCAAAAAGTGCACACAACCTTCGACAATTCACGCTCAAGTCTAACTGAGATTATTTAGTTATAATCTGAGTGATTACTCTAGTCATTGCCGAGTAGGTTCAAGGTACAAACATTATTACTGAGATTATTCCTTCTGCAGATTCGACCCATACAACGGCACGGGCCGTGCGGGCGTCGTCGAGGACTCGGAGACCGCCAAGTGGTACGTGAAAGAGGTTTAAAGAAGGAGGACAATAGAATGCGCAATACGAGTCGCCGTCACTTCATTTCACTCATTCTCGAGCGATTGAGTGACGAGAGAGAAATGAAGAGCCGTATTGCGCACTCTAGAAAACAATATCTCGACCCTATACCGGTCGAGTGACGAGAGAGTGTGAAATGAAGAGACGGCGACGCGCATTGCACACTCTAGAGGACATCAATCGCACTGTGCCTATCATCTGGCATCGATAACTCACCCTTTTACCGCGAGAATTGTTTCCTTATTTCACCCACTCTCATCTTGCAAAGCGTGTGCGGAACTATGCGATTGCTCGTTCGAACTCGAGTTCCAAATATGTTTCATTTTCTTCTTAAATTGACAATAAATGATTTTTCTAAATTACATTGACGCCGCCTTTCAAATAATGAAAACAATTCAAACATTAGAGGAGTTCTTCATTGAGGTTCCGCGGTGATCCCATCTGGTGTGTCAACCAGCGACAGGGCGGACAGTCGGCCGTTTTCTACTGGCCTGTCGGCGATTTCGAGACTGCGAGAGAGGTTGGAGTCGAGGCGAGGTAAATTATCATTCTAATTACTCTGATAAAATTAATGTATTATTCGCTTACGGCAATATATTTGTGATAGACATTCCAGCGAGAACAATGCACTCTTACGCAGTTGCACTCTCTTTGTCTAGACAAGCACGTGGTCCCCTTTTAATTACAAGCGACTAACACGCAAGAATAACACTCTCGCTGACAGACAAAGAACATCGATGGGAACCGCGCTCCCTTTCCTATCACTGATTAGTCATCGAAAAGAGAATGGGGAACAAAGCGAACGCGCCGTATGCAAATCGCAAGTGGTCCTGTGGCCTAATGGATAAGGCGTCGGTCTCCTAAACCGAAGACTGCAGGTTCGAGTCCTGCCAGGATCGAGATCTTTTGCCGCATTTCTGCATTATTTTTGCAGACCGTGGAGGGAGATGGGCAATCTGGCGAAGTGGAAGCGGGATGTCGATGATATTTTGGATCTGATGGACAATGGCACCAATTTTGTGGCATGGTGAGACTGTTAGGATAAGAAATTTGCCCTTTTGCGTATTATCTCGGAGAGATGAGCATCTGTTGTATGACTTTCCTATGAAATGATCATGTTTGTTTTGCGGAACCATCCGGATATGTTTCATCTTTGTCATACACTGGGAATGAATAATTGACACTAGTGTTCAGCTGATTCGTTGTATAAAAAAATAAAGCAAAATATAGCTGATAAACACAGGTACATCGCCGAGCCGGACAGCACACTGCACAAGCGCGGCTTCTACTATGATGGATCGTTCGCAAAGGTACGCCTGCATCCAAAAGAGAATCATTACTTTCGCTGCTCAAATGGTTCTAAACAAAAAAATTAGAGTTGTTTGACATGGAGAAGCTCGAGAAACATGGACTAGGGATGGCTTGGCAAGAAAAATGACCGGGTTGGGATATTGCGAAAGTTCAGAATGATCCCAATATTTCTTGGTAAACGTGCAGAATGAGTGGGAAAGAGAGTGAAGGGGCAAGATTCTTAAGAATTGCAAGAATCTTGCAAATTTCAAGAATCTTGATTGCCTCTCATTCGTCGATTATTCGAAGAGATCGACCGGCGGATCGACTCAGAGATCGAGAAATGAGAGGGTCAAGATTCTTAAGAATCTTGCTCTCGAAGGAGAACTCTTGGGAAATATGTAAAGTGATCAAATATCCCAATAAGATTTTTCACTCTTTCTTGCCGGACCATCCCTAACATGGACTGTGATTGATCATTCAACAATGAATTTTTATACCTTTCAGGTAATGAGCGTACTGGACGAGGTGTTTGGCTACCTACAGGATCAATTGGATGTGCGAGGTAAGTGATAAATTAAAAATGATTTTCACTTATAATCTAGTGACAAAATAATAGTCATGAACAAAACGGCAAAACGGTACCAAAAATGAAGGGAATTGCCTGAATGCAATGTGCTCAGCGCATGCCGTATTCAAATTGCAATGGATAAGAGGTCGGTCTCCTAAACAGAAGATTGCTGGTTCGAGTCCTGCCAGGATCGTTATGTTTTCGCTACTTTTCAGAGCGACGAAACGACACTAACGTCATTCTCACCGCTGACCACGGCCACATCCAGGTATTTTTCATTTATGTTTTCGTTTTGATCTTTGATCTTTCTTCAGATCGAGAAGGGCCAGATCATGTGCGTGAACCACGTGGTGCCGGGCGTGCAGGGCATCGACTACCAGGTTTCTGCCGTTTCCTAATTCTGTTTCTTGTAGAAAATTCGATAGGAATGTCGTTTCTGCGATTTACCACTAGCACACAACGGGGCTAATTTCCGGTCGGCGAGTACACGATCTTCCCGCGGAACGAGACGTTCGCCGTGGAGGCGTATGAGGCGATCAAGGACGCGATTAGAACGAGAGGACTGAAGATGAACGTGTACTGGAGGGAGGTCAGCGATTTTTAAAAAAAATCTTATATTTCGCTAATACATCTCTACGCGGCACACAGCAGTATGAGGCAACGCATTTGTCTAAGAATTCATTACCTGATTGAATAAAAAAATCGAATGAAAGAACATGAATTGGAACGAGCTGCGTGAAGTGATGAATGGGTTGCTATAGAGCGCTCTTTTGACTTAGAAACGTAAATGAGAGCCAAGCAGCACTCAGTTTGGCCGTCATGGAGGAACGATTTTTTGAATCACGATTTTTATCGATTGCTAAGGGCTGCAAAAATTGATGATGCATTGATGATGAAACATAAACGGACGGCAAAAGTTTGTTGGTTGCAAATTTTCAAAAACAAATATGTTTCAAACCCTTTTCGAATGCTTGGAATCGGTTCCATTGTAATTTATCATTCATCCACATTGAAAATACAATAAAATATTCTCTCAGAGACAACTCCTCATTTCCAGGACATTCCATCGTCGTGGAACTACGTCTTTCCCAATCGCGTGGGCCGCATCTACATCCAACCGAGGGCGGGCGCGCACGTGGTCATGAAGTGCAAGTAGTGAGTCTAACTGGCCGTCCGAGCTTCTGTTTTTTCCTAACCAAAGCTTGGAAAAAATAGTTGGAAGGTCAATACGATTGTCTCGTTTTCGAATTTCATAGCTGAGAAGGGGGGATCTCCACAATTCAACTGCTCCATTTCAGCTACTCCGCAAACGATTCTGCCTCTGGCAGATAAAATAATCGTATCTATTTGTAAATTTCAGCTACTCCGTCAACGACTCTGCCTCATCGGCGCACGGTCACGACGCGACCCTTCCCGACATGCACGCACTGCTGGTGATGGACGGGCCCGCGTTCCAGAAGGGGGTTGAGGTATCATCAATATTCGAAAAATATTCAGGAATTGATATGATATCTCATGATCGAAGGGAAGGATTTCCTTTTATTCGTTAGAGAAATATAAAAACAAGTATTTCGCAATTATAGATCGAAGACATCCCTCAAAACATCGATCTCTACCCTCTCATGGGCAGCATTCTAGGGCTAGAGGTGAGTAGATTTCAAAGATTAATTATTTACTTTGCAAATTTAACACAATCGTTCGTTTACAGCTGATTATCGTTGTCAAGTGCATCGATTTCAATGATTATTCACGTATTTCAGATGCCACCAACAGCCGGGAAACTTGACACAATCAGCCAGGCTCTTACGAATGGATCAGAGTTGTAGGAATTGAATTGTCGCTAGATCTCGCTATTGATTGCTTTATCGAACGGGTACATGATAAAGAATATTGCTCAAGTCCTATTTTGTTAAATATTTGGGAAACTGAATGATTCACATGTGTATACATCAAATCGTAACTAGTGCGACCAGGGATTAGTCAAATTCGAGTATTGTTTCCCGAAAACAAATGAAAATGTAGCTGTGAAAGCATTCTCCCCTGACTTACCGCGTTGTCACTGTACAATTCTTCTGCCAATATTACTAAACACCCCAAAATCGAATAACCGTCCAGCAAGTAAGTATTTTGTGCTTGATCTTTGATCTTTAGCATACGAATGCCACGGAAGAACCACGGCTATCACGTTCGATTCGCGACTCACCATTACACTGCTTGGATAACACGTGAAAGAAGCGGATCAATAAGAAGTGAGGAGATGAGATGTGAGCAATTTGAATAACATTTGTCTTCTCACGGACTCTCTTGCATGCAGACTCGCGAGAATTTTGGCCCAATTTGCAGTTGTTGATAACATCCTCATTCTCGCACTGCGTATTTCCAAGGTAGCAAAAGTGAAATGAACACACACCATCGCAGCCTATCACACCGTTCACAAATGATAGCGTTTGCTGTCGCTCGTGCACCCAGGTTGTCACTACAGATTGCTCAACTTCCGCGTTTATAATCTTTGAACATCAATAATTGACATTCATCAGTTTTATTTGTTATTTTGGGCAACGAAATAGGGAAATGCATTTTTCATATTGAATTTTTTCCCTCCTCGCTGATGGAGGCCTCACTTCTCACCTCTCGCTCCATCATGAATGGTCGTCGTCGTTTCTAGCACAGAATTAGCTGAAAATCGACGAAACGGAGGTATTTTTGCCGCCTTATGATCTTTGATCTTTAGGCTGATGATTTTTAAATACTCGGAAATTGAGAACCCGCTCCGTCCCCCGGAAAGGGTTATTCATTTCTCGCTTTTTTGACGCAAACGATCTACCGTTTTCTCGTTCCTCACTTTTTTCGGTTGTTTGATTGATGAATAGGCGAATGATAAGTGAATCGTCCCTAATATAGACACGTCTATCAATGGTGTTACTGCCCCGGAAGTAAAAGTGATCAGTGTTTTCCCGGTTTCGATAATTCAATCGTCTCTTTGAAAGGCGGAAACTCAACATTCCATTGACATTTACCCTGCTCGCTTTCTCTATTTTCTCTCCTTCAAAACAGTTTGGAATTTTGAAGAAACGCTTCTCATTTCGCCATGCGTTACTCGTTTCCCCCATCGCAACATTCGAACTATTGACAAAGAAGCCGAGCACCGCCAACATAGTGCTTCGCGCAGAGAAGGAACCTCGTGGTCCTGTGGCCTAATGGATAAGGCGTCGGTCTCCTAAACCGAAGATTGCAGGTTCGAGTCCTGCCAGGATCGATATGTTTTGCCGACTTTTGCGATGCCCTTCTGACAGTTATTTGCGTGTTTTGCGCCCATTCAGCTGTGCAAATATTGACTTGGCTAGGGCATTCACGGGATTATCTTTTCTCTTTCACTCTCGTCGTTGTTGCGCAGTACGTGTTTCAATTCTTGCAAAATCTCATTTTTATAAAAGTTCTGGTAACGTTTCTAGCCAGTTAGATGAATCTGCTACAATTCTAAAAAGTGCCCTCACTTGAACCGGTAGTCTGGATCAGAGAAACTAGCTCACTTGTTCTTTGAAAATGCGCGAATCCCGAACGCGCAATCGCCCCGCACTCCCCATGTCAACAGATAATTGCCGTTCCCGATCTCTTTTCGTCTCCCTCTATTCCAAGTGATCACCCTATCTGGAGTCAAACATAATCCCCCTCCCTCGCCTCTTGCGTGCCTCAATTATGCACGGAACACTGCCTTTCACGACACTTCCGCCTTTGAAAATAGCGTACTTTAGCCGGATTTAGTTCGTCATTGTGCCCGATTTGTGAATATACGGCGAAAATCAGATTCTAGATACAGATAGGTAACATCCCACTCAATGGTTTTGCCTGCATTTCTCATAGGTCAGTGTGATATAGCGATTACGCGAAAAGTGGAGAGCAATTATGATCCCGCATAACATTTGATCTGACTCTCGCACACTTGCCTGTCCACAAATACTACGCCCTGTGACCTGGGCAAACTCGATGCTTCTTGACTATGACTAGCGCGCGCAATACCGGTAGCAGGTTCTCCGTTTCACATGCTCTCTCACCGGTCAGTGTTACGAGATAGTGCGTGAAATGAAGAGACGATTATCCGTAGTTCTAACTCTAGCAATAATTTCTTGCTGTGACCAGCTGCGAACAAATGAGAATCGTTTATCTATGCGAGTAAACAGTATGTTGGTGCATGGTTAACTATACGCTACGGTTATATTATTCATGGCCTTTTTCAAGAGTTGTTCACTGATCTACTGGTGGTTCGCTCCTGTATGAGATGATCCTACCAGAGTAACGACGGCCAGAGTCGTAAAAGTGATAAGAAGTGTGTGAATTAGTTCACGACGAGAACAGTCGGCCGTCTTCCTGACCTTTTTCGCCCCGATCCATTCTGGTTTTGGGACGGCGGAAGGATCGCGCACTCTCAATTCCTTATTTTCTCTCGTTTCTCTGACCCTTCGAGATAAAGAACACTTGTTCTCGCCTATCCTTGATCGCGCCTAGTCCAATTCGCGTTACTTTTTAATCGTGATTGAGCCGGATTGAATGCCGTTCCATTTCTATGTTTATTTATCCGGCCTGCCACTATTTTGGCACGCTTCTAAGTATTGTCGGTTTGCGTACAATCGCTCCACAAATTGCGCCGGGGTTGAAAAGAAACGTTTGGCAATTTTGAACTGATTTGAAATTACCTATTGTTGAGCTTCTCATGATCGCTGCGTAGAAGTTCCGTGAGCTCCCATCGTCATCAGTTCTCGCCCGCAAAGCAACGGGGAGGGCGGCTCCCAAGTAATCTCGCTATCTCAGTTTTCTCGTCCCCGTCAACCGTTATCGTTATCTTTCTCGCCTGTGAGGAACGCCCTAGTTAGCGCTCCCGGTTTTCTCTCACCCCCCAGCTTGATGATTCATTCTGGTACTTATCTGAGCATTATTTCGTCCTGATTAGGGCTGTCACGATGTATCTTAGTTCCGCATGCACTGTTGAATCTCTGAATGAACGAACGGATTCCGCTTCCTGCTAGCACAAGTCTTGATCTTGAACAGGCATCTAGGATCTCCGGTTCACGACGTTATCAATTTCTGCCATTTTGAGGCGGCACAATATTCGTCACCTCCGTTGACCCTTTGACCTTCACGCCGCCCCCTTTACTGATACTATATTACCCCC
Organism: Pristionchus exspectatus; assembly: GCA_911812115.1. Lineage (NCBI taxonomy): Eukaryota > Metazoa > Nematoda > Chromadorea > Rhabditida > Neodiplogasteridae > Pristionchus > Pristionchus exspectatus. The sequence goes on along the minus strand of OU461582.1, from coordinate 34,758,922 downwards.
GCCATGAAAGAACGTCCCCGACCAAATATTTTTTACCGTTGTATCTTAATACTTTGGCAATTCTCTTTCAAAAATACCATTGCATGAGCTAAATCGACTTTTATCAATAGTATTTTCAGCCATGCTAGACCGGGAAGATGATTCGATCGACTTCAATGCGTCCACTACATCATTCAAGTCCATCAAATCGGTTCGGGTTTATCTTGCAATTATGTTTCACTGCTGGTACGAAGGATTCAAACTCTAGCGGTCATGCACTTAGCAGAATGGAAAAAATACCATTGCGTGCGCGAGGGCGACGTTTCCCATTTCTAGCCACATCACTTCAGACCACCACCAACGTCTCGTCCGCCTCCACGTACACGGTCGACGACGCGATCGAGTGCGTCGGCTTCGGACGATTCCAGCTGATCATGAGCGCGATTGCCGGCTTTGCCTGGGTCAGTGGATTTCTTAAGATTCTTCCTTGCTAACGCTAATCTGGAGAGTCGATCACCTAATGGTAATGGTTTTCGTGGTTGTATCTAATCACTCCAGGAAACGCAATTTACGTAGAAGACTGATTTAATTTATTTCCGATTTTCATTCAATTTCGAAACCATTTTCAGATGGCCGACTCAATGGAGATCATGCTTCTCTCCCTGCTCTCTCCGGCGCTCGTCTGCGAGTGGGGAATCACGCCCGCTGAGCAGGTAACTATTTCAAAAATGAATCAAAAATACATTTCAATTAATAAAAATAATGAATAAAATGTGAATTACGCAATGAAAATTCGGCAAAAAGTTGCCAGCCCGATGCGGGGCTCGAACCCGCGACAGCCAGATTAAGAGTCTGGTGCTCTACCGACTGAGCTAACCGGGCACACGCACTTGCGCGCTAATGAGTGCGTGACAAGGGACGGGTGGTAACTATCAGGAAAGAAGAGTTCTGTCAAAAAATTGCATTGCGTGTGCCGAGGCGACGAATGGGAAACGTCGCCACCACACCATCCTCATTTCAGGCGCTGAGCACGACGTGCGTCTTCGTCGGGTGGATGGCGTGCTCGCCGTTGTGGGGCTGGTTCTGCGATCGATACGGCCGCCGAACGGTGGGTTACGGTAGTCCCGGGGAGCAATCGATTATACCGTAATCTCGCAGGGTCTCTTCCTTTCTGCGCTACTGTGCAGTACGTTCGGCATTGCGACCGCAGCTGCGCCCAGTTTCACCATGTTTGTTGTCTTGAGAGGTACGGAAATGATATTTTAGACATAAACTTTGTACAATGACCGGTGATAAAGAAAGTGATGGGAGTTACTAATTTACATCGCACATTCATCATGACGTTTATTTTCATATTTGCAGGTTGCGTCGGTCTGTCGCTAGGAGGTATTACGCAAATGTGAGTTTCTTTTATTTTTGGCTGTCAAAGATCATTGTCGATGGCGTTTTTCGTATGCACTCACATGATCTAAACTGCATAGATAGGTAACATTTCGCTCCCATTCACTTTTCGAAAAACGACAATATCACGTGATCACTGAAGTGTGACCTCATAAGAAGTGGGATAGATCAACGCCCTCAATTTTATTACTGAGAAGAAATTGGGAACTCGTGACGTGTCCAAAAACGTTCCATCACTCTCTGAAATTAGTAGTGACGGGAGAAATAGTGAGGTGTAAAGTATGGCAGGTATTGAAAACATATTTTCTTGTCACCACGATTTTCTTTCTTTTTTTAAACTGAAGTCAGGTTTTCGAAAATTTTCAATTCTAAACAGGGAAGACTAAGGAAAACTTTTTGATTGTGAAAAACATGGAAGGACATTTAAAAATAGAAGATATTTTTAATATTCAGAGCCACGATCTACACAGAGTTTCTGCCCACGACAAAGCGCGCGGGGTGCATCCTCATGCTAGAGGTGAGCCGGAGAGCCGGAGAACCGGAGATTAGATGCAACCGGCGAATTCCGGAGCCGTCAATTAGCCTTCCAAATCCGCCAAATTGCAGTTCTTCTGGGCTATCGGCGCTGCGGTAGAGGCGGTGATCGCGCTGCTTATCATGCCCACGCTCGGTGAGTTGTGCAGAAGAAGGAGAGCCGGAAACTACCGAAACCGTGAAATGGTCGAAATCGCTATGTTATTCCGTTAATGAACGATTTTGGTCCTTTGAAGTGAAGACCGATTGCTGTTGAGTTTCACGTGACCTTCACCTTCTAAATCCAAACTGTTCAAAGATTTCTTGCGACTAGGCACTGCGCATTCTAAAAATAAATGCTAATAATTGAGTAACGAAAATATCCTCTCCAGGCTGGCGCGGTCTCGTCGTTTGCTCCTCAGTGCCGCTGCTCATTTTCGCCTTCTGCTGCATTGTAATTTTTAATTAATTAACATATTAATTAAATAATAATAATTTAAATTAATTAACCAAATTAATCTGCAGTGGCTGCCCGAGTCCGCTCGCTACTACGTCGCCCACGACAAGAACGACAAGGCCAAGGAGGTGAATATTCAAATTAATATTTATTTAATTACATTACATTACATTTATCCAAATTCAAGGCATAGTGCCTGCAGGGGGAAACATCATTATGGAGGGGATTGGGTTCTTCGTACCTAGTGACAAATTATTTAATTAAATAATATTAATTAGGTTCTCGACCGGGTCGCTCGCTACAACGGCAAGGAGCTGCCCGAAGGAGATCTTGTGGCGGAGAAGAGCGAGCAAACTGAGAAGGTTTGCAGTTATTTTTTTCCGATTTAGGATGTGTTTCACCAATTCCATATTTCGTCATCAACTTTTGGTCAACAATCATAGCAGAAGGCGTTCGATCAACCAAAAAATAATAATAATCAATGTCAGGACGTAAAGAAACCATCCGGCATCCTGGCTCTGCTCGAAAAGCCCCTGCTCGCTACTACTCTGCTGATCTGGCTCGTTTGGTGAGGAAATGTCTTTTAACTGAATCACAGCAGAATAGAAAACCTCTTGATCATGCAACAGCATTATACCGCTTTTTTCGAGTTTTCAATCCATCAGTAATACAAATTTTCAGGGCGATGAATGCATTCTCCTACTACGGCATGACGCTCTACACGACGAAGCTGTTCCAGTCGACCGATGTCTGCCACGGAGGCAGCGAGGAGAACGCAAAGTGAGTTTATTTATCTAATTAATTATTATTTATTTAATTAATTAAATATAAATTTTTGTAGGACCAACCACACGTCGCTGTGCGTGCCGCTCAAGCAGGAGGACTACCTGGACATCATCGCCACGTCCTTCTCGGAAGTGCCAGGTACGGTGCGGCGAGAGGGCGACGATTACTAATTCAGCCATTGTTGTTGAAAATTGCGCTGCGTGTGCGCGGGCGACGTTTTATCACACACACAACTATTTCAGGCCTGATCCTCACCTTCTTCCTGATCGAGCGTCTCGGCCGCAAGATGACCATGAGTGTGCAGGTATTTGATTTATTTATTATTTATTAATTTATTTATTCAATTAATTTTTAAGTTCCTCTTCTTCGGCATCGCCAACTACTTGCTGTATTTCTGCATGGGACGGTGAGATTTTTATTTATTATTATTAATTATTTTAAATTTTAAGTTATGTTTCAAAACGATTATACCTTGCCATTTTTTTTATGCTATTGCAGTATGAGGCCATTCACTTCTTCAAAAAAATCAATAACCAATCCCCCTTGCAGTACCGTAATCGTCTCGATCCTCTTCGTCGCGCGCGCCTTCATCTCCGGCGCCTTCCAGACGGCGTACGTCTACACGCCCGAGGTGTACCCCACCCCGATGAGGTGCGACGATTACTAATTAAGACGTTCCTGTCAAAATTTGCATTGCGTGAGGCGTGGCGACGTTTCCCAATCCACATCACAAACCATTTCAGAGCTTTCGGCATCGGCACGGCCTCGGCGTTCGGCCGCATGGGCGCAATACTGACGCCGTACGTAGCGCAGGTTTGTGATCTTTGATCTTTATAGTTTGATCTCTGATCTTTGATCTTTGAAGGTGATCGCCGAGTACAATCTCGTGTACGCCACGCTGATCTACGGTACGAGCGGGATGATCGGGTCGTTGGCCGCCTTTCTGCTGCCCATCGAGACGGCCGGCCGACAGATGATGGACACACGCTGAGCGAGGACGACGATTACCAATCCCGCCCAATCCCGTCAATTTTCCACTGCGTGTGCATGAGCGACGTTTATCGCCCGCACATCACGCGATTAGCAATACTTGACCTTATCCATTCGTGTCTACTTGATGATCTCGGCACTCGATTCTCACATTGCGATTGTGACTTTACTGTACGATAAATTATACGATGTGAATTGAGAGAATGAAACAAATCACACTGAGAATTTCTTTAATTTCTAGGCATCATGAGAGAACTTTTTCTAAAAATATCTGTAATGTGTGTAAAAAAAAGAATCAATTCGGAAGTAGAATCTCACTTTATTATGACAGCAGTTCACATAATAAAATATATACATTGCGTACATCACTGATGTTCCTGAAATGATGGAGTTTGGGAAATGTCGACATCACGCACGCAATGCAATTTTTACCAAATTTGATTATTTGGTAATCGTCGCCCTCCAGCACACCAACCTTCATCGCGCGTCCCTTCGTCTCCATCGGCAACAGCATCGCAGTGAACATGCCCAGCATTCCGCCGCAAGTGTAGATTATGGCAGGAATTATGAGATTGTAGGACCCGAGCACCTGAGAAGATTTTATTTTTTTCAACTCAAATGACATGAGAAAAAATTAAGATTTTGAATATGCTTCAATGCTATAAAATGCTATAACCCCCTGACTCGAGCATCTGAGAAATTGAATTTTTGATCACAAATGACATAAGTAAAAGTTAAGATTTTAAATATGCTTCAATGCATTTATAAGCTGCTATAACGATTCTAAATACAATGTTCCGTAGTCTTGAATGGTTATACAAATACAGTTCAAAAGTGTGTCTTGATTGCACACACACACAATCTCTCCTCTCTAACCCAAGGGACAATTACCCGTATTGTGAAAGCTTGCCAATACCTGCGCCACAATCGGCGTCGCCATGCTACCCACTCTCGCCCATCCTCCGGCTGCGCCCAGTCCGAGCGCCCTGCAATGGTGTGGTGTAAACGTCGCCTCACCACACGCAATGCAAAAATCGACAAGAAAACCCAAAATCAGTAATCGTCGACCTGAGCGTGGTGGGATACACCTCGGCCGTGTAGATGTAGCCGGTCTGGAAGGCGCCCGCCATCACGGCGCGTCCCACAAACAGCAGGCCGACGATCCACGTTCTGGAAGTTTCGTGGGATTTACAAATGTCGCATTCACACACGCAATGCAAATTTGATCAAAGTTTGAAAATTTAGTATTCGTCGACCTGCTCATGCACAGGACCAGCACCACCGTGCACGCCGAGTACACGCCAAAGTTGAGCGCGAACGTGGCGCGCCGACCGATCGTCTCCATCAGAATCATGGTGAAGAAGAGACCTGAAATCAATTATCTATTTTTGTGGTGCATTCTACACGGAATGTAAAATTGACGATCACATATGTTTCAGAACTTTCACAAATGACGCATATTGTTCAATGATCAATAAAGGAGTGTTTTCCAAGTTGAAAAAAAATAATACAAAAACCTGGCAGCTCCGAGAAGGACGTAATGACGATGTCCAGGTAATCGTCCGGTGTCAGATGCCTACATCCGGGATTCGTAATTCCCGGCTCCGTCGAGTTCTCGGCAAAGCCAGAGCCGGCAAGTGTCACATTTGCCGGTCGCACGCCGCCATGGCATTCGTCGCCCGACTGGAACAGCTTCGTCGTGTAGATGGTGATACCGTAGTAGAGCAGCCCGAAAAGCACCCTGGGAAAGCGCAGAATCATCGCACGCAATGAAAAATTGCCGAAATTTTCCATATCAGGAAAAGGCAGAAAGCAGCGCACCAGATGACCCATAGCTGGACTGTCGTGCGCCGGTGGCGCTCGTGCAGCAGCTCCGACATGCGCGTGCTGCCCTGCTGCAACCGGGTTTTGTGAAAACCGGAACCGTAAATTGAACGGGCCGGAAAATGGAAACCGTACATTAGATTCAGCAACCAGCTCGCCGTCCGGTAGCTGCCTCTTGTTGTAGCGAGCGACGCGCTCGAGCGTGGCGCGGGCCGGAAAATGTTATGATCGAGGACGGATTGAAATAAAATATTCGAAAAAAAAATTAAAAAAAAGCAAAACCTCATCAATCTTGCCGTGCGCAACGTGGAAGCGGGCAGATTCGGGCAGCCACTGCAATGGAAATAATATTAAATTTTAAATAATAATATGAATAAAAGTGTGATTGCAACAATTTCTTTTGATGTGTTACTCACCCAGCATGATAGCGCAAATAGTGCCAGCGGAACTGACGATAGCCCGACCAGCCAGCGCCAACCTAGAAAGATGTTTGAATCTAAAAAAAAATAAACAAAATAATCTAAATAATCACCGAGCGTCGGCATCACCGCAAGTGCAATTCCAGCCTCGACAGCAGCGCCGATCGCCCAGAAGAACTGTGAAGATGGAATTTTAATGGTAAAAAAATTCATTCAGATTTTTGACGCAAAATTGATTAAGCAGAAAACGAATGTAAAGATGATTTTTCAAATCTTAGCCCTAGAATTATTTTTAGAATTTTATTATGCAAAAGGAATACACCAACATGGTGGTCGGTCAACAGCACCTTGAGTATGGTAAGGCACTTGGCGCGCGTAGCGACGGGCAGGAATTCGGCAGTCATCGTCACTCTGTATTCGAACAATTGCCATTTTTAGAAGTGGTAGTTCAATTGAAACCATTAATCAATCGTGAGAAAGTCACTGAAATCAGTTTCGTGAAACATATCCGAATTGAGCAATGAAATGAAATTTTTTTTATAAATATAAAAAAAAGTATCAAAACTAACGACTGCGGCACGCCTCCGACCGCCAGACCGACGAAGAATCTCGCCAGAAGGAATGCAAGGAACGAGTGAGTGAATGCCGTGACGACACCGAAGATAAAACCGAGCAGCGATGCCGAGATTAGGCCCTTCAAATACGCTATACTGAATTTTAACATCAATTTGACCATTTTCGCATCCAGATTCATGAAAATAAATTGTCATTTGCGAATAATCCATTGAGTTTCAACGATCTTTCAATATTCCACGAAAAGTCCAAAATCGATCTTGAGGTGTGACAGCTATTTCTAACAAAACAGTGTTTCCTACTGGTCTGATTGGTCTCATCACTAACCTTCTTTCTCCCGTACACATCGCAGAATCGGCCCCAGAACGGAGATGAGATCATCCAACCGGCGAATACGAAGGTCGTGCTGATCGCCTGTAAAGAAGAGTTCGAAATACGGGTTGCCGTCTCTTATTCTCTCGCCTCTCTCACCGGTCAGAGAGGCGAGAGAGTGAGTGAAATGAAGAGACGGCGACCCGTATTTCGAACTCTAATATGGGCTAGTGATGACAATTTGGCAACAGTCTTTCTCATTTCGAACGCTCTTCGGCTGGGCAAATACCCTGAGAGTATGCATTGCAAGGAGATGTGTATGCTAGGGTTGCAAGTTCGATATCAATAGTATTGCACCCTCTTCCCTTCTCCGCCTCTCCCCTCAATAGTATTGCGAGAGAGGGGAACTATTGCAATAGTATTGCAAAGATGCAATACTATTGCACTCTCTCCCCTCCCTCTTCCCGTGTGAGGAGGGTGAGAGAGCGTGTGAAAGTGAGAGAGTGTCTCCTCGCGCAATCCTCTGCCCTGTCTGCGCTCTCTTCCCATTCCATAGCCTCTCGTCGGGGAATCAAGGGAAGCGATCAGAGCGCTAGTATTGCAATAGTATTGCACTTTTGCAATACTATTGCACTCAAAACGCGGAGGAGAAAAAGGGTGCAATACTATTGATACCGGTATTGAATTTGCAACCCTAGTGTATGCCCAATTTTTTTATCACTATCATGAATAAACTCTCGGGATCGTCCATTTTGCCATCCCTTCTGTTCCAGTTCCGTTAGTTCCTTTAGTGCCATCAACAATATGCAAATGCATCGACGAGATACCTGCTGAAACGGCGTGACTGCCCACTCGCAGGCGAGGGAGGGAGAGAGAAGGGAGAGGAGCATGACCTCCATTGAGTCGGCCATCTGAACAGATACGGAATATAATGTTACCATTCCCATACTAATTGGTCCAATCGCAACCACCCTCGCAAAAAAGACCACAATGGTGTGATATTTCTTACAATTAGTGTTCTTCTACAGAAATAATGCGATGCATGGATGGTGTAGTGCACCACGAGCACTCATTACAGAGTGACTCACTAGAGTTCGAAAAAAAGGGTCACCGTCTCTTCATTTCACACACTCTCTCGTCTCTCTGTCCGGTGAGAGAACGCGTGTAATGAAGGGACGATTACCCGTATTTCGAAATATATGACTTACCCACGCGAAGCCTCCGATGACGGACAGAATCACTTGGAACTTTCCAAAACCCGCAGCCTCGATCGCGTCATGGACAGTATACGTGACGGCCGGGGTCTTGAATGATGTAAACATATTTTAATTCGAATATCCGATCCAGATTGAATATGACATGCTTAAGGAGAATTGAAGGATTGTTGAAACTCAATCCAACTTTAAAACCTTACAAAACACAACTAATCTGATGATTCTAACAAAAAGACTGCGTACTCTGAATGATTTGGGCAGCATAAAAATATGAAAACTAACTACGCTTATAGCGTCCTCATCTACATCTGTGTTGCTCGAGCAGACGGAAGGTGGCGTCTTAAATACAACTTTAATTCGATATTTCTTGTTTTGAAACGCACCAGGACAATACCGCTGCTTGCATCCTGCGAACTGCTCAGGGAAAACGAGACTGAGGGTTTCTGCAAAATAGGGGACAATCATGTCACATTAATTTTGCGAGAAAATGCCTAAGGTAAAGGTGCGAGAAAATGCCTAAGGTAAAGGATATACGTCAAGCGAATCAGAGTGACACCATCAATCGTCCTCTTACTAGTCGGTAAGTGATCCCGTTAAAATTGATGCGGCCTATCAGTCGAACGTAATCAAGAAGCTCACCCTTTGTTTCTCCTTGCCGGTCATTCCTCAGACGGCACAGAAACGCAAACAATGCTATTCTAAACCGCAAATGGCCACTCGTTCCGTTTGTTCTTCCCCTTTGCCTTCTCGGGAATGACAAGTGATTTGGTTCTTTCTCGTTTATCGAATTCGACGAGGAACCACGGAATTCGAGGAAACGGAGCTCTTTGACTTCTTTCGTTTGGGTGTTTCCATTCGACGATCCGATTATGGTCAGACGCTAAATTCTCTGTATTTCATGTAGTCTCTCGCGCTGTCTGACCTACGAGATAGTACACGAAATTGAGAGAGTGCCGGGACACGTGTGAGGCTCATTTGAATGGGCCAGTGTGCACTGGGACGATGGTGATTGGTGATCTTCCCCGTTTGCAATCGAATGATTGGTGATGAGTGATGTTTACAGTTTGCGGTACGAACCAGATTTCTGGATACTTCGGAGTAAATTGTATGCATTCTTATTTCTCCAATGACTCTGAAAAGCGTTCACGAATTTCGTGAAGTGAAGCAAACTTTTTCACGCAGAAATTTCTTTATGATGGGTATATTACAAAAATAATTCTAGTCTTCTCCGATTTCTACGTTCAGAATACTCTCTAGAGTAGACCAAAGACAAATTGCTGGCTCCAATTCTCGCATAAAACCAGAATGAACAATATCAGTGATCTGAAATGTTTGGTACGTTCAATTGAATTTGGTTATGGCGCGACGAAGTTTTTTTAGTTTTAAAATCTTCACACTGTTGTCTGTTTAGCTCGATGAATATTTTGTCCATGTGTTTATGTATCCATGAAATTTACCTCTTTGAGCGCCTTAGGAATTTGTTCTATTGGATTTGAAATTCTGGCCATTTCATTGTTAAGGCCGAGCAAATCGCCGATTAGAATGTCTTCCAGCTAAGAACATTTTTTTCTCATTTTTAGATTAACGGAATGAGGTTCACTGCGCGCATGCTATTCGGTATGTCGAGACTTCCTGGAAGTTGTTTGAGGTACTTCCATCGTCTAGAGACAGCATTGATGAATGGTGCACTCTCATTGACCAGTGCATCGATTAACTAAACAACATTTTGTTCCCGAAAATTTTGTCATAATGATAAACCTCATCGCCCGAATTGTAAACATTTCTTCCCCACTCATTTCCAATAAATGAGGAAATATTCCGAGTTATCGCAGCCTTTTCCACTTCATCTAAGTTCATGACTTGGATTACCTCTGAAATTGGCTTATTGAAAAGGGTAAAAATCACTCCCTTTTCAAGGCACATGAAGTATTCAAGGATCCTGATGACATGTTTTACACAAAAAAAACTACATTACCTGAACAAATATCAACATACTCCTGAGCAGGCATATTACAGATGTCAGCTCTTCTCTTGAACTTCTCTTGTACTTGTTCGATTGTTAAAATCGATAGATAATCACTATTCTTTATAAGTTTGCCTATGTCTAGCCATATTTCCTCGGTGAACAACAAGAAATATTTGTCAAAAGTGCCGTTCAAATCGGCATTAATCCATCTCAATGTGTTACGGGCACAGAAAGAGCGCTCTATGTCCCGTTTTATTTCCGCGGACAGCTCCTCATACACATGAGCAACCTGAAACCATAATAAATACGATACCAAAAAACAATAGAAACCTTTGCCACAGACTCATTGGCCAATATTTCAAAATCGTTGTCGGTTGTCTGCAATGCTTCCAAAAAGAATTTCATAAATCCAAGGTGAATCTGAATTGAAAAAGTGTTACGGAATTTTCGCCTACGCGAAATACTGATTTCATGAATTTTCGGGTCTCGGGAAGTGCCTTTATGGATAATTCATCGATCGCTTCGATTCGAGTTTTGATCATCAAATGTGAGATAAATTCGATATCGATCTTCTCGAGAAACTGAATATAATCATTATTTCAATAAAATGCATGCATCTCGCATTGGCAGTATTATTTTCGTCCTTCGCCAAAACTCGCAGGTCCCAGAGTTCGCGTTGGAAAGCGGATATTTCCCAAGGAGTGAGCTTCATTGCGATGTAGGCATCTGAAGGAGTTTCACGTTTCTATGCTACAGCACGAAATCGCTAACCTTTGCATGTGTCTGCATAAGTGCTCTCTGAGAAATTATTGCGGGCTACGTCAGACAGGAAATCAGGACCGAAGAAAACATCCGACGGATCCACTACTCTTCTCAATCGATAAAATTCGGGCGTGGCAATTCTTTTCGCAGGTTTGATCCGTTCATATGAATGAACGAAAGGTATCAGCAGTACAGCATAAACGATAAGCATGCTCTGAAATTAAAAGTGGCCATACGGAGACTTTTGCGCACAGCAATGCATAGGCAACGAGTGAATCACCACTGAAAGACACGTCCCTTTAGCCTTCTGTTGTAAACCATGTATACCACTTCCGAATAATGTAAACTGAATTTCTTCTGCTTCATGTGATTGGTTGCTGCGAAAATGAATAAGTGTGTTCAAAGATCGTGAAAATTCAGCTATGATAATGTGAATGTGACTGTCTTTGCGTAGGTTACGAATCATTTATCTTACACACTCACAATTACTACTCAATTCACACAATAATCAGGTATTTACAGGCAGATTCTTGGGTCGAAATTGCACTTTCTATCGGGAGAAATCAGTCACTTTCTTCATCCTCTGCACGTGGAAGCGCACTGGTTCGCGCAGGCGGGCGCGCATTGGGAAATGGGCGAGATCTGAGGAAATATTAATTAATTAATTAATTAACACGTTTCAGAAAATAAAGATGAAATCGAGCTTTGGGTAAGTTTCACAAGATGCCCAAGTTCGTAAGATTCAATCACAGAGCAATAGGCAGAGCAAATCCAGGCTGAAAAAAATTATCTCACCCTCTGACACGTCTGCATGCACTGGTTGCCGCACGTCTGGCAGCCGCCCGAGGACATCTGAGGGATGGCGATCGCGAACTGAAAAAGGATGAGGGGTTATGGAAACTCTTGCTCCGGGCGAACTAACGTATATCATCGTAACTGGCTACGGTAATTGCTGATCAGGACTATTACCGGGTGAATTACCGAATAAATGGGCATGGATAAATGGCAATCAGAAGGCTGAATTCGCAGGCGAGGTTACGGTCACGACTATGACCGGGTGAACTACCGTACCTGCTGGCATCCATTGTTGTTGTTGCAGCTAGCATGGCAGGCCGGCTGACACTGCTGCATGCACGATGAGGCGCACATGGGCTGAAATAATTTCGGTAAAACCAAAAAACAGAAAACAAAATAAAACACCTTATGACACTCACAAAGGAAGTGAACGGCTGCCGTTATTTATAGAAAATCCGGAGTAGTGATATTGTGCCCACATCATGCTACCGTAACCCCTGTTCGACCTCCCGTTCTGACTACTATGACGACCCTGCCAGATTGCCATACTGAGTACGGTAACCCTTCATCGCGGTTACATCCTGATTACAGAAACTCCTTTCGATCGTCCTTCTGAGACTACCGTAACCCGTCCTCCCAACTACCGTACCTGTCCGCCGCAGGTGCGCGCGCACTGCTGTCCGCACGAGTTTCCACAGGACGAAGAGGACGGTGAGCGCAGGATGATCACGGGCTGCTGCTGCTGGGGGCAGGCGGACTGGAATTGGATTGTGTGTATTTTTCAGGCGATAATTGTTCTCAATAATCAATTTACATTGCTCGTCAAAACTGTGAAAAGTGGATCAAAAATTTTAACAGGTAGGCGGACTTGAATTGGACTTATTTTTAATTATATCCTTAAAATCGTCGGAAAACCAATCCACAAGGGCGGAATGGAATGGTTGGGGGTCTAATTATTATTGGAAATGAATTCTCGAAGCAATCGAATGGTAATACTATCCAATGCCTAAAGGGAAGTCGTGAAACTCACCTGCATTAAGGCCATTTAGCATGATTATTTTAATGTATAGGAAAACAAACCGGGCAAGACTGAACACAGGCGGATCGCAGAATGGGAGTGGAGCAGGCAGAGCAGGAGTTGGAGCACGAAGATGAGCATTGGTCTGAAAGAACTTGATTAATATTTGCGCGTTTACTTACCGTAAGTTCTTACACTTTTCTAGGCTAAAATAACTTTAATAGTGTTCCATCTAATTTGTAGGAACGCGAAAAACGTACGATTCGTCGGACATCGTACACACAAGTACGCTGCCACATTTCAATACGCTCCGGCAATGTTTTGATAACAAGCTACTGCAAAAAAAAAAACGCACTGTTCATCTGGCACTGTCCGCCGCATCGCGGCATGCACTGCTGGATGCACAGAGGCGTGGAGCAGGAGGAGGCGCAGCGCTGCTGGCACTGATTGCACTGCTGCTGAGGCTGCATCATGATGATGGGCTGAAAATGGGGTTACGTTAGGTAAGATAAGTGGCTAAGGAAGGCTAAGGAAGCGCTAAGGCAAGCAGTGCAATTGCACTGCTGCTGCATCATGATAATGGGCTGGAAATACAAGGGGTTTGAAGCAGGTAATGTAGTTAAAGTTAACAAGGAGTAAGGCCAAAATATTCTAACAATAGAATGCGGAAGGATAAATTTTGTTTCGTTCAACAAACACGTCTACAGCATTGCTAAAAGAACTGTCTCATTATTTAACATGATTTGTGAAACACATTCAATAGCTCATTTTCATCTTTACGTATACGACAAAAAAGGAAAACTCACAGCGGGTTGGGGGCAGACGCGCGCACACTGATTGTTGCACTGTTGCACGCAGATGGGCTGGAAATATATTATTAGTGATACCGTGATCCAGATACCGTACTCCTATCGTACCCCTACGATATCCTAGTACCGTGATTATAGTCAAACCGTACCCACGGACAGCTGCCATACCGTATCTGATACCACGATCGTTCCGGCTACCCGTACCCCAACCATAACCCGAGTGCCGTACCTGATGACAACTACCACACCACAGCTGCAATGGTTGCCGATACTGGACCATTTTAACTACCGTGTCTTTACTGTACCCCTACCATAACCCGAGTACCGTACCTGCGGGCCGCAGGACTGCTGACACTGCTGCCGGCACTGCCCGCACGACTGCTGCTGCATGGGCACGGCGAGGAGCATGGGTTGCTGAAAATATAATCAGTGGTAATATATTTCCAGAATAGGCCGACTAGTAAAATAATATTTTTATGAACTCAGTTGGAAGCACAACACCATTGGTCAAAGAAATCCTGCAAACCTAAACATATCCTGTGAAACGTATCCGAATTGATTAAATATTTAATCGTAATTGTGATATTCACCGGGCACATCTGCCTACAGCTGTTGCCGCACTGCTGATTGCACTGTACATTGGCACGACAGATCGGCGGGCACGAAATAGTTCAATGCATTGAGGGTGTAGTGCACCACAAGTGCACGTGAGAGAGTGACTCACCCACGCGAAGCCTCCGATGATTGAGAGGATCACCTGCAATCACAAGTTTATTATTAAAATTATAAATTTAACTTATCGTTCAATTCACCTGAAACGTTCCAAATCCGGCAGCCTCGATCGCGTCATGGACAGTGTACGTGACGGCTGGAGTCTGAAATGATGCAAAGATATTTGTATTGAAAATCAGGAGTCACAGACTGATTAAAAATGACGTCCTCGAGGAGAATTGAACGATTGTTGAAACTCAATCCATCTTTGCAAAAAAAATATAATAGATTAGCGTTCATTGCAGACTCTGGACATAAAAATAAGAGAAAATACGAACAACACTGATGGCGTCCTCGTTGACATCTGTGTTGCTCGAGCAAACGGAGGGTGGGGTCTGCAAGTTGACTTTTCTTACGAATTTCCAGTATTTCGAAACGCACCAGAACGATGCCGCTGGTGGCATCGAGTGAACTGCTCAGGGAGAATGAGACTGATGGCTTCTAGAAAAAAGCTATTTTTTCGTATTTATTGTACGATCGAAAAATAAATCGAATAATGAGAGAATGTTCTAGGAACGGCTAAAGAGAGAGAAGGGTATTTTGCGAGAAAAAGTACCTGACAGCCGAACGAAATCAAGAAGCTCACCCTTTGTTTCTCCTTGCCGGTCATTCCTCAGACGACACCGAAACACAAACAATGCTATTCTAAACCGCAAATGGCCACTCGTTCCGTTTGTTCTTCCTCTTTGCCTTCTCGGGAATGACAAGTGATTTGATTCTTTCTCGTTTATCGAATTCGACGAGGGACCACGGAAATACTGGAAACGGAGCTCTTTGACTTCTTTCGTTTGGGTGTTTCCATTCGACGATCCGATTATGGTCAGGCGTTAGGCTCTCTCCATTTCACCGGCTCTGTCGCACTGTCTGTCTGACGAGATAGTACACGAAATTGAGAGAGTGCCGGGACACGTGTGATGATTTGAATGGGCCAGTGTGCACTGGGACGATGGTGATTGGTGATCTTCCCCGTTTGCAATCGAATGATTGGCGATGAGTGATGTTTGCGGTTTGCGGTATGAACCAGAGTTCTGGATACTTCGAAGTAAACAACATCGAAATTGTATGCATGCTTATTTCTACAACGATTTTTTTATGACGGACATATTACAAAAATAATTCTAGTCTTCTCCGATTTCTACGTTCAGAATACTCTCTAGAGTAGACCAAAGACAAATTGCTGGCTCCAATTCTCGCATAAAACCAGAATGAACAATATCAGTGATCTGAAATGTTTGGTACGTTAAATTGAATTTGGTTATGGCGCGACGAAGTTTTTTTTAGTTTTAAAATCTTCACACTGTTGTCTGTTTAGCTCGATGAATACTTTGTCCATGCGTTAATGTATCTATGAAACTTACTTCTTTGAGCGCCTGAGGAATTTGTTCGCTTGGATTTGAAATTCTGGCCATTTCATTGTTAAGGCCGAGCAAATCGCCGATTAGAACGTCTTCCAGCTAAGAACATTTTTTCTCATTTTTAGATTAACGAAATCGGTCTCACTGCGCGCATGCTATTCGGAAGGTCGAGACTTGCTGGAAGTTGTTTGAGGTACTTCCATCGTCTAGAGACAGCATTGATGAATGGTGCACTCTCATTGACCAGTGCATCGATTAACTAAACAACATTTTGTTCCCGAAAATTTTGTCATAATGATAAACCTCATCGCCCGAATTGTAAACATTTCTTCCCCACTCATTTCCAATAAATGAAGAAATATTCCGATTTATCGCAGCCTTTTCCACTTCATCTAAGTTCATGACTTGAATTACCTCTGAAATTGGGATGCTGAGGGGGTAAAAATCACTTCCTTTTTAAGGCACATCAAGTATTCAAGGCTCCTGTTGACATGTTTTCACAAAAACAACATTACCTGAACAAATATCAACGTATTCCTGTGCAGGCATATTGATTATCTCAGCTCTTCTCTTAAACTTCTCCTGTACTTTTTCGATTGTTATAATCGATAGATAATTACTATTCTTTATAAGTTGTCTAGCCATATTTCCTCGGTGAACAACAAGAAATATTTGTCAAAAGTGCCATTCAAATCGGCATTAATCCATCTCAAAGTGTTACGGGCACAGAAAGATCGCTCTATGTCCCGTTTTATTTCCGCGGACAACTCCTCATACACATGAGCAACCTGAAACCATAATAAATACGATACCAAAAACAATAGAAACCTTTGCCACAGACTCATTGGCCAATATTTCAAAATCGTTGTCGGTTGTCTGCAATGCTTCCAAAAAGAATTTCATAAATCCAATGTGAATCTGAATTGAAAAAGTGTTACGGAATTTTCGCCTACGCGAAATACTGATTGCACGAATTTTCGGGTCTCGGGAAGTGCCTTTATGGATAATTCGTCGATCGCGTCGATTCGAGTTTTGATAGCCATGTATGAGATAAAATCCTCCTTCATCTTCTCGAATAACTAAGTAGAATCATTAGCTCAATGTTTCAAAATTATTCTATACTATGGTTGTCTTATTTTCGCCCTTCGCCAAAACTCGCAGCTTCCAGAGTTCGCGACGGAAAGCTGATACTTCCCAATGCGTGACCTTCATTGCGATATATGCGTCTGTAAACGCATACAGAATATATCCATTTTGCCTAAAAAATGCTAACCTTTGCATGTGTCAGCATAAGTGCTCTCTGAGAAATTATTGCGGGCTACGTCAGACAGGAAATCAGGACCGAAGAAAGCATCCGCTGGATCCACTACTCTTCTCAATCGATAAAATTCGGGCGTGGCAATTCTTTTCGCAGGTTTGATCCGTTCATATGAATGAACGAAAGGTATCAGCAGTACAGCATAAACGATAAGCATGCTCTGAAATTAAAAGTGGCCATACGGAGATACTTTTGCGCACAGCAATGCAAAGGCAACGAATGAATCACCACTGAAAGACACGTCCCTTTAGCCTTCTGTTGTAAACCGTATTCCCCTTCCGAATAATGTAAACTGAATTTCTTCTCCTTGGTTGCTGCGAAAATAAATAAGCGTGTTCAAAGAATGCAAAAAACCAATTATGATTATGTCAATTTGAAAATTGGTTGCGGCGAAAATAAATAAGTGTGTTCAAAGAATGTAAAAAAAACCAATTATGATTATGTCAATTTGAAAATTGCGAATGTCCCTGCGTATAGGTTATGAATCCTTTATCTTACACACTCACAATTACTACTCAATTCACACAATAATCAGGTATTTACAGGCAGATTCTTGGGTCGAAATCGCACTTTCGATCGGTATAAATCAGTCACTTTCTTCAGCCTCTGCACGTGGAAGCGCACTGGTTCGCGCAGGCGGGCGCACATTGAGAGATTGGCGAGATCTGAGGAAATATTAATTAAATAATTAATTAACGCGTTATTGAAAATAGAAAAAAATCGAGCTTTTAAGATGTGCTTGCGTTAGGTTTCACAAGATGTCCAAGTTCGTAAGATTCAATCACAGAACAATGAACACTGCAATTCCGGTTGAAAAACAATTAGCTCACCCTCTGGCACGTCTGCATGCACTGGTTGCCGCACGTCTGGCAGCCGCCCGAGGACATCTGAGGGATGGCGATCGCGAACTGAACAAGGATGAGGGGTAATGGAAACTCTAACTCCGGTAGAACTAACGTATATCATCGTAACTGACTACGGTAATTGCTGATCAGGACTATTAACGGGTGAATTACCGAATAACTGGGCATGGATAAATGGCAATCAGATGGCTGAATACGCAGGCGAGGTTACGATCACGACTATGACCGGGTGAACTACCGTACCTGCTGGCATCCGTTGTTGTTGCAGCTGGCTTGGCAGGCCGGCTGACACTGCTGCATGCACGACGAGGCGCAGATTGGCTGAATTAATTTGGGTAAAACCAAAAAACAGAACACGAAATAAAACACCTTATGACACTCGCAAAAGGCAGTGACATTCTGCCGTTTTTTTCATGGAAAATCCAGAGTAGTGATGATTGTGCCCACATCTCGCTACCGTAACCCCTGTTCGACCTCCCTTTCTGATTACTATAACGACTCTGCCTGACTACCATACTCCTTTTGAGTACCGTAACCCCTCATTGCGGTCACAATACCCGTCCTGACTACAGTAACCGTGTTCGATCTCCTCTTCGGAGACTACCGTAACCCACCTTCCCGACTACCATGCTCCTCCTAACTACCGTAACCCATACTTCTAACTACCGTACCTGTCCGCCGCAGGTGCGCGCGCACTGCTGTCCGCACGAGTTTCCACATGAGGAAGATGAAGGGGAGCGCAGGATGATCACGGGCTGCTGCTGCTGGGGGCAGGCGGACTGGAATGGATTGGGTTATTAAATAATATGATTAGAAACATCAGGGAAAACCCATAAGGGGTGAACTGCAATGGATTGGGGTCTAATTATTATTTAAAACGAATTTGAATCGAAGCAACGAAGCAATCGAATCGTAATACTATCCAATGCCTAAAGGTATATAGTGAAACTCATCTGGAATACGTATTAGCAGGGAAGAGGTTTTGAATATCCAAAGAAAGTCTTGGAAAACCTACGGGGCAAGATTGGACGCAGGCGGATCGCAGGATGGGAGTGGGGCAGGCGGAGCAGGAGTTGGAGCACGAGGACGAGCATTGGTCTGAAAGAACTTGATCAATATTTGCACGTATACTTTCTGTAAAGTTCTATCATCTTTCAAGACTAAAAAATCATAGTTTTCAGACTTGAAAATACTTAATTTTTTTTGGAACTCAAAAAACGCACTATTCATCTGGCACTGTACGCCGCATCGCGGCATGCACTGCTGAATGCAGATAGGCGTGGAGCAGGAGGAGGCGCAGCGCTGCTGGCACTGGTTGCACTGCTGCTGCGGCTGCATCATGATGATGGGCTGTAATTTACAGGGATATGTGGTTTAGGAAGGCTAAGGAACTAAGATATGACACTAATGCACTGCTGCTGCGGCTGCATCATGATAATGGACTGGAATGGTGATGGTGTGAAGGTGTAAGTAGAGTTTGGGAGGCCAAAATAACCGAAGACAGCGAGCTAATACATTTTGGTTTGTCAAGTCAATCGTGTCCAGAATTATAAAAAAAATTAATCACTATTTAATAAGCTTTGTGAAGCACATTCAATAGCGCAATGCAATTTCATCTTTACGTATATACGAGAAAAAGGAAACTCACAGCGGGCTGGGGGCAGGCGCGCACACACTGATTGTTGCACTGCTGCACGCAGATGGGCTGGAAATATATTATTAGTGATACCGTAATCCAGATACCGTACCCTTATCGTACCCCTACGATATCCTGGTACCGTGATTATAGTCAAACCGTACCCACGAACAGCTGCCATACCGTATCTGATAATCGTTCCCGCTACCCGTACCGCTAGCCATAACCCGAGTACCGTACCTGCGGGCCGCAGGACTGCTGGCACTGCTGTCGGCACTGCCCGCACGACTGTTGCATGGGCACAGCGAGGAGCATCGGTTGCTGGTAAGGGTAAAGGTAAAAAAAGGTGTATCCACGTCAAGCGATTATAGGTCGTAAGACCCGCTGGAACCCGCTGATAAGGCCTGAGGATGGGTTGCTGAGGATCGGAATTATTATCACTAAACTCCAAAAATATTGATTTTTGTGAATTGCACCGGGAACCTCTACTTCATTAGCAAAAGATATCCTGCCAACCTAAGCATCGGTTGTGAAACGTATCCGTAATTTTAGTTTTTGTTTGTGGAATATCATTTGTAATATTCACCGGGCACATCTGACGGCAGCTGTTGCCGCACTGCTGATTGCACTGTACATTAGCGCGGCAGATGGGAGGACACGCTTGCATGCACGACGATTGGCAGTTGTTGAAGGAGGCGCAGCCGCAGTTGGACTGGAAAGATAGAGTTGCATCCTCAAGCAAAGCGAGTTTACAGTCGTCAGGGGATAGTGAACACAGGCAGAGCCAAGAATGGACTTGGAAACCCCTAAAACCTTAACAAGATGTGAGAAAGGAGATGTGTTTCCTCGTGAGTGCAAAGGATAAGAAAAGAAGTTGTAGCGACTGCGTTGAGGTGCGTTTCATCCCGTTCACAAAATGGCTGTTCGATGGATATTTTAGTATATCTGAGGATTCAGACGGAAATAAAATAGTCAAATACTGCTGCCAAATAAATATATCAGTGGAACTCAAGAAGAAAGATAACATAAAAATAAATGAATACCTGTCCGAAGCATCCGCACGATTGCCTCTTGATTCTTCTCGTGAGGGCGGCTTCGTCGAAGGAAAGAGCGACACCGACGAAGAGTGCGAGGAGGAGTAGGGTACGGGACATCTCAGATTCTAAATTTTCGTCTCTTTATTTTGAACTACGTCTCGTTTGCACGAGAAACAAGGGACTAAAACGAAATGGGTGTCGGAGACCCGGTCAAATGTGATCGTACGAGCTTTTTGTACAAATAATATACTATAATTTCAAATAAGGAGTAAAATGCAATAGAATTTTGAACGACTGAAGCGAGCAGATTTCAAAGTCAAGGATCGAGACAAAATGCGCAAAATGATACAGAAGAGTAAGGAACGAGCTGATGCTCTACCCTCTCGCTCCCTTCATTATATACCCCGAGGGTATCAGATGCTCCAGTACCGCAACTGGAGGGAGGGGTCAGTCTCTCACTTTTGCCTAGTCTCTCCTCATTCCGTGCCCTCCGGGGAGGTTTCAGGGGAGGAGCGTATCCCTTTGATTACTTTTTTCCTTGCTTGCGTTTGCTTATCTTGCTGTAAAAATGATCCTGACAGGTTATCACAATTAAGAGTCACTGGTCCCTTGATCTCGCAGTTTTTTGTTCTGCGCAGTGAAGGTAACATGGGTAACGAGGGTGTCACTGTGTACACATTGCACGTGCACTTTTGATGTCAGAGACTTGATTGACTTGTTGGTCCACTGTTGAGTCACAATGTGAGGGATAATTCACAATTGTTTTATGGTTTATTCAAAAGGAAGCATGCATGGCACGCATGAATGCTTTGTATTAAAAAAACGGACTGCTACAGATTCTAGCCAAATTGAAAACGTGTAATAAGAGTGCGGAAGTTCACTTCTTCATTACAAATTATCACAGCACTGTTCCGATGCTCACTTAACCCCCTCATCTTTTTTGATCTCCCTCATCCCCCCTAGGCAAAGAATGGGATCGGAAGATGAGAAGAACAACCACGCGCGTGCCTCTCAGTAAGAGCAAACAAACGGGTGCGCGCGTGAATCTTGCTCTCGGCTTGTTCCATTCATTTCACATCAATTGAAAACTAGAAAAAGGTAAATTAAAATCATGATAGGCTTTCTCTTGTTGTGATATGTATATTCGACATTGTACTTGTTACTAGTAGGAGTCGTATGACAAGAATCAAATCAAGGGATGAGATAGGTCAAACCGAAATGTTTGCATCAGCATTTCAAAATTGGCTCTCTGCCAACTTCAAACGAAACCAGTACGAGCTTATCAGTGAATCCCGATCCTTTTCCTTCAAGCGTTTAAGTGGACTAGAGTGCGACTAGAAGAGGGAATGTGTCACTGAACAAACAGTTCACGCTTGACAAGCGAGTTCATTTTTTGATGAACCCTCTCACGTTTCAGGATGAATCACGACTATAATTAGCTACTGAGGGGAGTATTCCAGTTACTCATATAGTCGTCAATCAGCTACAGAGCATGTAGAATCCGGCTTGAGATTTCTGTTACTTTAGTCATCTGGGAGGCGATTGTTTCATCAGCGCGCTGTAACCGAGATAGACCAGGTCGAATTAATACTCTCAGAGATCACTGAGTTCACTTTAATAGTTTTTAACGAAATATTTTTTAAAGATGAAGTATTTTAAAGGAGGAGTAACATGAAAGTTTGAGTCGCTAAGTTGACAACGTAGTGTTGTAGCTCTCAACAGCCATATTAGAATTCTGAAGTCCCTATATCTGTATCTCATCTCTGAACCGAGATACATCGAGTTGGCCTTGTTCCAAAGCTTCCCTCATGGCAGGAAAGGGCGGGGATTTTGAACTGTTGATTTCACTGGGAAGGGACTGCGCACTGATCTACCCCCAGTCTCCCCTTGTCTCTTCCCATCGATCGCCTTCCTCCCTCTCCCTACCGGGGGACGGGAGATAGGAATAGGGTCTTGGCAAAGTGCCAACCGCTAACTACGGTCTCTTCCCATGGCCGGCATTTCGTTGTGAGAGTCTCTAACATTCTTTCTTGTTACTCCTCCTTTAAGTAACTTTTTCCTAACACGTGTTAGTTTCAGAAGATTACAAATTCTTGAGTATCACAATCATCAATAAACCGTGCCAAGAAATATATTGCCCTATTTCTATTCATGAAATTGCATTATTATCACAATAATCATCGGCAAACTTCCGTCGCCTAGCAAATATCCGGCTCGATGAGACGCTATCACTTACTCTCGACTTCAAAAAAAGTTGTTGTATCAGCACTGATATCACTTGCTTGCCCTCTTATCTGAATGCGCATGCACTCCAGGGGAAGTGTGGGAAAGGAACCAGGAGCTCTCTTCATATCGTTGTCAGTCAAAATGAACAGTCTGCCTCTTCATACATCGTACCAATGGTCAGAATTACGGAAAAAGAGCACTGAATCAAGACATGGATTCTTCTTTTTCAAAATCTATTATTATGACGTGATCGCACACTAGCAATGGAGTCGGATAGGGAAGGCGGGAAGGGGTGACCTTTCTAAGCGATCTATATTTCTCCGACTCAAGTTCAGTGGAGATACAAAGAGACTATGTGACTTCCCTTTGCATTTCCAACGTGAAGGGAAGTCACAAAGCACCTCAGAGGGCGCCCAAGGAGCTGATTCCTGTTGATTTCTGGGTGCAGGAGCAAGTACATACAGACAGGAAACAATGCCGCGAGAGCAAGAGCGGAGATAGGGAGATCAAACAACGGGGTCTCTCCAATCTTCCTACTATCTCGTCTGCCCTAACCATCTCTAGTAGAAGCGGAACAGTGAGAGCCTTATGTGCTACGGCATAGACCTATCAGCCTACGGTGTAGCGAACTAGGTCCCTGCCAGGAAGCAAACTTCTGAGGAAGACGAGGGAATTAGAGGAATGATGAGGTGAAGACGAGGGTAGGGATGATTTGTCAATAAATGACATGATTTGATGAAAGAGAATGCGAAATAAAGTCCCTATTTGAGGGAAATAGCAGAGTAGAACTCATACTGATCCGTTACTGGAGCCGAATCCGGTACAAGGAACAATAGATGACAACTGAGCTCAAGCGAATGGTCAAACTTCAGTAGGATAGGGTGAACGTAAGGGGAGAATGATGATGGGCAAGAGAGCTCATGGAGAATAACAAGTGACCAGTGGGCTGTAGGTATCCGATTGCAGGGGATTCTTCGGTTCAGTGTAGCGTTCGAAATACGGGGAAATTCTCTTCATTTCCCACACTCTCTCACCGGTCAGAGAGGCGAAAGAATGTGTGAAATGAAGAGACGGTGATCCGTATTTCGAACTCGAGTTCAGTTAATTTTGTGTCTGTTCGTTCAGACAATTGTGCAAGGAGAAATCTCAACGATAACATAGTGCATCGAGCTTATCTTTATTTTATCAATTCTTCATATCGCTGACTGAGGAGAGTGATTACAGGTAAAAGAAGAGTTTCAAGCATCAGTTCAGTGGTTCAGGGGGGAGGGGGGGGGCTACATGAACTAAGATTCAATTCAGAGCGCGTAATCGCAGCTTGTGATCCTCTGGATTCTGCACTGTTGTTCCCGTTCGAGCCATAGTCGGAATGCAATGAGAGTCATCGGGGAGAATCTTAAGTAGGGATGGCGAATGAAGAAGTGAAATGAAGACTTCATTCCCCCTCTCCCCACGCGCGCTCATCGGTGTCATTCTTCAATGAAGAAGGGGTTAGGCGGCGAGCTCTTCAATGAAGAGGGGGGCGAATAGGCTCACTATTCTACCATGAGAAAAACAGCGCGAAACCTGGAGTTTTGAGCTGATCTTTTTCCATGTTGAACTAGGGACATCCTCCCATTATTTAGTTGATAAAAATAGCTAGTTAGCCTGCATGAGTACCAGGAAACAGGGTGATAATCCAATTCATTCGCCTCTTCATTGAAGAGCTCGCACGACCGCGCCGTCTTCAATGAAGAGGGAGAATGAGGAGAGAGAAAAGGCCTCTTCATTCGTCCTCGTTCTCTTCATTTAGACAACCCTAATCTTAAGTTTAACTTATTTTTTATTATTTTTTTTGCGGATCCTGCTGGTCTATTGCATACTTCTCGTACATGGACAGATACCGATGGGGTGAAACATATCCGAAAAAAACTTCAGAAACACAAAAAAGAGAATTTCGGTACTTTAGCACAGCAGGTTTTGATGACTACTCTATTCCCTCTCACCTCAAAGTTCAGCAGCGGATTCGTGAGTATCAGGTAGATTTCCATCCTCGCGAGAGCTTCGCCGGGACATCGGCGAGCGCCGATCGAGAAGGGCAACCATTGGTCGACACTAGAGCTCGAAATACGGGTCGCCGTCTCTTCATTTCACACACTCTCTCGCCTCTCTGACCGGTGAGAGAGTGTGAAAAATGAAGAGACGATGACCCGTATTTCGAACTCTAGTCGACACTAGGGAAATGTGAATTAATATATTTGAAATTTCAATATCGATAGAACAAATGAATTAAAATAAATAGATTTCGCTTCAATTTTCATGTGGAATGAATCAAATTGATTAGTATTTTCTATTTTCGTATTTATTATTTTCGGGCGCATTAAAAATTGACCACATCTTTTCAGCTTTCCTTTCGCATCAAGAAAGCGCTCGGGGTCAAACGCGTAGGGGTCGGAAAAGATCTGCGGAGAATATCTTTGATTTTAGAAAGTTGATCTTTGATATCTCACCTTTTCATTGTACATTACACTCGAGATCTGCGGCATCACTGCAGTGCCTGCGGGCAGGAAGTAGCCGTAGATGGTGACGTCTCTGCATAAAACAATATTTATTCAAATAGTCATAGAACGTGATGATTTTACTGAGATTCTCACTTTTTTCTGAGATCAGACAAAGTCTAGTTGGTCAACAAAATCGTCATTTCGTTGGCTCCGATCTTTTTTGCATCTCTTATAAAGTTGGATGTCATTGAAAATCGTCCGCGCACCCTCCGTAAGTGCACCGGATGAAACTCACTTGCTTGAATTTCGTTTATTTTAATTTTTTTAAACAAATTGTCCTGATAGGAATTCGCAGCATAAATTCAAGGTGTGAGATGGAGAACACGACATGAATCAAAACAAAACAAAATAAACATTATTACCAAATAAACTCACTTGCTCGTTACGCGCTGAAAGTTGAGCGGCACGATGTTGGCGAGACGTTGGACTTCCTGATTTAATGACATATCAATTAATATTATAAGAATTGTTAAATTGTGCTTTACAACTTGCCATAATCGCTGCACCGCAGTTGGGCAGCAGCGATCGATGTTCTGTATCGTGAGATCAACGGCGGTACAACGGCCACCAACGGCGAGGTCGAAATACTTGATTAGTTCCACCGGCCGGCCCTCCGTTGTACGAAGAGAAGAGATCATGGCGGAAACTTTCGTCAGAGTTTTTTTCGGCGAGCTTTCGTCATTTGCGACGAAAATAGTGTCATTTTAGAGATGGCGCAGCCACCGCGCCATCGCCCAAAATGCTTTATCTCGAAAACGAGCAGCCGTAACGCCTCGGGACCATGTCCAATCGCATTCCCATGCCCGAATTAGTACGCCCCAAAGGAGGAATAGGCAAGAAAAACAAAAAAAAATGAGATGGCGCAGTCACCGCGACATCGCCCAAAATGCTATATCTCGAAAACGAGCAGTCGTAACGCCTCGGGACCATGTCCAATCGCATTCCCATGCCCGAATTAGTACGCCCCAAAGGAGGAATAGGCAAAAAAACAAAAAAAAAATTAGATGGCGCAGTCACCGCGCCATCGCCCAAAATGCTATATCTCGAAAACGAGCAGTCGTAACGCCTCGGGACCATGTCCAATCGCATTCCCATGCCCGAATTAGTACGCCCCAAAGGAGGAATAGGCAAGAAAAACAAAAAAAAAATGAGATGGCGCAGTCACCGCGACATCGCCCAAAATGCTATATCTCGAAAACGAGCAGTCGTAACGCCTCGGGACCATGTCCAATCGCATTCCCATGCCCGAATTAGTACGCCCCAAAGGAGGAATAGGCAAAAAAACAAAAAAAAAAATGAGATGGCGCAGTCACCGCGCCATCGCCCAAAATGCTATATCTCGAAAACGAGCAGTCGTAACGCCTCGGGACCATGTCCAATCGCATTCCCATGCCCGAATTAGTACGCCCCAAAGGAGGAATAGGCAAAAAAACAAAAAAAAAATGAGATGGCGCAGTCACCGCGCCATCGCCCAAAATGCTATATCTCGAAAACGGGCAGTCGTAACGCCTCGGGACCATGTCCAATCGCATTCCCATGCCCGAATTAGTGCGCTCCAAGTCGATTTCAATGAGCGAAAAAAAAATTTAAATTTGAAATTTTCCCGCCAATTCCTGCTCCGACCGTGCATCGACCACCTGACTCCAAACGCTTTCCAGACGCTCCGCACACACACTGTCGTCGGCATCCGAAACACAAAAACCAGCGCCTTTTCCCGCTTTTGGTGGTGTGGTGGTGGTGGTGTGGTGGTGTGTGGTGCGGGTGCGCGTGTGTGTGTAGTGTGAAAAGTCGGCGAACTGAGCTAAATGTTTTGTTCTTGGCCTATTTTCGTGTTTCCTTTGCTTTTTATCGATTTTCGCCCATTCTTTTTGTGTATCACGCACGCTCCACTCGCTGTCGAACGTTTTGCGGGGTAGCGCATGAAAAAATATTGCCTATTTCGACCACAAAAGCGATTTCGCCGTTTACTTTTTTTCCCGCCAAAAATCATCTTTTCGCGCCAACATTTTTTTGTTGCTTTTTTTTTGGGGTTTTTATCGATTTCCGCCCATTCTTTGTGCGTTTCACGCACGCACGTTTTGCGGCGGGGTGGTGCATACCAAAAATATTGCCCATTTCAGCCGTCACGATGGTAGGTACTGTCGTCGCACGATGCGGCATCGTCTGGGGAGGACGAGGACGGGAGAAGTTCGGCTTCAGTGATCAGTACGTCGTCGTGGTCCTCGGCCCCGCGAACCGAGGTACGTTGTTGTGACTTGTGGTCGTTGCAAATTTGCAAATTTTCGGTTCAGGGTCCATCAGAGCAGATGGTGCCGGTCGGTGCCATTCTTCCGCCGCCGCCTCCTGCGCAGCCGACCAGTTCGATGGCCGCCGGAGACACGCCCAAGGAAGACGATCCGGAAATCGTAAGATGATTTGCCCCTATTTCTCTTTCCCCCTCACACACGGGTTCCCACTAGCAAGCGTCAGCATTGTTTGGTTATCATTTTTTCGAGATTTTCAAGATGGCGCAGCCACCGCGCCAACGCTAGAAATTGCCGTTTCTCCGCAAATAGCCCGTGTAGCGTGTAGGGACGGTGAAGCACGATGGACTGACGGAACCAGAAATTGGGTAGCACGCCACAAATTCGATTGCCCTAAGGGTGGTATGGGGCCAGCATCATTTTAGGTCGATAATACGATGGCGCAGCCACCGCGCCATCTAAAATTATGACGCTACTGGATGCAATTTCCCGTATTCTTTTGCAGGGAGGTAGTCGTATCGACGGTACTGAGGGCGCACCGGGTCGTAGCCGTCGTACATTGCAACCAATCGACTACCGAGCAGACGAAGCAGCGACAGACGAAGCCGATGACGCTGACCGACAGGTACTTTATCCGTGATTACCGTAGCCCCCGCCTCGTCCCCCCCCCACCCGTCCCCAGGTGACCTACCGTACTTTCAGTTGCTCAACTCCTTCTTTATGGAGGAGGGCGAGAAGCGTCGTGCACGCTCGCCGCCGCCCCAGGAGGCATCCGGCAGCAAGGCTCATACTGCCACAGCCGTGGTTCGCAGAACCTCGCAGTTGGTGAGCTCCATCTTCTTCTTGTGCTCGTCCACACACTTCACTGCCTCCTCTTTCTTTTGCACGACACACACGTCGTGCACGCACACAAAAAACTTGGCGTGCAAAAAAATGTTTGGAGCTTGGAACCAGGGTCTAGGGGTGCGATGGCGCAGTCACCGCGCCATCGCACAGTGGCTTTCGCAACGTTGAACAAGAGCTCTCTGCTTTCAGATCTTAGATCGACAGACTGGCGAGGTCCACATCGCAGCATCTCCGCCGTCCGTAAGCGACGGGATGCATCGCGGACGGGTTGGTTGACCTTTTTGTTTTGGGCAGTCTCTTTTTTGTCCCTATCGCCAAAATCCGCCATAGTCGGCAGCGTCACTAGTAGTAGCAGTAGTAGCGATGTGTAGTAACGCGCAATTCCGTCTTCAGAACACCACAATTGTGGGATCAATTCGGGTGAGCGCGGCGGCGTCGACGATATTCAAGAGAGCCGCAGACGCGCGGGCAGCGCTGCTGCCTCACAACGCATACAAGGTACGCTTGTTGTTTCTCGTTACATCTCAGCACCACATGATACGCGTCGCATGTCGCAGTTGAGATAGAAAACAGCACAAAAACCGGAGCCAAAAGTGGCAGCCAGACTATGGGGTCCCTAGAGATTGCTCTTTTATTGGAGATGCCGCCTGGCTGCGGCGAGAACTGCCTCGAAGGGCACTACATACTGCAGGTGAGAGCTCCGCTGACACCACTTTTTGGGGGGTGTTGCTTACCGCTCGGCGCAGCATTCTCGGAGAGCGTTTCGTGTTGTTCGTGTTGTTCGTGGGCTATCGGGTTCAGGGGGGGGGGGGGGGGGGGAGCGCATGGCATACGGCTCTAATGCGCACTGTGCAGGCTATCGAGGCTGATAATCGTCGTCGACGTCGGTTGGCGGCCGGTGGCGGCGAAGGGCGTCTGTCGAAGTCGGCTGCTGCAACGGGCGCGCCTCCGACTGACAGTGCAGAAGAAGATGCGGCAGAGGTGAGCCCCGGCACTTCAATATTGGCGCAGTGACCGCGCCAACTGAGATGGCGCAGCCACCGCGCCATCGTCACCTCAGACTTGTGCAAGCACGCGCCATTGGGTAGTGATGATGACGTTTGGCCCATTTCAGTCGGCGACCGAGGACCGATCACGGGCGTCCGATCGCACGTACTCACCCTTCTACTCGGCCATCAGAGACGCGGATACTTCGCGACCCGATCCGGACGACTTCGGGGCGCCGCCTCCAGCACGAGCATCCACTCCCGGCCGGTTCGCACTCACGGTATGTGTTAAAATATGGGGCTTTTGGTGATGGGTAGAGGCGGGGGGGGGAAGGGTAACATACGCCGGGGAGGTGGCGCATGAGGAAGCGGAAGATGATGATGGCGTTGGCGCGGCCACTGCGCCATCGCAATTACTTTAGGTAAATCCACAATTCCAGAGACCGCCGCCGCGCGCAAGCCCATCAACGCCATCATCGGGCGCGCTGCACCCGCCGGACACGAGGGAGGCTTCTCCTTCGTCGGACGCTACGGTAGCCGCGCTGGATGAACACGCGAGCGCAGTGGAACAGCCAACGGCCGAGGCTAGTCTTTTCCATCCTTGAACGTTGCAAAAATAGGGCCCAATCGCCAACACACACACACACACACTGGTTTTGTAACGACGACGAGTGTCTTTTCGTTTAGGCGCTCCTCGATGAAGTCGGACCTCGGGACGCCTTCTCATTCATCACGAGCAGGGCGCACGTCGGCCACATTCGAACGCACGACAAGGACGTCCAGTTCTCGACGACCTCCGCCGTTAGTTTTTTTTTGCGCAGAGTTCGATAAGAGGAGACCTTGTGTCATCATCGTGTGACACATTGCCCGGGGAAAAAAGGGAAAAAGGGGAAAGCGAGCACATGCCACAACCCCTGAAAAGGCCCATTTCGTCGGTTGGCGCAGTCACCGCGCCAACGTTTTTTTTTCGTTGCAGTTCTTCCTCTTGACTGCAAAGATAGCGACAGAAAAGTCGGAATCAAAAAAAAAAGAAAAAAAAAGAAAAAAAAAAAGAAAAAAAAGCAATTCTGTGCGACGGACAGAAGTTCGTTTCCTGCCGGACGATCTCGGCCATGAAAGAAGATGCTGAACGACTGCTGGAGCTGATGGACTGCCGCCATGGAGGACTGGGTCCGCCCCTGGAGAAGGCTTTCTCGATGCCGTAAGTTTTGCGCATCTTTGCAATGCGCTTGCTGCATTGGTCGCAAACCATGATCGATTGCAATGAGCGAGGAGGCAATCTGTCGGATTGGAGGGGATCCGAACGGAGCAAGGCGTCTGATCGGGAATGGGGAGAAAGCACGCGCCGGCGCAAACATTCTCAATCATTTCGTTTCAGAGAACCAGTGTGTTCGCCGTGCCCACGTTGAGGGAATTCACATACGTGTGGCTTGTGACGCGGGCGACCGGCAGCCGTGAGTGGGAGGGTGGGGAGGGTGGGAAGGGTGAAGCTTTCGCGTTCAGCCGCGACAGGGGCCTTTAGGGCTTTTTCTTCCAGGCCACTACAACATGGCACTGGCGGCAGCACGTGTACGCGCAGTGGTGGCATTTTTGGTGCAGACGGAACTGGGGCGCGCATCGAGCGAGCAGCATGTTTGCTGGTATCTACCCGCGTGCGCAATGATCGGTGCATTGGTGGGAGCTGCAATGAGCGCGTCCCTCGTCCACGAAGGGAACCGTGAGTGTGTGGCGAGGAATTCGAAAGCCCCTGTCGAACAATGTGAGCGGAATACTCGGGCAGCGAGTATCCAAGCGTTGAACGACGTGACAGAGGTGAGTGGGACATGGGGGAAAAAGGATGGAAAAGAAAGTTCTGTAGCCGTGGCACGACGGAGTCGGCTGGACGATCATCCTCAAGAACGGACAAGGAATCGGCGGGAAGCCGAAGGCGGGAAGCCGAAAGTTGTTCGCGGCTTCTGCGCAAGGGTGTCTTCACTCGATCAGGTAAGTGTCGGAAGGAGGGGGTGGGGGGGGGGCGGGGAAGGGGGAATAACTTTGCTCAATCGCAGGCGCACCATGGAGGAGCACGAGGGCGAGTACGGCGCAATCGTGTACCTGTCCGGTACTTGTGGGAGCAGCTTGTCGGAGCACGAGGCAGCCAACTCACTCAAGGCTCTGGAGTCTGCAACGGTAAGCCCGGACGCGAACACTGTTCGACGCGTTAAACTGTGACAATACAATGTGACAATACAACATCTGCTCGACGATGGGATTGAACGACTCACAAGCAGACGGAGACGACGACGGGTTGCTGGGCGTTGCTGGCGCGCAAGTTCAGGTTGGTAAACACACTAGCACAATGAGAATCTAAGGAGGGCGAAAAGGCGGTGAAAACACAATTGGCTTGATGGCGCGGTGACCGCGCCAAGGTTTAGCATGGGACGCTAACACGCACAAAGGGGAATCCGATCGTCGTGAATGAATGGCGCTTCCTTGCAGACGGCGAAGAAGCGGCGACGCACAGCTGATGACGCCGAAAGCGCCTCCGACGACGACAACACTCACGCACCCAAGGTACACTTTTTTGACCATTCCTCGGGCGCCCTAACAAACTCACAGAAACGGGGGGGGGGGTCACCGTCCATTCAGTCTTCGGGTCAAAAAAAACATTGGATGGCGCGGTGACTGCGCCAATTAGGAGAACGTAGATGGAGCAAGCGAACAGGGCAAAAAAACGAGTGTAACAATCCAAGGGGTTTTGCTTCAGGCAGCGAAGAAGAAGAAGCGTGATCAGCTCGGCAACAACACCACCGGCACCGCCCCCGCGACGCGTCGCGCCAAGAACGAGCTGGTAAGCAACGAAGCGGTGTGGAAAAGTTTGGAACTAAAACATGTCATTGCAGAAGGCCAACCTCAAGAAGGAGCAGCGTCGACGTCTGCCGTCATCGTCAACAGAGAGTGACTGAGCTGAAACCGGACACCCGCTGTACTCCCACTCCACCCCCCAAGCACAAGTAACTGCCCCTCATTTCTACTTGGCCCGCTATACATAGACACCCGTCCCCATTCATTGTTATTGCTCAAATTATTTTTTGTTGAGCTCCCTAATCCAGGATCGCAGATCAAAGTTGTTGTTTATGTACGAACATCCCATCCATTCTCATATTTTCGTTACTTTTTGAAGGATTCTTTTGTTGTTAATTACAGTAATCATGTTTCTTGTCTAGTTTCTCCACCTCCAGAAGTTTTGTTATTACATTCATGACTATTAGGGTTGCACGTTCGGGATCGGCAATCCCGAGCTCACTGAGTCCCTTCCCTCCTCCGCAGAGCACTTGCTCTTGAGGGAGGGCGCACCCTCTTCCCTTCCTCAAAAAGTTTGAAGAGAAGGGAAGGGGGCTCAAAAAGTTTGAGATAGTCAAATTTTTTGAGGGATCTTCCCTTCTCTCCCCTCACCCGCCTCTCTCCCTCACCTCCCTCTCTTGGCAGTGATGGCACACGCACTAATACCATTTTCGACAGGAGAGGTTGCTTCGAATTCTCGGAAATATCAGCCTCAGTGCTGATAAATGACAACCGTCAGTTGACGTAGTCTTTGACGACCTTTGTGGGCATACATCGAGCGAAAACTGGGGCCTGTGCGATAATGAAGCGAGTTGACAATTTGAATTCGCAATTCTATTGGCGCGCTGGAAACTTTTAGGCATCGCATCTTCTGTCGAAAATGGTGTTAGCGCGTGCGCCATCACTGTCAAGAGAGGGAGGGGAGGGGGAGAGGCGGGTGAGGGGAGAGAAGGGAAGACCCCTCAAAAAATTTGACTATCTCAAATTTTTTGAGCCCCTTCCCTTTCCTCTCCCCTCTCGATCGGACGTGCGATAGAGAAGGGCGGAGAAGGGAAGAGGGGTCGGCAATACCGAAACCGATCCTGAGTGGACAACCCTAATGACTATCACTGTTTTTTTGCACAGATTTGCTCCTCCATATATATCATTCCTATCGTTGTCCCCCTCTCGAAGAGATCAAATCAATCTATAGTTTTCCAAAGGTTTCAACTGCTTTTTTTCCCAACGGAGAGTGGTTTTTTTTTGTCGCAAGTTGTTGTTAAAATTGGCTAATCTCGATAAAGGTTATTGTGCTATAAATAACCACCTGTTGTTCGACATTCATTCAAGCATTCGAGAAGAGAGGTCGGAAAGGGGGGGGGATTGTGCGACGATGAAGGTGGTGGGTGGTATGATGAAGATCCGGGAAATAGAGGGACATTCCGTCAGTTTACCACCACTTCACCAGATCAGTAGGTCGGATGTGCACTGATAGAGACATGGCGCGGTCACGGCGCCGTCGAGAATCGCTATACGGGAAGACAACGGCGACAGTATTCGAGGGCACACTGTCTGCAGAGGTCAGCTAGTAGAGTGCGCAATACGGGTCGCCGTCTCTTCATTACACACACTCTCTCGTCTCTCTGACCGGTGAGAGAGCACGTGGAATGAAGAGATGGCGACCCGTATTGCGCACTCTATCAGCTAGGCTGGAACACTATCACATACGGTGCCCGGAAAAGTGAAAAAAAAACTGACTAAAGCGTCAATGTACAAGGTCAAAGAGGCATTTTTCGGTGATGGCGCGGTGAACGCGCCAGTGTTTAGCGGGTTGGGTCCCGCACGGAAATTACAGTCACTACCTGAGTATTTGGCTGCGTGGATATTCTCCTGTGATGATTTTTCATTTTTCTTCATTTTTTCTTCAATTTCTCTTCATTTTTAATTTCATGAAAATGTAAATTTTTGGCCACTTTTTTCACCAAACATTTTCATGTTTTCACGCGGACTCACGTATGCTTTTTTTCGTACTTTCTACGCCGTTCGTGCGCTCGTCCCAACACACTGCTATCTCCTCGTTGGTTGTTTCAGAGCCGAAATGTCGCAATTCTTGGTCGAGACAGCCAACGTTGCCGCTCGCATCGCGCGTCGCCGCCAATCCGTCGTTGGGGACGGTCCCGAACCGCGCGCCGTCGTGGTCTCTTCTTGCCTCGACGCGCAGAGAGATTCCGATGGAATCGCCGTATCGCACTCCTCCCTGGTGAGCGGCCATGTCTGCATTCAAATCTTTGTGCGCATCTTGGTTGGCGCTGTCACTGCGCCAATCTTGATAACATTGCATTTCAATGCATTCATCCGCTCACAGCATTCTTCTCCGACAGAGAAGGGGGAGATCTTTACATATGTACTAGCGCACTTTGCATGAATCGAACTACAAGGCCTTGGCGGAGGGAGCTGCCGCTCTCACCGCTCCTTTTGATTTTTTGCAGTCTAATTACGGTGTGGCGGGAAAATTCAAAATTTAATCCCCTTGTTCACCCTTTTCTGGAGAGAACAATGGGGGTCAGAATGCTGTGCGCTGGATGTCCAACCTGGAGGAGTGCGACGTGACGCTCGCTGAGATCGCCTTTGGCCCCATGGCCCCCCTAGTCCCAAACAAATTTCGATAAATAAGACTAACCTTGTTGCTAACGACTCTAGGGCGGCTTATATACCATGACTAGACTGGAAACGTTGTCTGACTGGCTGTCAGACTGGTGTCGATCAGGTACCGAGTACAAGTCCATTTCGTGAGAAAGAGATAGGTCAATGCCGAAAAATTGCCTAGACCGTGGCAAAAAGTCTGCACTTTGGGTCCTTTTTCTGTTTTGTCTAGCCAACGAAGCTGAGCTAGACACGCTAGACAGTGATAGGTGTTGCGCGAGAAAGACGAACACTTTTAATTGCACGTTTGCATCACTCTCTGTACAGCGATGACATAATCGAGAGGGCGGGGGAAGAGACAAACCAATAAGAAACTCGGAGATGTTTCAATGCTTTTTCAATACTTCAAGTTCGGATTCAAGTTTACTACTACTTTTTGAATACTTTTTGTGATTTCTGTCTCGACACCAATATTATTCCTTTTAAATTGTTATTTGAATGGCTGCTTCTGCCATCCAAAATAACGCGAATTTACATATACGGATGATCATCCTTTGTTGTGTGTGAAATATCTTGCCTCATTTATATACACATTTCAAAATGAAAAATATACTGTTCAAATTGAACCATAATATCTTTATCAATGTACGAAAAAATCATCTCCCAGACGTTGCACCAGTATTTTCGCAAAGGGTTTCTTTATTCTTACGCATAAATATCTGATCCTTATTATTCGGATGAATAAGTTACGGCTTTGCACATGCGACCATCAAGGGTCCTCCTTTCACAAGGGTTTCCAACTGAAACAATTTTGAGTAGATAGTGTATAATCATTTCGTAATTTGAGATTCTCGAGTTTTCTTACTTTTAAGTCCAGCCAACTGTTGTGCTTTCTACATACACACGAACGAAGCTTCCCATCTTAGGATCAATTGGAGTCGGGAAAAGGTGAAATTATAAAAAATCTCAAAAAATCTCGTTTCGCTAGGGGTTGTCCTTATTCTCCGGGGGGGGGGGGGGGGGGATTTGTCTTAAAACTAGTTTATCTATGTCTCGAGGGACATCATATTGACGTGGTATGAATATTTTTGATTTTTCGCAAAAATGAGAATTAACTCTTACCTTAGACTGATCTCCCGGGCCCATGTCACTCGTGTAAGTCCACTTTTTAGTATTCGTGTCGCATGTGAGAGAGTTGACAGCGTACGCAATTGGGCTGACCTTCAAATTCCTTGAATTATTTTCGAGAAATAGGCATTCGAATTAAAGAAGGCGTAAACGTCAAGTTCTGGGAAGCAGTTCCCCTGTGCAATCAGGGGAAAGTACGGTGGGTGGGGGGGGGGAAGGGAAGTGGGTGAGAGTGACAGACGCTTTCGCGCCTCTCCCGTCTCTTCCCATCTCCTCTGCGTCTTGGCCTAGACCCCTTCCCTTTGCACCGCGCATCTTGGTTTTTGCCTATGCCCTGTAGAAACTTTGCGCGCGTGTAACTCAGTTCAAAGTTGAACTAGAGAGTTCTAACTTTCAAGGTCAACGGAAACTATCGACCTATGACGTCAGATACCCCCACCCCCCGAAAATATTGAGTTTACTCCTTCTTTAATAACTAATATTCCCATTGAGAACATCACTCTACACACTTCACCACATTCACTTAATTTTCGGCAGTTTGCACTAATTGCCATTTTCGATAAAAGTCGATAACTGGCATCGATCCGCGTTAAAGGAGGTGTACCACGAATAGCTGGCTAACTGAGTTCTCTATGTGAGATGATGGGTCACGATTACCCGATCACGCTTTCGAAACTCCCATGTTTTCAATTTTCGTTTGAACTGACATATGAACATTTGGCTGTGTGCCAAATGACCCTGAAGATCCGGCGACGCGCGAGAGACTATGCAAAGTGAGGAGAGCGCGCCCTCTCACCTCACTTTGCATAGTCGCCCGCGCGGTTCGTGATACGCCTCCTTTAATAAAATACTAAACATTTATTAATCAATTGATCTTTTTGAAAAATCTTTCAAGAAAAAAACGTTTTCAAACACTACAAAAATACACAAGTTTTCCTTCATTAAATGATGCGAAATCATTGCAAAAATGTTTTGATCTTAATTCTGTATTTGTTTATTACTTCTCAGGAACTCTTTCTATGGGTTTGAAGGACAAGAGGGGGAGTTAGCAGCGTAATTCAAACTCAAACGCATTTCATGATTTTCGTAAGATTCCTATGAATGCACGTTCTTGCACCATCGTCTCGATACCGTATAAAAGTTCATATCCGCCTCTCGAGCCTAATGATTCACCCCTTTGACGTAGATTTGATCGGTTGCGAGAGTGCACGTGACTGACGTTGCCGACTTCATCGCAGACATGCATCTGAATCAAATTTCAATAGACGGGCCATCATTTTCGAAATATTTAGCATCTACATAGAACCACTGGGCCAATTACCAGTACATCTACCCCTCTCGCGTTATTTGAGGGTGTAATTGGGACCACGCGCGACGTGGTGTTGATCGACCACTATTTGATTCTATATATAGGAGGCGCGACCAAATGGTCAAAACTGCGAAAGGTCTTTAAAATTGAAATAATCAATATTTTAAAATAAACGTTAAATATAAAAGAATTTACGTTGTCCTCAGATCAGCACTGCAACTGGCCAGGTTGTACTCTGTCAGGATCGGACAGCCTTAATATTTTTGTTATCAATACATTTTTTTCCTTAATTTTGTTTTTTCGGGTATTTCTTCGAACTTATCCAACTTTTTTCCGGTCGAAATAGTATTGTAGATTTTACAAATTCAAAAAAAAACGGAATTTAAAAAAAACGAAACGGAATTCGAAAATTCCGAAAAGCTATTTCAACTATCTCCACCGGAAAATAGCGTCGAACAAAGACCTTTCCGAAACGATTCCGGAAAACTTATTTTTTCGTTTCTCAATATTTCTATCAATTTCTCTCAACGTCTCTCAATTTCGAGATGATTCGGAGTTCAGACGACAATAAAAAGCGAATATCTGGTGGAAAAGAGGTATTTTGAATATACAGAAAATGGATAGAAATACATAATATAATTGAAACATAACCAGTCATTTCACACCTGTTTTAAAAATTCAAGAGTCGAAAATTGATGATTTCCGGAATAGTTTCGGAAAGATCTTTGTTCCACTCTCTTTTTCCGGAAAAGTGGAGATACTTGAATTATATTTTTTTTCGGAAATTCCGAATTCCGAACGGTCAACCCTAGTTCACACTGCCTCACACTGGTTTAGAAAGTCTCTGTTACACAAATATTTCAAATGTTTTAAAAAA
The DNA here is from genome assembly GCA_911812115.1 of Pristionchus exspectatus. Taxonomy (NCBI): domain Eukaryota; kingdom Metazoa; phylum Nematoda; class Chromadorea; order Rhabditida; family Neodiplogasteridae; genus Pristionchus; species Pristionchus exspectatus. The sequence continues at coordinate 34,720,524 of OU461582.1, read as the reverse complement.
TCACGAGTCGAAAATTGCCTAAATACGTTAAATGGTTTAGAAAGTCTCTGTTACACAAATATTTCAAATGTTTTAAAAAATCACGAGTCGAAAATTGCCTAAATACGTTAAATGGTTTAGAAAGTCTCTGTTACACAAATATTTCAAATGTATTAAAAAATCACGAGTCGAAAATTGAAACCTTTAGTCGATGCTGGCATTCCCTTTTCCGGCACCTTCGTTGGAATGCATGCCATGACAATAGAAGAATAGAAGGTCAGCACAAGGAGTGGATGAAGAAACGAATTCATGCTCTTGAAATTTCGTGTTTTCAAACCAAAAAAATGGTAGAAATAGCATCAAGCAAAACAATAAAGGTTAAAGAGAGCGCAAAAAAAGTATCCAACGAAAAGTGAACCGATAAAAAGAGTATTCATTGTGATTTGACGTCTCTCTCTCTCTCTCTCTTCAAGACTTGATCCTCAAGACCTATCAGAAATACTTTCGATATCGAGTTGTCAACCTTTTTCGAGTCTTCCTAGATCGCCCAAGTCCACCTGTGAAAAGTTCTGTATCGAACGCCTAGATATGCCTAGATAAGGAGGAGTAGGAGGGATCAAATCCGGAAAATCAACAGCATCAGAAAATACCGATTTGCAAGACTATTCCATTCTGAATAGAGTTCGAAATACGGGTCTCTCCATTTCACGTACTCTCTCGCCGGTCAAAGTGACGAGATAGTGTGTGAAATGATGAGACGGCGACCCGTATTTCGAACTCTAATTCTGAACCAATTCTAAGGTGAGTGGCGTGATAAGGCCACTTTGCAACCGCACAAACGATGGAATGTTTGATATGAACAGATTCATTCGCCTCCTCCGCCCACTTCCAAGCTAGTCATGCGGGGATTGAACCGGGCGATCGCTAGGGATATAGCATGGCATCCCCTCCACATTATCCCCTTCACTCCTTATATCTCTCGGCAGTCAGAGAGGCGAATTACTGTGTGATATAAGGATAGATATTTACAGTGCCTTCCCCTTTATTGCCGATCACTGCGAGCGAAAGCGGCCGAACGAGTTCCGACGAGTTGCCGGTGATAGCACCTTCTTTATCTAATTTCGCTTTCTTTGATTAAGGAAGTGATGTTTCAGATTGGGCTCGAGGGATAATGGAGGGGAAAATGCCCTGTATTGGAGATGGCTCGTTTTCCAGCAAGAATTTCGCTTTCTTTATAACTAGTGATGGCTCAGTCAGGAGAAACTGGCATCGCACAAGTAGAATTGCCTATTCATGGGGACATTGTATAGTAATACGTACAATTTCGCCTGAAGTTCTTCACATCTTTTATCGCTCTGTGGGCGCTAGTTAAGATGAGGAGTCAGAAGGTCATCCATCTTTGAACAATATTAAATTCTCGAATGCGATGAGAGACAATGGAGAGGGAACCGCCCGTGATGACTAACTAATGTAATTCATCTCATTATTCCCGTTGTGAATATATTTATACTTCGAGTAGCGGTAACATCGAGCATCGATTACGTCTCAAATACTAATGAGTGCTCGCATGCTTTCGACTTAGAAATCTCTGTGGAAAATGAGAAAGGCAGGGACCTTCACAAAAAAAAGGTAACCGAATTCGAAGAAGGAGATTAAGTTGACTCCACAAATGACGCCTGCCAGTCCACCAATGTTGCCGATGGCCGTGTTGAACTGAAAGAGTCTGCTAACACACACCACTCTGTGATCGAACAATTTCTTTCACATGAGGACTCATTACATTGAAAAAAAATAGTCTATGACAATGCACGCTGCCAAAGCACTTCAGAACTAGGGCTGTCAGAGTGAAGAATCCGTCTCTTCATTCCTCGCACTCTCTCGTCACTCTGATCGGTAAGAGAGTGCGCGGAATGAAGAGACGGATTCTTCACTCTGACAGCCCTATTCAGAACCTCTCTCTCTCTCCTCCTATATCCTTACGCTCATCGCAGGCGTCTCCTTGTAGATGCTGATGATGAGGGAGGGCACGCGGATGCTCACGATAACGTAGTCTGGTTTGCCATGGAGAGTGTGACAAGCAGGATCCTTGAGACGTTGTTCAGCAGTGTACACATTGCATTTGGATGGCTGTAGTATCAGAATCAGTACGGTAAAAATGCGTCTAGGTACGTTGATGACGAAGTCGGCTTGAGAGAAGGAAGCATCAAATTGTGAATTGTCGCAGGGCATGGGACAGACGCAATCTGCCCACGTTGATACATCGCCCAAGGCCACGATAGAGTTCACGCAGTTCACTGAACGATATCTTTTGATGCGCGCTTTTGGTGCAGTCTTTGATCCTCCTAATTAGTCGGCAAACCTAGCAGAATGAAAAACCGTATTGCTCTATGCCAACGAATTCCCACCGTCTTTTAGCTGGCACAGAATGGCATCATCTGGTACTGGATAACGAGAGTCCATGCAGCCACATGCCTTCTGCACTTGCACTTGATAACAAGAATGAATGCAACCCTGTGAATGACTAGTTTAGCTAACCAATAACTTATTTCACACTAACATCAACACTGTAATTTCCACTGTAATAATATTGAGCTACTTGGGAAGGGGAAGAAATACAGACTCCGTATGGTTTTCCGAGTCGCGTATAGCGGGTCTGAATCACGATTTTGTGTGATAGTGGTGTTCCTTATATAAACCTCTTTTGCCACAATGGTCGCCTCAGTACTGGGCATGCAATTGTATCGAGGAGATTCGGAGAACACGGTCTCATTCTGGAATGGGATGAAAAGTTGATTTCCGATGCACAAATTTAATGATCTCACATTTCCGTGAACGAAGACTCTGATCGCATTTGTCTCTATCCACGGCGCATATTCATTTGAATTCATCTTGAGTCCTGCTTTCAGTGCTATAAATGCAGTAGGCGCTTCTACCCCTTAACTGTTTCACAGTACCTCCTTGAGCTCCCGCTTGCCTCATTAAATATGCCCTCGCAGTGTTATTGAAGTGATTGAACGTGAAACAATTCCCCAGGACGACGTCATTCCACATATAGAGATCGACACTGAAAACGAATTTTGTTATTAGATACGGAAGTAGAATCATTTACCTATTCCTTACGCTCTGGTGTTGCTATGTATCTTGGCGTGTTTACTTGCCTGGTGTTGAGAGACCGCTCCTCATAGGTCGCCCACAGGAACATGTCGTCAGCGCTCCAGGAGAGGGCACTGCGATTGGATTCCGGTAGAGTTCCGACGATAAATGGGATCATGTCGATTGTCATCGATGGATTCGACTGGAGCTGCTCCAGTAACTGAATGTTTCACATTTCCCACCATTCCCAGAAGATTGGACAGACAATGACTACTATTGGGAACGATGAAATTGATGAATAAAACTGACTGAAACAAGGTCCTTTTCGCTCTCTGCATTGCCGCCAATCCTCTGGAGAATGTTGTAAATTGTAATTGCTGAAAAACGATACAGCGTACTACATGAACCATCAACCAATAACTCACACATTCCACAATACTCGCCGGTGTAGTCTGGGCCACACTGGCAAGTGTAGCTGGCGAAGCCGTCAGTACAATTGGCAAGAGGATCAGTGAGATTGCAGGGATGAGTCGCATTGGTGCAGTCATCTGGATCTATTAAAAATTGTTAAACAGTATGCGTTACATCCATGTTTTCATTGAATTTGTCTATTGATGATATCGGGAATAAACATACTGATCTCGCAGTTTCGTCCATGCGTTCCATCGATACATTCACAGCGGTAGAGACCAGGAGTGTTCACACAAGTAGCGAAGTTCTCGCAAGGATATGGCGACCACAGGCATTCATCCACATCTGAACAGTTTTTAATGATCTAATTCTATCAATCGCTCTCACCATCTAGACAGTACTCGCCCGTCCAGTGAGGGCCGCAAGTGCAGTAATACATCGCGTATCCGTCGCTGCACTTCCCTTGCCGGTCCTCCAATTTCTCCTTCTCAAAGGCTATGAATCCTATGCACTCGCCCTTGCCACACAGTAGTTAGGATAGACGACTCCGTCGTACGTCACATTGTGGATAACGCAGTCGTCTGGATCTGAGCAATGTCATTGGCGAAGATTCATTCTGTTTGTGTGGTCAGAATAGGCCAATTTAAATCTGCCCAACTTATTGAGCAGTTAAATCCGGAGGTTCCATTAATACACGAGCAGTAGTACGATCCGAACGTGTTAGTGCACGTCCCGAAGTTCTCACAGACAGTTACGTTCTCTGCCGCGGATTCGGTACACTCGTCGATATCTGCAATAGGGTTGGCTAAACGGTACTCTAAACGTGGCACGTTTAGCTCCCCCTACGCTCTATGCCCCTGAGATCGGAAGCACTCTCTTCATTCTGCATGCTCTCTCGTCGCAACTAGGGAAGAGGTAGGGGAGAGGGAGCTAAACGTGCCACGTTTAGAGTACCGTTTAGCCAACCCTTATCTGCAATGCGTAATTTTTTCGTGGACGCTCGCAATACCCACCCCCCCCCCCCCTCACCTTCAGTGCATGTGGCTCCAGTGAAGCCTGGGAAGCAGGCACACGAATACACACCACTCGCGATGTTTGTGCAGTCTCCGTGCGCGCAAGGGTTCGAATAACACGCCATGTATGCTGGAAAGAAAGAAGTGATTGGACAGACGAGGATGCTGAGCGCGCGCTCACTCGTGCAGTTAACATCAGTGTAGTAGGGCTCGCAAGTGCATGCGTATTTTCCAGATGAATCCTGATTATGAAAATAAATATGTAGATTGAGAAAGATATGCGCGTTAGCTCACGATTGGTTGACAGATGCCTGCGTTTTTGCACGGAGTTTCGTAGCATCCATCCTTCTCTGGAAATGAGTGTCCTCACGCAGTACTACGATCAGTTCTCACTAGAGTTCGAAATACGGGTCGCCGTCTCTTAATTTCTCACACTCTCTCACCGGTCAGAGAGGCGAGAGAGTGTGCGAAATGAAGAGACGGCGACCCGTATTTCGAACTCTAGTTCTCACCAGTGCATAACATCCCAGAAAATCCTCCTGTACACCGGCAAATTGCCGTCGAATTATCCAGTGTTTCCACACAGGCGGCACCATTCGCACATCCCAGAGAGGAGCAAGGATTCAAGGCTACATGAATAAATTACAAAAGAGACTCGGAATAGAGTTTTTACACAAGAAGCACTGCGAAAATGTTACGAATGAATACTTCCTAGATATGCGGACGGGTGTTTCGGTCCTTGGGTCGTAGACACCCGACCCGCCCCACAGTGAGTGGACCTCATCATGTTTTTTAATAAAAAAAGGAAACATTTTTTCCATTCCGAATTATGGTGGCAAAGCACAGTGTACTTATTATTCTACTCACTTTGCAGTTGTCGGAGAAAGGAATAAAACATACGTGTTGAACAGTTAGTATCGGTCCATCCTGCGGCACAAATGCATGAATGTCCATCCTGAGATATTATTGTTATATCATACGTTACGAACCAAAAATCATAATATTACAAGCTCATCTACGCAGGCGCCTCTCTTCAAATCTGCGTTACAAAGAGTAGGGGAGAGAGTGCAGGCATTTGAGTCCTCTTAATATGTGATTTAAGAAGTGTTTTTAGTCCCAAAGTTTCGAGACAGTAAAGCAATTTGAGTTTCGGACGGACATCTCCAATCAACAGTCAAGAATCTCGTAAAATTGAAATGCAATTCAACTCACCTGTGTCCGTGAATAGAAACTGCAAACCGTATCCTCCACCACCGCACATCTCACTCCAATTACCTACGAAGATAGCATTATATAGTGAGTGGAGGGGCGAGGTCGATGATACCACTGCACGGAAGGTTGCACAGTATGCTGCTGACGACTTGAGTGAGAACAGTCGTATCCGCTCCGTAATAGCAGTCATAGCCCGACACCACTGAGACGGATTTGATTAGCAATTCCGTTTTGGCAATTCCAGTAATGAAAGTGCAGAAACTGCTAAATAAACAAAACAGAGCAATAACACACTAAAGAATTGATTGTCCGAATTTTGCATCATCAGTGCCTGGCATTTCTCTATCGACATTTTGCGATCGAACGTGCTCTGAAGTGAAGAGGAGTTGGACGGGAGTGCATAACAGACTGGCGATTCCGAACGAGTTCCTCAAATAGCGTCATTGCGACCGATCATTCTTCGAAGTTGTATTTATACTCATAAAAGCGACATACTCTTCAGCGTGGTCTGATCGCACAGAGCGCCCTGCCACGTCGCGTAGCACACGCAAGTGCCTCTCGTGCCCTCAATATTATATCTTCGCTAAACTTTTTTGTGATAATGAAATATTAAACTAAACTAGAAACTCACATCCAAAATGGATTGACAGTTGCCATGATTGCAAGCGAGGGTAGAGCAAGGATTGCTGACTACTGAAAGTGGTATTTTTTTAATACTTAATCACTTAGATGTTCGACTCACCTTGGCACTGTTGTCCGACGTACGACGAAGGGCAAGCACAAGAGAACGTCGACGAGGTGGAAGAGCATGTGCCTCCATTCAAGCACGGGTAACTAGAGCACACGTCCCCAATAGCTGTAATTATCAATTTTTCTTATTTGATAAGTTTTTTTTAAAATCTAAACCCTGGATACGTTGCCAACAATATTTCAAACGTGTACACGCACCAAACTCGCAATCCTCTCCGGTGTGTCCGCTGTCGCAAACGCACGATCTTGTCTTGAATCCGTTAGTGCATGTGTAGTTCGAATTGGGGCAGGGCATCTTTGCGCACACGTCACATTCCGTCGAATTTACCACTGAAAATTGGAATAATCGAAACATCTCATATATTAATCAGAATAGCTTGGTATAGAACAGCGAGAAAATGAACAGAGCAGAAAGTGACGGACGAAAAGAATGTATCCGTAAAGATGTGTTGCTCAATATTTTTAATGAAATTGGTGAAAAATACGTAATGAATCATTTTGTCGCTTACACTTGGTGCACATCAATCCAGTCAGACAGCTGTCGAAACACGTACATTGGACACACGTGCACGTGGCCTCACTTTGATTGCCCTGCACACAATATCCACCGCCACATCCATATTGCCAATCACAGGCCTGAATGAGTAATAAAGAAGAGACCAGATGATATATCTACTAATGAAGATGATCAATCTCACTCTGGATAATGCAGCCATCACAAGAATCCATAGGAATTGATGAGAGATCCACATCTCCGAGGTTAGGAGATGGATAGATTGTGGATGCTTCCAAACTCCTCCTCCCACTTCCCCGGAAAGCAATCTGGTTCACTCGAGGTTTGACACACAAACTATACTGACACACCAACTCCAGTGATTTTCTATCCCTTCTCACTCCTTCAGCCCCCTCTTGGAAACATGACTCACAGTCAAGGCAAAGTACGAGCAAGGCAGTCTCGCTGAGAGGTGCTGCAAAGTATGGCTGTCAGGGTGAAGAATTCGTCTCCTCATTCCTCGTACTCTCTCGTCACTATGACCGGTGAGAGAGTACACGGAATGAAGAGACGGATTCTTCACCCTGACTGCCCTACTACTTTCTACTCTTTTTTCCTACTCTTCCTCCGCCTTCTCTATCAACCGGCCTAACATGGAAGTCAGCAATAAATGCACACAATAAAGGCGCGGTGTGCCAGGAATGTGATTCGAAAGGTCACGAGTTCGACCCCGCCCGCCCTCAGATCCACCCAAACCAAGGGGGCTAAGAAATGTTGGAAGTGGTGAAAGCCACAGTAAAGAAACTCCCTACCACGTGCACACAACACGGGCGGTAAAGCCTTGCAACCAGCCACTGATCGTCCCAGGATAGGCTCAAGTTGCTAATCGGCGATGGGGTGGCTAGTCCGCCCTTGCGAGGATAATGCCAACTTCCTTCCTTCCAAGTCTCGCTCCGCGGGACTTAGATTCGTCCTCTTACTCCTCGTTCGTCTCAAAATGAGAAATCCCTCACTGAAGCACGCCGCCATTTTGAGAGATATCATGTGCTATAATAATTAAAATTTATTTTTTCCTCGGAAAATTTGCCGAAATCTGCATTAATCACCAACCACATATTTTTCACACTGCGATCATGTTTGAATCGATTTTCCTCTACTAAGAACTTTGCAGCTCCACTCAGCTAGACATACTTGCTCGTTCTTTGCCAGGACTGTTAGCCAGGTTGCTAAGAGGGAACTGAAGGAGGGATAAGGGATAGAAAATCACTGGAGTTGGTGTGTCAGTATAGCTTCTGAGGGAGACTCGAGTGTACGAGATCTTTTCTGCTCAAATAGGTCCGAGAAGGGGGACTCTTAAACATCCTCAATCTATCCATCATCAACACAAAACAGGAACAAACATAGTTTGGATGAAGTTAGTATGCTTTCTAGAGTAAAATCCTTCTCCAAATATATGCATGCAGTGCATTTTATGTATGAAATTGAGGATTTGCGTTCTCGTTTTCACGAAATTTTTTTCGAGAATTTCATTCATTCAATAAGAATTTCTTATTTTTTTTAAACACCGCTTTTATTGTGATAAATTTAGTGCGGTCATGAATAGAGTAGACGAAGGAAGAGTGGGTAAAGAACTTTGCAGCTCCTCTCAGCGAGACTGGTTTCCAAGAGGGGGCTGAAGGAATGAGAAGGGATGGAAGGGATAGAAAATCACTGGAGTTGATGTATCAGTATAGCTTGTGAGGGAAGACTCGAGTGGTCCAGATCTTTTCTGCGCAAACAAGTGCGAGGATGGATTTTGAAACATCCTCTGGCCTATTTGATCACTTTGGATATCTATGCTTCCTCCAAGTTTTGTTTTGCTCTAGTGATGAAGTTCCGATTCGACAACGTCGACGGACATCCGTCGCTGGTCAACTCTCTCGTATTATCATGTACATCAACCGACGGAATAAATAATGAATGAATGAATGAATAAATTTCAACACCATTTGTGTTCTGCGGGACAAGAATGGAGGAGCATTGAAACTTCATCAGTACTGAAACTTTACATTTGCCACATCTGATTGTGAAAACGAAGTACTTTTGAGCCAGCGTTCGCGTTCACAATAGAATGTCGAGAAGTGGTCGAAGAAGAGGCCCGCAAAATGCAAAATTAACTATATGTTTCATTGAAAAATACAGTCGTGGTCCTTTCCTCAGTGAACACTGACCGTCCCGGACGGTCCCGGACGGTCCCCCGCGGTCCCTGGGCATTTTTGACTCAAAATAGAGCGAAATTTGATATAAACTTGGTAGCATTAGAAAGCTCTTGTGTTAAAATATCGATGTGTATTTTCAAAATTTTTAATAATTCCTCAAATTATGGGCAAATCGAACGAGAAGTGTCTCCACTTTTTGCGAAAATGTGAAATAAGAGCCCGTTCGCGTAAGATTCGGACAATGCTCGGCACAGTGTTTTTTCGAAAAATTGGGACAGAAAAAGACAGCAGTCAGTCAAACTAACGATTAGATGTTTCTTCTCTCTCCGTCAAATTTGTTTATTCCACACCCACCATTTAGCTTATAATGATATGAAATACTTACTGTCCCCGTTAGTTCATTCGCGCTATATATTGACCCGTTTCCGCGTTAGTTGTTTGTTGTTTACTTTCACCTTCTTCATTCCCTATCACTCTTGTTTCCCCACTTGCGAAGGGCGTCGTACTGACGAGGTCCACCCTTCGTTAGGCGGTTGGGTGTCTACTAGGGTTGACGAAACGAAACGGAATTCGGAAATTCCGACAAGCTAATTCAATTATCTCCACTTTTCCGGAAAAGATTATCGAACAACGACCATTCCGAAACTATTCCGGAAAACTTCATTTTTCGACTCTCGAGATTAGAGAGCGGTGTGAGATGATTCTGTGTTATGTTTCAGATGAGGAATAAATATGAAAAATCGGGTCGAAAAGGACTTCGTTAGTACCGATTACATCGAAAATAGGACGAAATTCATAATACACCTGAAACATATCTACTTGCGCAGTCTTTTCACACCGCTTTTCCGAAACTCTTTCGGAAAATGAAGTTTTTTCGGAAGAGTTTCGGAAAAGTCTTTGTTCGACTCTGTTTTCCGGAAAAGTGGAGATAATTGAATTAGCTTGTCGGAATTTCCGAATTCCGAACGGTCAACCCTAGTGTCTACGACCCAATGGACCGAAACATCCAACCGCATTTCTTTAGGAAGTCTTTTATTATCTAGTCTCTTCCTAGCAGTTTCTCTAATCTTTTCGTCTCATAAACCATGTTTGATTTTAATTTCGTCATTTGCGACGAAAAAAGTGTCATTTTAGAGATGGCGCAGCCACCGCGCCATCGCCCAAAATGCTATATCTCGAAAACGAGCAGTCGTAGGGTGCTACCCCGAGTTGTAAATTTTTTTTCGTAAATACATTTTTGAGAAAAAATTTCTCAAAAATTGTATTATGGAAATCTAAAATCGGAAGTTTAAAAACGTAAAACTCATTTCAGAAATTACCGTTCCGTAACTAACTATTGACAAATATTTTTTGGGAAGTCTTTTTTCGTAAATATTTTTACGGAAGTAAACCGCGACGCGACCACAACGCAGCACGAGCGCGCACATCGGTTTGGAAGTAATTTTCTCATGTTTACACTAATCTTTTGTATCATTTTTATATTAAACTAATTATAATAAAACGCAGAGAACCCGAATATATCAAAAACAAATCGGAAAAGAGCTTCTAAAGGTGCGCGCATACTCACGATTTATTTAGAATATTTACGAAAAAAAAGTTCCCAAAAATGACTTCCCATTGCGCATTTCCCAAGCAATTTTTACCATAAAAGTTTTCCCAAATATAGTTTTCCACAAATTTTTTTCCCAAATTTTTTTTATGAAAAAGTGATTTCCGAAACCGAATTTCCGAAATAAAATTTACAGCTCGGGGTAGTACCAGTCGTAGCGCTTCGGGACCGCGTCCAATCGCATTCCCATGCCCGAATTAGTTCGCCCCAAGTCAATTTAAATATACGAAAAAAAAATAATTTAAATTTGAAATTTTCCCGCCAATTCCTGCTCCGAACGTGCATCAACCTGACTCCAAACGCCGTCCAGACGCTCCGCGCACACTGAAAACAGAGAAAAATGAGCAGAAATAAGCATTTTGAGCCAGGGCGCCTTTTCCCGCTTTTGGCGGTGTGGTGGAGGTGTGTGGTGCGTGGTGCGGGTGCGGGTGCGTGTGTGTGTAGTGGGAAAAGTCGGCGAACGGAGCTAAATGTTTTGTTCTTGGCCTATTTTTGCGTTTCCTTTGTTTTCGCCCATTCTTTTTGCGTTTCACGCACGCTCCACTAGCTGCCGAACGTTTTGCGGTGTAGCGCATTAAAAAATATAGCCTATTTCGACCACAAAAGCGATTTCGTCGTTTATTTTTTCCCGCCAAAAATCATCTTTTCGCGCCAAATTTTTTTGCCTTTTTTTGGGGTTTTTATCGATTTTCGCCCATTCTTTTTCCGTTTCACGCATGCTTCACTAGTGTACGAATGTTTTGCGGGGTGGTGCACACCAAAAATATTGCCTATTTTGACCAAAAAATCGATTTCGTCATTTATTTTTCCCCGCCAAATTTTTTGACTTATCACGACAATCGATTTCGACTTTCAGCGCAGCGTCCCCATCCACCTGTACGGAGGCGTGCCCGCGGGCGAGGACATCCTCATGCTTGGGCAAGTGCTCACGCTTGCGGGCTCTTCGTCTCCGGAATCGATTGTGAGCAGCGTGGCGGGCGCACCGTCTCTCAATAGTAAGTGCGGCGAGCGTTGGCGCAGTGATCGCGCCATGGTGCTCAGAAGCCAAACCCCGTTTTTGCAGCACTCGAGCTCGCGCATGCGTGCAGGGCCATGGTGGCCTACGCGGTCAATGTTCCCGACGTCACGGCGCTGGCCGCCTTCTCATCCACTTTCGGACAGGCTATGTCGTCCGAGATCTGTGGAAACTTGCCCGGCGCAAGCTCACGATCCGAATGCGTGCGTGCGTGTCGCCGAATGTTGAACTTCTTCACGAGCGTGAGTGATTCGGATTTTTTGGGGGGGGGGCGTTGTTTCAATTTCAATTTTTTGTCCCCCAACCTTTGTGTCGCCAATAACCGAACCGTGTTTGAAGGATCTCACCGACCTCGTGCCAGTCGCCGCAACCCGTGCTCCCTTCAGCAATCGCGCCGTCCAGAAGATCCTCCACCAGTGGGTGGCCAAGTGTGCTGCGTAAGTGTAAGGAACGGCGTAGTGACCGCGCCAACAGTGATGGCGTAGTGACCGCGCCAACAGTGATGGCGTAGTGACCGCGCCAACAGTGATGGCGTAGTGACCGCGCCAACAGTGATGGCGTAGTGACCGCGCCAACAGTGATGGCGTAGTGACCGCGCCAACAGTGATGGCGTAGTGACCGCGCCAACAGTGATGGCGTAGTGACCGCGCCAACAGTGTGGCGCAGTGACCGCGCCAACAGTGATGGCGTAGTGACCGCGCCAACAGTGATGGCGTAGTGACCGCGCCAACAGTGTGGCGCAGTGACCGCGCCACGGCAGACGCGGGAAAACCAACCCCCATTCTTTGCAGAAGGCTGTCCTACGAGGCGGACGACGTGGCCATCGCCAGCGCGCTGGACATCTCCTCCCTGCCTCCCCTCTTCCGTGCGGACTATGAGGAGGGCGCCCAGGATGGCCCCTGGACCGTTGTTCCGGCCACGCTGGCTCAGATCATGAAGGAGCTGGCCTGGAGAGTGCGCGTGAGCGCGGAGGCGCAATCTGAGCGTCTGGACACGGCCGCGGAAAGGACGCGCAAGCGCGCCGTTGCTGAGGAGGAGACGGCCGAGGGCATCCAGGCTGCGGCGGAGAGCCTGCAGATGCTGGCCCGCAAGTTGCGCCGGGTGAGCGAACAGTCGTTTTTTTTTTGGAAAGAGGGGGAGGAGGCGATTGGCGCAGTGACCACGCCATCGCGTTGGCGGAGTCACCTCGCCAACTCGTAAACTCTTTAACGCTTTCCATTCTTTCAGAAGAGCATGGCGCTGATGGGCTGCGGAGACGACGCGGACGACGTCAAGCCGGCGACCGGACCGCGCGCCCCCCCCCCCCCCCCCCCGGCTGCAGCGGACGACGCGCGCATCGCACGTGCCGGTGAGAAGACGGAGAAGGCGAGCGCGAAGAAGAAGCATCTGACAGTGGCCTTCGCCACGGACGAGGAGTTGTTCTCGGACGGTGATCGCGAAGAGCAACGAGAAGAGGAGGAGGAGGATCAGCTGCAGGCGGCGGCGAGGAGAAGGACGAGCCCGAGGGGGAGGGCGACGACGACGGGAAGTCTGCAGAGCGCGAAGCGGCGCGCCACGCCCTCGCCAAGTCTGCGCGCAAAGCGGCACGTCGTGCCCGTCGCGCCGAGCAGCAAGCAGCGGCGGAGAAGAGGGCGCAGAAGGAGGCCCGTCGAGTCCGTCGTGCTGAAGTCGACGCCCAAAAGGCCGAGCTGGCCAAGGTCGAGAGAGCATCGGCTCAGCTCCTGCGAGGGTCAGGACACATCGAGCATCTGGAGAGTGCGATAGCCATGTGCGCGCCGGTCAGGGCCGCCTCTGCGCCGTCGATCCCGCGTGCCCTTCGATCCGCACTCCACGACCGTCTGGTCACGATGAAGGCGCGCGTTCGTCAGCGATGGGCTTTGGCGCACTAGGCGTCGCCACCGTGAGGCCCGCCATCGGATCGCTTGGACGCGCAATCAGGATGGGCGGAGCCGCCCCGGAGCTTCACTGGCCCTTTCTACGCGATTTGGTGAGTAGGGGGGGAGGGGTGCGTTGGTGCAGCAACCGCGCCAATACGATGGCGAGGTTGCTGCGCCACCACGTTGGCGAAGTGACGGCGCCAATGAACAAAAAAAGGTAGTGAAAGCGTGCCCTTTCGCAGATCGCCGACGCGAGCGCCAAAGAGAGCGCCGTGGACAGGGGCCGGAAGGAGGAGGCGGATCGGCTGCGAGTATCCCTGCTGCAGCGATGCGAGCGATTCATCACCGCGTACAGCGGTGGCCCTCTTTGCGCAGGCGCCCATGCGCACACTGGCCGAAGAGAACGCCGCGCACGGCCGAGCAGCCGACGACGAGGAGGAGCAGCAGCAGGGCGAGCACAATGGCCATGTAAGTGATGGCGCGGTTGCCGCGCCAACCAAAAACCCCTTCCCCCCCCCCCCACCCACTCAACCCATCCTCTTTCCAGCCCCGGAAAACGACGACGCGCCGCCCCTCTCGGACCCCGACGACGAGGAAGGAGCAGTTGAAGCAGATGACGCGCGCCGCGCGTCCACCCTTCGCACAATCTCCACCATACGGCACTATTGTGCTTCGGCGGCGCGGGTTTGGCGCATGCTCGGTCTCGGATCGGCCCGGGAGTGAGACCGTTGATGGTCTGGTGTCGACAGTGAGTTGGCTTCCTTCATATTTTTGCTCCTTTTCCGCAATGGCGCAGCCACTGCGCCATTGCCCAAAAATGGCAAAATGGGCGTCTCACACGATTTGTCGTCTCCAGGCACTCGCGCACGGACATCGCGGACCACAGGGCGAACGCGAGGAGCGAGCAGTGCTGCTCCCGTGGGAGGTGCAGGAAGCTTCCGAGCGGTTTTGCGCCGCGAGGCCGCAAAGCACTACTACACGGACCTGCGCGATTGCGCTGAGGCCGTCCTCGGTGAGTCTCCCCTTCCTTCTCCTCTTTCTCTCTCGATTCACCGGGCAAAATCTCAGATCTCTGGCAACGGGCACTACATGAAGTGGTCGTCGGACGTCCGGTTCTGCGCCCTGCCACAGGCCGGACATTCGGAGTGCACTTGTCGGTGCGCAAAGCAAAAGCCTACGTGAGTTGCACTTGCAGCAGCTTTTCCTTTTTTTTTCTCGGACCTTTTTTTGACCGGTGAGAAGGTTGGCGCGGTCACCGCGCCAAACACGCCATATGGATTTATCCCTTTGCAGAAGGGACTAGTCAACAATGCGCGCTTTGTGGCGCTGTTCGCTCACCGCTCAGCCCACGGAGTTTCGACGGCAAGCGTGCTGCTTGCGCTCGTTATGTGTACACGCGTCAGTCGATTCGAGACGATGACGCTGTGTTGCTACAAATGTCGATGGCGCAGTCGCAGAGTTGCACACGCTCACGAAGCAGTGTATCCGTGCGACGGAGGGCGCATCGGTTCTTTCATGGGCACCATCATCAAGCCCGAGTTCGCCATCGCCCCCCGTATTCGTCGGACTGAACAGGGGAGAAGGACCATCCTCCTGCGAGATGTAAGTTTTTTTCAGCATGGCGCAGCTGCCGCGCCATGGCAATTGGCACAGCTGCCGCGCCAATTGTCATTTTCAAAAAAAAAAACAATGCCCTCTGCAGCGGCCCTTTGGAAATGTACACGATGCGGTGACCGATACTATCCGTCGTGTCATCCACCCGTACACTGCCGGACTCGAGGCGTGCCTCTACTCGGCTACGTCGTTGCGACGAGGAGCCGCACATCAAGCGGTACGTGAAATGAGCCGAGAGGGAGGGGGGGGGGGTGCTGTGGTGCACGCGGAGGTGTGAACGGGGTGTTAAAGCGCTTTTTTTTGCTCAGGTCGTCGCTCTACGACAGAGATATCCTGATATTTGCACGGCGAACGCGCTCGACAAGCTGAAGAAGAGCGGGTTGTGGGCCTCTGACGAAGCCCGCACGTATGCCCGCGAAGCGCTTGCCCATGCAGGGTTGACCGAGACGGGCGAAGCGCGCGATCGTCGGTCGGTGCTGGTCCACCATCCACACGTTTGAGTGGCTGCTCGGATTCGGGCCCGCGACGGATGGAGCGGAACAGACGAGGAGGTGGGTGTGTTGCTACAAATGTCGATGGCGCAGTTGCTTCGCCAAGGGAAATGGCGCGGCAGCTGCGCCATCTCTCACTCAAAACGACATGCGCACACTCACAGTGCGACGCAATGCGCATACAGGCGAAAAGGGCTGCGATCGACTCGGTCTCCGACTTTGATGTCGGCTCAATCAACAGTCGGTACAAGGTCGAACTATTCCACTCGGCGGCGGACGGCGATGACGCGCCAAAGTCAACGACGCCGTCGCGAAAGCCATGCATCAAGCCGGATCGATGCGCCGCGCAAGACCGGTTCATCGGAGAGTTGGCCCCCGAGGCAAGTAGTAGTGTAGTAGCAGTAGCAGTAGCACCCCCCCCCCCCCCCCCGACAACACCAATACCATTGCCTCGCATTTCAGCTCGAATCGAGTGCGCTTCCGACTCCGTCTTTCTCGAGTTCATGCGCGGGCGATTCCGGTCTGACATCGCTGGCCGCAGGTAAATTCGCACTTTTGTTTTTGCACTTTGTCTTTGACGATGGCGCAGCTGCCGCGCCATCTACCCTCCCACCCAAAACACCTCCACTACCGATCGCCTCTTTACAGACAGTCCTTCCTCACGTTCGATCAGTGGGACACGCTTATCCGGAAGTGTACCCACGTGGACCGGTCGGGACCTCCTCGAAAGAGTCGAGCTGTAAGCATGCTGGTGATGCGAGAAGGGCGCCGTCATCCACGCCGTCCGTTGCGGTGCTGCTGCCCCGCCCTCAGACGCCCGTGACGCCGTCTGACGCGCCCCGCGGCGAAGGAATCTTCTTTGACGTTGATGACGACGATGACTTCGTGGTGAGGGCACTCTTCTGGCATTTACAAAGGGAAATATTTTCGCCTTGGCGCAGTCACCGCGCCAAACCAAATTCTGTTCATTAAAGACTCCGGTGAGCCGAGCCGCGCCCCGTGCTGCTGCTGCTGCACGAGCTCCTACGGCCACGCCATCTCGACGTCCCTCAGGTCCTCGTCGAGCGCGACACGCAGCGGCCGCTGCTGCGCAAAGCAAGGTTTGTTTTGCCTGGCACCACCGTTTTCCGGACCATTGCTTACGGTAGCCGCGCCAACAGAATAATCGCAATTACCTACGGGCCGATTTGTCAGACGCGCACCGCACCGAGACGACGCCCACGACGATGGACAGTGCGCGCGCCGCACTTCCCGACACACCACCGGCCACGCCCCCCTGACTGGCGGATCGATGGCGAGCCGAGAGCCGAGCAGCAAGGTGGAGGGCGGTGTGCAGCCGACGGAACAGGCGCACTTCAACGACGAAGACGCGACGCAATCGATCGATCGATCCGACATCGTCGACGTTCCCGGCCGATCCCCAGGAATGGTAGGTCCAGAACCGTCACCGGGGGGGGAGGGGACCAAAGGAAGCGAACAAACGCCTACGTTTTGTTTTTTTACAGGGTATTGTGGGCGCTGGGGGAGCGCAAGCGTGACTGCGTGCGGTACGGCCGCTACATCTATGCGGATGAGGGGGTAGGAGCGACGGGCCGGACACTGCCGCGTCCACGAGCGGCGACTCGCAGCAGTCGTCCGACCAGAGCGTCCCCATCTGTGTGAGTTGCACAATTATTATACTATATGGCGCGGTAGCTGCGCCATTTTGCGCCACAACCACCAATCAATCAATGTCCGTGCCAGGTGTGCTCGAGTGCAGTGGTGGCGGCGGGCGTTCTCCGCTTCTTCTTCCGGCCCGAAGAAATCGTGAAGGTGGCGGCGAATGTGCGGGATCTGCCGAACGTGGCCGCTCGCCGCTGCACCGCCCTCTTCGAGGAGGCCATTCGAGAGCGAGAGCTCGTGCCATCAAGTCCGAACGGGGAGGCGCTCAAGCGACGCGCGGAGAGCATCGAAAGTGACAATGACGACGCCCCGACCACGAGCAAGACTGCCACTATGATGAAGAGACCCAAGAAGGAATAGGAGGATGTAATCCGGCCCCCGTGCTCTTCTTCTTGGCGTCCTGGCGCAGTCACCGCGCCATCCTCACGATCCCATCGTTTTAGTTTGAGATTGAGTTTTATCTGGTATTTTTTCTTTCCGAATTGTAACCCCTTGTGTGCCATTGCTATCTGTACCACGAGAAAGGAGCTAACAAAACCCGGTCCCCCCCCCCCCGGTTTCCATGACCCTTCCCCTCCATTCAACACAATCGTTTTCTTGTTGTAGATGAATAGTGCGCATGGCGCAGATTGTTGCTTTCTTTTCTTTCGTTGTTTTAGGTTTTGCGTTGTTTCCTCGCCCTCGTTTTCCGTTAGTTTCCATTGTAGTCGCCATATTGGCAGATAAAAAGTCTTTTTTTTAATGCTCTCTTGTTCCAGAACCTTCCCGGGGTACTAGTCCTGAAGCGAAAGCTCTATCTGGGGCAACGCCTCTTCTAGGAGAGGTGATGTGTGTGAGAAGTAAATTTAGTGGCGCAGCAGCTGCGCCAGCCCGTCTACTATGCCCATCAAAAGGGTTGGCAGTTTGAAGCGTCGCCGCAAAAGTGGTGGTGACGGCTAGACTTTGAAAAGGAACTAGGGAACTAGTTCCTTACTAGTCAAATGCACTGCTCCATTCGAGAAAGAGTGAGCGGAATGAGGAGAGTCCACTCTCATTTTGACTAGTAAGGAACTAGTTCCTAGTTCCTTTTCAAAGTCTAGTGACGGCACGTCCGCTTCCTCGGCTTCCAAGGAGCAGCAGCAGTCCGGGCAGAAGCAGCGAGTGCGAACGCTAGAGCAGCAGCATCTCCACCACAAACGGCCGGTGGTTGCGCAGCAGCAGCAACGAGGTGTAAGTTGCGCGGCGTTTGCTTTGCGTGCGCGCGGGAAAAAAGGAGCCCTTTTGCTCAGATCGTCGACATGTTGGACCTGTACGCCGATGCTCGACCGGCTGCTGCGCATCGATATTGGCGTATCTCCGACGGGAAACTGCAAGGTCTGTAAGGCCAAAAAAAAGTTCATTAAAAGGGACTTGGCGGCGCAGCTACCGCGCCAAGGCGATGGCGCGGTGACCGCGCTTGAGCCACAAAAAAAAGTGATCTGCATCTTGCAGTATGCGCGGCGCTTTGCTCGGTGTCCGGAGGAGATGAAGTTGTCGGGGAGGAAGACTCGATCACGCTAACGTCGAGCATGAACCGCCGAACTTCCGGTGCGCGTCCGACCTCAAGGACATCCTGATTAGAGTGTCGAAAATGACTAAACGAATAGTTGTTTAATAGGCAAATGCACCGACATTCTCACAAGAGAGTAGGCGGAATGAGGAGAGCGAGAGTACATTCCCATATTGAATGAATAGTCAATCAGTCATTTTCGACACTCTAATCCTGATCGACAGGATCGATGATGAGATGATGAGATGGCGGCGCTTCCAGTAGAAGTGGTGTAAGCAGTAGGCCGTAATAAGAAGAGGACATAATGGGCCAAGCATAGCTTTTCTTAATAGGGGCAGAGATCGCGATAAGGGACTAAAAGAAATGCTCGTTTTTAGCCAAAAATGCAAAATTAAGATTCATATTGTAAATTCAAATTCTCTTACTGATTCTAGTATCTGCTCTAGACCCTCTTTTTATAGTCTGTCTGACATCATTGCACATCCTTCAGTCTGCAGATTCAACGAGACATCGAAATTCACTCATTTGGCGATTCTTCTCACCGGTCAGAGAGACGAGATAGCGTGCGAAATGGAGAGATATGGATATCTCTAGCTCTACGACAGCAAATGTGCACGCTAGATTGACAAGTTTCCTTGTAGGAATTTCTAGAGATGATGAGCGCAGAATGCACTGTCTAACTACGGGTTGTTGTCTGTCTACCTCGTCAACGATCAGCAATAATCGGAAAAAAACAAGATTGACAGATTTTAACATGTGACGAAGAAATTTATATATCGAGTAGGTTTGAAGGAGGGGAGGAAATGTGTGAGATGCCGAAAAATGTTGTACTTTGCGGGAAAAATGGTGAACTTTCCTTCTTTTTCGATGTTGTGTATACAAATTCGAAAAGAGTCTACAAAAGGATAATCGAATATGCGTTGATTATTTTTATCAGTGCATGAGCAGAGATCCGCTTTTGATACCAGTGCAATAGCATCAGGGCAATAGGTTCAGTCTGGATGACTAGGATGGGCTTGATCAGGGACCAAATCAGTTCAATGGCCACTGTAATTGAATCATGTGTGATTATATCAATTTATTTGTCGGTGCAACTGACAGCATATAAGACGTTTACAGAAAAAAATCGATTATCGAACAAAAAATATTTAAAAAAAATTTAATTCAGCGGCCTCAATCGCAACTTGTGATCCTCTGGTTTCTGCACCGTTGTGCCTGTTCGGGCCATTGTGGGAATGCGATGGGAGTTGTCGGGGAGAATCTTAAGTTTAACTTATTTTTTTATTATTTTTTTTAGTGGATCCTGCTGGTCTATTGCATACTTCTTGTACATGGGCAGATACCGATGGGGTGAAACATATCTTGAAACGATCATAATATTATTTTGATTTTTGAACAAAAACAATCAGCATGTAGCATTTCAAATCTTTCCCTGAACAATTATACCGAAACTGAAACACAAGGTCGATATCGAATGAGAGATTTGTTCAACATACACATTAGAGCACGCAATACGGGATGTCGTCTCTTCATTTCACACACTCTCTCGACCGGTCGTTATGTGAAACGAAGAGACGGTGACCTCCATTGCTCTGTCAAACACACATAACTCAATTTCGAAACAAGTTCCGCAGAAAGAAAGCTTTGTAGCTTTTGCAAGGTCTGGACGACGCTTACCTCAAAGTTGAGAATCAGATTCGTGAGTATCAGATAGAGCTCCATCTTGGCCAGTGCTTCTCCAGGACATCGTCGTGCTCCAATAGAAAACGGCATCCACTGATCGATGCTGGAATTATAGAATATCTCATTCGTCTGACCGGTCACGTAAAATAAGAGTGCAAGCGCAATAGGATAGCAGCTATATATCACCGTGGCATTCTAGTTTCGATTCTAATTCCACTCTTTCACATTTGCGTGATATTCATTACAATCCTGTTTAGTCAATATTTCTTACTTCTTCAATTTCCCATCGTTGTCAATGAAGCGATCTGGATCGAACGCGTACGGGTCGGCGAAGATCTGGAGGTTTAATCTTTTTTTTCGAAAATTGATCTTTGATCTCTGACCTTTTCATTGTACATCACACTCGAGATCTGCGGCATGATTGCGGTGCCGGCGGGAATGAAGAAGCCGTGGATGGTAGTGTCCCTGAAACGGAAAATGCAATGCACCATTCATTGTTTTCTATTCTCTACAGTTATTCGTTTGTATCGATATTTACTACGAGTTTCTATTGTGAGTTCTCTGATATTTTGAGATGACGGATGTGAGCACAAAAGGAAACTGCGTTTTGTGTTCAAATAATATTTTTCATTTTTCAAACAGGAATTTTTCAAACAGGAATCACAACAGAATCATCCAAAGATATGAGCTGACAGTTATCTAGATTACATGAAACTCACTTGTTCGTCACACGTTGGAAGTTGAGTGGAATGAGGTTAGCGAGTCGTTGCGTTTCCTGAAAAAAAATTAGTTTTTAATAATTCTTTCCAATCTCGTGTGATCTGAGACGCTGTGATAAACCCATACATGCATAAACTACTGTTGGATTACAATTCAGCTGGAAAAAATGACTCGTAAAACACTAGCATGTGTTGTTCAAAAGTGACTTATTTTGATGAGTTGATTCTTATTTCTTATTTTGAGATTTATGTGCTTTTATGTAGCCAGAAACGTTTTTTTTCCAGGGACGTCACCATCCACGGATTCTTCACTCACCATAATCACAGCAGCGCAGTACGGCAGCATCGTTCGATGCTCTGTAGTCACCACTTCTTCTCCGGGACGAAGCACAGACTTGATTTCGGCTCGCATTCTGATGATGATTCCGCAATCGTGATTTGATTTTGTATTTGCATTTGATTTTGTTTTGTAAACCATTGTTGGGCAAGCTCAGGCAATTTAACTTAAAGTTGAAGAATAATGCCCAGACCGAGAATTGAACTCAAAGATAAAGAGAAACACAAAAAATATGTTTCACAGCGTCCACAAGGGCTATGATGGTACTTGTCTGACAATTCCATGACCATCTGGGTGTCTAAATAATAAATGATCCTTCCTTACTTGTCCTGGATCTCGGGCTGATGAAGAATGTACGCCATCAACCAGGCCAGAGAACCTAAAACAAATTCATCTCCCATCATTTCGAATAAAGAAAAATCCCGCAAAATTGACGAAAACATTGTACGAGAAACATTGGAGTTGAAAAATAGGAGGCAATAAGGGAATTATCTTCGTTGATTTGCTGTCAGTAAACACATACCTGTGGTCGTCTCCAATCCAGCGATCCACAGATCGTACAACACGTTCTCGAGCTGTTTGTGCCTACAATTAGTATTTCTGTGATTGGCAACCAAATCTTGAGAGTAAAGCGAACATCTCTACTAAATTTGCCACATTTCCTAACTTCAAAATGAACATGACCTGCTAGTGAGACATGAACAAAACGTCTGAACATGGAAAAATATAAAGATTACGCACGAATAGAATCCCTCGTCGCCAGTTTGCTCCTGCAGCCGTCTACGCTCTCTGCAACGATTATTGGTTATCATTGTCGCAATCAGTATTTATCACTGATTTTTACCTGATTTTTGATTTTGAAAAATGTAAGGTAAAGGTGTATCCACGTCAAGCGATTTGACGTCGTAGGACAACGCTAGGTGGGACCCAGTGGTGAGGCCAGCTGTTAGAAACCCGCAAATAAATTGTACATCCCACCTAAGATACGCCTCAGCCAGATCCGACGGCTCCTGTTCAGTGTCAAAATCGATCTCGCTCTCGTGCAAAGTTATCTGAATTATTGAATGATTCATAATTTTAATTTTCGAAAATAACCTGAGTTCGGAAGAAGGCGAAGAGATTGTCACTGCACGTTTTCATCGTTTGCCAGGCGCCTTTGAGGTAGGGGAAGTGTCTGGAATTCTTCATATTTAAAAAAAAATCGAAATCTCAAGTGTGTTTCACGATGTGCTCATCAACCGATTTCTCAAATAGAGTGGTTACGTACTCGACTAATTTGTGAAAATTACAGTAATTATGCGCAATAAACGTCTTTCCCGTCGTCTGACCTTACTGTTCTCTTACTGGAAATACTCTAAAGTTATATATATATCTTTATCGCAACATTTAATGAATGAGCGAACAAAACACCAGAAAAGGAAAGGAAATACCTCAACGATGGTGCGATCATGAGCATCAGAAAAGAGTGATGGTAGATGAGCTTGGACTGCTCTTCGAGAAGTGAACGAAGCTTGCGAAACTCGTCCATGTTTTCCTGCAAAAACAGACTTCCCAAATCCCTCAGATCAAAGCAAAACATGCGGAACGAGAGAAAATGATGCAGGCAAAGAGCAATAGTTCCAATAGTTAGTTATATTTTGTTCTAATGAACTTGATATTCAAATAAATTCAGAAGCTTAGAAGTAAAAACTTACTTCTCCGAAAAATGGCGCCTTGTGGAATCGTCTTCCTAGTAGAATGCTGTTGATGATGCCTCCGACGGTGAGGTCAAAGTATTTGATAACCTAAAAAGCATTTCTAATCTTTTTAAAAATGAGAAAATGATGTAAAACGAGATTTCATTGCTGTTACCTCTACGGGCTTTCCATTAGCTGCCCGCATAGAGGCGATCATCGGGGCAACTTCGGCAAGAATCTTAAAAATTAACGAGTTTTTCAAAACTCGAAAACAAACTGATACTGGTGTTGATATTTTCACGTTTTTTCACGTTAGTTTCACAGACGTTTTATTAGTCAGTGATCGTGAATGCTGCAATTTGCCATCTCTGTGTACGGTTAAAAAATACAATCTCCAACCTTCTGCTCCATCACATTCTTGCCCATGCCAAAGTCTCGCAGAGTGCGCATTGCGAATCGCCGATGTTCCTGGTAATTTGAATTTTAAAAAATAAAAAAAAATAAACAAAAATATTTAAATACCTGCCACATGGCGCCGCTCGTGTCCACGATGCCCCATTCGCCACCTGTTATTAAATAGTTTTTTATTTTTTTATTTTTGTTTAATATTTAAATAATTTCAAAAACCTCGATGCAATCGCAGAATCTCGCTGGGCAGAAAACGATCGGCGTACGTGTTGGAATCGGCGAGGACTGTTTCCTGCAGTAAAATTTTAAACGACTAGCAATATTATGCAAAACTGTCATCATCACGCGCTAAGAAACGATAAAGAATATCTAATTCACTTATTTGTTGTTTTGCTCTCTCGAAATTCATGACCAGTGAAATTTCCTGTGCAAACTCACCGCCAGTATCTCGTAATCGTTGATGGTTACGATGGGCGAGTTGCCGTACCAGTAGGTAAACACGGGACCGTACTGCTTGGACCTGCGAGAGTTAGAGTTCGAAATACGGGTAATCGTCTCTTCATTCCTCGCACTCTCTCACCGGACAGAGTGACGAGAGAGTGTGGGAAATGAAGAGACGATTACCCGTATTTCGAACAGCCTGTAAGTGAAAAAAAATCTACGCAAGAATCCTTTAATCAGAACTAAGGAAAGCGTTAGCTTTCATTAAAATATTGATCGCTCACCACTCCTTGAAAGCGTCGTAGCCGGGAGCTTTGGCAATGATGCCGGGAACGTTGCCGAGAATCGGCCATGGGGTAGGGCCTGCATTGTTATAGTTGTTCAAAAACAAATGAAAGCAATAACATCACAACAATAACAACATTACCTGGCGGGAGATTGCGTCGCTTCCAGTAGAAGTGATGGAAGAAGTATGACGCTATGAGAAAAATGAAGAGCGGAGTGATCATTCGTGCACCTAAATCTCTGAAGCTCGAAAATATCTTTCGAAGCTGTAGAACCACCCTAGATGCAAGAAGCTATGGCGGTTTATATACAATGACTCTGCTGCGAGTTTTGTAGAGTTCGAAATACGGGTCGCCGTCTCTTCATTTCGCACACTCTCTCGCCTCTCTGACCGGTGAGAGAGTGTGCGAAATGAAGAGACGGCGACCCGTATTTCGAACTCTAGAGTTTTGTCTGCTGGCCGACCTTGGTGCTGAACAGGAACAGGTAACGAGTCCAGCGCGAGAAAGGGAAAGGGCAAGTCGAAAAAGTGAGCACGCAGACAGCTGCAAAAAGGATGCACTTTAAGTTCCTTTTTTTCGGTTCTGTCTAGCCAGCGAATAAGCTAGACACTATAGACAGTGATTGGTATTGCGTGAGCAAAAGGAGCGAATGATCAAGAGAACTTTGCGCCGATATGCTGAAAAAAAATGAAGTGGTACACGACACCCAAGAAAATGAGAATAGGAGAGAAAAGAACTTAGAGTGAGATTGGCCGGGAATTCAAACGTGTGTGTAGTTTTATTTTATTTTTTATTTTTTGTAGTTTTCAATGTAGTTTTTTGATGTTCATGAAATTTATAGAGGTGAGTCACAGGTAAACTGAACGAATTCGCCCACTAATTCCTACAATAGTTTACATGATTGTTAGAAGAATATGTGGCAGTACGTTTCAGTTTACACAGTGCCCATTCCATTCCACATTGCCTTCTCTATCGCAAATGCTTCTGATCTTCTTCTTCACAATATTTGCATCTGGCCATTCATTGGAGAGACTCAATAAGCATCCTTCTGAAGATGACTCTCCATCAGACGAATTTTATCGACTGACAAAAGTTCTGAATCGAATGGACTTTCACAATTATGCCGATACCAGTATTGCAATCGCGCTCTATAACTTCTCCGAAAGCGAATACTCTGACATTTGCTTTGGTATGTATTTTAAAAAAGTTATTTTTTAAGTATATGCTTCAAACACCATGTTGTGTTTAATTTTTTTTTTCAAAGCTTCTTCCCCTCTTTTTCCAATAAAAAAATTATATACTGTAAATATCCAAAATTTGATTCAGACGCTTTCGTCGCAATGAGATTCGCACCCAAAGAAATAAATGATCTTCGCGCGGAAATGTCAGATATCAACGTATTTGTGGAACTAAATAATGTCACAGAGAACGTAAGCTGAGTTTTAAGGGATGCTGATAATCTTAAATGTTTTCAGTTTTACAGTCAATTCATGAGCGTAGCTCCGATTACTCACCTCTTTCTCAGCTCAAGACGTAAAGCAATCGACAAACTTGCTGCTAATGCTCTCCCGCAGACTCAAAAATTTATAAAAGACGTTGTTATCATTCGTGCTGCCACTATCAATAATAACTTTGTATAGGCTATTACAATCCTCATGAATGGCTTTCTTGGATTGCTTAGACTGGATGGAAGGCGTTTTGAAGTGAAATTGATAGTGGAATATGAGCGCAAAGTAGGTAGATCACGTGAAATAAGTACTAGATTTTTTAACAGATTCCAAATGTGTTCATGACAACTTTTGTGTCGCTACTTATAGAGAACAGGACTGTAGTTGAGAAGACTACTAAAGCTGCCATAAAAGAAGTAATCACGTACTTCAAACCACTCCAAAATTTTATTCAGGTAGCATCACTATATAAAACGTTACCGAAAGAAGTTAAAGAAGATCTAGAACGCTCGTTCTGTATTCGTAGTACCCTGAATTGGATTAATTCTGATATGGGTGGTCTTTTCGACGAAATAATGGAACTTTTCGCCAACGAAGTTGGCCTAAACCTCCAAGATTTACTCAAGGATAACACATATCTATCGAATATGCCACTTCATGAAGTGAGGAAAAAGTTCAAGAGTAGAGCAGAAGACAACAATCTAACAGCACAAGAATATGTGGACAATTGCGCCAGTTTGTTTGCAGTTTAATTTCTAAACAATTTTTTTAATTACAGAAGTGTTTTCAATCATGAAATTTAATGAAGAAGAATTGAATGCCTTCAACCAAAGCGTTGATCTGTTCATGGGCAAAGAATGGGGCAGGAGGGAATATAGTTCGATTGATGAGGTAAAGGTATAGGCAGGTCTCGCCGTACCCGGCCTTACCTGTGTATCGTACAACGCCAAGCGTTGCTTGTTGGTTGCCAAAAACAGGGATAAAGCAATAATACATGATTATTTGCACCAACAATTCTCAATTTTTGAATTATTGATAAGAATGATGAGAAAACCGTGCAAATCAGAAAACACGTGAGAATCCCAATGATTTTTTTACAAATTTCAGTTGTGGAACGCTCTTGCCACGGAAGGTGCCCCGTTCATAAAGATGATTTCGAAAAGATGGGATTTCATTTTGGAGTACCCTACAACTCCCACTGCCCGACATTTCTTCTCCAATGTGAGATCGACTTTTCTCTTTAGAATGAAAAATTCTTAAAGGGGGGGGTGGCACGAATATCTATCTAACTGATTGTGAGTTATCTATGTGAGATGATGTGGCACGAGAATCCTATCACACTTTCAAAAATCCCATGTGTTCATTTTTCATTTGAACTGAGATATGATCGATTGGCTGTGTTCCAAGTGGCCCTGATAGTGCAGGCAACTAGCGAGGGAGAGATGGGCAATGAAGAGACGGCGCATGCAAATCGGCGCGCGCCGCTCGCCTATGATAATTGAGCCAGCATTCGTGCCTCTCCTTCTTTAAGGACGAGAGGAAGGTCTTCAAACTTTTTCTTGGAGAAAATAACAAACAGGCTGCAAGTGGAGTGACGAGAAAGCTGAGCATGAACCTTGTCAGTTGAGCAAAACAAAAACAATAATATTTTTAAGTACGTAAAGATAAATTAAAGTTCCAGTTGGTGGACCGCGAGTGGATGAGTGCTCGCCAGCTCGAGCAATATTTCTGCCTTCACTCAACTATGGACAGCATTGTCGAGAGAGAAATCAACTTGATTTGTGCAATGTGCTAGCCAAAAGTTTTTGATAAATAAAAGATACTTCCCATGCAAACAAGACAACCCTCGTATTTTTTTTAAGAGTTAGGGCTTTAGAATTGAGCGATTATGACTGAAATCATATGAAAAATCAAAGTTTAAATCGAAGATTTATTCCATTCTTGTTTCCAAAAAATATGTCGTGAATGAATCTTGAACGTCACTTCTCGGTAAAATTTTAACTTCTTTTTTTATTACTCTAACCTGAAACATCGTCCGGATAAATAATGAAGATGTTATAAATAATGTGGAGAACTAAAAAAAATTTCAAAAACAATTCAAAGAGAACTAAAATATTTTCAAAAATCGGATAATAGAGAATGTAAAAAATAATGTTTATCGGGGAATGCGTATAATCAAAGTGGATATGAATACACAGTGTGGTTGAAATCCTCCGGCATTCCACGAAATCTTGACAGACATTTCAAGTAATGCTTCTTGAGTTTGAGATGTTCATCTTGAACAATGGCCATCCCACATTCATTATCAATCAACACGAATCCCGACTGAGTCGTTGCCATTGAGATATAAGTCGTGGTCAACTACTTTTTTTGGTATTTCACGAATGTTTCCGAAAACGATGAGGAAACCGCCAATTTTGATCGCAAAAGATAGAGTATCGTTTTGGCGATTTTAAAAGTTTTTATTCTGTCAAAATTTTGAGCTCTCGATTTCGACAGTTTTGAAATTTTTAAAATTGCCAAAATGAATTGCTCATTTGGATCGTCGAAAATACAATAAAATAGTGATATAATTCTCACGAAACATATCTAAATTCTTTCATTCTTTTATATTTTTGGACATGTAACAGTGAATATTCAATGATATTAGGACTGATGGGAACTTTCGAGATTTTTTTCGTGATTTTCCATATTTTTTGCCTCGCATTTTACATGGTCATTCGAGTATGTTTCACTGGTATGACATATTCTTTAATGTGGAACAAGACATTTCGAAGATCTGAGAAGATCGAGAGCGGTCAAGGAACAAATTGACCGAATAAAAATTTTTGAAAACGTCAAAATGGGACGGGTGGGAAATGACAAAATAAAAAATTTTCAAAACGTCAAATCAAATTGATAGTGAGAAATTGACACTTTAGCCCACGTTTTCGCAAACTTTTGTGAATTGCCAAAAAAAGTAGTTGAGCGCGACTTATATTGTAAGCCCCCACTTATGAACTGAAAACATTAATTTAGTGGTTAAATAATTGCATACCATGAGAAATATTTGTGCTTTGGGTCTGTTGGAGCTTTCATCACAACCAGCTCCTCATCCTCTTGATGCTCAGTCATATTGAAAGCCTTCTGACTTCTATAAACAATAGCTCTATGTTGCTCGTCAATGATAACGTTTTCCTGGAAAGAGAATAGATCTGTGTTTTCGTTTTGTTGTATGATTCCTACATCTAGAGCAGATACAATAGTATTCAGCCGGTAACTAGCGCTATAAACGACAACAATGAAGCGGTCTCTGAACATATTTTCACATCATTTTCTCTTCATGCCAAACCTTGTATGAATTTCAGAAAGTGCGCTCATTAACGCATCAGCTATATATTTATCGTCCTTCTTTTGTTCGTATCTGGGCTGGAGATATTTTGAAAACATACGTAGATGCGCAACTCGGAATTGCAGTTTGTGGATCGTGCGGTGATGAATCCGCGCCAACTCGAACAATATTTTTGCCTTCATTCGACGTTGGAGAGCATTGTAGAACGGGAGATTGAATTCACGGAATAGAAACCTTACATACATTCATGCTCAAAAACCTTTTTCCATTTCTCATTGAACAGATCTTAATAAATTTACAAGCCAGTACCCGTACCAACCCCGGAAAATCAGATTTTCACCCTCGAATGTGAGACGATCGATATTTGAAACAATGGTTTATTGCCCCTGTCTGCTGGGGGAGTGTACATGGGAAGCGGGTGAGAGAGTGTGTAAACCGGAGAGAGCATGCGAGGAGGAGGAAGAGAGCGGGAGGGGAGAGGGGAAGGGAAGGGAAGGGACCCCGGGGCGGGAGTTTGCCGCTAATGCGACTCGTTCCCGTTGAAGTGAAGAGAGGTCGTCATCAAAAGCCTGTGAAAAGGAGAAGAGGGGGGGGGGGAGGGATGGGTGCTAGAACAACCGTGACAAGGAGACGCAAGATAATAACAACGATAGCAACTTGCCACAACCGTGACTTGTTGCTGCAACAATAAGCAAAGAAAATACAACGGATTGAAATGAACTAGATAAAGTGAATTAAATTGATTGAGGAGATATGGAGGAGAGGAAATGAGATATAATTATCCATTCGATGTCGTCGTAGGCGCTGTCGTATCCTCGAAGACAATAAAAATTTAATTTGTAAGAGAGGAAAAGAGATCCATTCGAAGTCGTCGTAGTCGCTGCCGGATCGTCGAAGAGTATTACAAATGTTGGGACAATAATATCTACCAAACGGAACCGATACGAGGTATTCGGAACCAATTTTGATACAATTAACGATCCTATCCAGTCAATATTAGGGTTCCCTTGATGTAAAGGCTTTCCAAAATTCCAATAAGCGACCAATGAAATTAGACTATTCCCAATACGAGAGAGAGTGTGAAGAATGAAGTCAATGAAAAAGTATTGGAAAGTGAATGGAAACTATTTTCCATTAAGGGAACCCCAATCAATACAGTAAATGCAGTAACCTAGAGGTGACATTGGATGGACATAAGGGGAAGGGTATTCTTGGACGATCCGAGTGCTTTTTATCTTCATCTTGTCCAAGCACTTTAAATCTTCATTACTTATCGATAGTCGTTGACGTCATGCAGATGACGATGAAGCACTCGGGATACTGGAAAGTAGTGTGGTTATACGACGAAATAATCAATCGATCAATTAATATTCTATGAATCTATCATCTCAGTCTCACTATGGAAGGAAATATTAACAATATAGAGTGAAACGCTTCCTTACCTCTCACATCCCTTCCATCTCTCGCGCCATCTCTCCTCGAAGAGACTCGGCCAACTGAAAAAAAGTGATTGATTATCAATTGAAAATATTACAAGGGGGCGTAAAGGAATACTACTAAATCAATTTTAAGCAACTCTTACCTGCTAGACGCAAAACTCGATCTACTTGAATTGCTGGATGAACTATCGGATGATGAATCCTCCTTTCCAAATACGGCATCCACGGCAATTGAAGCCTTCTTTGCTAAAATAGCAATAATTATTAACTGTCGAAAATCGAACTAAGAGTGATTGCGACTGACCTTTCTTCTCTCTTCTATTAATCTGAAGTTCTTCCGTTGCATTCTTCTATTTCTTATTTCTATTTTCTTCGGATGGCATCACTCTTAATTCTTCCTCCGATGCATCCGAATCCATCTTCTGACTCTTCGATTCTGAAACCAATCTTTTATTAAACTTTAACAAAACTGTTTCCCTGAAATCCATAATTATCGTGAAGAAATGTATTTTTTATAATAACTCACTTTTGATCGCTTATCTTTCGCTAGAGAGAGATCGATCACTATCATCGGAAACGACTCCTTTTCGTTTATTCTTCTTTACTCTTCCCTCCTTTCCCCATCAGGCGAATCAGGCTTCTTTTGTCCTTGTTGCTCCAATCCTGTAGCGTTTGTCTCCCTGCAAATAATCAATTAGTCAGTTCAGATGATGCATCATGAAAATTATGGACAACACTGAGTTTTTAAAAAACCCTCAATTTTCTTTAATCACAACATAACTAAGATATACCTTATTTTTCTTCTCTCGGCCTCTTCCATTCTTCTGAAGATTTATTGCTCACGATCTTTCTCACTCATTCCCTGAAAAAAAAGAATTACAAAAATTATCTTAATATAAATTATACTTTTCTTTTCCCGTGACCAATCCGGGATTTTGAGTGCACCTCGCGCTGCATAGAGGACAGCAGGAACATCCTGAGAGAGGAGGACATAGATCAAAGGGGTGAGGGAGAAGGACTCACGACTGTCGATGGATCCACTGCAGGAGTAACTGGTGGTTCGTAGAAGCATGATGTCCAATTGCATACTGTATGATGACTCAGTACCTTAACACATTTATCTTCACATTTAAAGGAAAAGGAATAAATTATCAACGAAATCATTTAATTCTACACGATCTCTTCTTTCTTATAACCGACGAGAGATCACACAGAACGGAGAGAATATCACTTATATTCCATCCTCACCTGTGCCAGAGTGGAAGTGACCATTCCGAGTGCGAGTCCCATGTTCTTCATTTCTCCTTCGTACCATCGAATCCTATCGTGAGCCTTATCCTTCAGTAGTGTATTGTGCTGCAATGAAGCTATAAACGATAACAGATAGAAGCTCATCTCTCTTACAATTAGGAAATGGAGAGCACACCTCTCTCAGTCGTTCGATGTCCGTGTTGAGATTGGCCACTTGAATACGGTATCCTTCGACCCATCGGGGTACATCCTGAAAATAGATCAACAATTGAGAGGGAGGGAATGGAATGACTCACATTTATCTGATTCGACTGCATCACTCTCATTGCCCATTCATTCTCCGTTTCAGGCGTGACGTCCTTTCCCTCTCAATCATAGTCTTCTCGTTATCGTATCCCTCACTGCTGTCACTTGGTCACGCCTGAAATGTTTTGATAACGTGGGAAAGCAGAGAAAAAAGGAAACGATAGAGAAACACTGGTGCTGACAAATTCAAATTCGAAAATATACCTTAACACAAATGTAAAATGAATTTAGAGCATAACAAACACCGCAAAGTAATCAGCGTTGCCCAAAGAGCGTAATCGACCAAAAAAATAACATAAATAATTAACTAAAACAAAACAAATCGATAATTAGTGGGAGAGAACGAAAGGTAAAACTGAAACAGTCTGCCGCAGCCAGCTAATCATTCAAAAAATACGGTAGGACTGGCATCATCGCGAACTGATTTATTTATTTTCACCCCTTTTCAAGGGGGGAAAACAGTTCGTTTTGGGGTGAAAACTAGAGAGGGAAGCTATGTAAGAGAGACAGAGAAAGAGAGACGGTGAAAATTTTCGACTTGCCCCCCGAGCAACCCGAAAATTTTCACCCTCTTCCTATCTCTAATTCTCTCGCTTCCCATGTGGTGAGAGACGATCTCTCGCCCAATTTTCAGGGAAGGGGGAAAAAGAGTCGTCGAGAGGGGGGGGGAAAATGAGGGTAGATCAAGGGCTCTTCCTTGTTTTCTAGGGGGAAAATTTGGGGGAAGGGGGTGAAAATTTGCCTAGCTTGGTACGGGTACAGGTATCGAATGTTTTTTTGCCAGTTGAGATCGCAAATGCGAAATGTCGCAAGTAAAAATATCCATCTGGCAAAAAAAAGAATTGTAAGGTCGAAAATGTTGTTCAAAGAGAATGAGTAATCATCAGCTCAATCTGTTAGTTTACATTTTCACTGTGGGAGTGTACATGTGTTTACAATCAGTTTCTAGCACGGTTAAAAGGGATGTGAATTATTCATTCTTCGACGTTTGATTTCGACTGCTGTAATGTGTTGTTAACGCTTGGTTAATGTATGATGAAATAATTTAAGGACATGCTCTTAAAAATTTTGCTTATCGTTACTCCGTTCGCCTTTTGTTCGAATGAAGAAGTGATCTGGACGGAATACCGCCGACTAGATCGTCTAACAACCGTTCTCAATAATACGTTTACTGAGAAAGTCATATTCGGTCACGATTTCATTTCCGAAACACTCCGGTACAATTTCTCCGAAGAAGTGTACATGGAGACTTGCTACAGTATCACAGTTTACTGATAACGCAATGAATAATTAAGTTGAGATGTCTATGTCGAAATGAAACCCTCGCCTCTGGACATGGAAAACCTTCATCCGGATTTCATTTCGCTTATCCAGTATGGAATGAACAACAGCAAGCCGAGAAACGTGAGTCTTACTTTATTTGAGATAATTATATTTTCCAAAAAAAAGCTCAAACATCCGAGCGATTGGAAGGATATTATGCCTAATTTGCACCGGATGCTTACGAATCGAACAAGAACAATTTATCAATTCATTGCAAACGCAACGGTTGAGACCAAAGACTTCCTTAGTGATGTATGTGGCCAATGACGAATGAATTGCATTTGTATTCAATATTCAGATTGATTGGACTACCAAGTTATTTGTAACTGAATTTGTCGACGATTTTGATCAAGAAACAGTAGACGCAAAACACTTCACTGCCCATCCAAATATACGATTCATCGTTCAGCATGTTTTTTAAAAATATAAAACAAATAAATTGATGTGTTTTTTTTCCAGATCGCAATGCGCTATAGGGATCTGGATGATAACAGTAAGAGAGATTTGGAACGATCATTATGCATCAGCAACGTCCTGCGGTGGCTTCATTTCGATACGAATGAAGTGTTCGACGAGCTTCTCAATGTATTCTGGGAGAATGCTTTGAATATTGACGCTCTAGTCAAGGATAATTCCTTTCTGTCACGTAAATCGCCACATGAAGTCAAGGAGATTTATAAGCGAAGAGCTAGAATGCTGGTCATGCCAATACAAGAATATGTTGACACGTGCGCTAGTGAGTGCAATGAAATTTTACAATGAAATTTTCACAACACTAACAATAAATTAAGGAACTTTTGCTGTCATGAAAATCAGCTCGGAAGAGAAGAAACATCTAAACGGGAGCACTGAATTATTTATGGGCAAGGAATGGGGAAAGCGAACTTATAATTCTAGTGAGGAAGTAAGGACCTATTTTGAAATGCTTGTCTGAAGCATTTGTTCAGCTTCTCAACGCGCTCTATACTGACAGTTCACCTTTCATAAATATGATAACAAGAAGATGGAATTTCGTAAAACTCCATCAACACAAAACAGGATCAAACATAAGTTGGCTGAGGAAAGTACGCAGAGAAAAAAACGTTTAGAAAAAAAATGAAAAAAAAAGGAAATAAAATGTCAGATTGAGAGGGAACTTCTTCAAGTCCTTGTGAAGGCGAATAATCGTGCTGCAACAAAGGAAACACACAAAATCTCCCTATTCTCCAAAGATGTGAAATATTTTTTAAAAATATTGAGAGAAAGTGCCCTAATTTTAGCTGATTAATGATCTGGACACCGTGCACGGAATATTCGCTAGCCGAGCATTTGAGCAAGTGTACTGTTTCCAATCAACATTTGAGAACGTAATGGAGCAAGAGATGAAATACGAACTGCATGGAGATTTTGGCATGATAAACCACGACGTTTGAACTGCAAAAATACTATTGCTACAAGTATAAACAGTTGACCACAGTCTAAGCATTTTGTTGCGCAATAAGTTTTACAAGACAGAACAATTCCTAAAATAAACCAATATCTCATGTAAATTGCTCTATCTAAAAATGAAAGAAAGATTGGTTCTGCTTCTTGAATTCTCGATCATTGTAAATATAAGTTAAGCCTCTCGGAGAGTTGTTGAGTAATAGAACATTGTTTATGTAAAAGTTGTTTTATTGGCAAGACAGTCAATAGGGATACACAGAAAGTATGTTGTGAAGTTGCATGAAGATTTCGCCGGTGTACCGAGTCCACTCCGAACATTTTGTAATCTTCTGCTCAAACGGTTTCTTCGTGAGAATTCTTGCATCGCTCACAGCCGTGACACAATTAGTTCCATCTTTGAGAACTCTTTGAATCAAGACCATTCCGACGTCAGGCGACGTCTTGCGAATCACATCAAGTTTTGGGGAGTTGCTGAAAAGGTTGAATTTAATCTTGATATTATAAATCTAAATTACCATTGCCCAATGATCTCGGGAGCAGTGACCTTTCCCCACTCATTTGGCCTAGTTTCGTTCATAGTATGGCTTTTTTTGCTACGATACACGATAGTTCTGCGCTTTTCGTATTTATGAGTATTGTTCTGAAAATTTGATTTTACAGTTATCGATGATCCCATTCATTAACCTGTTCACTGTTAAGAATGGAATTCAGAACGCATT
Organism: Pristionchus exspectatus; assembly: GCA_911812115.1. Taxonomy (NCBI): domain Eukaryota; kingdom Metazoa; phylum Nematoda; class Chromadorea; order Rhabditida; family Neodiplogasteridae; genus Pristionchus; species Pristionchus exspectatus. The sequence goes on along the minus strand of OU461582.1, from coordinate 34,684,786 downwards.
CACTCCGCGTACTGTAGATAATAACGACAAAATGGTCACTGAAAAAAAAGAAAAAAAAGAAAAAAAACCAAAATGGTCACTGAAATATACGAAATAAAAAGAAAATATTTCATTTTCGCTAACTCGGTATATATTTCGTTAAGTCTTTCCATGAGCTTGGCCGCTTTTGTTCCCTCATTTTTCTGAGCGTTTTCAATCATCACCTTCTCGATTATTCCGTCTAATTTGTGAAAGTAGTCCTGATTGTGGAGTTTCACATTCATTTATGTTATATTCTCACCAATGTCTTGTACTCAGCCATTTTCCGTTGGACAGTTAAGTCGACGTTTCCAACAGCGTTATTGAGAAGTTGGATTGATGTATTCTGAGCTAGCGAGCCCTATTAAAAGATTTCAGTGAATATCCGTATAAAGACTAAAGACAAATAGGAAAAAAAAAGAAAAAGAAATTGAAGAAGTTGAGAAAACAATACTGTTTCAGTCGTTAGCTTCACATAGATCAAATCGACGAGTGCCTTAAAAATTGAGAAAGGAGTAGAATAGCTTCTTTTTTTTCGAAAATCTTTAATAGATTTACCAAAGTATTGCTTGTTTCAAAGATTCTTTTTCTCATTCCATCGAGTTTAGAAGTTGTGTGGAATGGATCAGCATCAAGTGCATTTTTTAAAGCATCAGTGATGGGAGATTTCAGGTTTCCATCTATATTCTGCAATACAATACTCCACCGTTACTGCATGTGCTGACTAAACGTACATAAATCTTTTTTACGATCAACTCTTCTTCGCACGCGGATAAAAATGATCGCAATCTGAAAGGCTCGTTGCTTCCCATTCCAATCAGCGTCTTTTCCATTATGGCGAATAGGGCGCCAGAATCCTTCACAATCTTCAAAGGAAGTATGTTAAAAGTAGGCCAAAACTCTCACTGTTCACCTTAGCAAAGATAACACCTGCACAAATCTCCTTCGCCGCCTGCAGTTCGTTGAGGATGTCGTTGCGCAGCTGAAGGAAAGATTATAACGAAGAAATGAAACGAATTCGTTCACTAGCCTGATCAATTTCGCTCTTCAACTCCTCAAGTGCCAGAACCACCTCATTCGGAATCTGTGTGTCGATGAATACTTCGGCCAACGCGAACACCTTTAAAGGAGAATTCGTATATATCGATCGCAGTATTTAACGGAAAAGAAACGAGAAAAAGGGAAAATAAACTCACGCTTGAGACATACGGGCCAACTACCGGAATATGGCCGGAGAATGTTTTTGCCAAGGACGTGACAAGTTTAACTTTGTTTAGTTTTTCCGTTATTTCTTCCTGGGAGAAGCCATGGTGTCCCGTGTTAGCAGGAGGAGCCGATGTGATTGTGGCAACTAGGAACGAACAAAGCAATCGTTGATCGAGCACTCACTTTTCTTACCTTTAGTCGCTTGAGCAGATTTGAGAAGAAAGAGGATGAAGCAGTGATGCACTCTCATCATGCAGTGCTTCGAATTGATGGCCTGCGCCTTTTAAGCCAAGTTTTTTTCCAGTTCCACAATACATTACTGCTGCTTGATGTTCTTCTGGAATTAGTCTGCGAATGGATTTTCCTTTTCGAGAAAATCCATTTTTGTAACTGCTCCACTCAACATTCGAATGGGATCTTCTTACAATGGGGTTCGAAATTGAAATGGTCCATCGTTTGACGAAGAGACGAATGTGTGATGTTTTGTTCCTTCGGATCTCGAACCATTCTTGATGTATTTTCGAATCTGCTTACTTGAAACAAAAAATCAACAAACTCTTTTCTTTATGTACCACATTCCTGTCACGCCACTAATTGTTTCATAATTGTCAGAGAAATAGTCTACTCAAAAAGTATACTCAATCTGCGGTGAATGATGAAATGTTGAAGCCAAAAAATCAATAAATAGATTGCGAAATATAGCGGAAAATGAAGTTGTAAGGCGAATCCCATTATCCTCTAATGGTAAGGCATTCTAACACACTATAAAGCAAGCCACATTCCACTTCCATGCCATCAATTGTCGATGTTTCTCCTTCTCTTCGCTCTCTTTGCGTCTGACGTAGGTGAGTTGGCCGAGCCCTGGAGCACCATACTTACTTACATTACTATCGACTCACTGAGTCCCAAACAAGGCCTTTTTTTAATGATTTTTAGGACGATTTTTATGATTAACAGAAAATTTATGCTCTACAGGCGGCGCTCAGGCATCTGAAGGGGTAGCCGTGTCTACTCCAGCATCGCTCAGCAAGCCCACCCTAAAGCACTATAATGATCTCAAAGAGGTCCTGAACTCACTGAAAGATAATTTTGTCGACGGATCGCGAAAGAAAGTCCTCGATATGGTTTTCGGAATCGCCGGCGGTATCATCGACTACAACGTGGATACAGAAGGAGTGAAGGAAGTTAAAGAGTTGCGCCTGCAAGTTAGTAATGTGAGTTAATACAACAAAGGAGAGTAGGGTCGTGTTATCAACACATTAATTTTGTTGCGATCATTTCCTAATTTTCAGATCAAAACGGAAATAGCAAAAATGATCGAAGAGGTTAAGCATGCGTGCATTTTCACTAATTTCGAACTGGTAATTCATTGATATAACACAAGTTTCCGACTATAAATAATGGTCCGTTGAGATATCACGAGAAGCAGGCTCATTGCTGAACTTGCTGGTCGAAGCAATTATCGGGTTGTGGAACGGTAACGATCATAATGTCATTACTTTCCTGAAAGCTTGCAAGTCGCAGTCATTGATGATGAAAATGTATGTAAGTTTGTATTGATATGTTCATTTTGATCATTGAGTTTTCTCACAGTCTATCAAAGAAATGCTTGATTACTCTGAATGGGACCTCATGAGGTCGGCATTGGGTTCGAACCACAAGTTTAACACATTGAACCGGACTAAAACTCGGATCATCACAACAGCAAATACATTGGTGAATGACTTTGTGTGTAAATAGTAATTAGTGTTAACGTTCCAGGCCTTTGTCGAAACTTTTCGTATGAAATTCGCCAACGAAACCGTAAGTTATTGGTTTTTGCCGGGCTGAGCGGAGTTTGAGTATGGAGTTTGATTTACTTCAGACACCGGAAACTGAGCAAAGGCAGAGTGAAGTCGTGTTCGAACCTATTGAAGGCATCACTAGATTGGTGGACGATCACATCGAAGTCTTTGGGAAAATGGTAATTATTTATCTTCTACGTATACTTACGTATACGTATAGTTATTTATCATTTTTTGAATAACGTGCTACAAACGTTTTTTTTGCAGGAGTACTTTGGAAATGAAACTCTGTCATATATCATAGACAAAGTGATGCGCACACACGCAAAGTACGACGAAAATGTTAAAGCATCATCGATATTGAATGAACTGATGGAAGTGCATACCAGGTTGACTGCCAGAACATTCTTTTGTGAAGAAAAACGAATTTAGTGATCGCTTCATTGTCGCAATATATGGCGAAGATTGTTATGTTGACGAAATCGTCAAAGCAAACAAGGCAAGTTATTTCCTGAGAATGAAAAACGCATCAGTCTTCCAGGAAAATCTTTTCATCGATCCCAACTATCGCACAATCGTGTACAGAAGCAAACTTGCAATCAATGCTACTGAAGTGAAGGGAGATTTCGTTGTACACATGAGGAACGTCCCCACCGATCATCACTACTGGCGAGATTTTCATACTGTGAAATTCACGAAGAACATGTATTTAGTTATGACGTGACTGCTGAGATGGTTCGATCAGAATACCAAAAAATACTCCGGAGCAGAAATATGCTGTCCAAAGATGCGCTCAATGCGTCTGGATTCCTGCTCCTACTGGACGGATGTGGTGCAGTTGTCAAGTATGACTCTCGTGCCGGCAACCCTAAACAACATGCCGTAACCTGCCGTCCAAATATCCTCAAGGAAGCAATGACTCTGGGAGAACGCATCAATCTGACTGCTATTATATATCCGGCTTAATCAATCTATAAATCATTCGTGTTCATTCTTGATAAACTGTACAATCAATTTTTTAATGTTATACACACTATGATAACGGTCCTACTTTTCATTAGTAGCCATGTTCCCTCAAAAGCAGTCGTTCTAATCCTACTTGAAGTAGAGACCGATAAAGAAGATACTATAATTAGAACGTTTTCCATTCCATGTTTCAATAATTGAAAGTTTCAGCTGATTTTCGCTCCGTGAAAAAGTGCATAAAATTGTCTTCACATGGCGTTCTCCAAAGACATCATTTGTAATGTTTTAGATTCTTCAAAACACATTTCTTTAGGATAATCGCATGCAGTTTTTTTTATGTTTCCCAATAGGAACAGCTCGTTCACATGTCAAAAGTGCGCCATTCTCCAGCTCCTATGGTTTAACTTTCAATTCACACTTGAAATACGAAAATACGTAGAGTTCCCTTTTTGCAGCCGGATGATCAACTCATCAATGTTCCGACCCATACAACTCTCGTCTACATGAGCAAAACTGCGTTCCAGAGATACGGCAACAGATATCAGATTAAATTCAGTAAAGCAAAAAAATGAGATCAACTATTATTCATGGTTTTATCCATATTTATCTTTTTTTGAGAAATTACTGTTTTCAGTGATGATATTACTGCGACGCATGTCGGTGAAACGGCAAATGCCCACGGTACAGATTGCACGTTCGTGCTAATTTTCGGGAAGAATCTATGTGATGTTGTGATAGAACAAGACAGAAGATCGTTAAAATGTGATGTTCTGCATTTCATCGTATTCTGGTAGTCGCCGTCCAGTAAGCGTTGCCACGTACCCTAACTGACACGAAGAAATTCAATTGTCAATACAATTGCGAAAGATAATGGTATTGAAAGAGCATCAGAAATGAAGACAAAAAATGGCAAACACGATTGGATAATCTATACGTCGTTTCATCACATAATATCTAGTGTTCTATGAGAATTTATGCTCAAATCGATCACAACAGTGTGAACAATCATTTATTTAATTATTATCTACACTTCAAAGTTCTCTGTTCAATTCGAACTCGTCAAAGTTGATTGCTCGTCCCAGCACGCTTTCGACGGTGTTTTCGAAGCAGAAAAACTGTTCCAGCTCACGACGGCCAAGGTACTCATTAAGTTTGATGAATCTATCCATATGAAACATTCCTTCCGAGTAGAACTTAATCTCCCTCGTTCCATTCCAACTTCGTCGATTGTTCATGTCGCGTACGACCGTCCACACATGATCTTTCAACTAAGAATTCCAAGTTTACGTTTACTTTTAACATTGCATAACCTTCAAAAGATAAGGCCCCGTCTTTATCTCGTATTGTTGCAGTTTCTTCTCGACGAAGTCCCATCGCTTGGAGAACGTTTGAATGAATGGCGCCCCTTCTTTGAGGAGAGCTTGCTCGAACTAGGAATGATGATGATGATGACAAAATTATGTTGAAACTTACATCTTCATTGTTGCTATAAGCACGACTGCCCCAGTTCTTGCTAACGAGAATCTCGCCGTCTTCCATTGCTATTCCCCGTCGCTCCTCACTGGTAAGATTCATAACAGCGTATACTTCTGCAATGAATAATATGCTTATTTTGATCTGTATTTAAAACGCACCGGTACACAAGTCTATATATTCTTGAGCTGGCATGTGTATTTCTTCTGCCTTCTTGACAAACTTTTCTGTGACATTTTGGACAGGATATTCAGATAGATAGTGATTGCCCCGCATAAGATAATCGACATTCACTCCAACTACGTTCCAGAACAAACGATAAAGTTCGTTGAGCACACTGCTCCAATCAGAATTCAGCCATCGAAAAACGTTATGAAGGCAAAAATGACGCTCCAGGTCCATTTTCGATTCGGGTGATAGTTTCTTGAATTCATTGGCAACCTAAAATTGAGTTTACGGAACACGTTGGAAAATCTTTAAACTTCGTGAACAAATTGCGTTACAATAGGGTGTGATAACAGGAGTTGCACCCTGGCTTCGTTACTTCTATTCACTTTAGAAGGAAACGCCTTAGTAGCATCAAATAACCACATCTAAAATGAATAAGCTACTTTCTGGAATGAACGAACCACTACCAGTCTGCGGGGGACGTATAAAATTTCCGAGACTTCCTCATTAACAACCAACGCGTGAACCGCTTCCTTGGTTTTGTTATCAATCTGGAAAGGAGATTCATGTTGATAATTGTTAATCACCTACATTTTTCGCAAATTCTTGGAGCTCAAGAGGTGCCTTTGAGGCGAGATCATTCCAGATTGATATTCTCGAGGTCAGCGCCAGGTAGATAATTGGAGCATTGTTTTCCCAATTATCAGGAAACTGAAAAACGATTTCTGTTATGGAAAATAGGCAGACTTGGGGAAACTCACTGGATTACGGAAATAATCCATCATAATTTTGACATTCTGCAAATCTGAACTTATCAACCCCACGTCAGCTTCTGCCGGGGAAAGCTTCATCTCAACGTATGCATCTGAATGTCATCGAATGGAGAGAATGGCTTAGGTTATTTCGAGTTTGCTAGTTGGATTTTGAGAATAAGGAGGTCGAATTAGTCGCGTACCATAGCAAGTCCTGGCGTATTGGACGGTGGAAATGTTGTAGCGGACAGCCTCCGAGTAGAAATCGGCGTAGAACTCCATTTCATTATAGCTCTCCGAGGACGGGGAAATAATTGAAGGACTGAGCACTTTTGCGAGTCGTTCGATCGACCGTTTGAAATATTTCCCTTCATTTTCTTCATTCGTTAAAACATTCGCAGAATTCGCCACCGCAAATACGAATATCGCAAATATGCAAAGCATTGTCTGAAATTCATATATGATTATAAAAGAAATAAGGGACGTGAATGAAAAATGAAAATGAAGCGAAGTGAATGAAAAATGATCATTACGTTTTGCTAGTACACGTATCATCTAGTGGACTGCATAAACAGAGATCTCTTCTTTCGATAATATAAACTGAAACTCCGATCCTAGAAAGTTGCTCGTACTTTTCTGGAGTTTTCTCACATTCCATGAACATGGTGGCAGAGCAGACTCACCCAAAGGCCAGTTCTTTACAGAGCTTTAGTTTTACAGGGCTGGTTTTTCTGCGAGGCCGATATTTTTTGGTCGACACATTTTTTGTGATATAATTGGTTAAATAAGAATCCGAATGAGAAAATGAATTTCATTATTCAATGTGAGAAGCGGGCATTCCAAAATCTAATTGTTATCACCACGTGGTGTTAACCGCAATCCACGGGAATGCGGATGGGCGAGTGGAGAAATGAAACTCGACTACTGTTCCTCATACTCTCCTGCAAATAGAGAACATGTCAAAGTGTAGCACCAAATGCCTCAAATACGAGTTAGAATCACAGTGCTAGATAACAGGTCCCTCGTTTTGCTCATTTTCCCGTTTGTTTAATTTTTCGATGCTCTATCGATATAAGCGCATGTTGATAACTGTCACCTGAACAGCGTTAGACATATTCAAGGAATAACTAACAATCTGCTCGAAATGTGTTGTTGTTCGACACTAAACGTACCATCATCGTGTAGCGAGCGAGAGCGAATGCGGCAGGCTGGTGTATGGGAGCAAGGCAAGAGCCCCACTCAGCTCGGGCCGTGCACAACCACCACCATGTGTTGTTAGTCGCCCTGTCGACGATTAAGCGCAATTCTGCGTTCTTTTAAAAAGTGTATCAAAAAACACATTAAGTATGTTAAGCGTCGAAGGTTTTTTTATTCTTGCAAATAGTAGCGCAACCGCGAAAAAAAAAACGAGAAACGAAAAATGGAAAATTTTGTCAAAATAGCAAATACGTAGTGAGAAGAGCAGGTGTTTTCCTTTACTGAACCAAATTTGTCAACAGCTTACATGGGTATGATTGAATCTTTTCATCTCATTCGCTCTCTAGGAATGTGTAATTGAAGATAGCAGAATTCGAAATACGGGCAATCGTATTTTCATTTCACGTGCTCTCTCACCGGTCAGAGAGGCGAGAGAGTGCGCGACATGAAGGGACGATTACCCGTATTTCGAACTCTAATACATAGTCGAGCAATACACCTACTGTCGCACCGCCAATCACGATTGTCACTTCGATAAAGTGTACTGCTAGTCAGTTTACTTCCAACAAGAGAATTGAATTTTGTTTTAATTACCGTCAATGGATTTCATCCGTCTACGAAGAACAATACATGAGGAGTTTCTTGTCTCCCTTTCATCGAATATTTATTCTATAGTGCTTTTCTCAAGGGTAACTCAATTGTGAAGATTATGAAGGCTTGAAAAAATGTGTGATAAAATAGCGATAGAGACTTTCGATTACAAATTATTAGCACAAAAGAGTTGATGACCGAAGAACATATTTGTAAAAGTAAAAGTGCGAGGAAGTCGTGAGAAAATTGCACAGGAAATCTCACAAATGTCGCCTAATCCAAGTGGAGAGAAATGTAATGGACAGTGATTAGTAACCGTAATTATTCGACTACGCCGTTAATAGATTAATAGATCGAAACCAAGCTTCCTTATTTAGCCCTCACGCGCTCACCGCTTCGTAATTGGGTACTTCCGAGTGATTAGCAATCCCTTTTTTCGAGCGTTATTCGCGTCTCAACGGTGGTTAGAGAGCACGCGTTGTCCTCGAGACACCCTCTTTTACTTATGTTCTCACTCCAACAGATGGTATCATGTTATTAGAAGTTGAGTTTCTGAATTCAATGAGCTAAAAGTGTAATAATTGAATATTTCTGATCATAAATTTCGAATTTCTGATCACTTCTTTACAGAAATTTATGTTCCATTCTTATTACCGGACTGAATCCTAGAAAAAAAATTCAAAAAGGATATTCATAGTAATTGATTTCTTACCAAATTTCGCCCTTTCCAAGTCCCAAAACATTTAGTTTGTCGCGCGATATTTTATGTATCATATAGTGCGTCTGAAATGCTCAGCAAGCTAAATTTCTGGTTAGCGAGCACCTTATTCCCGGGGAGGAGTGAAAAGGGGGCGGGCAAGGTAAAACGCAAACTTCCTCCCGGCTTCTTCGTGATTCCGCTTCTTTGAACGTTTGCTAAAAGTCGGTTCCACGTAGAATCGAAAGTTAATTAAATTCCCTAGAACTTTCGAAATTTTAGCTTCAAAATTGAGCTTGTTTTGCAAAACTCTTGAAGCCAAATAGAACAGTATCAAAAAATTAGAAAATCAATTGGAAGCAGGTATCATAAAAGCGTAATTCTATTTATAGTGCTCGTTTTAAATCTCGGAAATGTGCTTAAAGAAGGCGTCCCACGAACCGCGCGGGCGAATATGCAAAGTAAGGGGTGAGAGGGCGCTCTCTCCTCATTTCGCATGCTCTCTAGCTCGTTGCCTGCGTTTCAGGGTCACTTGGAACGCTGCCAACTGCTAATAACTCAGTTCAAACGAAAATTGATGGCATGGGAGTTTCGAAAGTGTTATAGGGTAGCCACGACCCACAACCTCACATCGAGAACTCAGTTAGCCAGATGTTCGTGGGACACCTTCTTTAAAGGAGGAGTAACATGAATATTTTGGTGACCAATCTGTCAGCGTCACATTGTAGCAACTCATAACCATATTAGAATTCCGGAACTCCCATGTTTTCACGACATCAATGAACCGAGTTATCGCGAGTTGGCATAGTGCCAGTATTCCCCTGAGTCCAGGCAAAGGCGGGGAATTTGACTGGGAAGAGAGCGCGCCATGATCTACCATTGTATCCCCCTATCTCTTCCCATCGATCGCACTCATCCCTCTCTCAGTCAGGGGAGGGGGGGGGGAGGGAATAGGGTCGTTGGCAAAGAGCCAAGAGCTAACTACTGTAATTGCAAGTCCCGGGATTTCGTTGTGTGAGTTTCTGACATTCATTCCTGTTACACCGAGATAGAGGTCTGTTAACATTCTTTCATCATCCCGATTACGGTAGTCGGGGTACGTTCGTTTCTCCATCAATCATTTCCTAATCGAATTAACTCTCTCAGAAAGACCGTCACTGATGAGAACTCGTTCGCAATGCGTCAAAAATCGAAGACATTCTTGATTACGGTAAGTACGTATTCTCCCTGTAAATTGATAGTTGAATACGATTTCACATAAAGCGTAGTTTCACGAATGATATTTGGCTTTCTTCATTGCATAGTTTTCAGTGTAGCGCAACAAACGTTAATATTCTGTAACGACGTTTAATTAAAGTACAGTTTTCACTGTTTCAAGTTCAGTTCAGTATTGGTTTTAGGCCTTAGTTATCAGATAACAACATTTAATACTTTAATGTGATTTCACACAAAAAAAATGGCGAGCAATGAATGCCCTGCCATGCACATTAGAGCCTACTCTTGATAAATGTGTTAAAATGAAATGAAATGAACAAATACTTTGGTTAGGTTTATATGTCTGCCCTAAAATAGCAATGTGCGCAACGTGTATTGTTGTATTATGGGCTGAAATATAATGAGGGAAGGTATAACAAAAGTTGGGCAAAAGTGGTTTTATATTTCCGGCATAAATGTGATTTCAAACAAAAAAAATGGCGAACGTTTCAATTTTACGTTGCATAGTAAGGACACACCGTCGTACCTCTTGCGGTTACGGTAGTCATGTGGAAGTGGGGCTCATTTCGTAACTTCTTTCTCTAATCGAATTATCGCTGCTCACTGATCATTTGTGGGCGGGGAACGACTATAAGGAGCGCCAACGACTTGGATGATTTGATTAATTTATCGCGTTGATATATTGGATTGTTGCAGAGCCCTGCTTTCATGCTGCTCCTGCTGCTTCTTCTATTGCTCGCTAAACATTCAGATGCCACGGTTTTGACGTGCGAGGCAGTAACTAATAATGTTAGTAGCCATAGATTCATTTTTTTGCAACTCTCCTTGAGACTTTATAGGTCTTGAACTTTCACGGATCTTCAGTATTCACCCAATTCGTGTGTATTGTACCACAAGAGAACGTATGTTAACGCTATCTTTTCAGCCATTGAAACGACGAGTTGATTTTTAACAGTTAGTTTCCAGTTCACGAAATGGAATACACTCAACGACCTTTATCTACAATCCGGAACCGATTCGAACAAGTGAGGAAAAATGTAAAAAAAAAGGTTATTATCACTACATACTTTCAGCTTGACTGATATCGTTGACAACCATGATCACTGTATCACAACCAAACAACCAGCATCGAAGATACTCTCAAAAACCAAAGGAGACATCAACTGTACCGAGCGATTCTCTGTAATTTTACTGGAGACCGATCCAAAAATCATCATTCCACTTCAAAAGGCTTGTTTTTTATCCGAACACTTTTCAATTTTAATACACAGGTTCAATCTATTTCACTGAATTCGCCTAGCTACGTATTCATTTCACCTCGGACTGGGATGTGGATAAAAACGAATGGATGCTTCGGAAATGGGAACATCTCGATATTCACTGGAGCTGGTTCAGGAGAACAGGATCGAAAATATCTCCTTCGATCTTGGCCGTGAGTATTCAATAATATCATTCCATTTTTTTACATTTTAATATTCAGTTGTTCATCCGTTCCGTCTTTGATAATTTCGTTCGATCACGCCATTACAATGGAACTTGACGAGGGAGTGACTTTTGATGGTCAATATTCTTCCACAGGTGGTCCTAATTCAAGTAAGATGATTGTTTTAATATATTATTGAAAGTGAATTATTAAAAAAAATGCTTGAAAATTGTGATATTCGAATGTTTGAGCGTATACTGCGCTGCCTGGTGATAAAATAGCAATACTGAGCAGTGGGCGTAGCGATAACCTACAGAATAAATTATGGAGGGAAATTAAAGCGACCGTTAAAATTGAAAACAGGTGACGTTTTTCTCGCATTAATTTTAAAATTAATCCCTGTTAAGATCTATTAGAGATGTTGACGTGAGTATGGAGATTTCGTTCGACAAACATCATACAAAGAGCAAAGTGATCATTCAGAAACAACCCGACGGCACTTTTTCTCAGCATGTTTTGCTCCGAAATCTTGAAAAAATATTATACACATCAGGTTTTCCACAGGAACCTATAAGGAATCATTCATCACGAATTACTTAGAGGTATTGTTGGTATTTACGAATTCTTACTTGTGAATTTTCTTATTATTTAACAGGTTCGGTATATTCCACATCCGTACACACATGAAAGGTGGTGGAACAATGATGATACAATAATTGCGGAGATTTCCATTGGAAATAATGGTGTGTCCTGAAGCCGAAAACTACTTGTAAAATAAAATGAAATAGTTTAAAATATTTTTGCGACAAAAATGTACCGCAGTGTATTCAGCAAAAATAGTTTCCTTACTTTATCCAATTCAATTTTAGTGTCAAAACCTTGCCAACCATGCGTGAAGTCATCAAACTCATCCGAAGTGAGTCTTTTAAATTTAAAGTCTTAAAAGCATAGTTCGACTAAGCTTGAATCCTCATAGGTAACGCAAGTGAAGCAAATGCTCGAAGCTTTGTACAATATCGACGAAAAACCACTTCAACTGCACAACCTCACGGCAAGTTTTCTCGTTTTGTGTAAATTTTGTCAGACAACAATTGTTGCCCAGGTTGATCAAGTCCACAAAATCGTCGATGACATTCTTAATCCTCGCGAGTCTGCTGCACAAGCAGTTTGCATTACAACCTTCGCCATCCTAATGCACATTACTCTCATCGCAATCCTTCTGATCTGCGCATTCGTCTGTGTGGTCGTTAAATTACGCAAAGTGGTCAGCCTGCAGTTCCTTTACAAAATAAACGTACCATTGCAGCTCGAGAATCGAAAGAGATTAAAAGAAAACGACGCCAATTCCGTGGTAAGTCAAGAAACTTTTTGCATCATAGTAACTTTTTGCAAGTTGTTACGGCATTGCTTCGTTTTCTCGCAATCAGCCAAAGTTTTACCTAGTTTTTATTCCTACCGAATGAAAAAATCGAAATATGTTTAGGCAATGCGTCATCTAGTCGTTCCGGAGAGTGAGGAAACTGCGGCGGCGCTGTTGATGTTCACTTAAAACAGAGATATTGATGACAACTGCACTTGAACTTCGCACATGTCCGAATAACTTGTTGCTTTGTAAAATTTGGCGTGGATAAACTGCGATATATTGACGACTTTTGGTATTGAACATATGAAGAAAGGTAGTAGGATTTTTCATGATGAGAATTATTCAATTTTTGAAGCATTACTCAACGTTCTTTCTTGAAAAGTATTCTCCTTTGGTGTTACGAATGACCAAAACGGAATAGGAAGGGGCGCGGTAATTGTGTACAGTATAGTTAGTCACCAATAGGAAACGAGATGCTTGTACCGGAAGTGGGGTGGATTGAAATGGAATGGAATGTTTCACGGAATTACAGCAAGTAAAAAGGAGGGTAATCTAGATAGTACCTACTTGTAAATCTAATCTCTTCTATCGTTTCAGTAAGTAGTTTTTTTTATGGATTTTATCCCATTTGTTCGCTTAGCTCTCCCTCCGCAGCATCTTCTTTCGAATGATAAATTTCATGTTAAATTTCAGCTGTGATCACAAATTACAACATTGATTGCATTTTTTTCACAGGTTCTTATAAGTATCAACGTCCGGAAAACGTGTCATATTTACGAAACTTTACAGATAATTTACAAGGCATACACAATGTTGATATCCGTGCTGTTTCTCGTCTTTCTTGTTCGAAATGTCATCTCGTTCGCGTATCCATGCGACGAACTCAAGCACATGGTGAAATCTTTCAACTAATCTTTTAATTATTGTTAAAAAAATGAGATCAGGACAGTAAATTAGCGCGCCGAATTGCCTTCACTATTGAGAAAGACGAACGCTTGTGCAAAAAGCATTTAAAAAATAAACATACTGTGTGATCGCTTGTCTCACTCTAAACGACGAGAGGAGCGAAAGGAATGAAGAGACGAATTATTCATTCTAACACACATAGTTTTCATTTTTTCTAATGAATTGTGAGATTTCAAAAAAAATCCATATCGAAACGAATGGGGTGCAGAAATGACTCATCAGCAGACTCACCTGCAGCACCTGCAGCTTGATCACGATCACATTATCGGATGGTGATGATGTGTTATCGAACTCGCGTTTTTGTATCTTTACTCCCCTGTGAACTCCCCTCGAGAGGATCATCCATCAATTTCTTTACGTGAATCTGATCACCGAACCACCCATAAACTTTGTTGCTAATATCTTTTCTGTGCTGTACTCATTTTGAAATGTAAGGGAGTTGTGACTCATAATGAATAAAACTTTGCACATGTTTATCGACAGTATTTAACCGGATGCCCAATGTCTTTCACAGTAGTAGGGATCGAGGATTTCTGTTTCTCCTCTGAACACTTTGGAGTGAGCCTGGAAAAGTTTTTTCGTTATGTGCATTATTTCAGAAAGCATGATTTGGTACCTCATCATCTTTTGGAGGTGCCTCCATAGGCTCCTTCTCTTCCTCCTCAAGTAGCACTTTGTATTTGGCGATATCAGCAGCGAGAATTTCGCATAAGTCGTCATAAAACTGACTGATGTACTGAAAAACGAGATAATCTTGTTTTTTTCTTGATGATATTACCCACCGAGTCAGCCAATGCGCTTGCAACATACGCTGCGAAAGCTTGCACCTCGTCCACTTTTTTATTCTTTGCTTCGATGAATTTCTGCCACAGATCTTCAGCCCAGTCGTACTGGAACCGTTTAGGGCGGTGAGCTTCCCGATAATTCTTGCCCCGCTTGATGATCTGAAATGACATAATCGATTTGAAACTTAAGCCAGCTTGGGTTTTTTAGAACAAGTCTTAGACAGACGACATTGAACTTAGACACTTACTTGCAGCGACTTCCTCCATCCGTTGCGACTCCATCTAACATAGTGTTCGCAGTTATCATTATGCAGGTTGTATCGTCCGGGAACTTTCACGATCGAAAAATATTCTTTATTGTTTATTTTTTTTAGAAATTAATTTTTTTTTGATGTTTCACCATTGCTCGTGCGCGCTCAACCGTCATCCAGGGCCGGTGCGGAGCGTCACTGAATAACTTTTAATTATTTTTGAATGATAAATAATGAAAAAATGCGTGAAACGCACATCCAATCCTGGCGATTGTTTATTCTGCACACCCGATTGTGAAACTCGTCATCAAGAGGTTCTTCCTTCATGGTTCCCATGTCCCCGAGTGGAGCCAGATCTGTGCGGAAATTATTACATAAATACATATTGTTTCAGAGGTAAATTATTAGGTAAAGGTGAAGGGTAAAGGTAAGGGGCTTATAAGGTAACGGTAAGTTATCCTGTTGGCCTAGGCTCTTCCGTCGAGCGGGAGAATACTGTTAGACCAGTGATTTTACGTATCGTAATTCGTATCGTATTTTTAATAGAAAAAATATTTAAAAAATACGGTAGTTGATGATGTAGTGGATGCCGTTGAGTTGGCCAGAGTACAGACCCCAGTGCTGGAAAAGCAAATTTGAGTGATGTTCAGAAAAATACGAGGAAGTACGAAAAAGCGGGAGCGTGTTAGGATTCTTTTAGTAGAAATAAACACTCCGTTACTTACTTGGAAGCTGAAATTTTTGAGCACGGGTGGCACGCCCCTGCAAAAAAGGGCAGTTGCAGAAAATTTGGAGCTACTGACACAAGCTCGATCAGGTCTCCAACGGCCAGTTTAGAGTAGAGGTCCTTGCACTTTTCCCATTTAGTTCTGATTCCGAAGTGGTTCAACGCTTCCGCCGGGATGGAGGAATCTTAATTATCCTTTCCTAAATTATCTTATGGATATGGATTAATTAGCTTACTGTCTTTGACGAGCGGAGGAACTTTCTCTTCCGCAGGAAGGGAAGGGAGAAGTTCGACTAGATCGCCATTAGTTTCTTTGCCATGGACCGCCTAAAATGAGTTACATGGTGTGCGGTGGGCGCAGTTGAGTTCGAAATACGGGAAATCGTTTCTTCTTTCCACGTGCCCTCTGGTCACTCTGACCGGTGAGTGAGCAATGTGAGACGATTGCCCGTTCTTCGAACTCTAGGCGCAGTGTTATCACTGGTTCCACAAACATTCACATTGTAAAAACTAAAACGCATAAAACTTACTGTCCAGAAGAGAAGGAGAAGGAGAGGAAGTTGGAGAAGGTAGATCATCTCGATAGTTCGACGACGACGGATGCAGGCAGCGGCTTTTATACACGACTTCATCGTTCATTCATATAGGATCGTTTCAAGCCCATTTAAATCACTTGACTTCCAGCAAGCGAAATGAATTTGTTTTGATTCAAATGTGGCTGAACACATTCACAGTGTATTGAAATTGACAATGAGAATCCATTCTGCCTCCGCTCGTCTTTTGAACTGAAAATTTCGAATTGGGTGCAAAACGACTTCACTGACACGTCTACCCCACACGCTCACTTTGTGGCTAGAGAACAGGAGAGACTACTTGTGCCTGAACGATCGAACATTCCATCCCATCGATGAAGTCGGGTATAAAAGCTGAGGCTAGGATCAGTATGGCACCGAACGATGGGACTCATCTTCCTTCTCCTTCTTGCTGTTCTCCTCACTGAGGCGGCCTCTGGGGTGAGTTAGTTCACCATTTACTTTTTCCATCCAATTTATTCTAATTCCCGGCTCTGGACAAAGACCAAATTATTCTTTTCAGCTCAACCTGGGAAAGGGGAAGGCAGAATCTGCAAAAGAGGTCCCTCCTCTGGTCCGTGAAAGTGAGCTGAAAACGGCTGTCAATCCTTTATCCTTTGCTTTAGTGACTGTCATCTCAACCGTATTCTACAAACACTTCGGAATGAGGACTGAGTGGATGAGATGTGACGAACTCTACCCACTCCTTGCAGTAGGAGATCTAATCGAGCTTGTGTTCGTGAAAGCTACTCTACTTTAGCAAAAATAATTATTTTTCAGTGGTGCCAATCCCGTCCTCAAGGAATTCAAATTCCAAGTAAGGTTTCACAGCCTTTTCAACTCACAATCAATGTGCTCTATACAATTCTAATTCATAAATTTTTAGCACTGGGCAATCTACTCTGGCCAGATAAACGGAACACATTTCATCGTCAACTATCGTAAGTCTCAGCAGAATTAGAAAAATAGGATAAATTAAATTTTTTTACAGATCTCGATCCGGTACACCTCGACCTGGGAACAGTCATCGAAGAACCGCTCAATGGCGAATTCGACAATCGACTGTGCAGAATCAACAACAGAGAGGACTGGATGTACGCTAATAGATTGTCATCTAACAAATCATAAAAATGAGCATATTATTTCAGCGATGCACCCTATCGTCCTTGGCTGGCCATCGATCGCGCGCGCTCATTGGTTCGTTCACAGCGTCACTATTTTATGAATAGTCCGTCTAAAAAAATACATTTCAGATTGGCAAATTCCCTGGTCGTTACAACCTGCACGACAACAACTGCGAGCATCTCGTGAGATGGAGTCGCAACGGCGTCAGAAAGTCCCTTCAAGTAGAGTAATTTACCATGTCGAATTTAACAATTTCCGATGCAGATCATCAAGCGTGGACTGGAACAGAAGATCAAGGTTAACAAAGGACAGCCTGTGAAGAGATTCATCCTTCAAGGAGCAGTCGACAAGGCGGGAACGGTCTTCCATCATTTCGCCAAAGTCCTGGCTAATGACGTAAGCGAATTTGTTCAAACAGTACGGAAACATATAAATTGCAGTGGATCTACAATCACTACACCGACGAATGCGAGAACCTCGATGCCGACATTGAAAAGTTCCGCCCACTCTTGGATGAAGAAACCGTGAACGAAATGATGAAGTCACAGGAGACAAGACTGTCTCCTTTCCCGAAAGATGAGGTATTATTGGTATACAAGATGATCATCATTGACTCAGAAATTCCATTGCCAGAAACATCCCGACGACTTCCGTGAGGTGTACGAGATCACTGACGAATACTTCTGCCCTCGCAAAATGAAGCCATAAGAGCTGCATTCTATTGGGTCATTCACATTCATTTTCGATAAACTTTATGCTGCATCTTATTCGCGAGCTCAGCATACAACACACGCAAAGCACTTTAGGAATTTCCAGTTATCATAAGATTCAGGGGTTTTAACTCGAAAATCAATTCAATTAACATTATTGAAATTTGTATTCGTCTTTTATTTTCATTCTTTCATTCCCCTCTTCTCCCCTCATTCTCGCCTCTCCTCCACTCGTCGCACGGTCTCTCCTCCCTCGCTCTGCGGGCTCGCGCCGCCTGACGACATGAGGTTTCCTCATTTTCTTTGTTTTTCTTTCTCTGAACATGGATTGGTTCAGTCATTATCAATACCATACATTTCTTCGTCAACCTTCATCGAAGCTTTCAATAGATTTTCATTATCTTCATAGATTTATACAACCTAATACCATTTTACTGCAGGGAAGCGGAGAGTCGCGAGTCTTCGTCGGGTCAGAGCCAGACGCGGCGTCGCAAGGTTGCTACTTTTCGTATTCCCATCACTTCTTAGTTTCGAAAGCGAATCCGTCACAACATGTCCATCGAACGCCGTCCACTATGTTGATCTCGAGATAATGCGCAGAATGAATAGAATGTTTCGATCTTTACCAAAACCATTCTTCAGCGCGACCGCATCCGGGATTTCGCTCGTCGGTGCAAGAACAGAGTGCGCAGCAACGGGAGCAACAGCTCGGAGAGCTCCGATGAGAGTAGTGGAGCGAAGAGTAGCGGATCGGCAGAGAGCGCGACGTGAGGATTACCTCGATCACTGGTTGAATACGGTAGCCAGGTCGTGTATCCCCGTTAGTAATGAGAATGGGATAAAAAATAAATCCGAAAATGTAATCAAGAAACTGATCACCTGTAACTGCATCACGACCGAGATAAAACCGGATTTTGCTGTGGTCAAATCAAAATCATTTCGCAATCGCGCTCACTCATGGAAAATGGATCACGATCGCCGCTTAGGTTTCACTTATCTGCTCAAATCGTTTTTCAATATTGAACACGCTCTCCCACTTGAGTGGCGAGCGTGTGCGAATGATAGCGATTTTCTTTGGTTCAGCTAACTTTCTAGAGTTCGAAATACCAATTTTCGAACCCTATTTCACCCAAAAATGTACTATTCCAGTGAGAAAACGGCCATCTCCGCCGCCTCGTCCACCTCGCTCGTGGACACGCACAAGAAGAGGGAGTACTGCCGGCCGCCCATCTGCCAGATACCGTTGAAGGGTACGGTAGCCTATTGACGACTCCCGGCCGAGGGTACGGTTACGGCAGTGCAACTGTTCCGCGCGGTCCACAGTCACTGAACACTAAGGCTATACGCCCCAAAACCCAGTTTCGAGGTTTTTTGAACGATTTTCGGCTTAACCATGGCTGCTGTAGGCTCATTGTGCAAGCTTTCCGAGCTTTGCTTAACGTTGGGCTCGTCCTGAGCCCTTTAGTACCTTGACTAATCGATCCTACCGTAACCTACCGTACTCTCAGACCACGCGGATCTCGGCCTCTCGTTCGCCGGCTGCGGCTTCCTCGCGCTGTACCACTTTGGCGTGATCAAGTGTCTGATGCGGAATGGAAAGGTATACGGTAGCTGCTGATTACGGTAGTTATCTATAATGAGGACTGTTTGGATATATGATTCGTAAGTTCATTCTGCGCGCATCAACTTGTGATTACCCAGAATGAATGGATAGATTGTTCATGCTTACAGAAATGATCGATAACTGAGATGAGAGTGGTTCATTTTTGGATACGGTAATTATTGATTGTATCTTACAGACGTTAATGAGTCGAGTGAGGCGCGTGAGCGGCGCATCGGCTGGCTCCCTCGTGGCGGCGATTCTCGTTCTGGCGCCTGAGGTACGGTATCGATTACTGTATCGACAGTTCGAGAAGACACTGTAGCTTCGTCGGTGATGGGTCAATTTGTAGAGGACGGTTACAGTAGATCTAGTCGAAAT
Organism: Pristionchus exspectatus; assembly: GCA_911812115.1. Lineage (NCBI taxonomy): Eukaryota > Metazoa > Nematoda > Chromadorea > Rhabditida > Neodiplogasteridae > Pristionchus > Pristionchus exspectatus. Next base: position 34,664,816 of record OU461582.1, on the reverse strand, counting down.
GCCGTAGTGTTAGTGAACTGTTTTATGGTGTTTTCGGATGCGGATTAGAGTGCGCAATACGGGTCGCCGTCTCTTCATTTGACGCACACTCTCGACCGGTTGAGCGACAAGAGAGTGTGTGAAATGGAGAGACTCTATTCGTTAGCAATTACCCTATCTCCTAGGAACTGGACGCATCGATGGAAGCCCTCTACGATATGGGCGATCGGATACACTCGCTGCCCTTTGGTGCGCTGACTCCAGGATTCTACCTGGGCAAGGAGCTGGCGGAGGTGAGGGTGGCTGGGGTGATGTGGTATGGCACGGTAGGTACGGTAGGGTCGATATATATACTTGGGCCAGGAACTGGGTATGGGTACTGGAAATTATCGAAGTCAGGCTACGATAGATCCTGATTTCGGAATATGTATTTTTAACATCGATCGCATAAAAAAAGATGGTTCCTTCCAGGTCGTGGAGCGTTTCATCCCGGCGGACATCTCTCACAGCAACCACCGCCTGTTCATCTCTCTCACCGGTCACAAGGTACGGTAGGGAATAAAAATCGATAACTGGCGGAATTTAATAAATCGGTTCTTGTTTCCTTGGTTCAGGGAAACGGTAGCGAGATACAATGAATAACTGCAAAAAAAAAGACAAAGATCAAAGATCAATTTGTCAGACGCGCGTGAACCGCCTCGTCTCCGAGTATCCGTCGCGCGCGTACCTCATCAAGTGTCTCGAGGTACTGTTCCCAATTTCTTTTTTTTTTCCGAAACTATGTATATCCGGTACAGAACATCATTCGCTACGTTTCTGCATCCTTCTTGTGCACAAATATAATCAAAATCAGGTCTTTAGTTCGAAAAATAAATTTCAGGGCTCGTGCTTCATTCCCGTGTACTCTGCGGGCATCAAGGCGAGCGTACCCGAGATCGACGGACAGGTAAATTTCACACTATCAACTCAACCGCCTCTTTATAATATAGATATGGATTCTTTTATAGCGTCGTGAAATGTGGAAAATTGATTAATTCATTAGCAGCGTGAGCGTCGTGCAAAATACTGACTAAATCAAAGAAAAATAAGGGAAAATAGCGATCACTTTCCTAATTTCTTGAGAACAATCATGGAAATTATCAGAAATGATGCAATAGCTTTCCATCCCTTTCAGCCATGGGTCGACGGTGGCTACACGAACAATCTGCCGGACTACTCGGATCTGCGAACGATTACGGTAATTACTCAGGCGATATCCTAATTAATCTCACTTCATGCTATACCTCATAAAATGTCTCTAAATAATCACCAATGCTTGAAATGAGTAGAGAAGGAGCTCTTAGATATCAGGGACTGATTCTTGATCCATCTCAAATCATTAGTGTACACGTCTCACCATTCGACATGCGCCTCCTCTAATTGTGCATGCTCTCTCGCCGGTCAGACGGACGAGAGAGCATGCAAAATTAGGAGAGTGGCGTGCCGATTTGTCATCACTAGTGTGCAGGTCTCAGAATCAGAATCAATGGGAGACAATCAGAGATCAGCATGCTTTATAACTAGTCTTTGAATCGTAACGAAACAACTAGTTGTCTAATAGGGAAATCACTCTTCGCTCTCCTCATTCCGCGCTGTCTCTCGTGAAGAAAGCGGTGCATTTCCCTATTAAACAACTAGTTGTTTCGTTACCATTGAAAGCCTATTTATAACACCTTACTCGCATGATACTGATAAAGATTCTGATTCTGATTCTGTGCAGGTGTCCCCACTCGGTTGCGACTGCGACATCACGCCGCCCGCGGGGAAGGTCGTGTTCGACTGGAAGATGACGATTGCTAATCAGCATATGAAGGTGAGACGGCGGTTGGGTGTCTACGACCCAATGGACCGAAACATCCAACCGCATACATTTAGGAAGTATATCTACTTGACCTATTTAGCAATTACACAATTACATTTACTCTCCACAACCTTGATTTATTATAATTTCACGTTCGGTATCGGTCTTCTCTCCTTATAGCCTCTCCTGTTATTTTTTTTTGCATAAAATCTATAGAAATAAGGTTTCCTTCGTTCAATTTCTGAAATAATTTGAGAAAAATTATTCAATCGTTTGAGGACATCTTTAGAAATTATCAATGTCCAGGTGAACCTACGCAACATCAAGCGCGGCGCACAGACACTCTTCCCGCCCTCGCGCGCTACCCTCAAACACTTCTACAATCAGGTAGAATGAATATTGATTTGAAAAAAATTTAAAATAAGCGAAGAGCATTTATGAAACCGCAATTGTGTTTCAGTTCCGAATCATTGAAGCCTCAATGCATCACAAAATCAATAAAAGATTTCTACCAGAATTTTTTTTACCGTAATATTCCAGGGCTACCGCGACGCGTTCAAGTTCCTGCTCGCAAACGATATGCTGGAGCGAGACTCGGGCTCGGAAGTGTGACCTACCGTACTCCCCGAGTACAGTACCCCTCACTATCTACAGTAGTTGAAGTAGAGAACCAACTTGCATTTCAAACGAATAATGTCATGTGTCAATAAAAGAAATTGAACTCGAGAAGATACCCTATTTGCGCAAAATTCCTTGTAATCAATCAGCTTGCTCATTGTTCAAAGCATGTCATGTCGTATTTCCCATCATTTTATGCTGGTTAGCCTTGAAACATTTTTAACATAGAGGAGAGAAACATCGTGGGCGACGTTTCCCGTTAACAATCCGGGAGTGCGCTTCGAGCTGCATAGAGGACAGCAGGAGCATAATAAGAGAGGAGGGGATAGATCAAATGGAGGAAGGGGGAGGGGACTCACGATTGTGGATGGATCCACTACAGGAACACCTGTTGGTTCGTAGAAAAATGATGTCCAATTGAATACTGCATGATGACTCTGCACCTTAATACAATGAACTATCATTTATCTTCACATGAGGGATAAATCATCAGCGAAGTCATCTGCTTCTTTACGATCTTTTCTTTATGTGACCGACGACAGAATGGAGGAAGAATCACTTATATTCAACACTAGAATGAACTGTTTGAAAATCCAATCCAATATTCAAAAGCTGGCGGATCATAATTTTAGCTTCTTATTCACTTTTCACACTAGAATGAGCTGTTTCAAAATCAAATCCAATATTCAGAAGCTGGCGGTTCATAATTTTAGATTCCTATTCACTTTTCAAAGCAGAATGAACTGTTTATAAATCCAATCCAATATTCAGAAGTTGGCGGTTCATAATTTTGGCTTCCTATTCACTTTTCAAAGCAGAATGAACTGTTTGAAAATCAAATCCAATATTCAGAAGCTGGCGGTTCATAATTTTAGCTTCCTATTCACTTTTCAAACTAGAATGAACTGTTTGAAAATCAAATCCAATATTCAGAAGCTGGCGGTTCATAATTTTAGCTTCCTATTCACTTTTCAAAGCAGAATGAACTGTTTGAAAATTAAATCCAATATTCAGAAGTTGGCGGTTCATAATTTTGGCTTCCTATTCACTTTTCAAAGCAGAATGAACTGTTTGAAAATGAAATCCAATATTCAGAAGCAGGCGGTTCATAATTTTAGCTTCCTATTCACTTTTCAAAGCAGAATGAACTGTTTGAAAATGAAATCCAATATTCAGAAGCAGGCGGTTCATAATTTTAGCTTCCTATTCACTTTTCAAAGCAGAATGAACTGTTTGAAAATCAAATCCAATATTCAGAAGTTGGCGGTTCATAATTTTGGCTTCCTATTCACTTTTCAAAGCAGAATGAACTGTTTGAAAATCAAATCCAATATTCAGAAGCTGGCGGTTCATAATTTTAGCTTCCTATTCACTTTTCAAACTAGAATGAACTGTTTGAAAATCAAATCCAATATTCAGAAGCTGGCGGTTCATAATTTTAGCTTCCTATTCACTTTTCAAAGCAGAATGAACTGTTTCAAAATCAAATCCAATATTCAGAAGCTGGCGGTTCATAATTTTAGCTTCCTATTCACTTTTCAAACTAGAATGAACTGTTTGAAAATCAAATCCAATATTCAGAAGCTGGCGGTTCATAATTTTAGCTTCCTATTCACTTTTCAAAGCAGAATGAACTGTTTGAAAATTAAATCCAATATTCAGAAGTTGGCGGTTCATAATTTTGGCTTCCTATTCACTTTTCAAAGCAGAATGAACTGTTTGAAAATGAAATTCAATATTCAGAAGCTGGCGGTTCATAATTTTAGCTTCCTATTCACTTTTCAAAGCAGAATGAACTGTTTGAAAATGAAATCCAATATTCAGAAGCAGGCGGTTCATAATTTTAGCTTCCTATTCACTTTTCAAAGCAGAATGAACTGTTTGAAAATCAAATCCAATATTCAGAAGTTGGCGGTTCATAATTTTGGCTTCCTATTCACTTTTCAAAGCAGAATGAACTGTTTGAAAATCAAATCCAATATTCAGAAGCTGGCGGTTCATAATTTTAGCTTCCTATTCACTTTTCAAACTAGAATGAACTGTTTGAAAATCAAATCCAATATTCAGAAGCTGGCGGTTCATAATTTTAGCTTCCTATTCACTTTTCAAAGCAGAATGAACTGTTTCAAAATCAAATCCAATATTCAGAAGCTGGCGGTTCATAATTTTAGCTTCCTATTCACTTTTCAAACTAGAATGAACTGTTTGAAAATCAAATCCAATATTCAGAAGCTGGCGGTTCATAATTTTAGCTTCCTATTCACTTTTCAAAGCAGAATGAACTGTTTGAAAATTAAATCCAATATTCAGAAGTTGGCGGTTCATAATTTTGGCTTCCTATTCACTTTTCAAAGCAGAATGAACTGTTTGAAAATGAAATCCAATATTCAGAAGCTGGCGGTTCATAATTTTAGCTTCCTATTCACTTTTCAAAGCAGAATGAACTCTTTGAAAATGAAATCCAATATTCAGAAGCTGGCGGTTCATAATTTTAGCTTCCTATTCACTTTTCAAAGCAGAATGAACTGTTTGAAAATCAAATCCAATATTCAGAAGCTGGCGGTTCATAATTTTAGCTTCCTATTCACTTTTCAAAGCAGAATGAACTGTTTGAAAATTAAATCCAATATTCAGAAGTTGGCGGTTCATAATTATGGCTTCCTATTCACTTTTCAAAGCAGAATGAACTGTTTGAAAATGAAATCCAATATTCAGAAGCTGGCGGTTCATAATTTTAGCTTCCTATTCACTTTTCAAAGCAGAATGAACTCTTTGAAAATGAAATCCAATATTCAGAAGCTGGCGGTTCATAATTTTAGCTTCCTATTCACTTTTCAAAGCAGAATGAACTGTTTGAAAATCAAATCCAATATTCAGAAGCTGGCGGTTCATAATTTTATCTTCCTATTCACTTTTCAAAGCAGAATGAACTGTTTGAAAATGAAATCCAATATTTAGAAGCAGGCGGTTCATAATTTTAGCTTCCTATTCACTTTTCAAAGCAGAATGAACTGTTTGAAAATGAAATCCAATATTCAGAAGCTGGCGGTTCATAATTTTAGCTTCCTATTCACTTTTCAAAGCAGAATGAACTCTTTGAAAATGAAATCCAATATTCAGAAGCTGGCGGTTCATAATTTTGGCTTCCTATTCACTTTTCAAAGCAGAATGAACTGTTTGAAAATGAAATCCAATATTCAGAAGCTGGCGGTTCATAATTTTAGCTTCCTATTCACTTTTCAAAGCAGAATGAACTCTTTGAAAATGAAATCCAATATTCAGAAGCTGGCGGTTCATAATTTTAGCTTCCTATTCACTTTTCAAAGCAGAATGAACTGTTTGAAAATCAAATCCAATATTCAGAAGCTGGCGGTTCATAATTTTAGCTTCCTATTCACTTTTCAAAGCAGAATGAACTGTTTGAAAATTAAATCCAATATTCAGAAGTTGGCGGTTCATAATTTTGGCTTCCTATTCACTTTTCAAAGCAGAATGAACTGTTTGAAAATGAAATCCAATATTCAGAAGCTGGCGGTTCATAATTTTAGCTTCCTATTCACTTTTCAAAGCAGAACGAACTCTTTGAAAATGAAATCCAATATTCAGAAGCTGGCGGTTCATAATTTTAGCTTCCTATTCACTTTTCAAAGCAGAATGAACTGTTTGAAAATCAAATCCAATATTCAGTAGCTGGCGGTTCATAATTTTATCTTCCTATTCACTTTTCAAAGCAGAATGAACTGTTTGAAAATGAAATCCAATATTCAGAAGCAGGCGGTTCATAATTTTAGCTTCCTATTCACTTTTCAAAGCAGAATGAACTGTTTGAAAATGAAATCCAATATTCAGAAGCTGGCGGTTCATAATTTTAGCTTCCTATTCACTTTTCAAAGCAGAATGAACTCTTTGAAAATGAAATCCAATATTCAGAAGCTGGCGGTTCATAATTTTAGCTTCCTATTCACTTTTCAAAGCAGAATGAACTGTTTGAAAATCAAATCCAATATTCAGAAGCTGGCGGTTCATAATTTTATCTTCCTATTCACTTTTCAAAGCAGAATGAACTGTTTGAAAATGAAATCCAATATTCAGAAGCAGGCGGTTCATAATTTTAGCTTCCTATTCACTTTTCAAAGCAGAATGAACTGTTTGAAAATGAAATCCAATATTCAGAAGCAGGCGGTTCATAATTTTAGCTTCCTACTCACTTTTCAAAGCAGAATGAACTGTTTGAAAATCAAATCCAATATTCAGAAGCTGGCGGTTCATAATTTTATCTTCCTATTCACTTTTCAAAGCAGAATGAACTGTTTGAAAATGAAATCCAATATTCAGAAGCAGGCGGTTCATTATTTTAGCTTCCTATTCACTTTTCAAAGCAGAATGAACTGCTTGAAAATCAAATCCAATATTCAGAAGTTGGCGGTTCATAATTTTGGCTTCCTATTCACTTTTTAAAGCAGAATGAACTGTTTGAAAATCAAATCAAATATTCAGAAGCTGGCGGTTCATAATTTTAGCTTCCTATTCACTTTTCAAACTTGAATGAACTGTTTGAAAATCAAATCCAATATTCAGAAGCTGGCGGTTCATAATTTTAGCTTCCTATTCACTTTTCAAAGCAGAATGAACTGTTTGAAAATCAAATCCAATATTCAGAAGCTGGCGGTTCATAATTTTAGCTTCCTATTCACTTTTCAAACTAGAATGAACTGTTTGAAAATTAAATCCAATATTCAGAAGTTGGCGGTTCATAATTTTGGCTTCCTATTCACTTTTCAAAGCAGAATGAACTGTTTGAAAATGAAATCCAATATTCAGAAGCTGGCGGTTCATAATTTTAGCTTCCTATTCACTTTTCAAAGCAGAATGAACTCTTTGAAAATGAAATCCAATATTCAGAAGCTGGCGGTTCATAATTTTATCTTCCTATTCACTTTTCAAAGCAGAATGAACTGTTTGAAAATGAAATCCAATATTCAGAAGCAGGCGGTTCATAATTTTAGCTTCCTATTCACTTTTCAAAGCAGAATGAACTGTTTGAAAATGAAATCCAATATTCAGAAGCTGGCGGTTCATAATTTTAGCTTCCTATTCACTTTTCAAAGCAGAATGAACTGTTTGAAAATGAAATCCAATATTCAGAAGCAGGCGGTTCATAATTTTAGCTTTCTATTCACTTTTCAAAGCAGAATGAACTGTTTGAAAATGAAATCCAATATTCAGAAGCTGGCGGTTCATAATTTTAGCTTCCTATTCACTTTTCAAAGCAGAATGAACTCTTTGAAAATGAAATCCAATATTCAGAAGCTGGCGGTTCATAATTTTAGCTTCCTATTCACTTTTCAAAGCAGAATGAACTGTTTGAAAATCAAATCCAATATTCAGAAGCTGGCGGTTCATAATTTTATCTTCCTATTCACTTTTCAAAGCAGAATGAACTGTTTGAAAATCAAATCCAATATTCAGAAGCTGGCGGTTCATAATTTTATCTTCCTATTCACTTTTCAAAGCAGAATGAACTGTTTGAAAATGAAATCCAATATTCAGAAGCTGGCGGTTCATAATTTTAGCTTCCTATTCACTTTTCAAAGCAGAATGAACTGTTTGAAAATCAAATCCAATATTCAGAAGCAGGCGGTTCATAATTTTAGCTTCCTACTCACTTTTCAAAGCAGAATGAACTGTTTGAAAATCAAATCCAATATTCAGAAGCTGGCGGTTCATAATTTTATCTTCCTATTCACTTTTCAAAGCAGAATGAACTGTTTGAAAATGAAATCCAATATTCAGAAGCAGGCGGTTCATTATTTTAGCTTCCTATTCACTTTTCAAAGCAGAATGAACTGCTTGAAAATCAAATCCAATATTCAGAAGTTGGCGGTTCATAATTTTGGCTTCCTATTCACTTTTTAAAGCAGAATGAACTGTTTGAAAATCAAATCAAATATTCAGAAGCTGGCGGTTCATAATTTTAGCTTCCTATTCACTTTTCAAACTTGAATGAACTGTTTGAAAATCAAATCCAATATTCAGAAGCTGGCGGTTCATAATTTTAGCTTCCTATTCACTTTTCAAAGCAGAATGAACTGTTTGAAAATCAAATCCAATATTCAGAAGCTGGCGGTTCATAATTTTAGCTTCCTATTCACTTTTCAAACTAGAATGAACTGTTTGAAAATTAAATCCAATATTCAGAAGTTGGCGGTTCATAATTTTGGCTTCCTATTCACTTTTCAAAGCAGAATGAACTGTTTGAAAATGAAATCCAATATTCAGAAGCTGGCGGTTCATAATTTTAGCTTCCTATTCACTTTTCAAAGCAGAATGAACTCTTTGAAAATGAAATCCAATATTCAGAAGCTGGCGGTTCATAATTTTATCTTCCTATTCACTTTTCAAAGCAGAATGAACTGTTTGAAAATGAAATCCAATATTCAGAAGCAGGCGGTTCATAATTTTAGCTTCCTATTCACTTTTCAAAGCAGAATGAACTGTTTGAAAATCAAATCCAATATTCAGAAGCTGGCGGTTCATAATTTTAGCTTCCTATTCACTTTTCAAACTAGAATGAACTGTTTGAAAATTAAATCCAATCCAAAATCATTCTATAGCCTTTGTAACGATAGACTCAAAGTTCCTAAGTCCACTCCCTCTGGCTTAATTGACTCTTCTGGTAACATTCTTCTCACTGATAACGAGAAATGTCTTGCGTTTTCCTCATTCTTCTCTTCTGCTTTTTCTGTGCCCCAGAAATCCCCACTCCCCCTCCCATCACCTAACTTGATCTTTGATCTTCCCGTTATCTCACAAACAGATATTTTGTGTGCTCTTCGTACCCTCTCACCGAAGATCAATGTTTCCCCTGACCGAATCCCCAGCCTTGTTCTCTCTAAATGTAAATTCACCATTGTTTCTCCTCTCGTTATTATTTTCAACAAGTCACTCCTCACCTCCCAAGTCCCATCACTCTGGAGACAGGCCCTTGTCAAACCCATCCCTAAGAAATCTAGCAACTCAGTATCAGATTTCCGTCCTATTTCCCTCACGTCCCCGACTTGTAAAGTATTAGAGAAGATTCTGATCAGAGAGATTACATCATTTTTGGACAGCAACAATCTTTTTGACCCGCAGCAGTTTGGTTTCAGAAACTCTAGATCCACCTCTTCCAACCTAGCCGAAACATACTCGCATTACCTGCGCATCGCGCAAAGAAAGTCTGCCTTTGACACAGTTTACATTGATTTTAAGAAAGCTTTTGATTCTATTGACCACAGGTTGTTGCTACACAAATTATCTGATTTAGGCCTCTCTGATCACCTTGTTTCCTGGTTCCGATCTTACTTGTCAAATAGAACCCAGTCTGTTTTCATTGACTCATCGTTCTCCCCTCCTTCCCCAATGATCTCAGGAGTTCCTCAAGGCTCTTGCTTAGGCCCGCTCTTATTCATTCTCTTCATCAATGATGTTTCCTCTAAATCCCTAAAACCGTTAGATATTCTGTATATGCCGATGACCTTAAACTATTTGCTGAGAGTCCCATTCACTCTGATGACCTTCAAAGTGCTCTAAACGTTGTCTCTTCCTGGTCCTCACAATGGAATCTTGGCTTATCCGAGACCAAATGTACAGTTATGTATTACGGTAGTAACAATCCCCGTAAACAGTATCACATTAACAGTATCCCTCTTGTCCCCCCTCCCGATAAGAAGATGTTTGTCAAAGATCTAGGTGTGCTTTTTTCTCCTTCGTTAACTTTCTCTGACCACATTAACAAGGTAATCTCGAAGGCCCGATCTATAACTAACTTACTGTTCAAATCCTTTCGTAGCACGTCTACTCTTGTCTATACGAAGTCCTTCACAACATTCATCCTACCCCATTTAGAATATGGCTCTATCATTTGGAACCCCGTGCATAGTGTTGAATTGACTAGAAGTGTTGAAAAAGTCCAGCGTGATTTCACGCGAAGACTCTATACTAGATGTAATCTCCCCCATGTACCGTATCGCCAGCGATTGATTGACCTGAACTTTATGACGCTAGAGAACCGTAGAATCATGATCGACCTGTCGTTTGTTCACTCCATTATGCACAATAGAACCCTACTTGACACCTCATCCCTTCTTTGCCTTTCCCCTCTCTCTCGTCCTCTTCGTAATTCGCACAACCTACGAATTTCCCTTCCATTTTTACCTCCCAATTCCCATACCACAGTTGCATCGCGCACTATCAGTCTCTGGAACTCATTGCCCTCCACCACTGTATCATCTAGAAGTGACTCATTCCGTCTATTTATTGCGTCCCAACCTTCTTCATTTTTCCCGGTATCTATAATTAAATCTTGGCTTGATCTTTGACCTCTACCCCCCCCCCCCGAATTCCCCTACCCTTGCTGCCGCAAGAACCGATTCGACAACGTCGACGTACATCCGTCTCTAGCAAACAACTCTATCGCAATTCCATGTACATTAACCTGACGGAATAAATATTGAATTGAATTGAATTGAATTGAAAAATCCAATATTCAGAAGTTGGCGGTTCATAATTTTGGCTTCCTATTCACTTTTCAAAGCAGAATGAACTGTTTGAAAATGAAATCCAATATTCAGAAGTTGGCGGTTCATAATTTTAGCTTCCTATTCACTTTTCAAAGCAGAATGAACTGTTTGAAAATCAAATCCAATATTCAGAAGCAGGCGGTTCATAATTTTATATTCCTATTCACTTTTCAAAGCAGAATGAACTGTTTGAAAATGAAATCCAATATTCAGAAGCAGGCGGTTCATTATTTTAGCTTCCTATTCACTTTTCAAAGCAGAATGAACTGCTTGAAAATCAAATCCAATATTCAGAAGTTGGCGGTTCATAATTTTGGCTTCCTATTCACTTTTTAAAGCAGAATGAACTGTTTGAAAATCAAATCAAATATTCAGAAGCTGGCGGTTCATAATTTTAGCTTCCTATTCACTTTTCAAACTTGAATGAACTGTTTGAAAATCAAATCCAATATTCAGAAGCTGGCGGTTCATAATTTTAGCTTCCTATTCACTTTTCAAAGCAGAATGAACTGTTTGAAAATCAAATCCAATATTCAGAAGCTGGCGGTTCATAATTTTAGCTTCCTATTCACTTTTCAAACTAGAATGAACTGTTTGAAAATTAAATCCAATATTCAGAAGTTGGCGGTTCATAATTTTGGCTTCCTATTCACTTTTCAAAGCAGAATGAACTGTTTGAAAATGAAATCCAATATTCAGAAGCTGGCGGTTCATAATTTTAGCTTCCTATTCACTTTTCAAAGCAGAATGAACTGTTTGAAAATGAAATCCAATATTCAGAAGCTGGCGGTTCATAATTTTAGCTTCCTATTCACTTTTCAAAGCAGAATGAACTCTTTGAAAATGAAATCCAATATTCAGAAGCTGGCGGTTCATAATTTTATCTTCCTATTCACTTTTCAAAGCAGAATGAACTGTTTGAAAATGAAATCCAATATTCAGAAGCAGGCGGTTCATAATTTTAGCTTCCTATTCACTTTTCAAAGCAGAATGAACTGTTTGAAAATGAAATCCAATATTCAGAAGCAGGCGGTTCATAATTTTAGCTTCCTATTCACTTTTCAAAGCAGAATGAACTGTTTGAAAATGAAATCCAATATTCAGAAGCAGGCGGTTCATAATTTTAGCTTCCTATTCACTTTTCAAAGCAGAATGAACTGTTTGAAAATCAAATCCAATATTCAGAAGCTGGCGGTTCATAATTTTATCTTCCTATTCACTTTTCAAAGCAGAATGAACTGTTTGAAAATGAAATCCAATATTCAGAAGCAGGCGGTTCATAATTTTAGCTTCCTATTCACTTTTCAAAGCAGAATGAACTGTTTGAAAATGAAATCCAATATTCAGAAGCAGGCGGTTCATAATTTTGGCTTCCTATTCACTTTTAAAGCAGAATGAACTGTTTGAAAATCAAATCCAATATTCAGAAGCTGGCGGTTCATAATTTTAGCTTCCTATTCACTTTTCAAACTTGAATGAACTGTTTGAAAATCAAATCCAATATTCAGAAGCTGGCGGTTCATAATTTTAGCTTCCTATTCACTTTTCAAAGCAGAATGAACTGTTTGAAAATCAAATCCAATATTCAGAAGCTGGCGGTTCATAATTTTAGCTTCCTATTCACTTTTCAAACTAGAATGAACTGTTTGAAAATTAAATCCAATATTCAGAAGTTGGCGGTTCATAATTTTGGCTTCCTATTCACTTTTCAAAGCAGAATGATTTGTTTGAAAATGAAATCCAATATTCAGAAGCTGGCGGTTCATAATTTTAGCTTCCTATTCACTTTTTAAAGCAGAATGAACTGTTTGAAAATCAAATCCAATATTCAGAAGCTGGCGGTTCATAATTTTATCTTCCTATTCACTTTTCAAACTAGAATGAACTGTTTGAAAATTAAATCCAATATTCAGAAGTTGGCGGTTCATAATTTTGGCTTCCTATTCACTTTTCAAAGCAGAATGAACTGTTTGAAAATGAAATCCAATATTCAGAAGCAGGCGGTTCATAATTTTGGCTTCCTATTCACTTTTTAAAGCAGAATGAACTGTTTGAAAATCAAATCCAATATTCAGAAGCTGGCGGTTCATAATTTTAGCTTCCTATTCACTTTTCAAACTTGAATGAACTGTTTGAAAATCAAATCCAATATTCAGAAGCTGGCGGTTCATAATTTTAGCTTCCTATTCACTTTTCAAAGCAGAATGAACTGTTTGAAAATCAAATCCAATATTCAGAAGCTGGCGGTTCATAATTTTAGCTTCCTATTCACTTTTCAAACTAGAATGAACTGTTTGAAAATTAAATCCAATATTCAGAAGTTGGCGGTTCATAATTTTGGCTTCCTATTCACTTTTCAAAGCAGAATGATTTGTTTGAAAATGAAATCCAATATTCAGAAGCTGGCGGTTCATAATTTTAGCTTCCTATTCACTTTTCAAAGCAGAATGAACTCTTTGAAAATGAAATCCAATATTCAGAAGCTGGCGGTTCATAATTTTAGCTTCCTATTCACTTTTCAAAGCAGAATGAACTGTTTGAAAATCAAATCCAATATTCAGAAGCTGGCGGTTCATAATTTTAGCTTCCTATTCACTTTTCCCCTTATCCTTGTGACTATGACTATGGATCCCTTATGACTATGCAAATAAACGTGGACAAGGAAGACCTAAAGAAAGATGGCGAAACGATCTCAAACGGAAGATAGGTTCTGACTGGTGGAGTATTGATGACGAAGAATGGCTCTCCCGCCTATCCTGATCAGCGCCCAGAAAGCGATACTGATAAACTCATTTCTCTCATCATTCACTTTTCAAAGCAGAATGAACTGTTTGAAAATTAAATCCAATATTCAGAAGTTGGCGGTTCATAATTTTGGCTTCCTATTCACTTTTCAAAGCAGAATGAACTGTTTGAAAATGAAATCCAATATTCAGAAGCTGGCGGTTCATAATTTTAGCTTCCTATTCACTTTTCAAAGCAGAATGAACTCTTTGAAAATGAAATCCAATATTCAGAAGCTGGCGGTTCATAATTTTAGCTTCCTATTCACTTTTCAAACTTGAATGAACTGTTTGAAAATCAAATCCAATATTCAGAAGCTGGCGGTTCATAATTTTAGCTTCCTATTCACTTTTCAAAGCAGAATGAACTGTTTGAAAATCAAATCCAATATTCAGAAGCTGGCGGTTCATAATTTTAGCTTCCTATTCACTTTTCAAACTAGAATGAACTGTTTGAAAATTAAATCCAATATTCAGAAGTTGGCGGTTCATAATTTTGGCTTCCTATTCACTTTTCAAAGCAGAATGATTTGTTTGAAAATGAAATCCAATATTCAGAAGCTGGCGGTTCATAATTTTAGCTTCCTATTCACTTTTCAAAGCAGAATGAACTCTTTGAAAATGAAATCCAATATTCAGAAGCTGGCGGTTCATAATTTTAGCTTCCTATTCACTTTTCAAAGCAGAATGAACTGTTTGAAAATCAAATCCAATATTCAGAAGCTGGCGGTTCATAATTTTAGCTTCCTATTCACTTTTCCCCTTATCCTTGTGACTATGACTATGGATCCCTTATGACTATGCAAATAAACGTGGACAAGGAAGACCTAAAGAAAGATGGCGAAACGATCTCAAACGGAAGATAGGTTCTGACTGGTGGAGTATTGATGACGAAGAATGGCTCTCCCGCCTATCCTGATCAGCGCCCAGAAAGCAGAATGAACTGTTTGATAAACTCATTCAGAACGGTTCTCTTCTATTCACTTTTCAAAGCAGAATGAACTGTTTGAAAATAAATCCAATATTCAGAAGTTGGCGGTTCATAATTTTAGCTTCCTATTCACTTTTCAAAGCAGAATGAACTGTTTGAAAATGAAATCCAATATTCAGAAGCTGGCGGTTCATAATTTTAGCTTCCTATTCACTTTTCAAAGCAGAATGAACTTTGAAAATGAAATCCAATATTCAGAAGCTGGCGGTTCATAATTTTAGCTTCCTATTCACTTTTCAAAGCAGAATGAACTGTTTGAAAATCAAATCCAATATTCAGAAGCTGGCGGTTCATAATTTTAGCTTCCTATTCACTTTTCAAAGCAGAATGAACTGTTTGAAAATGAAATCCAATATTCAGAAGCAGGCGGTTCATAATTTTAGCTTCCTATTCACTTTTCAAAGCAGAATGAACTGTTTGAAAATGAAATCCAATATTCAGAAGGCGGTTCATAATTTTAGCTTCCTATTCACTTTTCAAAGCAGAATGAACTGTTTGAAAATCAAATCCAATATTCAGAAGCTGGCGGTTCATAATTTTAGCTTCCTATTCACTTTTCAAAGCAGAATGAACTGTTTGAAAATCAAATCCAATATTCAGAAGCTGGCGGTTCATAATTTTAGCTTCCTATTCACTTTTCAAAGCAGAATGAACTGTTTGAAAATCAAATCCAATATTCAGAAGCTGGCGGTTCATAATTTTAGCTTCCTATTCACTTTTCAAAGCAGAATGAACTGTTTGAAAATCAAATCCAATATTCAGAAGCTGGCGGTTCATAATTTTAGCTTCCTATTCACTTTTCAAAGCAGAATGAACTGTTTGAAAATCAAATCCAATATTCAGAAGCTGGCGGTTCATAATTTTAGCTTCCTATTCACTTTTCAAAGCAGAATGAACTGTTTGAAAATGAAATCCAATATTCAGAAGCTGGCGGTTCATAATTTTAGCTTCCTATTCACTTTTCAAAGCAGAATGAACTGTTTGAAAATGAAATCCAATATTCAGAAGCTGGCGGTTCATAATTTTAGCTTCCTATTCACTTTTCAAAGCAGAATGAACTGTTTGAAAATGAAATCCAATATTCAGAAGCTGGCGGTTCATAATTTTAGCTTCCTATTCACTTTTCAAAGCAGAATGAACTGTTTGAAAATGAAATCCAATATTCAGAAGCTGGCGGTTCATAATTTTAGCTTCCTATTCACTTTTCAAAGCAGAATGAACTGTTTGAAAATGAAATCCAATATTCAGAAGCTGGCGGTTCATAATTTTAGCTTCCTATTCACTTTTCAAAGCAGAATGAACTGTTTGAAAATGAAATCCAATATTCAGAAGCAGGCGGTTCATAATTTTAGCTTCCTATTCACTTTTCAAAGCAGAATGAACTGTTTGAAAATGAAATCCAATATTCAGAAGCAGGCGGTTCATAATTTTAGCTTCCTATTCACTTTTCAAAGCAGAATGAACTGTTTGAAAATGAAATCCAATATTCAGAAGCAGGCGGTTCATAATTTTAGCTTCCTATTCACTTTTCAAAGCAGAATGAACTGTTTGAAAATGAAATCCAATATTCAGAAGTTGGCGGTTCATAATTTTAGCTTCCTATTCACTTTTCAAAGCAGAATGAACTGTTTGAAAATGAAATCCAATATTCAGAAGCTGGCGGTTCATAATTTTAGCTTCCTATTCACTTTTCAAAGCAGAATGAACTGTTTGAAAATGAAATCCAATATTCAGAAGCTGGCGGTTCATAATTTTAGCTTCCTATTCACTTTTCAAAGCAGAATGAACTGTTTGAAAATGAAATCCAATATTCAGAAGCTGGCGGTTCATAATTTTAGCTTCCTATTCACTTTTCAAAGCAGAATGAACTGTTTGAAAATGAAATCCAATATTCAGAAGCTGGCGGTTCATAATTTTAGCTTCCTATTCACTTTTCAAAGCAGAATGAACTGTTTGAAAATGAAATCCAATATTCAGAAGCTGGCGGTTCATAATTTTAGCTTCCTATTCACTTTTCAAAGCAGAATGAACTGTTTGAAAATGAAATCCAATATTCAGAAGCAGGCGGTTCATAATTTTAGCTTCCTATTCACTTTTCAAAGCAGAATGAACTGTTTGAAAATGAAATCCAATATTCAGAAGCTGGCGGTTCATAATTTTAGCTTCCTATTCACTTTTCAAAGCAGAATGAACTGTTTGAAAATGAAATCCAATATTCAGAAGCAGGCGGTTCATAATTTTAGCTTCCTATTCACTTTTCAAAGCAGAATGAACTCTTTGAAAATGAAATCCAATATTCAGAAGCAGGCGGTTCATAATTTTAGCTTCCTATTCACTTTTCAAAGCAGAATGAACTGTTTGAAAATGAAATCCAATATTCAGAAGCAGGCGGTTCATAATTTTAGCTTCCTATTCACTTTTCAAAGCAGAATGAACTCTTTGAAAATGAAATCCAATATTCAGAAGCAGGCGGTTCATAATTTTAGCTTCCTATTCACTTTTCAAAGCAGAATGAACTCTTTGAAAATGAAATCCAATATTCAGAAGCAGGCGGTTCATAATTTTAGCTTCCTATTCACTTTTCAAAGCAGAATGAACTCTTTGAAAATGAAATCCAATATTCAGAAGCAGGCGGTTCATAATTTTAGCTTCCTATTCACTTTTCAAAGCAGAATGAACTCTTTGAAAATGAAATCCAATATTCAGAAGCAGGCGGTTCATAATTTTAGCTTCCTATTCACTTTTCAAAGCAGAATGAACTCTTTGAAAATGAAATCCAATATTCAGAAGCAGGCGGTTCATAATTTTAGCTTCCTATTCACTTTTCAAAGCAGAATGAACTCTTTGAAAATGAAATCCAATATTCAGAAGCAGGCGGTTCATAATTTTAGCTTCCTATTCACTTTTCAAAGCAGAATGAACTCTTTGAAAATGAAATCCAATATTCAGAAGCAGGCGGTTCATAATTTTAGCTTCCTATTCACTTTTCAAAGCAGAATGAACTCTTTGAAAATGAAATCCAATATTCAGAAGCAGGCGGTTCATAATTTTAGCTTCCTATTCACTTTTCAAAGCAGAATGAACTCTTTGAAAATGAAATCCAATATTCAGAAGCAGGCGGTTCATAATTTTAGCTTCCTATTCACTTTTCAAAGCAGAATGAACTCTTTGAAAATGAAATCCAATATTCAGAAGCAGGCGGTTCATAATTTTAGCTTCCTATTCACTTTTCAAAGCAGAATGAACTCTTTGAAAATGAAATCCAATATTCAGAAGCAGGCGGTTCATAATTTTAGCTTCCTATTCACTTTTCAAAGCAGAATGAACTCTTTGAAAATGAAATCCAATATTCAGAAGCAGGCGGTTCATAATTTTAGCTTCCTATTCACTTTTCAAAGCAGAATGAACTCTTTGAAAATGAAATCCAATATTCAGAAGCAGGCGGTTCATAATTTTAGCTTCCTATTCACTTTTCAAAGCAGAATGAACTCTTTGAAAATGAAATCCAATATTCAGAAGCAGGCGGTTCATAATTTTAGCTTCCTATTCACTTTTCAAAGCAGAATGAACTCTTTGAAAATGAAATCCAATATTCAGAAGCAGGCGGTTCATAATTTTAGCTTCCTATTCACTTTTCAAAGCAGAATGAACTCTTTGAAAATGAAATCCAATATTCAGAAGCAGGCGGTTCATAATTTTAGCTTCCTATTCACTTTTCAAAGCAGAATGAACTGTTTGAAAATGAAATCCAATATTCAGAAGCAGGCGGTTCATAATTTTAGCTTCCTATTCACTTTTCAAAGCAGAATGAACTGTTTGAAAATGAAATCCAATATTCAGAAGCAGGCGGTTCATAATTTTAGCTTCCTATTCACTTTTCAAAGCAGAATGAACTGTTTGAAAATGAAATCCAATATTCAGAAGCAGGCGGTTCATAATTTTAGCTTCCTATTCACTTTTCAAAGCAGAATGAACTCTTTGAAAATGAAATCCAATATTCAGAAGCAGGCGGTTCATAATTTTAGCTTCCTATTCACTTTTCAAAGCAGAATGAACTCTTTGAAAATGAAATCCAATATTCAGAAGCAGGCGGTTCATAATTTTAGCTTCCTATTCACTTTTCAAAGCAGAATGAACTCTTTGAAAATGAAATCCAATATTCAGAAGCAGGCGGTTCATAATTTTAGCTTCCTATTCACTTTTCAAAGCAGAATGAACTCTTTGAAAATGAAATCCAATATTCAGAAGCAGGCGGTTCATAATTTTAGCTTCCTATTCACTTTTCAAAGCAGAATGAACTCTTTGAAAATGAAATCCAATATTCAGAAGCAGGCGGTTCATAATTTTAGCTTCCTATTCACTTTTCAAAGCAGAATGAACTCTTTGAAAATGAAATCCAATATTCAGAAGCAGGCGGTTCATAATTTTAGCTTCCTATTCACTTTTCAAAGCAGAATGAACTCTTTGAAAATGAAATCCAATATTCAGAAGCAGGCGGTTCATAATTTTAGCTTCCTATTCACTTTTCAAAGCAGAATGAACTCTTTGAAAATGAAATCCAATATTCAGAAGCAGGCGGTTCATAATTTTAGCTTCCTATTCACTTTTCAAAGCAGAATGAACTCTTTGAAAATGAAATCCAATATTCAGAAGCAGGCGGTTCATAATTTTAGCTTCCTATTCACTTTTCAAAGCAGAATGAACTCTTTGAAAATGAAATCCAATATTCAGAAGCAGGCGGTTCATAATTTTAGCTTCCTATTCACTTTTCAAAGCAGAATGAACTCTTTGAAAATGAAATCCAATATTCAGAAGCAGGCGGTTCATAATTTTAGCTTCCTATTCACTTTTCAAAGCAGAATGAACTCTTTGAAAATGAAATCCAATATTCAGAAGCAGGCGGTTCATAATTTTAGCTTCCTATTCACTTTTCAAAGCAGAATGAACTCTTTGAAAATGAAATCCAATATTCAGAAGCAGGCGGTTCATAATTTTAGCTTCCTATTCACTTTTCAAAGCAGAATGAACTCTTTGAAAATGAAATCCAATATTCAGAAGCAGGCGGTTCATAATTTTAGCTTCCTATTCACTTTTCAAAGCAGAATGAACTCTTTGAAAATGAAATCCAATATTCAGAAGCAGGCGGTTCATAATTTTAGCTTCCTATTCACTTTTCAAAGCAGAATGAACTCTTTGAAAATGAAATCCAATATTCAGAAGCAGGCGGTTCATAATTTTAGCTTCCTATTCACTTTTCAAAGCAGAATGAACTCTTTGAAAATGAAATCCAATATTCAGAAGCAGGCGGTTCATAATTTTAGCTTCCTATTCACTTTTCAAAGCAGAATGAACTCTTTGAAAATGAAATCCAATATTCAGAAGCAGGCGGTTCATAATTTTAGCTTCCTATTCACTTTTCAAAGCAGAATGAACTGTTTGAAAATGAAATCCAATATTCAGAAGCAGGCGGTTCATAATTTTAGCTTCCTATTCACTTTTCAAAGCAGAATGAACTCTTTGAAAATGAAATCCAATATTCAGAAGCAGGCGGTTCATAATTTTAGCTTCCTATTCACTTTTCAAAGCAGAATGAACTCTTTGAAAATGAAATCCAATATTCAGAAGCAGGCGGTTCATAATTTTAGCTTCCTATTCACTTTTCAAAGCAGAATGAACTCTTTGAAAATGAAATCCAATATTCAGAAGCAGGCGGTTCATAATTTTAGCTTCCTATTCACTTTTCAAAGCAGAATGAACTCTTTGAAAATGAAATCCAATATTCAGAAGCAGGCGGTTCATAATTTTAGCTTCCTATTCACTTTTCAAAGCAGAATGAACTCTTTGAAAATGAAATCCAATATTCAGAAGCAGGCGGTTCATAATTTTAGCTTCCTATTCACTTTTCAAAGCAGAATGAACTCTTTGAAAATGAAATCCAATATTCAGAAGCAGGCGGTTCATAATTTTAGCTTCCTATTCACTTTTCAAAGCAGAATGAACTGTTTGAAAATGAAATCCAATATTCAGAAGCAGGCGGTTCATAATTTTAGCTTCCTATTCACTTTTCAAAGCAGAATGAACTGTTTGAAAATGAAATCCAATATTCAGAAGCAGGCGGTTCATAATTTTAGCTTCCTATTCACTTTTCAAAGCAGAATGAACTGTTTGAAAATGAAATCCAATATTCAGAAGCAGGCGGTTCATAATTTTAGCTTCCTATTCACTTTTCAAAGCAGAATGAACTGTTTGAAAATGAAATCCAATATTCAGAAGCAGGCGGTTCATAATTTTAGCTTCCTATTCACTTTTCAAAGCAGAATGAACTCTTTGAAAATGAAATCCAATATTCAGAAGCAGGCGGTTCATAATTTTAGCTTCCTATTCACTTTTCAAAGCAGAATGAACTGTTTGAAAATGAAATCCAATATTCAGAAGCAGGCGGTTCATAATTTTAGCTTCCTATTCACTTTTCAAAGCAGAATGAACTCTTTGAAAATGAAATCCAATATTCAGAAGCAGGCGGTTCATAATTTTAGCTTCCTATTCACTTTTCAAAGCAGAATGAACTCTTTGAAAATGAAATCCAATATTCAGAAGCAGGCGGTTCATAATTTTAGCTTCCTATTCACTTTTCAAAGCAGAATGAACTGTTTGAAAATGAAATCCAATATTCAGAAGCAGGCGGTTCATAATTTTAGCTTCCTATTCACTTTTCAAAGCAGAATGAACTCTTTGAAAATGAAATCCAATATTCAGAAGCAGGCGGTTCATAATTTTAGCTTCCTATTCACTTTTCAAAGCAGAATGAACTGTTTGAAAATGAAATCCAATATTCAGAAGCAGGCGGTTCATAATTTTAGCTTCCTATTCACTTTTCAAAGCAGAATGAACTGTTTGAAAATGAAATCCAATATTCAGAAGCAGGCGGTTCATAATTTTAGCTTCCTATTCACTTTTCAAAGCAGAATGAACTCTTTGAAAATGAAATCCAATATTCAGAAGCAGGCGGTTCATAATTTTAGCTTCCTATTCACTTTTCAAAGCAGAATGAACTCTTTGAAAATGAAATCCAATATTCAGAAGCAGGCGGTTCATAATTTTAGCTTCCTATTCACTTTTCAAAGCAGAATGAACTCTTTGAAAATGAAATCCAATATTCAGAAGCAGGCGGTTCATAATTTTAGCTTCCTATTCACTTTTCAAAGCAGAATGAACTGTTTGAAAATGAAATCCAATATTCAGAAGCAGGCGGTTCATAATTTTAGCTTCCTATTCACTTTTCAAAGCAGAATGAACTGTTTGAAAATGAAATCCAATATTCAGAAGCAGGCGGTTCATAATTTTAGCTTCCTATTCACTTTTCAAAGCAGAATGAACTTTGAAAATGAAATCCAATATTCAGAAGCAGGCGGTTCATAATTTTAGCTTCCTATTCACTTTTCAAAGCAGAATGAACTGTTTGAAAATGAAATCCAATATTCAGAAGCAGGCGGTTCATAATTTTAGCTTCCTATTCACTTTTCAAAGCAGAATGAACTGTTTGAAAATGAAATCCAATATTCAGAAGCAGGCGGTTCATAATTTTAGCTTCCTATTCACTTTTCAAAGCAGAATGAACTCTTTGAAAATGAAATCCAATATTCAGAAGCAGGCGGTTCATAATTTTAGCTTCCTATTCACTTTTCAAAGCAGAATGAACTGTTTGAAAATGAAATCCAATATTCAGAAGCAGGCGGTTCATAATTTTAGCTTCCTATTCACTTTTCAAAGCAGAATGAACTCTTTGAAAATGAAATCCAATATTCAGAAGCAGGCGGTTCATAATTTTAGCTTCCTATTCACTTTTCAAAGCAGAATGAACTCTTTGAAAATGAAATCCAATATTCAGAAGCAGGCGGTTCATAATTTTAGCTTCCTATTCACTTTTCAAAGCAGAATGAACTGTTTGAAAATGAAATCCAATATTCAGAAGCAGGCGGTTCATAATTTTAGCTTCCTATTCACTTTTCAAAGCAGAATGAACTGTTTGAAAATGAAATCCAATATTCAGAAGCAGGCGGTTCATAATTTTAGCTTCCTATTCACTTTTCAAAGCAGAATGAACTGTTTGAAAATGAAATCCAATATTCAGAAGCAGGCGGTTCATAATTTTAGCTTCCTATTCACTTTTCAAAGCAGAATGAACTGTTTGAAAATGAAATCCAATATTCAGAAGCAGGCGGTTCATAATTTTAGCTTCCTATTCACTTTTCAAAGCAGAATGAACTCTTTGAAAATGAAATCCAATATTCAGAAGCAGGCGGTTCATAATTTTAGCTTCCTATTCACTTTTCAAAGCAGAATGAACTCTTTGAAAATGAAATCCAATATTCAGAAGCAGGCGGTTCATAATTTTAGCTTCCTATTCACTTTTCAAAGCAGAATGAACTCTTTGAAAATGAAATCCAATATTCAGAAGCAGGCGGTTCATAATTTTAGCTTCCTATTCACTTTTCAAAGCAGAATGAACTCTTTGAAAATGAAATCCAATATTCAGAAGCAGGCGGTTCATAATTTTAGCTTCCTATTCACTTTTCAAAGCAGAATGAACTCTTTGAAAATGAAATCCAATATTCAGAAGCAGGCGGTTCATAATTTTAGCTTCCTATTCACTTTTCAAAGCAGAATGAACTCTTTGAAAATGAAATCCAATATTCAGAAGCAGGCGGTTCATAATTTTAGCTTCCTATTCACTTTTCAAAGCAGAATGAACTCTTTGAAAATGAAATCCAATATTCAGAAGCAGGCGGTTCATAATTTTAGCTTCCTATTCACTTTTCAAAGCAGAATGAACTCTTTGAAAATGAAATCCAATATTCAGAAGCAGGCGGTTCATAATTTTAGCTTCCTATTCACTTTTCAAAGCAGAATGAACTCTTTGAAAATGAAATCCAATATTCAGAAGCAGGCGGTTCATAATTTTAGCTTCCTATTCACTTTTCAAAGCAGAATGAACTCTTTGAAAATGAAATCCAATATTCAGAAGCAGGCGGTTCATAATTTTAGCTTCCTATTCACTTTTCAAAGCAGAATGAACTCTTTGAAAATGAAATCCAATATTCAGAAGCAGGCGGTTCATAATTTTAGCTTCCTATTCACTTTTCAAAGCAGAATGAACTCTTTGAAAATGAAATCCAATATTCAGAAGCAGGCGGTTCATAATTTTAGCTTCCTATTCACTTTTCAAAGCAGAATGAACTCTTTGAAAATGAAATCCAATATTCAGAAGCAGGCGGTTCATAATTTTAGCTTCCTATTCACTTTTCAAAGCAGAATGAACTGTTTGAAAATGAAATCCAATATTCAGAAGCAGGCGGTTCATAATTTTAGCTTCCTATTCACTTTTCAAAGCAGAATGAACTCTTTGAAAATGAAATCCAATATTCAGAAGCAGGCGGTTCATAATTTTAGCTTCCTATTCACTTTTCAAAGCAGAATGAACTGTTTGAAAATGAAATCCAATATTCAGAAGCAGGCGGTTCATAATTTTAGCTTCCTATTCACTTTTCAAAGCAGAATGAACTCTTTGAAAATGAAATCCAATATTCAGAAGCAGGCGGTTCATAATTTTAGCTTCCTATTCACTTTTCAAAGCAGAATGAACTCTTTGAAAATGAAATCCAATATTCAGAAGCAGGCGGTTCATAATTTTAGCTTCCTATTCACTTTTCAAAGCAGAATGAACTCTTTGAAAATGAAATCCAATATTCAGAAGCAGGCGGTTCATAATTTTAGCTTCCTATTCACTTTTCAAAGCAGAATGAACTCTTTGAAAATGAAATCCAATATTCAGAAGCAGGCGGTTCATAATTTTAGCTTCCTATTCACTTTTCAAAGCAGAATGAACTCTTTGAAAATGAAATCCAATATTCAGAAGCAGGCGGTTCATAATTTTAGCTTCCTATTCACTTTTCAAAGCAGAATGAACTCTTTGAAAATGAAATCCAATATTCAGAAGCAGGCGGTTCATAATTTTAGCTTCCTATTCACTTTTCAAAGCAGAATGAACTCTTTGAAAATGAAATCCAATATTCAGAAGCAGGCGGTTCATAATTTTAGCTTCCTATTCACTTTTCAAAGCAGAATGAACTCTTTGAAAATGAAATCCAATATTCAGAAGCAGGCGGTTCATAATTTTAGCTTCCTATTCACTTTTCAAAGCAGAATGAACTCTTTGAAAATGAAATCCAATATTCAGAAGCAGGCGGTTCATAATTTTAGCTTCCTATTCACTTTTCAAAGCAGAATGAACTCTTTGAAAATGAAATCCAATATTCAGAAGCAGGCGGTTCATAATTTTAGCTTCCTATTCACTTTTCAAAGCAGAATGAACTGTTTGAAAATGAAATCCAATATTCAGAAGCAGGCGGTTCATAATTTTAGCTTCCTATTCACTTTTCAAAGCAGAATGAACTCTTTGAAAATGAAATCCAATATTCAGAAGCAGGCGGTTCATAATTTTAGCTTCCTATTCACTTTTCAAAGCAGAATGAACTCTTTGAAAATGAAATCCAATATTCAGAAGCAGGCGGTTCATAATTTTAGCTTCCTATTCACTTTTCAAAGCAGAATGAACTCTTTGAAAATGAAATCCAATATTCAGAAGCAGGCGGTTCATAATTTTAGCTTCCTATTCACTTTTCAAAGCAGAATGAACTCTTTGAAAATGAAATCCAATATTCAGAAGCAGGCGGTTCATAATTTTAGCTTCCTATTCACTTTTCAAAGCAGAATGAACTGTTTGAAAATGAAATCCAATATTCAGAAGCAGGCGGTTCATAATTTTAGCTTCCTATTCACTTTTCAAAGCAGAATGAACTGTTTGAAAATGAAATCCAATATTCAGAAGCAGGCGGTTCATAATTTTAGCTTCCTATTCACTTTTCAAAGCAGAATGAACTGTTTGAAAATGAAATCCAATATTCAGAAGCAGGCGGTTCATAATTTTAGCTTCCTATTCACTTTTCAAAGCAGAATGAACTCTTTGAAAATGAAATCCAATATTCAGAAGCAGGCGGTTCATAATTTTAGCTTCCTATTCACTTTTCAAAGCAGAATGAACTCTTTGAAAATGAAATCCAATATTCAGAAGCAGGCGGTTCATAATTTTAGCTTCCTATTCACTTTTCAAAGCAGAATGAACTGTTTGAAAATGAAATCCAATATTCAGAAGCAGGCGGTTCATAATTTTAGCTTCCTATTCACTTTTCAAAGCAGAATGAACTGTTTGAAAATGAAATCCAATATTCAGAAGCAGGCGGTTCATAATTTTAGCTTCCTATTCACTTTTCAAAGCAGAATGAACTGTTTGAAAATGAAATCCAATATTCAGAAGCAGGCGGTTCATAATTTTAGCTTCCTATTCACTTTTCAAAGCAGAATGAACTGTTTGAAAATGAAATCCAATATTCAGAAGCAGGCGGTTCATAATTTTAGCTTCCTATTCACTTTTCAAAGCAGAATGAACTGTTTGAAAATGAAATCCAATATTCAGAAGCAGGCGGTTCATAATTTTAGCTTCCTATTCACTTTTCAAAGCAGAATGAACTCTTTGAAAATGAAATCCAATATTCAGAAGCAGGCGGTTCATAATTTTAGCTTCCTATTCACTTTTCAAAGCAGAATGAACTGTTTGAAAATGAAATCCAATATTCAGAAGCAGGCGGTTCATAATTTTAGCTTCCTATTCACTTTTCAAAGCAGAATGAACTCTTTGAAAATGAAATCCAATATTCAGAAGCAGGCGGTTCATAATTTTAGCTTCCTATTCACTTTTCAAAGCAGAATGAACTCTTTGAAAATGAAATCCAATATTCAGAAGCAGGCGGTTCATAATTTTAGCTTCCTATTCACTTTTCAAAGCAGAATGAACTGTTTGAAAATGAAATCCAATATTCAGAAGCAGGCGGTTCATAATTTTAGCTTCCTATTCACTTTTCAAAGCAGAATGAACTCTTTGAAAATGAAATCCAATATTCAGAAGCAGGCGGTTCATAATTTTAGCTTCCTATTCACTTTTCAAAGCAGAATGAACTCTTTGAAAATGAAATCCAATATTCAGAAGCAGGCGGTTCATAATTTTAGCTTCCTATTCACTTTTCAAAGCAGAATGAACTCTTTGAAAATGAAATCCAATATTCAGAAGCAGGCGGTTCATAATTTTAGCTTCCTATTCACTTTTCAAAGCAGAATGAACTCTTTGAAAATGAAATCCAATATTCAGAAGCAGGCGGTTCATAATTTTAGCTTCCTATTCACTTTTCAAAGCAGAATGAACTCTTTGAAAATGAAATCCAATATTCAGAAGCAGGCGGTTCATAATTTTAGCTTCCTATTCACTTTTCAAAGCAGAATGAACTCTTTGAAAATGAAATCCAATATTCAGAAGCAGGCGGTTCATAATTTTAGCTTCCTATTCACTTTTCAAAGCAGAATGAACTCTTTGAAAATGAAATCCAATATTCAGAAGCAGGCGGTTCATAATTTTAGCTTCCTATTCACTTTTCAAAGCAGAATGAACTCTTTGAAAATGAAATCCAATATTCAGAAGCAGGCGGTTCATAATTTTAGCTTCCTATTCACTTTTCAAAGCAGAATGAACTCTTTGAAAATGAAATCCAATATTCAGAAGCAGGCGGTTCATAATTTTAGCTTCCTATTCACTTTTCAAAGCAGAATGAACTCTTTGAAAATGAAATCCAATATTCAGAAGCAGGCGGTTCATAATTTTAGCTTCCTATTCACTTTTCAAAGCAGAATGAACTCTTTGAAAATGAAATCCAATATTCAGAAGCAGGCGGTTCATAATTTTAGCTTCCTATTCACTTTTCAAAGCAGAATGAACTCTTTGAAAATGAAATCCAATATTCAGAAGCAGGCGGTTCATAATTTTAGCTTCCTATTCACTTTTCAAAGCAGAATGAACTGTTTGAAAATGAAATCCAATATTCAGAAGCAGGCGGTTCATAATTTTAGCTTCCTATTCACTTTTCAAAGCAGAATGAACTGTTTGAAAATGAAATCCAATATTCAGAAGCAGGCGGTTCATAATTTTAGCTTCCTATTCACTTTTCAAAGCAGAATGAACTGTTTGAAAATGAAATCCAATATTCAGAAGCAGGCGGTTCATAATTTTAGCTTCCTATTCACTTTTCAAAGCAGAATGAACTGTTTGAAAATGAAATCCAATATTCAGAAGCAGGCGGTTCATAATTTTAGCTTCCTATTCACTTTTCAAAGCAGAATGAACTGTTTGAAAATGAAATCCAATATTCAGAAGCAGGCGGTTCATAATTTTAGCTTCCTATTCACTTTTCAAAGCAGAATGAACTCTTTGAAAATGAAATCCAATATTCAGAAGCAGGCGGTTCATAATTTTAGCTTCCTATTCACTTTTCAAAGCAGAATGAACTCTTTGAAAATGAAATCCAATATTCAGAAGCAGGCGGTTCATAATTTTAGCTTCCTATTCACTTTTCAAAGCAGAATGAACTGTTTGAAAATGAAATCCAATATTCAGAAGCAGGCGGTTCATAATTTTAGCTTCCTATTCACTTTTCAAAGCAGAATGAACTCTTTGAAAATGAAATCCAATATTCAGAAGCAGGCGGTTCATAATTTTAGCTTCCTATTCACTTTTCAAAGCAGAATGAACTCTTTGAAAATGAAATCCAATATTCAGAAGCAGGCGGTTCATAATTTTAGCTTCCTATTCACTTTTCAAAGCAGAATGAACTCTTTGAAAATGAAATCCAATATTCAGAAGCAGGCGGTTCATAATTTTAGCTTCCTATTCACTTTTCAAAGCAGAATGAACTCTTTGAAAATGAAATCCAATATTCAGAAGCAGGCGGTTCATAATTTTAGCTTCCTATTCACTTTTCAAAGCAGAATGAACTCTTTGAAAATGAAATCCAATATTCAGAAGCAGGCGGTTCATAATTTTAGCTTCCTATTCACTTTTCAAAGCAGAATGAACTCTTTGAAAATGAAATCCAATATTCAGAAGCAGGCGGTTCATAATTTTAGCTTCCTATTCACTTTTCAAAGCAGAATGAACTCTTTGAAAATGAAATCCAATATTCAGAAGCAGGCGGTTCATAATTTTAGCTTCCTATTCACTTTTCAAAGCAGAATGAACTGTTTGAAAATGAAATCCAATATTCAGAAGCAGGCGGTTCATAATTTTAGCTTCCTATTCACTTTTCAAAGCAGAATGAACTGTTTGAAAATGAAATCCAATATTCAGAAGCAGGCGGTTCATAATTTTAGCTTCCTATTCACTTTTCAAAGCAGAATGAACTGTTTGAAAATGAAATCCAATATTCAGAAGCAGGCGGTTCATAATTTTAGCTTCCTATTCACTTTTCAAAGCAGAATGAACTGTTTGAAAATGAAATCCAATATTCAGAAGCAGGCGGTTCATAATTTTAGCTTCCTATTCACTTTTCAAAGCAGAATGAACTGTTTGAAAATGAAATCCAATATTCAGAAGCAGGCGGTTCATAATTTTAGCTTCCTATTCACTTTTCAAAGCAGAATGAACTGTTTGAAAATGAAATCCAATATTCAGAAGCAGGCGGTTCATAATTTTAGCTTCCTATTCACTTTTCAAAGCAGAATGAACTCTTTGAAAATGAAATCCAATATTCAGAAGCAGGCGGTTCATAATTTTAGCTTCCTATTCACTTTTCAAAGCAGAATGAACTCTTTGAAAATGAAATCCAATATTCAGAAGCAGGCGGTTCATAATTTTAGCTTCCTATTCACTTTTCAAAGCAGAATGAACTGTTTGAAAATGAAATCCAATATTCAGAAGCAGGCGGTTCATAATTTTAGCTTCCTATTCACTTTTCAAAGCAGAATGAACTGTTTGAAAATGAAATCCAATATTCAGAAGCAGGCGGTTCATAATTTTAGCTTCCTATTCACTTTTCAAAGCAGAATGAACTGTTTGAAAATGAAATCCAATATTCAGAAGCAGGCGGTTCATAATTTTAGCTTCCTATTCACTTTTCAAAGCAGAATGAACTCTTTGAAAATGAAATCCAATATTCAGAAGCAGGCGGTTCATAATTTTAGCTTCCTATTCACTTTTCAAAGCAGAATGAACTCTTTGAAAATGAAATCCAATATTCAGAAGCAGGCGGTTCATAATTTTAGCTTCCTATTCACTTTTCAAAGCAGAATGAACTCTTTGAAAATGAAATCCAATATTCAGAAGCAGGCGGTTCATAATTTTAGCTTCCTATTCACTTTTCAAAGCAGAATGAACTCTTTGAAAATGAAATCCAATATTCAGAAGCAGGCGGTTCATAATTTTAGCTTCCTATTCACTTTTCAAAGCAGAATGAACTCTTTGAAAATGAAATCCAATATTCAGAAGCAGGCGGTTCATAATTTTAGCTTCCTATTCACTTTTCAAAGCAGAATGAACTCTTTGAAAATGAAATCCAATATTCAGAAGCAGGCGGTTCATAATTTTAGCTTCCTATTCACTTTTCAAAGCAGAATGAACTCTTTGAAAATGAAATCCAATATTCAGAAGCAGGCGGTTCATAATTTTAGCTTCCTATTCACTTTTCAAAGCAGAATGAACTCTTTGAAAATGAAATCCAATATTCAGAAGCAGGCGGTTCATAATTTTAGCTTCCTATTCACTTTTCAAAGCAGAATGAACTGTTTGAAAATGAAATCCAATATTCAGAAGCAGGCGGTTCATAATTTTAGCTTCCTATTCACTTTTCAAAGCAGAATGAACTGTTTGAAAATGAAATCCAATATTCAGAAGCAGGCGGTTCATAATTTTAGCTTCCTATTCACTTTTCAAAGCAGAATGAACTCTTTGAAAATGAAATCCAATATTCAGAAGCAGGCGGTTCATAATTTTAGCTTCCTATTCACTTTTCAAAGCAGAATGAACTCTTTGAAAATGAAATCCAATATTCAGAAGCAGGCGGTTCATAATTTTAGCTTCCTATTCACTTTTCAAAGCAGAATGAACTCTTTGAAAATGAAATCCAATATTCAGAAGCAGGCGGTTCATAATTTTAGCTTCCTATTCACTTTTCAAAGCAGAATGAACTCTTTGAAAATGAAATCCAATATTCAGAAGCAGGCGGTTCATAATTTTAGCTTCCTATTCACTTTTCAAAGCAGAATGAACTGTTTGAAAATGAAATCCAATATTCAGAAGCAGGCGGTTCATAATTTTAGCTTCCTATTCACTTTTCAAAGCAGAATGAACTGTTTGAAAATGAAATCCAATATTCAGAAGCAGGCGGTTCATAATTTTAGCTTCCTATTCACTTTTCAAAGCAGAATGAACTCTTTGAAAATGAAATCCAATATTCAGAAGCAGGCGGTTCATAATTTTAGCTTCCTATTCACTTTTCAAAGCAGAATGAACTCTTTGAAAATGAAATCCAATATTCAGAAGCAGGCGGTTCATAATTTTAGCTTCCTATTCACTTTTCAAAGCAGAATGAACTCTTTGAAAATGAAATCCAATATTCAGAAGCAGGCGGTTCATAATTTTAGCTTCCTATTCACTTTTCAAAGCAGAATGAACTCTTTGAAAATGAAATCCAATATTCAGAAGCAGGCGGTTCATAATTTTAGCTTCCTATTCACTTTTCAAAGCAGAATGAACTGTTTGAAAATGAAATCCAATATTCAGAAGCAGGCGGTTCATAATTTTAGCTTCCTATTCACTTTTCAAAGCAGAATGAACTCTTTGAAAATGAAATCCAATATTCAGAAGCAGGCGGTTCATAATTTTAGCTTCCTATTCACTTTTCAAAGCAGAATGAACTCTTTGAAAATGAAATCCAATATTCAGAAGCAGGCGGTTCATAATTTTAGCTTCCTATTCACTTTTCAAAGCAGAATGAACTGTTTGAAAATGAAATCCAATATTCAGAAGCAGGCGGTTCATAATTTTAGCTTCCTATTCACTTTTCAAAGCAGAATGAACTCTTTGAAAATGAAATCCAATATTCAGAAGCAGGCGGTTCATAATTTTAGCTTCCTATTCACTTTTCAAAGCAGAATGAACTCTTTGAAAATGAAATCCAATATTCAGAAGCAGGCGGTTCATAATTTTAGCTTCCTATTCACTTTTCAAAGCAGAATGAACTCTTTGAAAATGAAATCCAATATTCAGAAGCAGGCGGTTCATAATTTTAGCTTCCTATTCACTTTTCAAAGCAGAATGAACTGTTTGAAAATGAAATCCAATATTCAGAAGCAGGCGGTTCATAATTTTAGCTTCCTATTCACTTTTCAAAGCAGAATGAACTGTTTGAAAATGAAATCCAATATTCAGAAGCAGGCGGTTCATAATTTTAGCTTCCTATTCACTTTTCAAAGCAGAATGAACTCTTTGAAAATGAAATCCAATATTCAGAAGCAGGCGGTTCATAATTTTAGCTTCCTATTCACTTTTCAAAGCAGAATGAACTCTTTGAAAATGAAATCCAATATTCAGAAGCAGGCGGTTCATAATTTTAGCTTCCTATTCACTTTTCAAAGCAGAATGAACTGTTTGAAAATGAAATCCAATATTCAGAAGCAGGCGGTTCATAATTTTAGCTTCCTATTCACTTTTCAAAGCAGAATGAACTGTTTGAAAATGAAATCCAATATTCAGAAGCAGGCGGTTCATAATTTTAGCTTCCTATTCACTTTTCAAAGCAGAATGAACTCTTTGAAAATGAAATCCAATATTCAGAAGCAGGCGGTTCATAATTTTAGCTTCCTATTCACTTTTCAAAGCAGAATGAACTCTTTGAAAATGAAATCCAATATTCAGAAGCAGGCGGTTCATAATTTTAGCTTCCTATTCACTTTTCAAAGCAGAATGAACTGTTTGAAAATGAAATCCAATATTCAGAAGCAGGCGGTTCATAATTTTAGCTTCCTATTCACTTTTCAAAGCAGAATGAACTGTTTGAAAATGAAATCCAATATTCAGAAGCAGGCGGTTCATAATTTTAGCTTCCTATTCACTTTTCAAAGCAGAATGAACTCTTTGAAAATGAAATCCAATATTCAGAAGCAGGCGGTTCATAATTTTAGCTTCCTATTCACTTTTCAAAGCAGAATGAACTCTTTGAAAATGAAATCCAATATTCAGAAGCAGGCGGTTCATAATTTTAGCTTCCTATTCACTTTTCAAAGCAGAATGAACTGTTTGAAAATGAAATCCAATATTCAGAAGCAGGCGGTTCATAATTTTAGCTTCCTATTCACTTTTCAAAGCAGAATGAACTCTTTGAAAATGAAATCCAATATTCAGAAGCAGGCGGTTCATAATTTTAGCTTCCTATTCACTTTTCAAAGCAGAATGAACTCTTTGAAAATGAAATCCAATATTCAGAAGCAGGCGGTTCATAATTTTAGCTTCCTATTCACTTTTCAAAGCAGAATGAACTGTTTGAAAATGAAATCCAATATTCAGAAGCAGGCGGTTCATAATTTTAGCTTCCTATTCACTTTTCAAAGCAGAATGAACTGTTTGAAAATGAAATCCAATATTCAGAAGCAGGCGGTTCATAATTTTAGCTTCCTATTCACTTTTCAAAGCAGAATGAACTGTTTGAAAATGAAATCCAATATTCAGAAGCAGGCGGTTCATAATTTTAGCTTCCTATTCACTTTTCAAAGCAGAATGAACTCTTTGAAAATGAAATCCAATATTCAGAAGCAGGCGGTTCATAATTTTAGCTTCCTATTCACTTTTCAAAGCAGAATGAACTCTTTGAAAATGAAATCCAATATTCAGAAGCAGGCGGTTCATAATTTTAGCTTCCTATTCACTTTTCAAAGCAGAATGAACTCTTTGAAAATGAAATCCAATATTCAGAAGCAGGCGGTTCATAATTTTAGCTTCCTATTCACTTTTCAAAGCAGAATGAACTGTTTGAAAATGAAATCCAATATTCAGAAGCAGGCGGTTCATAATTTTAGCTTCCTATTCACTTTTCAAAGCAGAATGAACTCTTTGAAAATGAAATCCAATATTCAGAAGCAGGCGGTTCATAATTTTAGCTTCCTATTCACTTTTCAAAGCAGAATGAACTGTTTGAAAATGAAATCCAATATTCAGAAGCAGGCGGTTCATAATTTTAGCTTCCTATTCACTTTTCAAAGCAGAATGAACTGTTTGAAAATGAAATCCAATATTCAGAAGCAGGCGGTTCATAATTTTAGCTTCCTATTCACTTTTCAAAGCAGAATGAACTCTTTGAAAATGAAATCCAATATTCAGAAGCAGGCGGTTCATAATTTTAGCTTCCTATTCACTTTTCAAAGCAGAATGAACTGTTTGAAAATGAAATCCAATATTCAGAAGCAGGCGGTTCATAATTTTAGCTTCCTATTCACTTTTCAAAGCAGAATGAACTGTTTGAAAATGAAATCCAATATTCAGAAGCAGGCGGTTCATAATTTTAGCTTCCTATTCACTTTTCAAAGCAGAATGAACTGTTTGAAAATGAAATCCAATATTCAGAAGCAGGCGGTTCATAATTTTAGCTTCCTATTCACTTTTCAAAGCAGAATGAACTCTTTGAAAATGAAATCCAATATTCAGAAGCAGGCGGTTCATAATTTTAGCTTCCTATTCACTTTTCAAAGCAGAATGAACTCTTTGAAAATGAAATCCAATATTCAGAAGCAGGCGGTTCATAATTTTAGCTTCCTATTCACTTTTCAAAGCAGAATGAACTCTTTGAAAATGAAATCCAATATTCAGAAGCAGGCGGTTCATAATTTTAGCTTCCTATTCACTTTTCAAAGCAGAATGAACTCTTTGAAAATGAAATCCAATATTCAGAAGCAGGCGGTTCATAATTTTAGCTTCCTATTCACTTTTCAAAGCAGAATGAACTCTTTGAAAATGAAATCCAATATTCAGAAGCAGGCGGTTCATAATTTTAGCTTCCTATTCACTTTTCAAAGCAGAATGAACTCTTTGAAAATGAAATCCAATATTCAGAAGCAGGCGGTTCATAATTTTAGCTTCCTATTCACTTTTCAAAGCAGAATGAACTCTTTGAAAATGAAATCCAATATTCAGAAGCAGGCGGTTCATAATTTTAGCTTCCTATTCACTTTTCAAAGCAGAATGAACTCTTTGAAAATGAAATCCAATATTCAGAAGCAGGCGGTTCATAATTTTAGCTTCCTATTCACTTTTCAAAGCAGAATGAACTCTTTGAAAATGAAATCCAATATTCAGAAGCAGGCGGTTCATAATTTTAGCTTCCTATTCACTTTTCAAAGCAGAATGAACTCTTTGAAAATGAAATCCAATATTCAGAAGCAGGCGGTTCATAATTTTAGCTTCCTATTCACTTTTCAAAGCAGAATGAACTCTTTGAAAATGAAATCCAATATTCAGAAGCAGGCGGTTCATAATTTTAGCTTCCTATTCACTTTTCAAAGCAGAATGAACTGTTTGAAAATGAAATCCAATATTCAGAAGCAGGCGGTTCATAATTTTAGCTTCCTATTCACTTTTCAAAGCAGAATGAACTGTTTGAAAATGAAATCCAATATTCAGAAGCAGGCGGTTCATAATTTTAGCTTCCTATTCACTTTTCAAAGCAGAATGAACTCTTTGAAAATGAAATCCAATATTCAGAAGCAGGCGGTTCATAATTTTAGCTTCCTATTCACTTTTCAAAGCAGAATGAACTCTTTGAAAATGAAATCCAATATTCAGAAGCAGGCGGTTCATAATTTTAGCTTCCTATTCACTTTTCAAAGCAGAATGAACTCTTTGAAAATGAAATCCAATATTCAGAAGCAGGCGGTTCATAATTTTAGCTTCCTATTCACTTTTCAAAGCAGAATGAACTCTTTGAAAATGAAATCCAATATTCAGAAGCAGGCGGTTCATAATTTTAGCTTCCTATTCACTTTTCAAAGCAGAATGAACTGTTTGAAAATGAAATCCAATATTCAGAAGCAGGCGGTTCATAATTTTAGCTTCCTATTCACTTTTCAAAGCAGAATGAACTCTTTGAAAATGAAATCCAATATTCAGAAGCAGGCGGTTCATAATTTTAGCTTCCTATTCACTTTTCAAAGCAGAATGAACTCTTTGAAAATGAAATCCAATATTCAGAAGCAGGCGGTTCATAATTTTAGCTTCCTATTCACTTTTCAAAGCAGAATGAACTCTTTGAAAATGAAATCCAATATTCAGAAGCAGGCGGTTCATAATTTTAGCTTCCTATTCACTTTTCAAAGCAGAATGAACTCTTTGAAAATGAAATCCAATATTCAGAAGCAGGCGGTTCATAATTTTAGCTTCCTATTCACTTTTCAAAGCAGAATGAACTCTTTGAAAATGAAATCCAATATTCAGAAGCAGGCGGTTCATAATTTTAGCTTCCTATTCACTTTTCAAAGCAGAATGAACTGTTTGAAAATGAAATCCAATATTCAGAAGCAGGCGGTTCATAATTTTAGCTTCCTATTCACTTTTCAAAGCAGAATGAACTCTTTGAAAATGAAATCCAATATTCAGAAGCAGGCGGTTCATAATTTTAGCTTCCTATTCACTTTTCAAAGCAGAATGAACTGTTTGAAAATGAAATCCAATATTCAGAAGCAGGCGGTTCATAATTTTAGCTTCCTATTCACTTTTCAAAGCAGAATGAACTGTTTGAAAATGAAATCCAATATTCAGAAGCAGGCGGTTCATAATTTTAGCTTCCTATTCACTTTTCAAAGCAGAATGAACTGTTTGAAAATGAAATCCAATATTCAGAAGCAGGCGGTTCATAATTTTAGCTTCCTATTCACTTTTCAAAGCAGAATGAACTCTTTGAAAATGAAATCCAATATTCAGAAGCAGGCGGTTCATAATTTTAGCTTCCTATTCACTTTTCAAAGCAGAATGAACTCTTTGAAAATGAAATCCAATATTCAGAAGCAGGCGGTTCATAATTTTAGCTTCCTATTCACTTTTCAAAGCAGAATGAACTGTTTGAAAATGAAATCCAATATTCAGAAGCAGGCGGTTCATAATTTTAGCTTCCTATTCACTTTTCAAAGCAGAATGAACTGTTTGAAAATGAAATCCAATATTCAGAAGCAGGCGGTTCATAATTTTAGCTTCCTATTCACTTTTCAAAGCAGAATGAACTGTTTGAAAATGAAATCCAATATTCAGAAGCAGGCGGTTCATAATTTTAGCTTCCTATTCACTTTTCAAAGCAGAATGAACTCTTTGAAAATGAAATCCAATATTCAGAAGCAGGCGGTTCATAATTTTAGCTTCCTATTCACTTTTCAAAGCAGAATGAACTGTTTGAAAATGAAATCCAATATTCAGAAGCAGGCGGTTCATAATTTTAGCTTCCTATTCACTTTTCAAAGCAGAATGAACTGTTTGAAAATGAAATCCAATATTCAGAAGCAGGCGGTTCATAATTTTAGCTTCCTATTCACTTTTCAAAGCAGAATGAACTCTTTGAAAATGAAATCCAATATTCAGAAGCAGGCGGTTCATAATTTTAGCTTCCTATTCACTTTTCAAAGCAGAATGAACTCTTTGAAAATGAAATCCAATATTCAGAAGCAGGCGGTTCATAATTTTAGCTTCCTATTCACTTTTCAAAGCAGAATGAACTGTTTGAAAATGAAATCCAATATTCAGAAGCAGGCGGTTCATAATTTTAGCTTCCTATTCACTTTTCAAAGCAGAATGAACTGTTTGAAAATGAAATCCAATATTCAGAAGCAGGCGGTTCATAATTTTAGCTTCCTATTCACTTTTCAAAGCAGAATGAACTGTTTGAAAATGAAATCCAATATTCAGAAGCAGGCGGTTCATAATTTTAGCTTCCTATTCACTTTTCAAAGCAGAATGAACTCTTTGAAAATGAAATCCAATATTCAGAAGCAGGCGGTTCATAATTTTAGCTTCCTATTCACTTTTCAAAGCAGAATGAACTCTTTGAAAATGAAATCCAATATTCAGAAGCAGGCGGTTCATAATTTTAGCTTCCTATTCACTTTTCAAAGCAGAATGAACTCTTTGAAAATGAAATCCAATATTCAGAAGCAGGCGGTTCATAATTTTAGCTTCCTATTCACTTTTCAAAGCAGAATGAACTCTTTGAAAATGAAATCCAATATTCAGAAGCAGGCGGTTCATAATTTTAGCTTCCTATTCACTTTTCAAAGCAGAATGAACTCTTTGAAAATGAAATCCAATATTCAGAAGCAGGCGGTTCATAATTTTAGCTTCCTATTCACTTTTCAAAGCAGAATGAACTGTTTGAAAATGAAATCCAATATTCAGAAGCAGGCGGTTCATAATTTTAGCTTCCTATTCACTTTTCAAAGCAGAATGAACTGTTTGAAAATGAAATCCAATATTCAGAAGCAGGCGGTTCATAATTTTAGCTTCCTATTCACTTTTCAAAGCAGAATGAACTGTTTGAAAATGAAATCCAATATTCAGAAGCAGGCGGTTCATAATTTTAGCTTCCTATTCACTTTTCAAAGCAGAATGAACTCTTTGAAAATGAAATCCAATATTCAGAAGCAGGCGGTTCATAATTTTAGCTTCCTATTCACTTTTCAAAGCAGAATGAACTGTTTGAAAATGAAATCCAATATTCAGAAGCAGGCGGTTCATAATTTTAGCTTCCTATTCACTTTTCAAAGCAGAATGAACTGTTTGAAAATGAAATCCAATATTCAGAAGCAGGCGGTTCATAATTTTAGCTTCCTATTCACTTTTCAAAGCAGAATGAACTCTTTGAAAATGAAATCCAATATTCAGAAGCAGGCGGTTCATAATTTTAGCTTCCTATTCACTTTTCAAAGCAGAATGAACTCTTTGAAAATGAAATCCAATATTCAGAAGCAGGCGGTTCATAATTTTAGCTTCCTATTCACTTTTCAAAGCAGAATGAACTGTTTGAAAATGAAATCCAATATTCAGAAGCAGGCGGTTCATAATTTTAGCTTCCTATTCACTTTTCAAAGCAGAATGAACTGTTTGAAAATGAAATCCAATATTCAGAAGCAGGCGGTTCATAATTTTAGCTTCCTATTCACTTTTCAAAGCAGAATGAACTGTTTGAAAATGAAATCCAATATTCAGAAGCAGGCGGTTCATAATTTTAGCTTCCTATTCACTTTTCAAAGCAGAATGAACTCTTTGAAAATGAAATCCAATATTCAGAAGCAGGCGGTTCATAATTTTAGCTTCCTATTCACTTTTCAAAGCAGAATGAACTCTTTGAAAATGAAATCCAATATTCAGAAGCAGGCGGTTCATAATTTTAGCTTCCTATTCACTTTTCAAAGCAGAATGAACTCTTTGAAAATGAAATCCAATATTCAGAAGCAGGCGGTTCATAATTTTAGCTTCCTATTCACTTTTCAAAGCAGAATGAACTCTTTGAAAATGAAATCCAATATTCAGAAGCAGGCGGTTCATAATTTTAGCTTCCTATTCACTTTTCAAAGCAGAATGAACTCTTTGAAAATGAAATCCAATATTCAGAAGCAGGCGGTTCATAATTTTAGCTTCCTATTCACTTTTCAAAGCAGAATGAACTCTTTGAAAATGAAATCCAATATTCAGAAGCAGGCGGTTCATAATTTTAGCTTCCTATTCACTTTTCAAAGCAGAATGAACTCTTTGAAAATGAAATCCAATATTCAGAAGCAGGCGGTTCATAATTTTAGCTTCCTATTCACTTTTCAAAGCAGAATGAACTCTTTGAAAATGAAATCCAATATTCAGAAGCAGGCGGTTCATAATTTTAGCTTCCTATTCACTTTTCAAAGCAGAATGAACTCTTTGAAAATGAAATCCAATATTCAGAAGCAGGCGGTTCATAATTTTAGCTTCCTATTCACTTTTCAAAGCAGAATGAACTGTTTGAAAATGAAATCCAATATTCAGAAGCAGGCGGTTCATAATTTTAGCTTCCTATTCACTTTTCAAAGCAGAATGAACTCTTTGAAAATGAAATCCAATATTCAGAAGCAGGCGGTTCATAATTTTAGCTTCCTATTCACTTTTCAAAGCAGAATGAACTGTTTGAAAATGAAATCCAATATTCAGAAGCAGGCGGTTCATAATTTTAGCTTCCTATTCACTTTTCAAAGCAGAATGAACTCTTTGAAAATGAAATCCAATATTCAGAAGCAGGCGGTTCATAATTTTAGCTTCCTATTCACTTTTCAAAGCAGAATGAACTGTTTGAAAATGAAATCCAATATTCAGAAGCAGGCGGTTCATAATTTTAGCTTCCTATTCACTTTTCAAAGCAGAATGAACTCTTTGAAAATGAAATCCAATATTCAGAAGCAGGCGGTTCATAATTTTAGCTTCCTATTCACTTTTCAAAGCAGAATGAACTCTTTGAAAATGAAATCCAATATTCAGAAGCAGGCGGTTCATAATTTTAGCTTCCTATTCACTTTTCAAAGCAGAATGAACTCTTTGAAAATGAAATCCAATATTCAGAAGCAGGCGGTTCATAATTTTAGCTTCCTATTCACTTTTCAAAGCAGAATGAACTCTTTGAAAATGAAATCCAATATTCAGAAGCAGGCGGTTCATAATTTTAGCTTCCTATTCAC
The DNA here is from genome assembly GCA_911812115.1 of Pristionchus exspectatus. Lineage (NCBI taxonomy): Eukaryota > Metazoa > Nematoda > Chromadorea > Rhabditida > Neodiplogasteridae > Pristionchus > Pristionchus exspectatus. The sequence continues at coordinate 34,624,382 of OU461582.1, read as the reverse complement.
TTTTCAAAGCAGAATGAACTCTTTGAAAATGAAATCCAATATTCAGAAGCAGGCGGTTCATAATTTTAGCTTCCTATTCACTTTTCAAAGCAGAATGAACTCTTTGAAAATGAAATCCAATATTCAGAAGCAGGCGGTTCATAATTTTAGCTTCCTATTCACTTTTCAAAGCAGAATGAACTCTTTGAAAATGAAATCCAATATTCAGAAGCAGGCGGTTCATAATTTTAGCTTCCTATTCACTTTTCAAAGCAGAATGAACTCGTTGAAAATGAAATCCAATATTCAGAAGCAGGCGGTTCATAATTTTAGCTTCCTATTCACTTTTCAAAGCAGAATGAACTCTTTGAAAATGAAATCCAATATTCAGAAGCAGGCGGTTCATAATTTTAGCTTCCTATTCACTTTTCAAAGCAGAATGAACTCTTTGAAAATGAAATCCAATATTCAGAAGCAGGCGGTTATAATTTTAGCTTCCTATTCACTTTTCAAAGCAGAATGAACTGTTTGAAAATGAAATCCAATATTCAGAAGCAGGCGGTTCATAATTTTAGCTTCCTATTCACTTTTCAAAGCAGAATGAACTCTTTGAAAATGAAATCCAATATTCAGAAGCAGGCGGTTCATAATTTTAGCTTCCTATTCACTTTTCAAAGCAGAATGAACTGTTTGAAAATGAAATCCAATATTCAGAAGCAGGCGGTTCATAATTTTAGCTTCCTATTCACTTTTCAAAGCAGAATGAACTGTTTGAAAATGAAATCCAATATTCAGAAGCAGGCGGTTCATAATTTTAGCTTCCTATTCACTTTTCAAAGCAGAATGAACTCTTTGAAAATGAAATCCAATATTCAGAAGCAGGCGGTTCATAATTTTAGCTTCCTATTCACTTTTCAAAGCAGAATGAACTGTTTGAAAATGAAATCCAATATTCAGAAGCAGGCGGTTCATAATTTTAGCTTCCTATTCCCTAATTATCCCTAATTATGAACCGCCTGCTTCTGAATATTGAACCCTAATTATGAACCGCCTGCTTCTGAATATTGGATTTCATTTTCAAACAGTTCATTCTGCTTTGAAAAGTGAATAGGAAGCTAAAATTATGAACCGCCTGCTTCTGAATATTGGATTTCATTTTCAAACAGTTCATTCTGCTTTGAAAAGTGAATAGGAAGCTAAAATTATGAACCGCCTGCTTCTGAATATTGGATTTCATTTTCAAACAGTTCATTCTGCTTTGAAAAGTGAATAGGAAGCTAAAATTATGAACCGCCTGCTTCTGAATATTGGATTTCATTTTCAAAGAGTTCATTCTGCTTTGAAAAGTGAATAGGAAGCTAAAATTATGAACCGCCTGCTTCTGAATATTGGATTTCATTTTCAAAGAGTTCATTCTGCTTTGAAAAGTGAATAGGAAGCTAAAATTATGAACCGCCTGCTTCTGAATATTGGATTTCATTTTCAAAGAGTTCATTCTGCTTTGAAAAGTGAATAGGAAGCTAAAATTATGAACCGCCTGCTTCTGAATATTGGATTTCATTTTCAAAAAGTTCATTCTGCTTTGAAAAGTGAATAGGAAGCTAAAATTATGAACCGCCTGCTTCTGAATATTGGATTTCATTTTCAAACAGTTCATTCTGCTTTGAAAAGTGAATAGGAAGCTAAAATTATGAACCGCCTGCTTCTGAATATTGGATTTCATTTTCAAAGAGTTCATTCTGCTTTGAAAAGTGAATAGGAAGCTAAAATTATGAACCGCCTGCTTCTGAATATTGGATTTCATTTTCAAAGAGTTCATTCTGCTTTGAAAAGTGAATAGGAAGCTAAAATTATGAACAGCCTGCTTCTGAATATTGGATTTCATTTTCAAACAGTTCATTCTGCTTTGAAAAGTGAATAGGAAGCTAAAATTATGAACCGCCTGCTTCTGAATATTGGATTTCATTTTCAAACAGTTCATTCTGCTTTGAAAAGTGAATAGGAAGCTAAAATTATGAACCGCCTGCTTCTGAATATTGGATTTCATTTTCAAACAGTTCATTCTGCTTTGAAAAGTGAATAGGAAGCTAAAATTATGAACCGCCTGCTTCTGAATATTGGATTTCATTTTCAAAGAGTTCATTCTGCTTTGAAAAGTGAATAGGAAGCTAAAATTATGAACCGCCTGCTTCTGAATATTGGATTTCATTTTCAAAGAGTTCATTCTGCTTTGAAAAGTGAATAGGAAGCTAAAATTATGAACCGCCTGCTTCTGAATATTGGATTTCATTTTCAAAGAGTTCATTCTGCTTTTAAAAGTGAATAGGAAGCTAAAATTATGAACCGCCTGCTTCTGAATATTGGATTTCATTTTCAAACAGTTCATTCTGCTTTGAAAAGTGAATAGGAAGCTAAAATTATGAACCGCCTGCTTCTGAATATTGGATTTCATTTTCAAACAGTTCATTCTGCTTTGAAAAGTGAATAGGAAGCTAAAATTATGAACCGCCTGCTTCTGAATATTGGATTTCATTTTCAAAGAGTTCATTCTGCTTTGAAAAGTGAATAGGAAGCTAAAATTATGAACCGCCTGCTTCTGAATATTGGATTTCATTTTCAAAGAGTTCATTCTGCTTTGAAAAGTGAATAGGAAGCTAAAATTATGAACCGCCTGCTTCTGAATATTGGATTTCATTTTCAAAGAGTTCATTCTGCTTTGAAAAGTGAATAGGAAGCTAAAATTATGAACCGCCTGCTTCTGAATATTGGATTTCATTTTCAAAGAGTTCATTCTGCTTTGAAAAGTGAATAGGAAGCTAAAATTATGAACCACCTGCTTCTGAATATTGGATTTCATTTTCAAAGAGTTCATTCTGCTTTGAAAAGTGAATAGGAAGCTAAAATTATGAACCGCCTGCTTCTGAATATTGGATTTCATTTTCAAAGAGTTCATTCTGCTTTGAAAAGTGAATAGGAAGCTAAAATTATGAACCGCCTGCTTCTGAATATTGGATTTCATTTTCAAAGAGTTCATTCTGCTTTGAAAAGTGAATAGGAAGCTAAAATTATGAACCGCCTGCTTCTGAATATTGGATTTCATTTTCAAACAGTTCATTCTGCTTTGAAAAGTGAATAGGAAGCTAAAATTATGAACCGCCTGCTTCTGAATATTGGATTTCATTTTCAAAGAGTTCATTCTGCTTTGAAAAGTGAATAGGAAGCTAAAATTATGAACCGCCTGCTTCTGAATATTGGATTTCATTTTCAAACAGTTCATTCTGCTTTGAAATGTGAATAGGAAGCTAAAATTATGAACCGCCTGCTTCTGAATATTGGATTTCATTTTCAAAGAGTTCATTCTGCTTTGAAAAGTGAATAGGAAGCTAAAATTATGAACCGCCTGCTTCTGAATATTGGATTTCATTTTCAAACAGTTCATTCTGCTTTGAAAAGTGAATAGGAAGCTAAAATTATGAACCGCCTGCTTCTGAATATTGGATTTCATTTTCAAAGAGTTCATTCTGCTTTGAAAAGTGAATAGGAAGCTAAAATTATGAACCGCCTGCTTCTGAATATTGGATTTCATTTTCAAAGAGTTCATTCTGCTTTGAAAAGTGAATAGGAAGCTAAAATTATGAACCGCCTGCTTCTGAATATTGGATTTCATTTTCAAAGAGTTCATTCTGCTTTGAAAAGTGAATAGGAAGCTAAAATTATGAACCGCCTGCTTCTGAATATTGGATTTCATTTTCAAAGAGTTCATTCTGCTTTGAAAAGTGAATAGGAAGCTAAAATTATGAACCGCCTGCTTCTGAATATTGGATTTCATTTTCAAAGAGTTCATTCTGCTTTGAAAAGTGAATAGGAAGCTAAAATTATGAACCGCCTGCTTCTGAATATTGGATTTCATTTTCAAAGAGTTCATTCTGCTTTGAAAAGTGAATAGGAAGCTAAAATTATGAACCGCCTGCTTCTGAATATTGGATTTCATTTTCAAAGAGTTCATTCTGCTTTGAAAAGTGAATAGGAAGCTAAAATTATGAACCGCCAGCTTCTGAATATTGGATTTCATTTTCAAACAGTTCATTCTGCTTTGAAAAGTGAATAGGAAGCTAAAATTATGAACCGCCAGCTTCTGAATATTGGATTTCATTTTCAAAGAGTTCATTCTGCTTTGAAAAGTGAATAGGAAGCTAAAATTATGAACCGCCTGCTTCTGAATATTGGATTTCATTTTCAAAGAGTTCATTCTGCTTTGAAAAGTGAATAGGAAGCTAAAATTATGAACCGCCTGCTTCTGAATATTGGATTTCATTTTCAAACAGTTCATTCTGCTTTGAAAAGTGAATAGGAAGCTAAAATTATGAACCGCCTGCTTCTGAATATTGGATTTCATTTTCAAAGAGTTCATTCTGCTTTGAAAAGTGAATAGGAAGCTAAAATTATGAACCGCCTGCTTCTGAATATTGGATTTCATTTTCAAAGAGTTCATTCTGCTTTGAAAAGTGAATAGGAAGCTAAAATTATGAACCGCCTGCTTCTGAATATTGGATTTCATTTTCAAAGAGTTCATTCTGCTTTGAAAAGTGAATAGGAAGCTAAAATTATGAACCGCCTGCTTCTGAATATTGGATTTCATTTTCAAAGAGTTCATTCTGCTTTGAAAAGTGAATAGGAAGCTAAAATTATGAACCGCCTGCTTCTGAATATTGGATTTCATTTTCAAACAGTTCATTCTGCTTTGAAAAGTGAATAGGAAGCTAAAATTATGAACCGCCTGCTTCTGAATATTGGATTTCATTTTCAAAGAGTTCATTCTGCTTTGAAAAGTGAATAGGAAGCTAAAATTATGAACCGCCTGCTTCTGAATATTGGATTTCATTTTCAAAGAGTTCATTCTGCTTTGAAAAGTGAATAGGAAGCTAAAATTATGAACCGCCTGCTTCTGAATATTGGATTTCATTTTCAAACAGTTCATTCTGCTTTGAAAAGTGAATAGGAAGCTAAAATTATGAACCGCCTGCTTCTGAATATTGGATTTCATTTTCAAAGAGTTCATTCTGCTTTGAAAAGTGAATAGGAAGCTAAAATTATGAACCGCCTGCTTCTGAATATTGGATTTCATTTTCAAAGAGTTCATTCTGCTTTGAAAAGTGAATAGGAAGCTAAAATTATGAACCGCCTGCTTCTGAATATTGGATTTCATTTTCAAAGAGTTCATTCTGCTTTGAAAAGTGAATAGGAAGCTAAAATTATGAACCGCCTGCTTCTGAATATTGGATTTCATTTTCAAAGAGTTCATTCTGCTTTGAAAAGTGAATAGGAAGCTAAAATTATGAACCGCCTGCTTCTGAATATTGGATTTCATTTTCAAACAGTTCATTCTGCTTTGAAAAGTGAATAGGAAGCTAAAATTATGAACCGCCTGCTTCTGAATATTGGATTTCATTTTCAAAGAGTTCATTCTGCTTTGAAAAGTGAATAGGAAGCTAAAATTATGAACCGCCTGCTTCTGAATATTGGATTTCATTTTCAAAGAGTTCATTCTGCTTTGAAAAGTGAATAGGAAGCTAAAATTATGAACCGCCTGCTTCTGAATTTTGGATTTCATTTTCAAAGAGTTCATTCTGCTTTGAAAAGTGAATAGGAAGCTAAAATTATGAACCGCCTGCTTCTGAATTAAAATCAAACATGGTTTACGAGACGAAAAAGATTAGAGAAACTGCTAGGAAGAGACTAGACAAAAGACTTCCTAAAGGAATGCGGTTGGATGTTTCGGTCCATTGGGTCGTAGACACCCAACCGCCTCACGAAGGGTGGACCTCGTCAGTACGACGCCCCTCGCAAGTGGGGAACAAGAGAGATAGGGAATGAAGAAGATGAAAGAAAACAACAAACAACTAACGCGGAAACGAGTCAATATATAGCGCGAATGAACTAACGGGGACAGTAAGTATTTCTTATCATTATAGGCTAAATGGTGGGTATGGAATAAACAAATTTGACGGAGAGAAGAGATATCCGGTCGTTAGTTTGACTGATTGCTGTCTGGGGGAAGAAGGGAAGCGATAGACTGAGAGAGGTGAGATCGGAAGGTCAAGAGATCAATGATCTACCCCTTGCCGGGAGGAAGGAAGAGAGGGAAGGGAAGGAAGGGAAGGGAAGGGAAGGGAGGAGATCTCATTAGAAGGAAATCACAGCTTTTCGATAATACGCATGCATATATCATTATTACAAACTGCATATTTTAGTGATATCGCTGGGGTTCTGTTCAATGTTGAATATAGCCTAGAGTATAGGATTTCTTTTGGGTATTGAATTTGCAGGAAATAATGTGCAAGTTGACGAGTTCTTTCCAAAAAGTGTTGGAATAGAGAACAGTTTCGGAAAATGCGAATTATTTCGCCATGCAACGTGTTCAGACCCATACTAATTGGGATATTCGATTCGTAGTGAGGGTATCTAACGACTGAGAATGAGTAATCATCGGTCTTGTTGTATAGTGAGGTTTGAACCGTACCAGTATTGGTCACTGTTACAGACATGTCAAGGAAGGCTGACATTTTCGGACTTGTGTTAGTTTGTTCTAGAGTGAGTGAATGATGATACATATCGGTCGTTATTTTCATGAATTCGTTTGTTTTGTCGGAAATGTGAAAGAGATCATCTATATATCGAAAAGTCCGATTTAGCGAAAAGGATAGAGTATGCCCAATTCGAATGTTGTTGCGGATGTATTGGTATTCCATGACAGCAAGAGTAAGATCTGCTATTTGAGGAGATGCATTATTGCCTTGAGGAATTCCCTTTCGTTGTTGATATAGTTTTCCACCATAATAGGCGAATGAGTTTCGTAGGATGAAATCAACAATTCCTTTGAGGTCGTTTTTGTGATATGATCTTCCACTGGTATTCGAGTTATTTCGATCATATCTGACATTTGTTCCTTGAACTACGATGTATTCAGAACCGGCATTTTTGAACATTAAATCAAAGAGATAGTATATCTTTTCTTTTACTACATCATGTGGAAGATTCGTAAACAGTGAAGAGAAGTCAGCGCAGAAAATTTCGGACTTTTTGTTTTGAACTGTACTCAATTGCTGAACCACACGGAACGTATTTTGTATGGAAAAGAATCGATTAATTTTATCATGACTGGTAATGTACCGATTTACTGAGTAAATCACTACCCAAATATCAATAATTAAATAATTAAATCAATTTCCATTAGAATAATCAGTTTCCGATCACCATAACTACCGTACCACCACAATCACACTGGTCCATTTATTCGCACCCTCTTTTGGTCTCGACTGGATCAGGGTTGCGCGGTGCATTACGTGATTTTCATGACTTTCATTTTCTTCTCGAACTTTCCAGAGCTTCGATCAATGGCTTCGCTCTCTTTTTTCCATTAGGGTTTACTTCGATTCTTTTCCCCTCGATCCATTAGGTTTTCCTTCGATTTCGTCCCGTTCGTTCCATTCTTTCCAACGTTATCGCGCTCGTCGTCGCGTAACGTCATTCAGCCCATTCGTCACTTCATTATTCTTCCGTCCAATCTTCGATCGTCACTTCATTTATTCACCTCATTCTTCTCATCGCTCACTTCATTACACACGGTTCTGCCCTGTGTCCATTCATCGATCGGAATATATCATTCATATTGGTTGGTCTGACCAGTTCGGCGCGTCAGGCTTCCAACCGTGAGTTTAATCATTCCTTCCATCCAAACCCCGACCAATAAACTTTCGTCAATCCAATCTCTACCCCGCCATATTGTGTGTTAATTAGCTTGTGACTAGTAATGAAATAAATTGTTTTGTTTATTCGTTGCGCAAATCACACCGAACACACATAGCTTGCCTTCTCTAATAGCGGAGAAAGTGAGTATATGGTGCATCGGCCCCATTTCGAACCAAATCCAGTCTAAAATCCCGCGTGGCAGGCCCCCATTCCACCATTTTATCCAACCCGAATCCCAATTTTCACTTTGTAAACACCAATCGAAAGCGTCCAACGAGGATGACTTCTGCTTTTGCAAGTGATTATTCCCACGCCCATTCAGTCCTCATCTCGATCAAACCAGTGATCGATTCCATTAATGACGAAATTACGAAATTGACCACTGCTTCCAACAATGACGAAATCCGGTCATGCGCGTCCAGCGTTTCCGCGTCAATTGACTCAGCGCATATCATTTTCGAGGAGTACTTTGAGTCCATTTCCGAAATCCAGTCAAAAATCGATGATATTGATGACGCCACTGAGAAAACGCGCGAATCCACGATACTGCAGGAAAAGATGGGTGAGACAGATGCGACCAGTGCACTCCCGTTCAATAGTGAAAAGCTGAATAATTTGATCTCGAAATTAGAAGATCGCTACCATCGCTATCTGGGATATGCCACTAAACGTGTCATTTCGATCTCTCTTGTGAATTCCATTAGCTCACTGCCCATCCCATCTATTCCATCCATTCCATCCAGTGCTCATTCCAATATCAATAACGATCAGTCCACATCCGTCGCAAGTACAATCGACCAAATACCCCCTGGCATAGCTGACATCGATTCTCTCGCTCAAAGAATCAATAGTCTCGAGGCTAGAATTGCTACTGGTATTTCATCATCACCCACGCACACACCCAACATCGCGCTTCCACCCATCAAGCTCGAATCATTTGATGGTCGTGACATCACTAGATGGCCCGCGTATAGGTACCAAATCGATACACTAATCCTCAATCAGACTCACTTGAGCGAGGTCGAAAAGGCATTTTATGTCCGCTCGAGTTTGAATGGCATAGCTCACGCGCTAGTAGCGACCATTCCAACCCACGAGAAATTTCTCGATAAAATAATCGATCGATTGGAACTTGAGTACGGTAGACGAAACCTTACTCAGGCAACGCTTCTCCAATCCCTTTTGATTATTCGTTCGAAATCCGATAAACTACCCGATCAAATTGCATCCGTTCGTTCCATGATCTCACTCGTACACACCATCGACGAGGACTACGGTCTCGATGGCTTAGTGACCCAACTCCAGCTAGCAGAGCGCATCCACACCCGCTTTATTTCATTCATTATGAAGCACAAACCTGCCAAGCTACTAGAAGGTCTCCAACTCATAGAAGACTCGCTTCGTACTGAGTTGGAGGAATTCACCATCACTAAAGCCATTTCCAACGCACATTCCAATCAGTCTGCTGTGGCGCCATCCAACAGCACTGATCAGTCCAATAGAACGAAACCATCTGTTCCTGTCAACAACACCCCATCTCCCAAGCTGCCAAAGTACCCTGTCTGTGTGTACTGCGGTCAGCACGCATACAGTGGAGAATGTACTGTAGTGAAGTCAATCAATGACCGTAAAGAAATTCTGACGGCTAAGTCACTTTGCCACATCTGTTTATCCATCGAACACTCGACTGCCGACTGTGACAAAACGTGTTACAGTTGCAAGGGAAACCACCATAGATCGTTATGCGAATAGTTTTCCCCATTTCGAAACACCGTCGATTCGCTGCCCCTCACTATCAATTCGTCGCCTCATTCATTCAATAAACCATTTCGATCATCGATTCCTTTCCATTTCCCCATCCTCTTTAGTGTTCAATGCATTTCCCTCACCCTTGATTTTACTGTACTCCCCCGCAGCGGTGGTAGGTCACGTGGCAAAAAGGTTAATTGATTCACTGCCATTCCATGTACACTAGTGGCTGCCAATCACTGGTAATGCCGAATCGCTGGCTTCCGACACCGCGCAGTCCACTCAAGTACTCAATCAGTATTAGTGTTCAATCATTCCCTCCCCCTGACTCTACTGTACTCCCCCGTAGCGGTGGTAGGTCATGAGGTGGATAATTGATTCACTGCTTCCCATTCATGGTAGAAACAGCTAGTTTCTTTCCATCCCATTAGAATTTGCCGACATCGCGCACTACAAACTATGGTTTTGCCAAGCACTGGTAATGCCGAATCGCTGGCTTCCGACACCGTGCAACCCATTCGCGTAGTAGCCAATCACTGGTACTTTCTACCTCTTCCCCCCACCCTTCCCGTTTCGTCTTCCGGAGGATTCCATTGTGATTACCCACTGAAATTTCAATAAAAATCGTCATCCATTTTCGCTCGCCCCACTCACCGTATCCCATCCGTCCCCACTATTACTCGAATATGCCACCGTACCTCTATTTCATCCATAGTGATCATTCTCACTCATCACTCGTCTCTTTCCATACATCGATTTAAACATCCGATCCCTCACCCTTCGATCCAGCCAAGTCTTATCACAATTCGCCGTCTCCATTTAACCGTCGTCGACTCTCCTCTTCTCATCGCTACGATCTTCCCCGTCCCCCTTCACTCCTCTGCTGTCATTTAGACTTCATCGTTCCCATTGTCACCCGTTATTACCGTTATTTCGTTTCGTTCGTTCACTTCATTGTTTAGAGTAACTCAATGTCCGTTTGTGTTGTTCACTCTTTACTTTCCATCCTTACGATGGTAGCATTGTTTCTTCTCTGTTGTTTAGTAATTGGGTATCAATCGTCACTCCATCGTCGTTCCATTCCATGCATACCATCCATCCACATCACACCTTCCCCCTCCTGGGAGTGTACCGATTTACTGAGTAAATCACTACCCAAATATCAATAATTAAATAATTAAATCAATTTCCATTAGAATAATCAGTTTCCGATCACCATAACTACCGTACCACCACAATCACACTGGTCCATTTATTCGCACCCTCTTTTGGTCTCGACTGGATCAGGGTTGCGCGGTGCATTACGTGATTTTCATGACTTTCATTTTCTTCTCGAACTTTCCAGAGCTTCGATCAATGGCTTCGCTCTCTTTTTTCCATTAGGGTTTACTTCGATTCTTTTCCCCTCGATCCATTAGGTTTTCCTTCGATTTCGTCCCGTTCGTTCCATTCTTTCCAACGTTATCGCGCTCGTCGTCGCGTAACGTCATTCAGCCCATTCGTCACTTCATTATTCTTCCGTCCAATCTTCGATCGTCACTTCATTTATTCACCTCATTCTTCTCATCGCTCACTTCATTACACACGGTTCTGCCCTGTGTCCATTCATCGATCGGAATATATCATTCATATTGGTTGGTCTGACCAGTTCGGCGCGTCAGGCTTCCAACCGTGAGTTTAATCATTCCTTCCATCCAAACCCCGACCAATAAACTTTCGTCAATCCAATCTCTACCCCGCCATATTGTGTGTTAATTAGCTTGTGACTAGTAATGAAATAAATTGTTTTGTTTATTCGTTGCGCAAATCACACCGAACACACATAGCTTGCCTTCTCTAATAGCGGAGAAAGTGAGTATAGGTAATGTTATTGCAATACCTTCTGAAATGACCATGTAGAAATCTTAGAATTTTCTGCAGCTCAACAGAAAGTGGTTTTAGGGTACTGTCATGAGCACCAGTAATAAATCTGAATTTTATCGGATTCTTGTGCATTTTAGGAATTCCGTATATTTTAGGTAGATTTCCCTCTGTTTGCGGAGAAATACCGAAACTGCGTGTGAATTTCTCATGATTTAATTTGATGTTTACTGGATCAAGTTGATCTTTGATCTCGTAGGTTTTGCCATCAGTGTTTTGCGTATTCAGCTCTTTTTCCATAAATTGAAGATACAATTGTTTACATGTGATTGCGTAGTTTCCTGATGCTTTGTCAACCATTGTGATCACGAAATCTCTGTGTAATTCCGCCACTTTTCTGATAAGAGATTTTGTTTGTACATAATCATGTTGGTGTAGTTTTAATTTGATGTTTATTTTCTCGGAGATTATTCCATTGAATGCATCATAGATGGTAGGTATTTTAGTTTTCGGAGGTTTATATTTTCGTATGAGGTTAGCGAATAGATTTTGGCATGAGTCTCGCACAGTTTCCAATATTGTTTTTCGTTCAGTGAAAGTTTTCACTCGGAATTTGGTTCCTTTCTCAAATAGATTCCTTAGCTCAGAATCATTAATCATATTTGTGTTGCCCGAGCAGATGTGTTTATAGTGTGGATCCACGAAATTCGAATAATTGTGGCAATTACATCTGGAACTCAGGATCGTTTGAATCTCTTGGGTGCTCAAGTTTCTCAGGAACTTCCCATAGTTGCATAGAAACTGTGAGGTCGAATTGTTTAGAGAGTAAGTGATTTGTACACGAGGAACCTTATTCACATCTCCAGTGATTTCTTTCAAAACATCACGAACTCTATCGGAATTCAAAAGTTTCGCAAGCTTTAGTCTTTCCATGAACTTTCCGAAATACTGTAGTTTTAAAATGGCCCTTGGTCTGTCATCACTTTGCATTGTCGATTTAGATTCCCAATAATGGGGGCAAATAATTGAAAAAATCTTATATTTATGCTCGTGATTTAAAGCATTGAAATCTGTAGAAGCGGTAAAATATTCCAGTTTTCGGAGGTCGTCGGTAGGGTTGGTTTACAAACATACTTTCTCTCACATTTACATTATTTATTGTTCATACATTCATATCACCTCATTTGTTACTGCTTCTCTCCTCTTTACTTGCACACTTCCTCTACCTATCTTCTATTACCTATTGGTCACAATGTGACAACCCGTTCTTGGACTCGGCCGCAGGAGTTTCTCTCCGCTTAGGCCGGTCCTCGAACACCAATTTTCGCCCCCCTCTTCGCTATAGGCTATGCCGTTTGCGTATGGAGGGTGGGTCTGTTGTTCCGTAAGGACAACACAACAAACAACTTCTATCATCAACTTTAATACTTAACCATTCTATTATCAACTTTAATACTTAACCATTCTATTATCAACTTTAATACTTAACCATTCTATTATCAACTTTAATACTTAACTATTTATCAATATCATTGAATACCAATTGTTTTATCCACTTTCTTACTCACACGTCGTTTCTTCATCGAAAATTCGTTTCTTACGCTTTCTCTCTCAAAATATCACAAATCAGCTATTCATTGCACTCACTCTACATTCGTCAAGCCGCCTTTTCCACTTCCCTTATCCTCTCTGCGAAAGAGAATTTGGTGTCACACATACACAATATTTCTGTACTCTCTTCCTATTCCCAATAGGGAACTAAAGGTTCCCGACACCTTTTCTTTTGCAACTTATTGCTGAATTCCATGCGCATAGGCTTTACTTGCCTTTCGAAAACATTATCCCATTTTCCTTTTTCCTACTTTCCTTCTTCCCGCCTTCCAATCTCATTACACCCTCTCATTCTTAAAAATACCAATCGAATCAAATAAGATTCAACTGGCTTTAACACAAAGATCGCATTTCAACTACATATCTCATAATTCCAGACTACAGTGATCGTCGTCTCTTCTGATCCATAGATCGGCGGAGAGGAGATGGCGGAGTAGTCGAGCCAGAAATATGTGGTTCTCCCACCATAGAGGGGTCACGCCACGGTGGCAGTCCCACCGAATGTCCGTCGATCGAAATCATAGTAAGGGATGGGCATCCCCTCACACTAGCCCGCTAAAAACACAAAAAACGCGAACAAACTATTATCAAACACCAAATTCATTGGAAGAGAGTATGGGAGAAATCTCGTCACTCTCGGAAATCACACCTCACACACAGGTCGTTCTTGTGAAAATAAGCGGTGCCGAATCTGTCCAAAGACTAATTTCAAAATTGGAGTGACTAGTAATATTACAGAAGACATTTTCCTTACTAATAAAGAAGCTGAGGATAGTTGCATAACAAAGAATGTGGTTTATCTCATTACATGTACTGTGTGCTCCATGCAGTATGTTGGTGAGACTACCCAGACATTAAAGAAAAGAATCTCACAGCACAGTTATTCATTCGAAAGTAGTCATCTAAAAACTTTCCTCAGTCAGCATTTTAAAGAGCCCCTTCACAATAGATATTCTTTCACTGTAGAAATTCTCGATCACGGAAAGGATAAAACAGACCTATTGCAGAAGGAGCTTCTTTGGATTAGAGCATTGAACACAGCATATCCGTTTGGATTAAATGATTCCATTAAAAACTTTGGCTATATTTCTGAAGGAATAAATCCTCTTGAAAAATCATCTCATCCATACCAAACTTTACCCATTTCTGATCTTCCGCATAATTGTAGAGGAAAACGAAAACGAACACGAAGAAAACCAGCTTACAAGTGCACAAAAACTGTTCAAGAAATTGTAGATGACATTGAAATACGAGATACACGTGAGCTTTTCGTCTATGGTAGATCACTCAGACATCACGACCTCCGAAAACTGGAATATTTTACCGCTTCTACAGATTTCAATGCTTTAAATCACGAGCATAAATATAAGATTTTTTCAATTATTTGCCCCCATTATTGGGAATCTAAATCGACAATGCAAAGTGATGACAGACCAAGGGCCATTTTAAAACTACAGTATTTCGGAAAGTTCATGGAAAGACTAAAGCTTGCGAAACTTTTGAATTCCGATAGAGTTCGTGATGTTTTGAAAGAAATCACTGGAGATGTGAATAAGGTTCCTCGTGTACAAATCACTTACTCTCTAAACAATTCGACCTCACAGTTTCTATGCAACTATGGGAAGTTCCTGAGAAACTTGAGCACCCAAGAGATTCAAACGATCCTGAGTTCCAGATGTAATTGCCACAATTATTCGAATTTCGTGGATCCACACTATAAACACATCTGCTCGGGCAACACAAATATGATTAATGATTCTGAGCTAAGGAATCTATTTGAGAAAGGAACCAAATTCCGAGTGAAAACTTTCACTGAACGAAAAACAATATTGGAAACTGTGCGAGACTCATGCCAAAATCTATTCGCTAACCTCATACGAAAATATAAACCTCCGAAAACTAAAATACCTACCATCTATGATGCATTCAATGGAATAATCTCCGAGAAAATAAACATCAAATTAAAACTACACCAACATGATTATGTACAAACAAAATCTCTTATCAGAAAAGTGGCGGAATTACACAGAGATTTCGTGATCACAATGGTTGACAAAGCATCAGGAAACTACGCAATCACATGTAAACAATTGTATCTTCAATTTATGGAAAAAGAGCTGAATACGCAAAACACTGATGGCAAAACCTACGAGATCAAAGATCAACTTGATCCAGTAAACATCAAATTAAATCATGAGAAATTCACACGCAGTTTCGGTATTTCTCCGCAAACAGAGGGAAATCTACCTAAAATATACGGAATTCCTAAAATGCACAAGAATCCGATAAAATTCAGATTTATTACTGGTGCTCATGACAGTACCCTAAAACCACTTTCTGTTGAGCTGCAGAAAATTCTAAGATTTCTACATGGTCATTTCAGAAGGTATTGCAATAACATTACCAGTCATGATAAAATTAATCGATTCTTTTCCATACAAAATACGTTCCGTGTGGTTCTGCAATTGAGTACAGTTCAAAACAAAAAGTCCGAAATTTTCTGCGCTGACTTCTCTTCACTGTTTACGAATCTTCCACATGATGTAGTAAAAGAAAAGATATACTATCTCTTTGATTTAATGTTCAAAAATGCCGGTTCTGAATACATCGTAGTTCAAGGAACAAATGTCAGATATGATCGAAATAACTCGAATACCAGTGGAAGATCATATCACAAAAACGACCTCAAAGGAATTGTTGATTTCATCCTACGAAACTCATTCGCCTATTATGGTGGAAAACTATATCAACAACGAAAGGGAATTCCTCAAGGCAATAATGCATCTCCTCAAATAGCAGATCTTACTCTTGCTGTCATGGAATACCAATACATCCGCAACAACATTCGAATTGGGCATACTCTATCCTTTTCGCTAAATCGGACTTTTCGATATATAGATGATCTCTTTCACATTTCCGACAAAACAAACGAATTCATGAAAATAACGACCGATATGTATCATCATTCACTCACTCTAGAACAAACTAACACAAGTCCGAAAATGTCAGCCTTCCTTGACATGTCTGTAACAGTGACCAATACTGGTACGGTTCAAACCTCACTATACAACAAGACCGATGATTACTCATTCTCAGTCGTTAGATACCCTCACTACGAATCGAATATCCCAATTAGTATGGGTCTGAACACGTTGCATGGCGAAATAATTCGCATTTTCCGAAACTGTTCTCTATTCCAACACTTTTTGGAAAGAACTCGTCAACTTGCACATTATTTCCTGCAAATTCAATACCCAAAAGAAATCCTATACTCTAGGCTATATTCAACATTGAACAGAACCCCAGCGATATCACTAAAATATGCAGTTTGTAATAATGATATATGCATGCGTATTATCGAAAAGCTGTGATTTCCTTCTAATGAGATCTCCTCCCTTCCCTTCCCTTCCTTCCTTCCCTTCCCTCTCTTCCTTCCTCCCGGCAAGGGGTAGATCATTGATCTCTTGACCTTCCGATCTCACCTCTCTCAGTCTATCGCTTCCCTTCTTCCCCAGACAGCAATCAGTCAAACTAACGACCGGATATCTCTTCTCTCCGTCAAATTTGTTTATTCCATACCCACCATTTAGCCTATAATGATAAGAAATACTTACTGTCCCCGTTAGTTCATTCGCGCTATATATTGACTCGTTTCCGCGTTAGTTGTTTGTTGTTTTCTTTCATCTTCTTCATTCCCTATCTCTCTTGTTCCCCACTTGCGAGGGGCGTCGTACTGACGAGGTCCACCCTTCGTGAGGCGGTTGGGTGTCTACGACCCAATGGACCGAAACATCCAACCGCATTCCTTTAGGAAGTCTTTTGTCTAGTCTCTTCCTAGCAGTTTCTCTAATCTTTTTCGTCTCGTAAACCATGTTTGTCAGAAGCAGGCGGTTCATAATTTTAGCTTCCTATTCACTTTTCAAAGCAGAATGAACTGTTTGAAAATGAAATCCAATATTCAGAAGCAGGCGGTTCATAATTTTAGCTTCCTATTCACTTTTCAAAGCAGAATGAACTCTTTGAAAATGAAATCCAATATTCAGAAGCAGGCGGTTCATAATTTTAGCTTCCTATTCACTTTTCAAAGCAGAATGAACTCTTTGAAAATGAAATCCAATATTCAGAAGCAGGCGGTTCATAATTTTAGCTTCCTATTCACTTTTCAAAGCAGAATGAACTCTTTGAAAATGAAATCCAATATTCAGAAGCAGGCGGTTCATAATTTTAGCTTCCTATTCACTTTTCAAAGCAGAATGAACTCTTTGAAAATGAAATCCAATATTCAGAAGCAGGCGGTTCATAATTTTAGCTTCCTATTCACTTTTCAAAGCAGAATGAACTCTTTGAAAATGAAATCCAATATTCAGAAGCTGGCGGTTCATAATTTTAGCTTCCTATTCACTTTTCAAAGCAGAATGAACTGTTTGAAAATGAAATCCAATATTCAGAAGCAGGCGGTTCATAATTTTAGCTTCCTATTCACTTTTCAAAGCAGAATGAACTGTTTGAAAATGAAATCCAATATTCAGAAGCAGGCGGTTCATAATTTTAGCTTCCTATTCACTTTTCAAAGCAGAATGAACTGTTTGAAAATGAAATCCAATATTCAGAAGCAGGCGGTTCATAATTTTAGCTTCCTATTCACTTTTCAAAGCAGAATGAACTCTTTGAAAATGAAATCCAATATTCAGAAGCAGGCGGTTCATAATTTTAGCTTCCTATTCACTTTTCAAAGCAGAATGAACTCTTTGAAAATGAAATCCAATATTCAGAAGCAGGCGGTTCATAATTTTAGCTTCCTATTCACTTTTCAAAGCAGAATGAACTGTTTGAAAATGAAATCCAATATTCAGAAGCAGGCGGTTCATAATTTTAGCTTCCTATTCACTTTTCAAAGCAGAATGAACTCTTTGAAAATGAAATCCAATATTCAGAAGCAGGCGGTTCATAATTTTAGCTTCCTATTCACTTTTCAAAGCAGAATGAACTGTTTGAAAATGAAATCCAATATTCAGAAGCAGGCGGTTCATAATTTTAGCTTCCTATTCACTTTTCAAAGCAGAATGAACTCTTTGAAAATGAAATCCAATATTCAGAAGCAGGCGGTTCATAATTTTAGCTTCCTATTCACTTTTCAAAGCAGAATGAACTCTTTGAAAATGAAATCCAATATTCAGAAGCAGGCGGTTCATAATTTTAGCTTCCTATTCACTTTTCAAAGCAGAATGAACTCTTTGAAAATGAAATCCAATATTCAGAAGCAGGCGGTTCATAATTTTAGCTTCCTATTCACTTTTCAAAGCAGAATGAACTCTTTGAAAATGAAATCCAATATTCAGAAGCAGGCGGTTCATAATTTTAGCTTCCTATTCACTTTTCAAAGCAGAATGAACTCTTTGAAAATGAAATCCAATATTCAGAAGCAGGCGGTTCATAATTTTAGCTTCCTATTCACTTTTCAAAGCAGAATGAACTGTTTGAAAATGAAATCCAATATTCAGAAGCAGGCGGTTCATAATTTTAGCTTCCTATTCACTTTTCAAAGCAGAATGAACTCTTTGAAAATGAAATCCAATATTCAGAAGCAGGCGGTTCATAATTTTAGCTTCCTATTCACTTTTCAAAGCAGAATGAACTCTTTGAAAATGAAATCCAATATTCAGAAGCAGGCGGTTCATAATTTTAGCTTCCTATTCACTTTTCAAAGCAGAATGAACTCTTTGAAAATGAAATCCAATATTCAGAAGCAGGCGGTTCATAATTTTAGCTTCCTATTCACTTTTCAAAGCAGAATGAACTGTTTGAAAATGAAATCCAATATTCAGAAGCAGGCGGTTCATAATTTTAGCTTCCTATTCACTTTTCAAAGCAGAATGAACTCTTTGAAAATGAAATCCAATATTCAGAAGCAGGCGGTTCATAATTTTAGCTTCCTATTCACTTTTCAAAGCAGAATGAACTGTTTGAAAATGAAATCCAATATTCAGAAGCAGGCGGTTCATAATTTTAGCTTCCTATTCACTTTTCAAAGCAGAATGAACTCTTTGAAAATGAAATCCAATATTCAGAAGCTGGCGGTTCATAATTTTAGCTTCCTATTCACTTTTCAAAGCAGAATGAACTGTTTGAAAATGAAATCCAATATTCAGAAGCAGGCGGTTCATAATTTTAGCTTCCTATTCACTTTTCAAAGCAGAATGAACTGTTTGAAAATGAAATCCAATATTCAGAAGCAGGCGGTTCATAATTTTAGCTTCCTATTCACTTTTCAAAGCAGAATGAACTGTTTGAAAATGAAATCCAATATTCAGAAGCAGGCGGTTCATAATTTTAGCTTCCTATTCACTTTTCAAAGCAGAATGAACTGTTTGAAAATGAAATCCAATATTCAGAAGCAGGCGGTTCATAATTTTAGCTTCCTATTCACTTTTCAAAGCAGAATGAACTGTTTGAAAATGAAATCCAATATTCAGAAGCAGGCGGTTCATAATTTTAGCTTCCTATTCACTTTTCAAAGCAGAATGAACTGTTTGAAAATGAAATCCAATATTCAGAAGCAGGCGGTTCATAATTTTAGCTTCCTATTCACTTTTCAAAGCAGAATGAACTGTTTGAAAATGAAATCCAATATTCAGAAGCAGGCGGTTCATAATTTTAGCTTCCTATTCACTTTTCAAAGCAGAATGAACTGTTTGAAAATGAAATCCAATATTCAGAAGCAGGCGGTTCATAATTTTAGCTTCCTATTCACTTTTCAAAGCAGAATGAACTGTTTGAAAATGAAATCCAATATTCAGAAGCAGGCGGTTCATAATTTTAGCTTCCTATTCACTTTTCAAAGCAGAATGAACTGTTTGAAAATGAAATCCAATATTCAGAAGCAGGCGGTTCATAATTTTAGCTTCCTATTCACTTTTCAAAGCAGAATGAACTCTTTGAAAATGAAATCCAATATTCAGAAGCAGGCGGTTCATAATTTTAGCTTCCTATTCACTTTTCAAAGCAGAATGAACTGTTTGAAAATGAAATCCAATATTCAGAAGCAGGCGGTTCATAATTTTAGCTTCCTATTCACTTTTCAAAGCAGAATGAACTGTTTGAAAATGAAATCCAATATTCAGAAGCAGGCGGTTCATAATTTTAGCTTCCTATTCACTTTTCAAAGCAGAATGAACTCTTTGAAAATGAAATCCAATATTCAGAAGCAGGCGGTTCATAATTTTAGCTTCCTATTCACTTTTCAAAGCAGAATGAACTGTTTGAAAATGAAATCCAATATTCAGAAGCAGGCGGTTCATAATTTTAGCTTCCTATTCACTTTTCAAAGCAGAATGAACTGTTTGAAAATGAAATCCAATATTCAGAAGCAGGCGGTTCATAATTTTAGCTTCCTATTCACTTTTCAAAGCAGAATGAACTGTTTGAAAATGAAATCCAATATTCAGAAGCAGGCGGTTCATAATTTTAGCTTCCTATTCACTTTTCAAAGCAGAATGAACTGTTTGAAAATGAAATCCAATATTCAGAAGCAGGCGGTTCATAATTTTAGCTTCCTATTCACTTTTCAAAGCAGAATGAACTGTTTGAAAATGAAATCCAATATTCAGAAGCAGGCGGTTCATAATTTTAGCTTCCTATTCACTTTTCAAAGCAGAATGAACTCTTTGAAAATGAAATCCAATATTCAGAAGCAGGCGGTTCATAATTTTAGCTTCCTATTCACTTTTCAAAGCAGAATGAACTCTTTGAAAATGAAATCCAATATTCAGAAGCAGGCGGTTCATAATTTTAGCTTCCTATTCACTTTTCAAAGCAGAATGAACTCTTTGAAAATGAAATCCAATATTCAGAAGCAGGCGGTTCATAATTTTAGCTTCCTATTCACTTTTCAAAGCAGAATGAACTCTTTGAAAATGAAATCCAATATTCAGAAGCAGGCGGTTCATAATTTTAGCTTCCTATTCACTTTTCAAAGCAGAATGAACTCTTTGAAAATGAAATCCAATATTCAGAAGCAGGCGGTTCATAATTTTAGCTTCCTATTCACTTTTCAAAGCAGAATGAACTCTTTGAAAATGAAATCCAATATTCAGAAGCAGGCGGTTCATAATTTTAGCTTCCTATTCACTTTTCAAAGCAGAATGAACTGTTTGAAAATGAAATCCAATATTCAGAAGCAGGCGGTTCATAATTTTAGCTTCCTATTCACTTTTCAAAGCAGAATGAACTCTTTGAAAATGAAATCCAATATTCAGAAGCAGGCGGTTCATAATTTTAGCTTCCTATTCACTTTTCAAAGCAGAATGAACTGTTTGAAAATGAAATCCAATATTCAGAAGCAGGCGGTTCATAATTTTAGCTTCCTATTCACTTTTCAAAGCAGAATGAACTCTTTGAAAATGAAATCCAATATTCAGAAGCAGGCGGTTCATAATTTTAGCTTCCTATTCACTTTTCAAAGCAGAATGAACTGTTTGAAAATGAAATCCAATATTCAGAAGCAGGCGGTTCATAATTTTAGCTTCCTATTCACTTTTCAAAGCAGAATGAACTGTTTGAAAATGAAATCCAATATTCAGAAGCAGGCGGTTCATAATTTTAGCTTCCTATTCACTTTTCAAAGCAGAATGAACTCTTTGAAAATGAAATCCAATATTCAGAAGCAGGCGGTTCATAATTTTAGCTTCCTATTCACTTTTCAAAGCAGAATGAACTCTTTGAAAATGAAATCCAATATTCAGAAGCAGGCGGTTCATAATTTTAGCTTCCTATTCACTTTTCAAAGCAGAATGAACTCTTTGAAAATGAAATCCAATATTCAGAAGCAGGCGGTTCATAATTTTAGCTTCCTATTCACTTTTCAAAGCAGAATGAACTCTTTGAAAATGAAATCCAATATTCAGAAGCAGGCGGTTCATAATTTTAGCTTCCTATTCACTTTTCAAAGCAGAATGAACTCTTTGAAAATGAAATCCAATATTCAGAAGCAGGCGGTTCATAATTTTAGCTTCCTATTCACTTTTCAAAGCAGAATGAACTGTTTGAAAATGAAATCCAATATTCAGAAGCAGGCGGTTCATAATTTTAGCTTCCTATTCACTTTTCAAAGCAGAATGAACTCTTTGAAAATGAAATCCAATATTCAGAAGCAGGCGGTTCATAATTTTAGCTTCCTATTCACTTTTCAAAGCAGAATGAACTCTTTGAAAATGAAATCCAATATTCAGAAGCAGGCGGTTCATAATTTTAGCTTCCTATTCACTTTTCAAAGCAGAATGAACTGTTTGAAAATGAAATCCAATATTCAGAAGCAGGCGGTTCATAATTTTAGCTTCCTATTCACTTTTCAAAGCAGAATGAACTGTTTGAAAATGAAATCCAATATTCAGAAGCAGGCGGTTCATAATTTTAGCTTCCTATTCACTTTTCAAAGCAGAATGAACTGTTTGAAAATGAAATCCAATATTCAGAAGCAGGCGGTTCATAATTTTAGCTTCCTATTCACTTTTCAAAGCAGAATGAACTGTTTGAAAATGAAATCCAATATTCAGAAGCAGGCGGTTCATAATTTTAGCTTCCTATTCACTTTTCAAAGCAGAATGAACTGTTTGAAAATGAAATCCAATATTCAGAAGCAGGCGGTTCATAATTTTAGCTTCCTATTCACTTTTCAAAGCAGAATGAACTGTTTGAAAATGAAATCCAATATTCAGAAGCAGGCGGTTCATAATTTTAGCTTCCTATTCACTTTTCAAAGCAGAATGAACTCTTTGAAAATGAAATCCAATATTCAGAAGCAGGCGGTTCATAATTTTAGCTTCCTATTCACTTTTCAAAGCAGAATGAACTTTGAAAATGAAATCCAATATTCAGAAGCAGGCGGTTCATAATTTTAGCTTCCTATTCACTTTTCAAAGCAGAATGAACTGTTTGAAAATGAAATCCAATATTCAGAAGCAGGCGGTTCATAATTTTAGCTTCCTATTCACTTTTCAAAGCAGAATGAACTCTTTGAAAATGAAATCCAATATTCAGAAGCAGGCGGTTCATAATTTTAGCTTCCTATTCACTTTTCAAAGCAGAATGAACTCTTTGAAAATGAAATCCAATATTCAGAAGCAGGCGGTTCATAATTTTAGCTTCCTATTCACTTTTCAAAGCAGAATGAACTCTTTGAAAATGAAATCCAATATTCAGAAGCAGGCGGTTCATAATTTTAGCTTCCTATTCACTTTTCAAAGCAGAATGAACTCTTTGAAAATGAAATCCAATATTCAGAAGCAGGCGGTTCATAATTTTAGCTTCCTATTCACTTTTCAAAGCAGAATGAACTGTTTGAAAATGAAATCCAATATTCAGAAGCAGGCGGTTCATAATTTTAGCTTCCTATTCACTTTTCAAAGCAGAATGAACTTTGAAAATGAAATCCAATATTCAGAAGCAGGCGGTTCATAATTTTAGCTTCCTATTCACTTTTCAAAGCAGAATGAACTCTTTGAAAATGAAATCCAATATTCAGAAGCAGGCGGTTCATAATTTTAGCTTCCTATTCACTTTTCAAAGCAGAATGAACTCTTTGAAAATGAAATCCAATATTCAGAAGCAGGCGGTTCATAATTTTAGCTTCCTATTCACTTTTCAAAGCAGAATGAACTCTTTGAAAATGAAATCCAATATTCAGAAGCAGGCGGTTCATAATTTTAGCTTCCTATTCACTTTTCAAAGCAGAATGAACTCTTTGAAAATGAAATCCAATATTCAGAAGCAGGCGGTTCATAATTTTAGCTTCCTATTCACTTTTCAAAGCAGAATGAACTCTTTGAAAATGAAATCCAATATTCAGAAGCAGGCGGTTCATAATTTTAGCTTCCTATTCACTTTTCAAAGCAGAATGAACTCTTTGAAAATGAAATCCAATATTCAGAAGCAGGCGGTTCATAATTTTAGCTTCCTATTCACTTTTCAAAGCAGAATGAACTCTTTGAAAATGAAATCCAATATTCAGAAGCAGGCGGTTCATAATTTTAGCTTCCTATTCACTTTTCAAAGCAGAATGAACTCTTTGAAAATGAAATCCAATATTCAGAAGCAGGCGGTTCATAATTTTAGCTTCCTATTCACTTTTCAAAGCAGAATGAACTCTTTGAAAATGAAATCCAATATTCAGAAGCAGGCGGTTCATAATTTTAGCTTCCTATTCACTTTTCAAAGCAGAATGAACTGTTTGAAAATGAAATCCAATATTCAGAAGCTGGCGGTTCATAATTTTAGCTTCCTATTCACTTTTCAAAGCAGAATGAACTGTTTGAAAATGAAATCCAATATTCAGAAGCAGGCGGTTCATAATTTTAGCTTCCTATTCACTTTTCAAAGCAGAATGAACTGTTTGAAAATGAAATCCAATATTCAGAAGCAGGCGGTTCATAATTTTAGCTTCCTATTCACTTTTCAAAGCAGAATGAACTGTTTGAAAATGAAATCCAATATTCAGAAGCAGGCGGTTCATAATTTTAGCTTCCTATTCACTTTTCAAAGCAGAATGAACTCTTTGAAAATGAAATCCAATATTCAGAAGCAGGCGGTTCATAATTTTAGCTTCCTATTCACTTTTCAAAGCAGAATGAACTCTTTGAAAATGAAATCCAATATTCAGAAGCAGGCGGTTCATAATTTTAGCTTCCTATTCACTTTTCAAAGCAGAATGAACTGTTTGAAAATGAAATCCAATATTCAGAAGCAGGCGGTTCATAATTTTAGCTTCCTATTCACTTTTCAAAGCAGAATGAACTCTTTGAAAATGAAATCCAATATTCAGAAGCAGGCGGTTCATAATTTTAGCTTCCTATTCACTTTTCAAAGCAGAATGAACTCTTTGAAAATGAAATCCAATATTCAGAAGCAGGCGGTTCATAATTTTAGCTTCCTATTCACTTTTCAAAGCAGAATGAACTCTTTGAAAATGAAATCCAATATTCAGAAGCAGGCGGTTCATAATTTTAGCTTCCTATTCACTTTTCAAAGCAGAATGAACTGTTTGAAAATGAAATCCAATATTCAGAAGCAGGCGGTTCATAATTTTAGCTTCCTATTCACTTTTCAAAGCAGAATGAACTCTTTGAAAATGAAATCCAATATTCAGAAGCAGGCGGTTCATAATTTTAGCTTCCTATTCACTTTTCAAAGCAGAATGAACTCTTTGAAAATGAAATCCAATATTCAGAAGCAGGCGGTTCATAATTTTAGCTTCCTATTCACTTTTCAAAGCAGAATGAACTCTTTGAAAATGAAATCCAATATTCAGAAGCAGGCGGTTCATAATTTTAGCTTCCTATTCACTTTTCAAAGCAGAATGAACTCTTTGAAAATGAAATCCAATATTCAGAAGCAGGCGGTTCATAATTTTAGCTTCCTATTCACTTTTCAAAGCAGAATGAACTCTTTGAAAATGAAATCCAATATTCAGAAGCAGGCGGTTCATAATTTTAGCTTCCTATTCACTTTTCAAAGCAGAATGAACTCTTTGAAAATGAAATCCAATATTCAGAAGCAGGCGGTTCATAATTTTAGCTTCCTATTCACTTTTCAAAGCAGAATGAACTCTTTGAAAATGAAATCCAATATTCAGAAGCAGGCGGTTCATAATTTTAGCTTCCTATTCACTTTTCAAAGCAGAATGAACTCTTTGAAAATGAAATCCAATATTCAGAAGCAGGCGGTTCATAATTTTAGCTTCCTATTCACTTTTCAAAGCAGAATGAACTCTTTGAAAATGAAATCCAATATTCAGAAGCAGGCGGTTCATAATTTTAGCTTCCTATTCACTTTTCAAAGCAGAATGAACTCTTTGAAAATGAAATCCAATATTCAGAAGCAGGCGGTTCATAATTTTAGCTTCCTATTCACTTTTCAAAGCAGAATGAACTCTTTGAAAATGAAATCCAATATTCAGAAGCAGGCGGTTCATAATTTTAGCTTCCTATTCACTTTTCAAAGCAGAATGAACTCTTTGAAAATGAAATCCAATATTCAGAAGCAGGCGGTTCATAATTTTAGCTTCCTATTCACTTTTCAAAGCAGAATGAACTCTTTGAAAATGAAATCCAATATTCAGAAGCAGGCGGTTCATAATTTTAGCTTCCTATTCACTTTTCAAAGCAGAATGAACTCTTTGAAAATGAAATCCAATATTCAGAAGCAGGCGGTTCATAATTTTAGCTTCCTATTCACTTTTCAAAGCAGAATGAACTGTTTGAAAATGAAATCCAATATTCAGAAGCAGGCGGTTCATAATTTTAGCTTCCTATTCACTTTTCAAAGCAGAATGAACTGTTTGAAAATGAAATCCAATATTCAGAAGCAGGCGGTTCATAATTTTAGCTTCCTATTCACTTTTCAAAGCAGAATGAACTCTTTGAAAATGAAATCCAATATTCAGAAGCAGGCGGTTCATAATTTTAGCTTCCTATTCACTTTTCAAAGCAGAATGAACTCTTTGAAAATGAAATCCAATATTCAGAAGCAGGCGGTTCATAATTTTAGCTTCCTATTCACTTTTCAAAGCAGAATGAACTCTTTGAAAATGAAATCCAATATTCAGAAGCAGGCGGTTCATAATTTTAGCTTCCTATTCACTTTTCAAAGCAGAATGAACTCTTTGAAAATGAAATCCAATATTCAGAAGCAGGCGGTTCATAATTTTAGCTTCCTATTCACTTTTCAAAGCAGAATGAACTCTTTGAAAATGAAATCCAATATTCAGAAGCAGGCGGTTCATAATTTTAGCTTCCTATTCACTTTTCAAAGCAGAATGAACTCTTTGAAAATGAAATCCAATATTCAGAAGCAGGCGGTTCATAATTTTAGCTTCCTATTCACTTTTCAAAGCAGAATGAACTCTTTGAAAATGAAATCCAATATTCAGAAGCAGGCGGTTCATAATTTTAGCTTCCTATTCACTTTTCAAAGCAGAATGAACTCTTTGAAAATGAAATCCAATATTCAGAAGCAGGCGGTTCATAATTTTAGCTTCCTATTCACTTTTCAAAGCAGAATGAACTCTTTGAAAATGAAATCCAATATTCAGAAGCAGGCGGTTCATAATTTTAGCTTCCTATTCACTTTTCAAAGCAGAATGAACTCTTTGAAAATGAAATCCAATATTCAGAAGCAGGCGGTTCATAATTTTAGCTTCCTATTCACTTTTCAAAGCAGAATGAACTCTTTGAAAATGAAATCCAATATTCAGAAGCAGGCGGTTCATAATTTTAGCTTCCTATTCACTTTTCAAAGCAGAATGAACTCTTTGAAAATGAAATCCAATATTCAGAAGCAGGCGGTTCATAATTTTAGCTTCCTATTCACTTTTCAAAGCAGAATGAACTCTTTGAAAATGAAATCCAATATTCAGAAGCAGGCGGTTCATAATTTTAGCTTCCTATTCACTTTTCAAAGCAGAATGAACTCTTTGAAAATGAAATCCAATATTCAGAAGCAGGCGGTTCATAATTTTAGCTTCCTATTCACTTTTCAAAGCAGAATGAACTCTTTGAAAATGAAATCCAATATTCAGAAGCAGGCGGTTCATAATTTTAGCTTCCTATTCACTTTTCAAAGCAGAATGAACTCTTTGAAAATGAAATCCAATATTCAGAAGCAGGCGGTTCATAATTTTAGCTTCCTATTCACTTTTCAAAGCAGAATGAACTCTTTGAAAATGAAATCCAATATTCAGAAGCAGGCGGTTCATAATTTTAGCTTCCTATTCACTTTTCAAAGCAGAATGAACTCTTTGAAAATGAAATCCAATATTCAGAAGCAGGCGGTTCATAATTTTAGCTTCCTATTCACTTTTCAAAGCAGAATGAACTCTTTGAAAATGAAATCCAATATTCAGAAGCAGGCGGTTCATAATTTTAGCTTCCTATTCACTTTTCAAAGCAGAATGAACTCTTTGAAAATGAAATCCAATATTCAGAAGCAGGCGGTTCATAATTTTAGCTTCCTATTCACTTTTCAAAGCAGAATGAACTCTTTGAAAATGAAATCCAATATTCAGAAGCAGGCGGTTCATAATTTTAGCTTCCTATTCACTTTTCAAAGCAGAATGAACTCTTTGAAAATGAAATCCAATATTCAGAAGCAGGCGGTTCATAATTTTAGCTTCCTATTCACTTTTCAAAGCAGAATGAACTCTTTGAAAATGAAATCCAATATTCAGAAGCAGGCGGTTCATAATTTTAGCTTCCTATTCACTTTTCAAAGCAGAATGAACTCTTTGAAAATGAAATCCAATATTCAGAAGCAGGCGGTTCATAATTTTAGCTTCCTATTCACTTTTCAAAGCAGAATGAACTCTTTGAAAATGAAATCCAATATTCAGAAGCAGGCGGTTCATAATTTTAGCTTCCTATTCACTTTTCAAAGCAGAATGAACTCTTTGAAAATGAAATCCAATATTCAGAAGCAGGCGGTTCATAATTTTAGCTTCCTATTCACTTTTCAAAGCAGAATGAACTCTTTGAAAATGAAATCCAATATTCAGAAGCAGGCGGTTCATAATTTTAGCTTCCTATTCACTTTTCAAAGCAGAATGAACTCTTTGAAAATGAAATCCAATATTCAGAAGCAGGCGGTTCATAATTTTAGCTTCCTATTCACTTTTCAAAGCAGAATGAACTCTTTGAAAATGAAATCCAATATTCAGAAGCAGGCGGTTCATAATTTTAGCTTCCTATTCACTTTTCAAAGCAGAATGAACTCTTTGAAAATGAAATCCAATATTCAGAAGCAGGCGGTTCATAATTTTAGCTTCCTATTCACTTTTCAAAGCAGAATGAACTCTTTGAAAATGAAATCCAATATTCAGAAGCAGGCGGTTCATAATTTTAGCTTCCTATTCACTTTTCAAAGCAGAATGAACTCTTTGAAAATGAAATCCAATATTCAGAAGCAGGCGGTTCATAATTTTAGCTTCCTATTCACTTTTCAAAGCAGAATGAACTGTTTGAAAATGAAATCCAATATTCAGAAGCAGGCGGTTCATAATTTTAGCTTCCTATTCACTTTTCAAAGCAGAATGAACTCTTTGAAAATGAAATCCAATATTCAGAAGCAGGCGGTTCATAATTTTAGCTTCCTATTCACTTTTCAAAGCAGAATGAACTCTTTGAAAATGAAATCCAATATTCAGAAGCAGGCGGTTCATAATTTTAGCTTCCTATTCACTTTTCAAAGCAGAATGAACTGTTTGAAAATGAAATCCAATATTCAGAAGCAGGCGGTTCATAATTTTAGCTTCCTATTCACTTTTCAAAGCAGAATGAACTCTTTGAAAATGAAATCCAATATTCAGAAGCAGGCGGTTCATAATTTTAGCTTCCTATTCACTTTTCAAAGCAGAATGAACTCTTTGAAAATGAAATCCAATATTCAGAAGCAGGCGGTTCATAATTTTAGCTTCCTATTCACTTTTCAAAGCAGAATGAACTCTTTGAAAATGAAATCCAATATTCAGAAGCAGGCGGTTCATAATTTTAGCTTCCTATTCACTTTTCAAAGCAGAATGAACTCTTTGAAAATGAAATCCAATATTCAGAAGCAGGCGGTTCATAATTTTAGCTTCCTATTCACTTTTCAAAGCAGAATGAACTCTTTGAAAATGAAATCCAATATTCAGAAGCAGGCGGTTCATAATTTTAGCTTCCTATTCACTTTTCAAAGCAGAATGAACTCTTTGAAAATGAAATCCAATATTCAGAAGCAGGCGGTTCATAATTTTAGCTTCCTATTCACTTTTCAAAGCAGAATGAACTCTTTGAAAATGAAATCCAATATTCAGAAGCAGGCGGTTCATAATTTTAGCTTCCTATTCACTTTTCAAAGCAGAATGAACTCTTTGAAAATGAAATCCAATATTCAGAAGCAGGCGGTTCATAATTTTAGCTTCCTATTCACTTTTCAAAGCAGAATGAACTCTTTGAAAATGAAATCCAATATTCAGAAGCAGGCGGTTCATAATTTTAGCTTCCTATTCACTTTTCAAAGCAGAATGAACTCTTTGAAAATGAAATCCAATATTCAGAAGCAGGCGGTTCATAATTTTAGCTTCCTATTCACTTTTCAAAGCAGAATGAACTCTTTGAAAATGAAATCCAATATTCAGAAGCAGGCGGTTCATAATTTTAGCTTCCTATTCACTTTTCAAAGCAGAATGAACTCTTTGAAAATGAAATCCAATATTCAGAAGCAGGCGGTTCATAATTTTAGCTTCCTATTCACTTTTCAAAGCAGAATGAACTCTTTGAAAATGAAATCCAATATTCAGAAGCAGGCGGTTCATAATTTTAGCTTCCTATTCACTTTTCAAAGCAGAATGAACTCTTTGAAAATGAAATCCAATATTCAGAAGCAGGCGGTTCATAATTTTAGCTTCCTATTCACTTTTCAAAGCAGAATGAACTCTTTGAAAATGAAATCCAATATTCAGAAGCAGGCGGTTCATAATTTTAGCTTCCTATTCACTTTTCAAAGCAGAATGAACTCTTTGAAAATGAAATCCAATATTCAGAAGCAGGCGGTTCATAATTTTAGCTTCCTATTCACTTTTCAAAGCAGAATGAACTCTTTGAAAATGAAATCCAATATTCAGAAGCAGGCGGTTCATAATTTTAGCTTCCTATTCACTTTTCAAAGCAGAATGAACTCTTTGAAAATGAAATCCAATATTCAGAAGCAGGCGGTTCATAATTTTAGCTTCCTATTCACTTTTCAAAGCAGAATGAACTCTTTGAAAATGAAATCCAATATTCAGAAGCAGGCGGTTCATAATTTTAGCTTCCTATTCACTTTTCAAAGCAGAATGAACTCTTTGAAAATGAAATCCAATATTCAGAAGCAGGCGGTTCATAATTTTAGCTTCCTATTCACTTTTCAAAGCAGAATGAACTCTTTGAAAATGAAATCCAATATTCAGAAGCAGGCGGTTCATAATTTTAGCTTCCTATTCACTTTTCAAAGCAGAATGAACTCTTTGAAAATGAAATCCAATATTCAGAAGCAGGCGGTTCATAATTTTAGCTTCCTATTCACTTTTCAAAGCAGAATGAACTCTTTGAAAATGAAATCCAATATTCAGAAGCAGGCGGTTCATAATTTTAGCTTCCTATTCACTTTTCAAAGCAGAATGAACTCTTTGAAAATGAAATCCAATATTCAGAAGCAGGCGGTTCATAATTTTAGCTTCCTATTCACTTTTCAAAGCAGAATGAACTCTTTGAAAATGAAATCCAATATTCAGAAGCAGGCGGTTCATAATTTTAGCTTCCTATTCACTTTTCAAAGCAGAATGAACTCTTTGAAAATGAAATCCAATATTCAGAAGCAGGCGGTTCATAATTTTAGCTTCCTATTCACTTTTCAAAGCAGAATGAACTCTTTGAAAATGAAATCCAATATTCAGAAGCAGGCGGTTCATAATTTTAGCTTCCTATTCACTTTTCAAAGCAGAATGAACTCTTTGAAAATGAAATCCAATATTCAGAAGCAGGCGGTTCATAATTTTAGCTTCCTATTCACTTTTCAAAGCAGAATGAACTCTTTGAAAATGAAATCCAATATTCAGAAGCAGGCGGTTCATAATTTTAGCTTCCTATTCACTTTTCAAAGCAGAATGAACTCTTTGAAAATGAAATCCAATATTCAGAAGCAGGCGGTTCATAATTTTAGCTTCCTATTCACTTTTCAAAGCAGAATGAACTCTTTGAAAATGAAATCCAATATTCAGAAGCAGGCGGTTCATAATTTTAGCTTCCTATTCACTTTTCAAAGCAGAATGAACTGTTTGAAAATGAAATCCAATATTCAGAAGCAGGCGGTTCATAATTTTAGCTTCCTATTCACTTTTCAAAGCAGAATGAACTCTTTGAAAATGAAATCCAATATTCAGAAGCAGGCGGTTCATAATTTTAGCTTCCTTTGAAATGAA